>JAUMJK010000245.1:3082500-4282500 GCA_033558105.1 Coccyzus lansbergi
ATACAAGCTCTCAGAGTATATTCAACCACTGTCCTAATGAGGAAATGACGACTTTTATCAACCTTATTAAACATACACCCAGAAGATATCCATTTTAATAAGAGGCCAATTACTAAGTGTGTCTTCAGTTAGAAGGAACGTAGCTTTTACCTTGTTCTTTGGCTCTCCATGTCTCTAATTAATTGAATCTTGAAATCGTTGGACTTTCAGCTTAAGAGGAGACTGAAGAAGGGAACTTAACAACACTGCCTATTCCTTTATGTCTAGAAAGAGCTATAAAAAAAAAAAAGCCAAAAAAACAACACCTGTAATGCTAAAAGACTCAGGCTTTTGTCTGTTTCTAATATTACTTTTCTGCCTAATTGCCATCACTGCCACATACATTAGGCCCTTTTTCAGCAGGGTTAAAACAGGGCCAGTGATGAATGGAAAACTGATTGTACTGCTGTCAAACTTGAATGTGAGGCTTATTCTAGAGATAGAAGTATGAGGAAAAGGACAGAGAATTGCACTTCATTAAAGCTCTACCAAGCTGATTGGAGTGGAGGAGGTAATTGAGATTTAAAGTGGCATTCCCATCACACTGTCCCTTTTTCAACTTAACAACTGTCATTCAAGCCACATAGGGCAACAATTGGCCAGATTTCCCAGCTCTTCTGAGTAATAAAACAGACACTCACCTTCTGGCTATTCGTTTTACTTACTTTGTTCTAATTTCCAATTCATGTGTCATTAGTGAACGAAGATTGACAAGAAATAGCTTTGACCTCACAGATTTGACCTTCAACCTCGTTGACCCAACTCTAGACTGAACATAGGTTGGAATATGCTAAGAAACACCTTTCCTTTGCACAAGACTGAATGGCAGTTTTTTTTCATCATTGTACCACCCCCTGCTTGCCACTACATTTAGACTATGAGACATGTCAACTGCCTGTCACAATTACAATAGATACAGCAAACCAGAATTTTACCCAAATCCAAGGGGAACTTCCTGAACAAAGAGTAAATTTTACTGCACAGATTTTGGAGACCTCCAATTTGTGCAGGCATAATGAATGCAGCCTACAGACAAATAGGTAGTTGTTAATTATCCCAGCAATTTCTTTTTTTTAATGTGCTAACAACACAGCATGTTAAGCCTTCATATCTTACGCTGTTACCTGATGATCTCATCACATTTGAAACGATGGTAATCTGAAGGGAGGCATTATTATTGTAAGTGTTCATGACAATAAGTTACATTGGAATAGTACTTATATTTTTTATCATTTAATAATGTGTCAGAATGAAAATGGATTCTACTACACCTTTCACAATGGACTGAAGTTGCCTACCTATATAGTACTCATTTTGGAGTAACTTAATCTTTTTATTTTCTTTACGCAATTATCCCAAGGCTTGTGTAAACTAATGTAGTGTCATATTACTTATTAGAGTGTTTTGTGGGTGAATAATAACCACAGGGCAAGACCTATGACCTTAATAAGAACCTTCAACGAATTTTAGAGTAATTTGTGCCTTTTGCGTAGGGGTCTTTTAGAGCTCTACTGTTCTGAACAGAAACTCGATCTCAGTAAATCTATTGTATTTGGAACATTGTTTTTATTCCTTCATATTTAGTGAATAAATATTTGGATGGCCCCGGTATTAAGCACCAATAAACACAACAATAGAGTACACTAATTCATTGTTGTCAGGTGTTTAAGAAGTTGACTGTGGTTTGTTTTGTTTTGTTTCATTTTCTAAGATAAAACATTTTGAAAACACAGGCAGCCTTCCTTACTGCATTGACTTCACTTTAATGAGATGTGTAGTCATTTCTACCCACCCCTCCCCCCAGCCATGTAATATTAATTCTTCTATGTATAATGAAAAGAACATGGGCAGGTTACTGCATTGACTTCATTCTAATGGGATACACAGTCATTTCATTTTCTCCTATAATGATCTTTCTTTTATTATAAAATATATTTGCATAGCTCATTGTGTTGCTCTGTGTTTTCTGAATTCCCCATTCATGTTGCTGAAGAAAAAAAGGAATAAAATGTACTCTATTTTCTAACAGGAGGTATAAACTTTTGTGAAGTCTCACAGTTGTCACCACTTCATTTATAAATACTGTTACAATCCTCTACCTTCCTAAAATTTAAATATAATTCAAAGAACTGGCTTCTACTGAAAGGATACTATTAGCATATAAATACAACAGAATCATTTTGGAATAGTACACATATCCAGAGTATGACATGGTAAAGAATTTACTCATAATTATAAAACCCATGAACTCTATTGAGTATACAATACTGGTCTTTGTTGAAACTGTGTTACAATTGTGTGAGAACTATGCTTTTGTGTTGATGAAAATAAATTACTTTACCATCATTCTGCTTTGTTTGTCAACTTAATTATTACACAGTTAAAATATTGCTTTGCATTAGTCAGAACAGACTATTTTCCTTTTATATAGTTTCCTTTTCCCAGGGGTAAAATTTAATGCCCTGTAAGGTCAACAGAGGTCAGGACTTCTTGACTATATCTCAACATTGTATTTCTTGTCATCAAAAGAAATAAGTCTCTGACCATTGGTAGCTGCTGTAGGGGTTTCTTTTATCCTGCACCTGTGACAATTACCCTGTGTCAGTGAAGCTAACAGGAGTCAGGTTGTAGGTTAAGGGTCAGGGCACTGTCAAGAGGAAGTTATTCTTCAGTCCACTAAATCTGTTATCATTTTCATCTAATGTGACATCCATCTGTCAATCAGGGAATTTAAGCAATTGTCTTATTCTAAGTGCTGCACTTTATGCTTCAACCAGCTCACATTTTACTGCTTTTCCTATAATTACATTTTTCTACCTCTGAAAATTCATCTGCAAAATAAACAGGGAAAATCTTACTCGGTCCTTTCAGAGATCCAAGCTTTTTAAGCTGAAAGCTGTTTCACTTAGAAAATTGAGTGATATCTCTGCTAAGTTTTATGTTCATTTAATTTTCATTGTTATGGCGTTTTAACACATAGAAAGAGAATAAAACTCCTGTAACTACATGGATATCAAAATAAGTTTTCATGTGAAACTGCTAAATGCACACTAGTGAAAAGGGATATGCCTCATATTCTTTAGATGTGGCACTTCTCAAACACCGTGAAAATGGCATGCCACAGTTACAAATTACAAGGTTAAGTTTTTACAACTGACTTTTGAGGAATTAGAACCTAGTGCACGGTTGAATTTACTAAAGACAAGCAAAGATTCTAAGCAATTCTATGTGCAACACCACAGAATGAAGTTTCAAATTGTGTTAATTCTAATTCAACACTTCTCTTAAAGATGTGCTTAATTTCATGCATATGAAGAATGCCAGCTAGTTACCAAAACACTTATGTAAACGGAAGGGTATGTAAAACCTAAGTGCAAAGGTAATGTTCTACTGAATCCTGGTGAGATTGCTCATATGCTTCAATTTAGGCACACTTTTAATTTGTTTTGATGAACAAGAATCTAAATACTTTGCCAAGCATAAAAATAATGGTGTGGTTATATGAAGCAGTTGAGCCAATCTAACAGCTTGTTACCACTGAAAAGGATGGTTCCATTCCCCCTACCTCTTCCCCCTGCCTTCCCACCACAGATTAGTTTTCTGCTGGGTTAGCAAATTTAATTGCCTCATCAAGTTTTATGTGAGTATTAAAGGCAGTGTAGGGACAGTGGCAAGAGTATGTGGCTGGAGAGAATGTTATTGGCAAGCCATGACATAGATCCAGTGATATTAAACCATAGTTTCTTCTTTCACTTTTGCCAAAATTCCCCATTTTAAAAATTTCCCTTAACTGATCTGCAGTTAATATCAACAAACAATCCAGGACCTATGCTGCTCTAATTTCAGCAATAGCAATGGTGGTAGACATGAAATGCCCTTGCAGATTCTAGAGCAGAACTTATCCCTGTGCAGTAACAATAATGTTAACAGCAACTGCCTTTTAATATATTTTATTAGGAGTGTTTGTAAGCAGGCAAGGATCTTTATTCCTATATTGCAAATGGGGAATACAAGGCAATGAAAGAGGAAAAAACAGCACTACAAAAAATCATTAGCAGAAATAAAAAAGGAGTATAGTATCCTTAAAACCATCCCAATAATCTGTGCTTTAGACCATGATATTCTTCCTATAAGTTTTATGGTTCTGTATACAAATTATTAGTGTCAGAATTTAATTGCTCAAGAGTAAGCTAAGTTCCTTGCAGCATCCATGAATGCTTGTACTCTTCTACTCTTATCAGCATGGTTTCCTGTAGTCCACAGACTGTGAGCTTTCTGTTGCGGAGATTCTCTGCAATTACTCACGCTCTTCATTTCTGTAGGATGTACTGTACTTGTTTCCACCTAATTTGTCCAGGCATGTGTTTGAGATGTTTCCCTTCCTGCCACCTGCCCAACATCTTTAACTCTTCCTGATTTTTGGTTTTCATCAGAAACATCATAGGGTTTTAATTAATTCTGCAAGTGTTTTTCCCCTTTTCTTTTTACTTGCCTGTTGTGAGACTTGAAAGTTGTCACATACATTCAATTTCATAGCACTTATTTTAATAAAACCTTGCTTCTCTCAGCCATTTGATTCTTTTCCTTGGATAAGCCAGTTATTGCAGATTCCATTGTAGTCCCAGAATGGGGACACAAAAAATTACTCATGCAAGAGAGAAGTTATGCAAAGCCGAACGCAGAAGGATATAGTTAATTTCAGTACCTTGCCCTGACACCATGGTCAGACTTCGTTGGGTCGTAGAGGAGATATAGTTCCTGTTTTCTTGGTATAGATATGAATGTGTAAAAATTTCAAGGTAAGTACTAGTTATCACATTATGTGTCTACATGCATTTATGTTGGCAGAAAGTTCCCCAAGCTTCCCCTTCACTACCCACAAGGTACAAGTCATCTTTGATCCAAAAGTATTTAATCCTCTCTAGTATGGTCTTCTGCTCAAGACAATAAGGTCTCAGTCCCTAACCAGGGCTGAACAACTGGCCTGAGGCTGATCCACCACTGTCATCTTCTGGCTTCAAAACACTGCACATTTTCATAATTACTTGCTAGATTGAACTACCCATATAGCAAAAATATAAGCTGTTCCCACTATTTGATATGTTGATACAGGATTTATAGGTTAAAAATTAAGGACTTTTAGGTACCATTTTGAGCATGAAAAGGTATGTTGCAAAACTGAAGTAGCATTTTTTAAATAATTACAAGCCACGGTTTCCATATTCAAGGCCACAGGAAAAAACTATCCAAGTTTTTCTAAAATAAAAAAGAAAATCCACCCAATTATCCAAAACCTTGTTTCATACTTTATTAACTGATAGTCTTGTTCAATTGAACATTTCACAAGAAATGAGTCTAAATTTGTGTAAGGGGGTTTCTGGTGATAGTATTAGTCATCCCTATCAACACTGTGCTCTGCTTACAGAAAAATATTTTACAGCTTTTATACCTAGCCTGGTACCTCTTAAATACTACATGGACTGCCTGAGTGCTAATAAATATATAGTTTCTTTGCATCTTTGCATTGTAACAGTTTTCTACTAAACTTCCACAAAATGTGAGTATTTAATGTCCCTGAAATACTATTTTTATGTCCCCTCCGTCCATTCTCCTTTAATACTTAGGATTAAAATGCCCACTTATTTATGTCTCTTGCTGTGGCTTCTTTGGAAATGAGTAGATTCTATAGAGAAGCCATTAAGTCATAGCTGCATTGAGCAAATTTAATTAGGCACATGCAATTCATCTTCCTGTGCTGAGGAAGTAACAGAGCATATATTAAAGAGGGAAACATATGAATGATTTTGTTTTTTCTGGTTTTGATTACCTGTAATTTAGGTGGAGTTCAAGTATGTTTGACCTTTCAAACAGCAAGGAGAAAGGCCAACAATTAGAAAGGAAGTTCTATTTGTTTCAGTGTCCAAATTCTGCACAGTCACCAGAAAAAAACCAGTTGTAATATTTTTGAAATTTAAGTAGGGAAATTATTCCTGTTAAAAGAAAGTATGGAATTCACGGTAATCTAGAAATAATAAAATCTCCCAGATTTTCAGTATAGAAACTTTCTGCTTCAGTTAGGTCAACCTTTGGAGCCAGGTAGAATGTAACTATTTTCAGGAATCAGTTAGAGACAGCTGTAAAGTTAAGCTATTGGTAATCTCTCTGCTGTTACATCATAGATTATAATGACAGACAGAGGGAGATAAAGATTTTTTTAAAAAAAATATGTTGAAACATGATGATATTTATTATTTATTTAAGCAAAATATGGAGTCTACTATCATAAAATCTTCTGGTTTAGTTTTAGGAACAGAACAGCGTAATTCAGTTGAAAGGGACATACAATGATCATCTAGTCCAACTGCCTTAACACTTTAGGGCTGACTCAAAGTTAAAGCATTTTATTAAGGGTATTGTTCAATTTTTCTCTTAAGCATTTACAGGCTTAGTGCAGTAACCACCTTTCTAGGAAACCTCTTCCAGTGTTTAACCACGTTCTTGGTAAAGCAATGTTTCCTAATATCCTGAGAGAAGAGATCAGCACTTCCTTCTTCACTTTCCTTGCTCAAGAAGTGGTAGGGAGCAATGAGGTCACCCCTCAGCCTCCTTTTCTCCAAGCTAGACAAACTCAGAGTGGTCAACCTCTCCTCATAGGACATGAATTCCAGAGCTTTCACCAGCTTTGATGCCTTCCTCTTCTCTTTTAAGACGTGAGAATTTAGGTGCAACAAAATAACATCTTAATTAATATCAAATTAAAAAAAAGCTAATCCACTAACACAGGTATTGTTTCTGTTTGTAATTTCAGAATTACCACATATTTTCTATGTATTTTTGTACATCACCTTTTAATGAGTTTAACTTATTAAAGACTGCGATATTCTGTAGACTAGTTTAAATGTATGATTTATTTAGATGAGTCTTGAATTAAAAGTTTGCAAGAGTTTATTCAAAATATCCTAACTTTCTGAGTCTTGTATTTTTGGCTGCTGAAGCATAATAGCTTATATACACATATATATGCTATTGAGTATATATATACGTAGGTACAAATGCAAAGAAAATCTATGCTAGATCTTAATGTTTGTAAAGTCTAGAAGATAAATTTGTCAGTGGTATTTTAAAGAGAGAAAGCGAAAAAGCATGCAAATAATATGAGACCAGAACACAATCACATGCTTAACTTCAGGATATTGAGACTGCCTACAGATCTAATATTTCCTATGGATTGACACCTGCTTATTTTCAGAAGAAAATGAAATCTAGACATAATTTTACGTTGTGTTTCAAGATCATATTTTAACTGGCATAGAAACAATAATTAAAATAGTATTGATTCAGATTTGTTGTTACCACCTTGCTGCCATCTGATGAGAGCTTTATATAGACAGCCATTAGGGTCTGCTCATATCTATTGTATTTGTGTAACTAAGTGGGGAATATCTGGCTGCATTTAGCCATCAGAAACTTTGGTCCTATTACATTTCCAAGTAACTGTTAATTTCATGCACTGGTTTTTAAAACTCTCTACCACAGATTTAGAGAACCTGGTCCCAGGTCTCTAAAAATAAGTTAAAAAAGAAATAAGGTTTCAATGGATAAATTCTTTGTGGAAGTGGTTTGTGACAATTCTGCCATTATGCAACAGTTGCCCTCACTTTCTTTGATTTTCTACACTTAGCTGGTATTTGAAAGTCCTTTAAGGCAGAAACTGTGTCTTTTGTTTATTAATAGTACATTGCTTAGAGCTATTAGACACTAATAACAAGAATTAAAAATGATAATTGTCTCTGGCATTAAAAAATAGTATTTATTCTCATATGTTTGGCTAGAGAGAGTAGGTTTTAAATAAGATTAAACTTGTTAGTGTACATTTTAATGACTATCTTCCTAACAAATAGTAAGAAGCTGGATTTCTAAGAAGTAAGCCTAAATAGTCAGAATACAGTAGAAATTGCACCCATGCTTTGAAATAGCTGAATCTTCAATGTTTTGTGATTACAGGTTCCCATCAGCCCAGCAGAAAACCATTAAATTAGATGGAAATAGGATATGCTGTCAGCTGCAAGTAGTCATCTTTTTATTAGCTCTGCAACAACCAATCAGTCACACCACAGTGTGCAACTGTAATGAAATATAGATTTTTTTTTGTTGTTGTTAGAATGAAAACCCTTCCATTTATCAATCCACACAGCCCTTTAGTAAGTGGGTAGATGTTGTTTCCAATAACATTACATTCTGTATTTTTTTTTAGTTTCTTTAGGATTAATTTAGTGCCGAGAGTACCAGACTGTCAGGTATGTGAGGCCTGGAAACTGAAGTCTTCTGTTTATTTGCAGCATGATTGCACTGGGTGCCTGATTTTCCTATCCTACCATGATAGTTTTCTAAAGGCAAGATCTACTAATGTAAGGGTAAGATATGTTTTTCCCAATAAAAGTCTCTGTTGAGACTAGAAGCAATTACAACAGTCATTACCTACTGTAATGATATCTTTTTAACTTTGCAAACGCCCAGCCATTAAGACAGGACTGAAACAAGAAGCACTTATTTTACATATATCTGCTAATAGTTGTCCAGAGGTACAGACCTTGGGGGAAAGGATTTTAAAATGACATGAGAATTAAAGGGTTTCAGGTACTTGAAATTGTCATAACCAAGACATTAACACCGACTGCAAAAGAGGAGGAATGTGGGTGGCTCCAATAGATCTTGGGCAGCTTAACTTTAGGTGCTCAGAGTCTCAAAGTGGCTAGATGTCTGGGTTTCAGAAATCACGAGTAAAGATCTACACAACCATAAAAAAGGTCTTCTGAGGCTTATTATGACAAATGACCCTTTTTTTTTGACTTCTGGTGGGAGAAGCACATCCCATTTCAGTAGTCGTCCTGCCAGTATGTCTTTCTTTTTTTTCAGTTTAGGAACAGTAGAAACACCTTTCAATGACAATGACAAAGGATCCCTTTGTTAATTTGGTGTGGTCAATAAAGTGGTCTAAAACTCCTCTGATATCCACCAGGTAGAATTCATTTCACTTCCTTTTGACTATATTCAATGTGCATTTTATGCCAGTCTTTTAGGCTCCTTCTGTAATCAGAGGAGAATAAAATTACTCCAAAGATTAATTCATTCATCTGGATTAGAACCTGCATGGGGAAAGAATGAATTGTTCTTTAGAGATTTGTAGCCCTGCATTTCTGTAGAGGGAGAGCTGACAAAATGCTTAGATGGTTTAAAGTTAAGGGAGACGAATTCTGCCCATCGCTCCTGACACATACCTTTGAAAGAATAATTTTTAGAATTTTGTCCTTCATTTTAAAATCTACTAGCTCTTCATTTGTATGAACAATAGCACTTTTTATCTCACAAAGGCATTATAAGTTTAAATTCAGTAAACATCATGAAGCAGACAGTAATCACTGCAATTGAGGTCAGACACATTGACTAAATTCTCAATCACTGGCATTTGTAAGCAAAAGAAATAAGGTTATATCTTCTAGTGATCAGTGTATAACAGAAATAAGTTGGGTTTTGTTCATGACTTCATGAATCAAACCTCTGTGCATTTGAAATATTTAATCCCTCATGGTAAGAAGATTGTGTTAATGCAGACTTGCTCTGAGCCTTTATGACTATCTTCTAATGATGACTCTGCCTGTGACTCATGAGTGAAGGGATTTGTGCATAGTTATTATATATTAAACATTTACATCTAGACAGTGTGCTACTTCTCATTATTGAATCAGTGATCAAAAACTGATTTGTGAATGTTCTGGCAGAAATAATTTCCACCTATACAAAGATGTCACTTAAGAGGAAAAGTTGTCCCAGTTATTTTTTCTGAGGAGTAAAAGTCAGTGTCATCTTCATCCAAGGAAAATGAATTTTAGATTCTAACACTGAAAAGAATACATAAAATACACATGGTAGTCGGGAACTCTTGCTTCTCAACAGCTGAGGGACATGAGCTCGATATTTGTAATGCTTTGAGAATTCTTTTTCTTCTCTCTTTGCTGTCTTTTGTTCCTCTGATACTATTTTCAATGAAAATCTGACGCTCCTTCTCAACAGTCATAAAATTTCTCTAGGTTGGCCAAGCATTGGAGGACAGGTAAATAAGGAACTTGAACTGGATTCTCTGTGTAACAATCGGGTTGACTTACATCTAGTCTACCAGCTACTTCATTCCTTGGTTTTCGTAGTCAGTTTGGAAAGATTTTATTTTGTTCATAAGCCACAACAAGAAAAATAACTGAAATTGTGTAAAATTTAACATTGGACATTAAAAAAAAATTATGCCTACATTTAAAATTGACTGAATTCAAATCATTAAACTTTAGGGGTTTAGTTTTTCATTCAATAATCTATACATAATTGTCACAATGTTGTCCTCACAGCATCTTTGAGAGCAAGCAGTAATTTCTGTAACCATTTGTAGCATGTTATTGTGATGTATTGAATCAAGACTGTTGTTCATTAGTGAAGGGAAATGTTAATTTGAAGATTGTGTACTCATGAGCATCAGTGTCTCTTGGAGACACCTACAGAGCACTTCAAACACTATTCCATAACTTGTTCAAGTATTGTTCTGAATTTAGACGTGCATATACCTTGAGTATTTTTTGCTGAATGGAGCTCTACACTAATTTGAACTCATATTTACTCATATTACTCATATTACATATATTTACATGTATTTATATTACATATATTTACTCATATTACATATATATACATATTATCTCATTTGAACTCATATTTACTTAAAAGATAATCAATACAATTCCCACACAAAAGGACAAAATTCCATACTTCAAGCTTTCATAAACTTAGTTATAATATAAAAAATAAATTGTAGTTCCGATTTGAAATAAATGGATTTTTGTTAGTTTTTTAAAAATAAGAAATTTATCCTTTCATGTTGCTCCTCTGTATCTTGGCCCAATCCTTTTCTTAACTGCTATGTACCCTCTTTATAATCCTACAGGAATTCCACTACTGCTGCATTTACAGCCATAGCATACTTGCAGAATTCCAAAAGGTCTATTTTCTTCCATTTAATGTAGCAAAAAGAAATCTTGCCTGAATACAAACGATATCTGTTTTGATTATGCAAACTGTTTTGTGTAATTTTGCATCTTCTTTTTATATCATCATGTCCATTGAATCCATTTTAAAGGGAAATCATTTTCTAGACTAAAATGTTATACTAAGAGCAGCTCCACTTTTGCTGACATGATTATGATTAGGAAATGTAGATCACTGCATATGAATACATTAGAAAAGAAAATTTCTGATCTAAATTGTACAAGAGAACAAAATATACCACAAATAAATATTCAAGCAGCTTTTATAAGTTTAAAAATAAGTCATGTATTGCAAAGATTAAAAAAAAGCCAGTTTTATCTGAAAAAATAACATATCTAATTTAAAGCTAAGAGAATCTAGCAACATCATTTTTTAATTGGGTAGTAGAAGTACTAAGGTGACAGGACTGAGAACAGGTAAATCATCTAGGAATAGAAATGCTCTAAGACAGAAAGCCAGCTGGTGTAGTGCTTCCTTTGTGTCAGTGATCCATGTTGCATTCTGTAATAGGGACTGTTCAGACAGTCTGTTGCACAGCTGTTCTTCCTTAGAAACAAACAGCCAGGTCTGTTAGTGGTATCACTCTGCAGGTATTATAATGACAGTAGGATTTTTGGGGGTTGTTTTGGGTTTTTTATTTTCTTTGAAAGCAGCATTCATGTCATTGAGGAGGAGCAGCTTCACAGGGATATAAATTAAAGTTGATTTATCCATGTTGTATTAAGTAGTTACAATGTGGTTATGGAGGGATACTGTAAGGACTGCATGTTTTTTTACATTTTTTTTTATTTTGGTATGATTTTGATATATAGGATACTTATGAAGGTTATATGAATGATAAATGTTATCTAATATTAGAAATAATTCCTAAAACATCTGCATCTTCGTGACTTTATCTGAAAGTCTTCATTTTCAAAGCCAAAAATTTGTTTTTCTCTCGTGTTAATGCTATAGTAGTGCAAGGGGATAAAGAATTCCCCAAAGGCACGTTATAATGCTTTTCAAACTCACCGAGCATATCCAGAATAAGAAGATGGAGCTAGGACAACTCTGTTCTCTGACTCTTCATCTGCATAAGACTGACTAGATCACTGACTGCCAGCTATTGGGACAGATTAAGTCCAACAGTCAAAATCTTTTTCTTTTTAAGAAAATTGGCAGTGTTCAACACTGTAAAGTTATTTTCCTCCAAAGCATAGCATCAAATCATAAAGGATTATAAATATTTTTAAAGTCACAAATGAACTATGTCACACTATTAATTAGCTGATTATTTTAAAAACAAACACAAAATTAATTATGCCTGTTAATGAGAGATTTTTCCCCCCACATGGTCCTTATGGAAGGAATCTGGAGAAACAAATTGTACTGATGTTGAATAATGGTATTCTGGGACTGGGTCAACGCTGAAGTATTCACATGTGTACTCATAGTAAAATAAAGCTTAAAATTATACTGGTATTTTTGTGTATGCTGAGGATGAAACAGGAATCTGTTGAGTTGAAATACGTGACAATAGGGTTGAAACTGTGTTTAAAATGCTCCTGAAGGTAGAAATGGCTGAGAACTTATTTGAACTGAAAGGAGTTGTAGAGAGGTAGATGTGAAGGTATGCTATTCCCAGCAGTGACTAACAAATGTTATCCACAACTAGGCAAAGTTGGTTTTTATTGTAACACTCTTTTCTTGGCTTCTACAGCCCTAGTGCAAGCGGGACATCTTCTCTGTAGTCCTTTTGCCTCATTGTTTCTGGGTAAAAGAAAGTGGTCATGTGGCCTCAGTGTCAGACTTGTGCAAGAGACACTTCTAAATGGAGGCCACGGTTCCTTTTATCCATTGCTCAGTAAGGGAGGAAATATAGTTGCCACAACATACTCCAGCTAAATTGGATGTGTTTCAACAAATGAAAAAAGTTACCAGTCCTTACTGTGTGTTGTTACCCGAGCCAGTGTATGTAACTTGTTGAAAAAGATTTTAGTGTGCTAGAATTTATACCACAATACAGACTGATATCTGGATTCAAGCTGTGGGACTCAGTACTCTGCAGGCAGGAAATTATTTCCTAGGAGAAATACCAGATCTAGTATATTTGCAATGTAGCTGCAAAATTTCCTTTTCAGTTTCCACCTCCAGGTGATATATACGTGTATCTGCTCCCACTTTCACTACATGTACCTGCAAAATGTCTCAGAATCTAGACTTAGGAACCTGAGTCAAATGAAAAATTCAAAATATCTCTTAGCTATTATTATAGCAAAACTCTCTGCAAACATTTTAATTAAACCAGATTGCTGTTTGTGAAAAGTTGGAGATTTTGAAGAGTCTCTTCCATGATCAAAATAAACAGCTGCTACAGCAACATAAAAAGGAGTCCCTTATTCTATTGCATTTACTATGATAAAATTTTTGGCAGAAACAGGACCACAAGGATACAATATCTCACATGGTGACAGTGCTAAATTGTCATTAGCCAGATAGGATAAATCATTGCTGTTACTTTCTGGAGTGAGAAATTAGGAATTTAGTCTAAAACTGACTGGAGCCTGAAACATGCTATTGTAGCAAGCAGAAAGGAAGTTGAGGTACAACGTATTAAAGTGATGGTAATTATTTTGCAGATTCAATCAAAACAAGATAGAATATTAATAAGTTTTGCAAGATCATGAAGGAAAGGAAGAAGAGAAGTTGGTTATTTCACTTTTTTTTAAGAAGAAAGTGTTGCTAAATTAATAAAATTAAATATTTTTCTTTCCCAAGTTGCCTGCAAAACCAGGTACTATTGTTTTAAACCACCAAGCTGATCAACAAACAAGTCAAAGGAGAGGAGTAAAAACATGCATCAGTGATGTCATGTAGAAATACAAGGAGAATGTGTATCTTGGGAAACCTCTGACAATTTAGAATATATTAGTTTAACCATTATATGCCGCTGGATTTAGTAAAAATTGAGAGGGATATGTGAGAGACATTGATCTTTGTGCATCCCTGGGCATACACCATGAAAGACTCTCAGGGATACAATACTGTGTTCCCTGTAGGTCTGCTAATTTAGTATGATATATAATAAACTCTAAACATTATTTCTATGACTCTTTACTCTTTTAAAAAAAGTAACAGTGATCCCATACTTGGTAGACAAAACCTCTATTGTTTTCGTCTCTATTTTTGACCTTTTTGTACATACTTTGTACAATGATTAAAAACTGACCTAGACTTATGTTAGATCTATATAAGATGGTTTCTACTGGCCACAAGATTTTAGTAGCAAATAATAAAATGTATTTGAAATAAAAGCTTCTGTGTTTATTGAGTTAGCTTCACAGATAAGTGAGGGTGATTAAAGATGCTTGCTTTTCTCTCTCAATACTTTGGAAACTTTTTTATTCTGTTTATCAATAATTAAGCATTTCTGAGGATAAATTTGAAGGATGTTGTCAGATTTCATTCATTGTGTATTTGATTTATCATATGTCATGCCAAAGAGAAAGTAAGAAATCTATAAAAAATATAATCATCTAATAGGTGATTTGATTAGTGCATGTATGTAGAAAATGTAATCTGTGGTAATTATCCATAATTATGTTTTCCTTGTAATTTAAAATAACTTGTCTTTTTCATTATGGAACAACCTACTTTTTCACTTTTCAGCACCTTCCATAGCATTTATTGCCTTTTTGCCAAGAAAGAATTCATCCCTTGAACTAGCAGAAAGATCATGGAGTTAGCAACTGTTTATAGTTATTCAGGGGCAGAGAAAAATATATGTATATGGAAGTTGAAAAGGATATTTAATTATCAGCTATTAAATAAAACATCAAGCAATGTAGATTATTAAAGAAAATCTTCTCAATACTGTGACCTACTGTGTCATTCACCACTCTCCTATAGGAAAGTGGGTATTTATCATTTGTATTTAATTCCTAACATGAAACTAGTGCTCCTGTTTAAGTATCTGCCAGTCCTAGTACCAGTCCCTGAGGAATGCCACTTGTCACCAGTTTCTGCTTGGACATTGAGCCATTGACCACAACTCTTAGAGTGTGACCATCCAGCCAGTTCTTTATTCGTTGAGCAGTCCATTCATCAAATTCATGTCTGTCCAATTTAGAGACAAGAATGTCGTGTGAGTCACTGTTGAATGCTTTGCACAAGTCCAGGTGGATGATGTCAGTTACTTTTCTCTCATCCACCAGTGCTGTAGCCTCCTTGTAGAATGCCCCCAAATTTGTCAAGCATGATTTGCCTTTATTGAAACCATGTAGTGTTAAAAGCATATAATTTACATGTGCTTCAGCAGACTTTCCTGGAGGATCTGCTCTAAGATCTTGGTGGGCACTAAGTTGAGACTGATTGGCCTGTAGATGCCTATGTCTTCCTTTTTTCCTTTTTTAAAAATGAGAGTTATGTTTCCCCTTTTGGAGTCAGTGGGAACTTTAACAGGCTGACAGGAGTTCTCAAATATGATAGATTGTGTCTCAGCAACTTTATCCACTTGTTCCCTTGGGACTCACATCTCATGAGGTCCAATGGACTTGTACATCTTCAAGTTCCTTAGATGACATCACACCTGATCTTGTCCTACACTGGATGAGTCTTCATTCTGCCAGTCCCTCCCTTAGCCTTTTGCGAATTGGACAGTGTGGCTTGAGACTTTGCCAGTGAAGACTGAGGAGAATAAGTCATTGAGTACCTCAGCCTTCTCCATATCCTTGGTAACAGGATCTCCTGTTTCCTTATGGAAAGGGCACACATTCTTCCCACTCTCCTTTTTATCACTGATGTACCTATGGAAGGTTTTGTTGATGCTCTTGACATCCTTGGCAAGATTTAATTCTATTAGTGCTTTAGCTTTCCTTTTTAAATTTGCTACTAGAACAATTTCTCTGTTTTCTTCCCAGACTACTGGCCCTTGCTTCCACCCTCTGTAGTCATCCTTGTATTTAAGTTCGACCAGGAGTTCCATGTTCATCCATGTGGGCTTTCTGGCATTTTTGCCAAATCCTGCATTCACGGTTGTGTGGATTGTAGAATGTGTTATCAAGTTCCTACAATAATGGAAATGTAAATAATTCAGTATTAGAATACAAAGTTGCGGCATCAATGTTTTCTGTAGGTTTCTTTTGAACAGATTATCTATGCAACCTGAGATAATCAGAAACATTCCACTAATTTACTTTGGGAATAACAGACATTTCTTTTTTTCCCCTTTTCATTCATTTAACATCCTAGTTCTCTCCCCTGAGATAAAGACACAGTACTGTATATAAATTTATACCCACAATGGATCACTAAGATCTTTTCAGAGTGAAGGAAAATGTTTTGAGGCATTTAGCCAATCAGAAAGACAGGAATATAAAATAGTTTCTATAAGACAATCTGTTAATAGTAAAATTTATTAATACAAAACCCAGTTTGAACAAATAGTTAAAAATAATTGCAAGTGAAATGACTTCAAAACAAAATAATTTCATTATTTGTTTCCCAATAAGAGAAAAACATAGAATCACCTTGTTGGAAAAAAACTCTTTGACTGTCTAGTCCTACCATTCCTATCTGCCACTAAACCATGTCCCTGAGCACCTCATCAATTTATCTTTTAAACAGCTCCAGGGATGGTGACTCAACCACCTCCCTGGGCACCTTGTTCCAGTGCCTGATGACCACTTCTGTGAAAAATTTCTTTCTGATATCTAATGTGAACCTCTCCTGGAGCATCTTGAGGCCATTCCCCCTTGTCCTGTCCCCTGTCATTTGGGAAAAATACTTGGAGTTTTCTTCTTTTTCTGAAAAAAATGCACACTTTTCTTTTTAAAAGCTCAGTTAGCATGAATGGTTTTTTTCTCTCTTTCTCTGACTGGGTTGAAGAGACACCATGCTCCAGTGACAATGTTCTTGACATCTTGATGTTTGATACAAAGACAGGAGTTGATCATGGAGTTCTAGTGGCATAGTATATAGCCATGGACAGAGAGGTAAAGATAATAATGGAAATGCCGTAGATGCAGCTTGAGCATTAATCTTAACTGTGCTGGAGACATTGTCAAGATAACACAACAAACATGAAAGACGGGAATCTTCTGTTAAGTGTTGAATGAAACTATGTATAGCAATAATCAACCACATATAACTTACTTTAAAACTAGTGCTGATCAAAACAAAGTAGGGATGATATCAACTGTCCCACAGATTTAGTAAAACAGGGCAGTCATAGGTATAACAAGAAACTTGGCCTGTTTACCTCTATCAGCCAAGCATCATCAGTCAATGAGACACGCATGTCAAGACCAGATACTTTGCAAACCATTTCAACAACTACACTGAAAAACTGCATTCATCACAGTTTTGCTGCACTGATTTTTCTCCTCCCTCCTCTGCCCCTAGGTACCCAAGAAAGCAGCCATGGCAGTGCGCTCCTAGCACCACTTCTTCACACTTGTCTCTTTCTTGGCACAGTCTTTAGATGACATCATTCAAGCTGAGGCTTCCCTTATCTCTATCACTTTCTTTTTGAAGAATAAAAATGTGATTGAGACTCCTACAAAATAATTTTCTGAATAAAACAACTTTTGCAAGTAGGAGACCTAAGTTGGGGGGGGCGGGGGGTGGAGGATTGTTCTCCGAATCTGCCTTTCTGATAACTAATTTCTAGGCAACAGGCAGAGATGACTGATACCATATATAAGTAAATGCAGCTTAAAAAGTAACTCAGTATTTTTATTGATTAAGATGTCACTTTTCCAGTATTAAGTAGCAGTACTTTTTATCTGATACTAATTCTATTAGTTAACACTTTGTGCATACAACGGAGTGTTATATTTTAGCAGTTAGTATTTAAGAAAAACAGGAACCTTGTTTTGGAAGATATAGGAGAGAATTATAAAAAAAAATGGAATAAAGACAGAAAATTATCTGTAAAATTTTCAGAGGGGTGTTTCAAACTGTCATCCATAGATTTGGATATAGAATTGAGAGACCAGCAAGTTATTTCAAGACACATTAATGAGATAGGTTCACCAAACCCCTGTTCATCCTACTAGATCTTCCTTGCTCCTTTTTAATTTGAATTTACCTTTTTTGAATAATCATGTCCAGAATAATAAATCTATTTCACATGAGATTATATATATATATTCATATTAATTACCTTGCACAAATATATAAAGAGTGAAAATAAGACCAGAGCCACATCCTAGATTGATTGACAGAAAACTCATATATCAAACCAATGTCCCTTCTCCCCTTCATTTATTCCAGAAATTTGATATGAGAAACAGCAAGACATCAAAGAAAACACATTCATTTATTGTGGGATCCCTACTCTCTGAAATGCTCTCTAGCTACTCAGATGAGTATTTTTTGCTTTCATGCTATGAATATCCATAAGTGTAAATATGTTCTATTCCATATTTTTATTTCTAAAATATCAGTTTTGTTCCCTGTAAAATTTCAGTATTGTGCAGCCTACATAATAGCATATAACAATAAATCCTGCACCTTTTTCATACCACTCATTCTTGCTCATTGAATATGTAACTGTCAAGAAAAACCTAAGCCATCATATTTTAGTTTCAGTAAAAAGATTTCATTTTATTGTGGCTTTCACTCGTTCCCAGATGTCCTCCCTTCCTTGAAAGAGACAAGCCTGGGCGATGCCAGATTAAGATGAAATATCATCATCACAACATATTAATTTTTCTTCAAAGATCTTAAAATAGCTTTCTTATGCTTTTGCTGGAACACTTTTTATCTTGCTTGAAGGAGAAAAACATGGATATGAAAATCATCATCATAACTTCAAAATGAGTAGTATATTCTCAAAATGTGGGCTGCAAATTTAACTTCAGTGGCACAAACACTGTGCAGAAATAAACAAATATATGCTAGTATACTGGAGAAAACATGTCCTTTTTGGAGGTTGCACCCTATATACTTAAGTAACAAGCTGAATGTAAACCAGTAATATTTTCTAGGCATATTTATGAGATATATGCAAATAAGATAAAAAGGCAAGCATCCCTTATGCACATTTGAACATTCTAGGTCTGTCTTCTGAATCAGATATATAATTTTTACATTCATAGAGCTGTATCAGCAGAAATTTTTCTTGGAAAAAGTGCTTATAAAAAAGGACATAGCTAATATCACTGAAGTTATTTCCACCAGTCTAGGATCTGAAAGTATCTGCTTGTCTTAATGTAAATCACAAAGCAGCATTAGGTTAATATCATGTAAGGTATGAAGTATTACAATGAAACCGTAGAGAAGTTTTCAAACACTTATTCACAGCAAGCAACATGGTTGTAAATATTTGTAGAAGACAAAGATGGGGAAGTGGAAGGAAGAATACTTCTGCTTACACTAAGGATACACAAGATGCATCACTCTGTCCCTGTCTTTCACTCTTTGTCTCTCACCCATCTGATTTTGTGTTCTTCCTGAAATGGTGACATTCAGGTCCATAGGAAGAGAAACTTCTCTGTGAGAAAGCGGCTGTCTGAGGTTTCTGTCAGAGAACACTTTGAGGAACACTCCCAAGGAGGCAACTTCCAAGGTATGTTCCTGTTCTCAGGCTCTGTTCCTGTGGGACAGGATATTTAACCACTCACCACCACTAAAAGTGGCAGAAAGAGGAAGAGAGGTATGAGAGGAAAGGAAAATACTGCTTTTTCCTTTTGGCACTAGCAACCTGTTATGTCAAGGTAACTATCTTTGAGTTTTACCTTTGAGATGGGAATCACATCACTTATCGCCCTGAGATAGCCATGTTTGGGAAAAGCATATTTGCTCTTACAGTTCACCTGATTTTTAAAGTCCTACTGTGATTCCAGAGAGTTTTAATTTTTTATAAAGTACCACAACTATAACAATGAATAATTCATTAAAATGTAGTATGTAATAAGAGACCCAAAGATGACAAGAAAAAACATTAGTAAACTGTGACTGCAAGGGTTTTCATGAGCCCCAATAGCTTACACTAAACTTAGGCAGGTGCATACATTTTACATTGTGTCATACATATTTTCCTTTCTGGTCTAAAACTATAGCATGTAGACACAGGCACTCATTCACATCAAGACTTTGCTAGACTCATTCTTGAAGTTGTATTATGGATGCAAGAATGGTTGTAACGATGAAATTATTAATCAGGGATGCCCCTTATAAATATGTAAACCATTAGTATCTGTTATGTTCATATTAGATCCATTCTTACTTCAGTGCTATAGTGATGACCCTCCCCTGCTACCATAAAGTTTACCTCTTGCTATGACTGTCTGGTGTCTCTTACATTCCCCTTCTTACTATAAATAATATCCTTCCACCCACCCACCCATATGTCTGACTAGGAGATACACATTTCATTGGCTGCTTTCAGCAGAGAGGTTGGTTAAAAGCCCAGCCAGGATGCACACCCTGCTTTTTATAACAGTACACATTGCTGTTAAATAGCTGGCATGCTAAAGAAGCTGCTTTGTGGGCTGCATGAAGTCCCTGAGCCGTATGTTACACAGGTCTGTTCTCCAACTTAGTTTTGTTTATTTCTCTATGTGTCAATTGGACGATACAGAACTGTGATCTCTTTTTTTATTTGACAATATCAATATATTTCAAAGGCAGAGGGCTTTTAAAAATCATTATTGTATTGGTATGTTATTATTTTTTTTAATTTGATTTTTTTTTAATATTGTCATTAGTCATCTCAGAGTAAACAACAGATGTATATACCTATATTATGGTTTAGCACTGATACTAGTATCAAACAATAATAAGAAAACACGTGAGAAACTTTAATAAATGTGACAAGAAGAAGAAACACTCAAACTTCAGTTCTGATTTCAAAAAATGACCGAAAAATACACATAATTCTTTTTAGGATGTTCTAAAATGCCAGAATTCCTGGTTAGACATACATAGTTGTTACTAAAAATGAAAAGTAATGTAGCACAGATTTGATGTTTATTACAATTTTCCTCAATTCCAGGCCTTGCCCTGCTTCTGGAGTCAAGGAATAAAAAAAGTTATTCCTACATTCAGTGGCTCTAACAACCACAAAAGAATGTACCTTTACTCTTGAATAAATAAAAGGATTTTTAACACTTGAAATCAGATTTTAATTTGCATTGTAGATGTTTCAAGCCTCATTAATGCTCAAACTGATGTACACCATTAGCTATGAGTTATCAAACATGAGTTATTACCTCTGTTATGGGAGAGTTGAGCCACTCCAGTCTGTGCCAGTAAAAAAACAGCAAATGTGTGAATCCAATAAGAAGAAAGTTGGAAGAAAGAATGGAGTTCATGTGGTTGACTGCAACACCTTCTAAGAAACAAGCGCAGGGCGAGAGGATGGATCTAACCAGTCTCAGAGTATTGAGGAGATATGTACTGAGGCTTACTATATTAATAAAATTAATTTATTTTGAACACATGCATATTGCATAGGAACAGTCTGAACAGGACATAATCAAGTTCAATCTCCATCAAGATGGAAGAAGTTATTTTTCTCAGTAGTTTGAGATGGTGGAACATATTCTCATAAATCACGATGTAGCAACTTATTGTCACCAAGACAGTCATGAGGACTTAAGACCTGAATTATTTAATTGTGTGGATTACTCTTCTAAACAGTGTGATCTCACTCTCCAATATGCTCTCTTTTTGTTCTCTGTAATCTCTAACAGAATCTAACAGAACTGTGATTTTATATTGCCTAGCTGGGCTGGGGTAGCTCAGCACAGGGATAGCCTTGTGTAGAGTATAGTTGTAGAGGTGAAGGATGGTTAGGTAAAATGTTATTTCTGATACAATAAAAAAGGGGAGTTTAGGAGAACTAAAAATGTAGTACACAAAACCCAATAAATCAGTGTTGAAAAAAAATGTCTGTATGTGCATATAGATAATATTGCTTAGCTGACCAATATTCATTAGATTGAACTGCAGGTCTGTAAAGGAATGAAAAAAGAGGTGCTGTTGATCACTTCGAAGAAATGTTTTCGTTACTATAAACAATAAAAAATTCTTTTTCACTTTGTGATTAACAAAGTACACCAGAGTAAGACCAAATGGTCTTAGGAAGAGGATAGCAGGAAATCTTAGATATGGAAAGATGAAAAATACACTATCAGCAGGGTAAAGTGTTATGAATCTTGTTCTTGTCATCTACTCCATATTTGTATTCTCTCTGAGTGGTACAATGCAGCATAAAAGTGTGTTGCAGGCAATTTTTGTAGAGTAGGAGAAACATAAGATCAGAGGGTAACTCGTTTATCTGCACACACCCTTAATGCCTCTCGAGTTGTCCAAGTGAGGGATGCCTACAGATAAGGCAAAACTATTATGTAAAAGCACGTCCTATCACACCTGCAGTTGACAGCAGAAACATTGCAGCCTGGAGCATGAACTAGCATCCAGTAGAGTAAGACTGGACAACAGTGATGTACATTTTCAGTAACTAAACTCTATCACATTTCATGTTCTCAAACATGCTGTGTATTGCATGATTTTTTTATTGTAACTGCATTTCTCATGAATGATTTTCCCCCATATGCCATCTTCCACACATTGCAGTTTCTAAAACACAAGAAAGCTTTTAGAATTATATCCTAGATCATGTATTGATATATCAATTAAATTAAAAGGATAATATTTAAAAAATAAGAAAAAAAAGCTATTTATGTCAAAATGTAATGCAATATGAAGAAACCATGCCTAAGCCTGTCAAGAAGGAGAAATGATTCCAAGTAGTGAGTAAGTGTCAGAACCAGAACATTATCACTAGAGTTTTTTTGTGTTGTTTTGGGTTTTGACACATACATTTATCTACTTCCAACTTCTGTAGAAAATATATTCACAATATTCAGGTTCATCATATTATCCTGATGATACACTTTATTTACAGTGTGATAATTAGATACCAAAGCATTCCAGCTTTTTATATTTACTCTTGTGATCATTTATCCTCTCCCTGCTATTATTAAACTAGCTGGTTGAATTTGGGCCCAAGTTAAATTGCAAATACTTTAGTCAACTAACATTTATGATGGAAAAACAAAATGTCATTCTTCCTCCAGCACTGGATTTAGTGGTACCACCAGTGTGTGAATAGCCACTGTTAACAAATTTAGCCATTTCTACTCAAGTCTTACCCTTTATCAGGAAGATATTCAAGAAATTATTTGGAAAGTATAAGGACAACTGGTCATTGCCAAAAGAGGGATGATTTCATGAAGTCATCTTCATTCAGTTGTAATCTGTTGTTATAACATTTCCCATTTAATTGTTAAAAAGCTTTCAGTTCACTCTTCTGAATACTTGATAACTAACAGGCAAAGAGCAGGTCTTGAACTTATTGAATCTGAGTTGGTAAGCGACTTAAGCACTTTGGCAAATTGTACCCTATAAGTTTAGGTTGATTTACAATTGTGAAAGAAGTTTCTAAGCTGACAGAGAACCTTTCAACCTCTGCATATGGAGTTTGAACAAAGACTCCTAAAAGCTATAGAAACCTGGAAACTTTTCAGGCAGCATACTTTTAAACAAACATGGAAAGTAACTTTCAAACTCGGACTGTAAAAAAAAAATTTACTGTTGTTATGCAGTTCATTCCTTTTCTATATTTCTTAAAATGTCCATTTTATTAGGACACTTTCTATAAAAAGATTTCTGTGGCTAATTTACATATACATATATATCTTTGGATTAGATCTTTTCCAAAGAAATTTCAGTGCCTTTATTATGGGACTGTGCACACTTTTTAGAAATCCTAATTACAGTCTAAAAGCTTACTTGAAGCCAGGGAAGCTACCAAGTTAAATGAAGTTAAAGGAAGAAGTGACAGCAGACACATATACATATATATATATTTATGTATGCATAAATATATAAAAGATAGCAACAAAGTAATGTTTTCTACTACTAAATACAAATTAGATGTCTATAAACATCTTCCAAAATGGATGGTAAGGCTATAACAACATTGGTAAAAATGATTGTCTCATTTAGAAATGTTTTTCCATAAATAACACTGTTGTGGATGTTGGGCCTGCTTGCCTGATGGGATTCCATTCACCTGACTTTAACAATCCAGGAGATGGATGCATATTCCAGGCTAACTGTTAGCTTTCCTCTCTGACAAACATCTTCAGAATGCAGGTTACACCCTCCTGCAGGAGGTACCCTTTCCATTAACAGCAGGGCAGGTTTAGAAGTTGTATGCAGGCAAGATACCTCATCTCATACATAAAATTATATAAAATAAACCTTACCCTGTGACTTATGTTTTACACAGTAACATAAGAATAGTCTTAAGGAACAGATTATTAGTAGCCACATTTAAAACAGCAGGATGGTCCATATGCTTTAGGTTACATAGGTGCTGCAATGTTTTTCTTGACCTTAGTTTAAATCTGCATGGTGTGGGTATCTTTCCTCTTTTGGTTGCATTTCTATAAACTGTAGCTTACCAGCCTCACACTGCTTTCAGTAGCTGCCATCCTCTTAGTTTTCCTGGCTGAACTGCTGCTGAAATTTCTTTCTAGGCTATTAAAATGAGCCAGCATAAACCACTGAAATAATAGATCTTTTTTGCTCGCCTGTTTTGCTAACCCAGCTCACTTTGAAATAAATTAGGGAGTGATCACACAAGTAATTTAACCAGTGGATCTGGCAAGGCAGTGCTCTCTGGCAAGAGGATGGCAACAGTTGGGGGTTGGCTGAGGATGGTAATCTCTTCAGCTGGTCCTGTGGGAGCAGTAATGCAGAAACAATTACACAAAGCTCCCAACTGTATCTTCTTTTGAAGGGCATCATTTGTTTTCATCCAATAGTCTTCATTCTCCCTCATTTACCACCAGAAATAATGCAATGGTTTTCTATTTCTAATGTAAATGTAGGTTAAAGAAAGAACTTCATATTCTAAGTAAATAAACATCACAGAACATGTGCCACATTTAGATCCATTTATATTAAGAGTATGCAGCTCTAAATTGTAAGGAAACAATCTCGTAGTTTACAGACTGAATTTTTGCTGAAAATTTTGATAGAAACAGAATGCACAGAAATTAAAAATTTCTGCTCTTGTATACATTACAGGAGGACTCCTAGAGTTGAGAAAGGCTCACAAAAAGAAAAGAAGACAAAAGGTTAAGAGGAAAAAGATTGCTACTACTGTTTTTTTGGCATGTATTTTTGGTATCTTGGAATTTGATGAGGAAAAAAAAGTATATTTCTTTCAAATTCTTTAGCTCTAATATGTTTAAATACAGCATCTTATCCACTGAATGTTGTGGTGATATGTATATTGCTGGCAAATGTTCAAAAAGATAAAATTTCTGGTTTGGTAATCTAGCTGTTTGTCTTGCTGCTGTTGAAAGGAATCTATTTCTTAGACACACACACAAAAAGTATTTTTCTCCTTAGCTCTCTTCTGCCCTCACAAGTGTCATACTATCTTGCTGTTTTATGAATTACAGAGAATGTGATCTCTATGTGACTTGATCATCTATAAAGAAAATCTGTGACTCAAACAATTTTTCTTCAAAACATGTTTACTCAGGTTTGAAAGTTCATAGTCTCATCCATGTTAAGTTTTGCATGTCCCATACTTTACATTTTAGACAATTCACGTTGTTATATATAACTGCAGCCTCAAATTTTGAAGTAGTATTTCACTATGTAAACAAAAGTTATACTTGTAAATGAATAAGTATGTATGTCATTTTATAAAATTTAAAAATTATTACTGAGTTGTTTTTACATTAAATTAAAATTTTCAGACATTATGGATAAGGTATTTGGCAAATCTGTAAAAGGAATTCTTGACAAAGCTATGATTCTACTTTAAGAGGTTAAATCACTTTCACACTTGCAAGGTCCCTACTCTTTCTATCATATATTCAAGAATGTTTGCATAATTATATCTAATTATATAGAAAAAGTGAGCCATGAGTTTACTTAAACTTTTGCTAAATGTTCGTAGTTTATATCTTGTGAAGAAAGTTCATATAAATTTTTACTATTCTTTTATGATATACATTTTGAACTATTTCTAATTAATGTGAGCAATCAGAATGCCACCCTTTTTTCTCACTGTGGTGACTAGGCTTTGCTAGTAATTGAATGGTAGCCTTAAACAAGGTGAGGTCATGAAGCTTATTTATCTGACACTATGAATTCTATGCCTGTGTAAGAAGGAAAAAGGATGTTTTTTTGCCCTCAGGGTATTAGTCATGGTCCATAGATTCGTGGGAAAAATGTAGGAAGTCTAAAAAGTTTGTTCCTATTATTTCAATTTTTCTTAGACTTCATTTGAATCCCAAAGTGAATTTTCTATTATTCCTTTGATGGGTGCATAGGAGGGTACCAACAGTCTTTGAGGAGCAACACCTGCAGTTGCATTCAAAGGCATGACTTTTCCAAGCAGTTTCTGAGCTGCCTGGTATTGTCCCAGGAAGGATAAAGACCTAGGTTTTTTACCTGACTGACAGAACATTCCACCACCAATAGAACTCTAAACATTGTTTTAGAAGTAATGAGTCCTGCTGGTTTCATCCTGCAAGACCTTGAAATCCCACAGGGCAATGTGGTTAGAAATAAAACAGAAGGCTGAGGCTTTTAATGAGTTTCCTATCCACAGATGCCATCAAGCTTTTATACTATTCATTTTATTTCTACAGCTTCAACAAAAGAACCCAGAGTTGTGGGCAATACTCTGACAAGTGCAGTTCACAAACTTGGCAGAAATCTAGACTTTAGACAATAAAAGATCACTGAAAGAAGTAAAAGAAAAAGCAAAATAACAAAAAAATGAACTTAAATATGGGATACTTTACTTACAAAAAGTGAACATATTGCAATTCAGACAAGCTAAACCTCTTTGAGTACGGAATGAGGATTTGACTGCAGGTTTCCATAATATTACGATGAGGTTATGATGACAAAGAAAAGTAAGCTGAATAGGGCCTGTGAGAGGTCAGTGTGCATTTTGGGAATGTCCTTCAAACAATACTAAATTGACCACTCTCAAACTCTTCACTGTGTGAGGATCTTAACTATTTGAAGTCTACCATGCAGTCACAGAAAATGAAGAATGTTAATGAAGATGTTTTCTTATGAGTGTGAAAGTATCTGTACCTACATACAGAGATGAAGAATACTCATGTAGGGCTAGGAGACTCCACATTTTACATTACTTTTCCACATTTCCCCTCTTTCTCTTTCCCCTCTTTCACCTCCTGGGATTTCCTTAAATGAAGATACTGGAACAAATGTGGCATGAAGAAATCTATGGGCCATGAAGCTCCATTCTGGTTTGGATAGCGTCGTGCTGATTGCCCTTGATTCATCCATGGTAAAATGTGGAAGGTTTTGTGACTCTAAGAGTAAGTGGACTCCACAGGTTGAAAAATTTGCATTTCAATTTGTCCTCTCACCTACTCTTCAAATACAAAGGAAAATTCTCATTGAGAAGCACTTAAGTATTGCCTTCTCGGTAGTTTTTTTCTGCAGTTATGATGAACATATCCATGTTGAATACTTCCGCGAGGA
Organism: Coccyzus lansbergi; assembly: GCA_033558105.1. Lineage (NCBI taxonomy): Eukaryota > Metazoa > Chordata > Aves > Cuculiformes > Coccyzidae > Coccyzus > Coccyzus lansbergi. The sequence continues at coordinate 3,110,170 of JAUMJK010000245.1, forward strand.
AGGTCCAGATCTGTTCAAACGTCAAAAATTACTTTCACTGTAACTGCAGCCCAATTTATGGAAACTGCGATTTTTTGAAGATTTCTAGTACAATTTCATAGCCTTGGGAACTTTCATCAAAACATCTAGATCCACTATAAACCAAATATCCATCAAGAAGAATTTTTCATCTGTTTGAACTGTACACTTCACTGTTTTTTAAATAGAAAAACTTTTGATGTCATAGGAAAAATAAACATTTCTTAAAGCTGGATGGCATGGCCTCCTCAGATTCCTGCAAGGCAGAGTTGTACTCTAAATTTTAAAGTTTGTCTTTGTTTCAGTTTTCTTTGGTACAAGAAAAGATGCAGTCAGCAAAAAAACTTTACAACATGTGGAGAGCCCATAGGACATGTTATAAGCAATCAGAGTCTTTTTCTGTTCAGCTTTAATTCCGAAAATGGTATTTATTTTATATGTAGATCCATATGTCTGTAATTTCAACTATGAAACGGTGAACAGGGAGTCAGGCTCAGACAATTGATTTAGTCATGGCCAGGTAAGTTGAAAGAGAGATGGGTTCAAATGCCTTAAATGTCTGTGTACTTCCATTACAAGTATTTCCCAAGGCTCTCAGAAGTGCTTTCACAATCAGTATTTCCACCTCCACATTTTGGCACTTCTCGGATCTGAATATCTCTCATTGTGTCCCCATTAGTCTCTTACCCTAATTAGCTGTGCAAGGCTTAAGTTTTACAACTTAATATTGAAGGATTTTTTTTGAAATAAATCGTATATTACTTATGATGCTGTCATAAAAACAGTGTTAAGCAATGAAAAAATTGGCTTTTAAGGAATATAGATTTACATATATGCTGTGTAATCCTATGTGTATACATATACATATGTGTATAATCATATACATGATTGCTGTTACCAGAACTTACTTATACAGAGGAAAATGATGCAAGATTGTAGTGGTTTATCTTTTTAATGAAACCTTCAAACTGATTAGGTTAAGCAACACCTGATGTGTAATTCTGTCATTAATGATTAACTAGACATCCATTGATATTTCCCATTATTGGTCATGTATTACACCTTTTAAAATAAAATTGAAATTACCTAATAATCAAATGGCATATTAAATGTATAGCCTGCAACTACACATTCTTACCACTTCTACTTAAATGCTTATTCCCATACTCTCCTGTGCAGAGCACAGTTCAGCAGCTTTAGAAATTAATTGGCACTTTCACAAAAATTTTGACATTTCTTAAATCTGAATATATCTACTCCATGAAGTATTTCACTAAAGATGAGTAAATCGTGCTTATTGATTGTAGCATCTAGTTTTGTATCAAAGTATAAAATCAGATTCCAGCACTGTACCTGAAACTACAGCAGTTTACATGTCTACTCACCATTCCAATCACTTAAGTAGGTTCTCGTTTGGTATGGGAACCTCGAACATAACATTTTATTCTTACAGTTTGGTGTTTGGGGCATAGACTATTTTTCTATATGTATCTATAGCACCTACTATGATTTGATAATATCCAAAAAAAGGTACTTAACATTTAGTAATGGGAATGAAGGAAAACGAGTATTAAAGGAATAATGGGAAATGAACATTTTCTTTAGTTTAAGCTTATATGTTTACGGTAGAGCCACTAAAATTTTTTTTTTTTCGTCCTTCAGTGCTGTTCACAATGAAAAAAGAAGGGAATAATTAAAATATTAAGGAATGTAGAATGCTTTCTGAAAAATTCTGTTGCAAATTATGTTTTTTGTAGTTGAGTGCAAGTTTAAGTGCTAACTAGTATTTTGAATACTTACCATGAGATATCAAACAGCATGTGCTTTCTATTTATATTGGTTACCAATCTCAATACTCAGAGGAAGAGCGTATAAAGTTAACAAGCAATTATTTGGCAAATTAGTACTCAACAACCCTGAGTAAATAGGAAGTTTGAAACCTATCTGTTATACAGCTACTTTAATTTGCATAGCACACTGGTGTGTTTGCTTTGCAAATACTTTGCAATGAATCATCATTTGTACTATACAGTCCAAAGAAAAGCAATCAAAATTCACAGCAAGACAATGAAATTAATTATAACTGTTGAATTCTGTGGTGGTAATTCCTCCTCATGCAGGAAGATTAATTGCATTGCACTTTCCTTGCACTCCACTAAATGATCTGATGAATGTATAATCATTTACAGATTTCTCAAATGCTGAAAATTGATTACCTTTGATTAGCTCTGATCTGCACAAAGAGCTCTGACAGAGTATCAGTGAAACATTACAACATTACAGACAAAGTAACAAATGATTTAATTACCAGTGTGCTTATTAATGTTAGATTCCCTGCAGTGATCCTGGCAAATCAGGGGCCTGTAATAGACCTGTGGGTTTCACTGAATTCCATTAGGGTTTAAATAATATTTCTCACTATTTCTCAAATCCTTCTTTTCATGGCTTCTTAATAACTCTAATTAATTCTAATTTGCACAAAAATCCATTGCATCTCCATAAACTTTTAATTAGATGTAAAGTAAGTTAAGTCACTGCTTTCAGACACTAGGGAAAATGTGAACTGTGGCTTTATATGCTTCCAAATAAGTTTCTCATTTACAAAAGATATTTCTCCGTAAAGCTATTTAATGAAAGTTTAGAATTAATTTTGAATTAGGCATATGGTCCGGCTATACACTTTTAGTTGCAAACATAATAATAGTTTCTTATACATGAAGTGAGTGAAAAAACAGGATGGTAAAATGTTTAGATAACTAAATTGTAAACATAATTTTAATACTTTTTAATGTATTGCCAATATATACATTCACTCATTTTGTTAATTGTAGTAGATAAAACACTCTGATTAAGCAGCTACACTGTACACTGAAAGACTGTTTGAAAATGAAATAGCAAGGAACACTAGCCCAGTTACAGACCATGCTGAATGTTGTTGGCACAAACAAATCAAGCTTTTCTATGCTTATACTCATGAACACTTAGATCAGTTCAGATTGGCAGCTTCTTTGGTTTTCCCTGGTTTTATGTCATTATATATGACATTAAATTATTACGAAGCAATGACAATGAAAACTCAGATGATCAGAGAAGTCAAACAGAGCTTAAATTAAGCTCTACTTCTGCAAGTGTTTCTTAGAGAAAAAAAATAAATTTAGGTAATTAAAATCTTATGTAGCACTGAAGTACTAATACATAAACAACTTATAATAATATTTCTGTATTTCAGTTGTGTAGGAAAGCAGTGACTGTAACACTGCAGGTGTTACTTTGTCATTCGTAATGCATAAGATGGAGAACTTAAAAAGTAGAAATATTCAGCCCCTAGTGTGGATGATTACATTTATTACATTCACTGCTGTCAGCAGCTGAAAAGCTATCCATCACACTGAAACAGCAATGAGAGTCAGAAGTCTCTTTTTGTGGAGAAATATTGAAGTCAGATTGTTGATGTCAAAAGTCAAACTCTAGTTCAGCTATCTGTTTTATGAATCTGACTGAGACACATTGTGCCTGTGTTCAAACTGATATCTAGCAGAGCTCATTTTAGCAAATGTGTGATTTAGAAGTCAGAAAAACATTCGTACGAGCGAAATATTAAGAGGAAACTGATAGGGCACTCAACTGCTTTTATATTTAAATATCACATCATTCAATAATAGTGTAGCTTTTTTCACTGATGTTAAAAAATTATTGTGTATGATACAATAACATTATCATACTTGAACACAGTAGTCACGAAAATATTTTACAAATACAAAAAAGCTTTTGAAATATGACCACTTTTACCACACCAACACAGACTTTTCTGTTGGAACTGGATATTCTTTTCCAGGTTTTTTTGGATAAACATAAACACACGCATATGGGAGGAACGCTACATTCGACTAGTCTCAAAAGGCTGCCTGGAGACTTACATGGAGGTATACTGACATGAAGATGAAACAGTGCACATTCTATAGCTGAGTGAGATAATCCAGTGTAGACATAATGAGAAAAAAAGAATGTTCTAAGTCCTTAAAGACTGATTACATGTTCATCATTGGAATTACCTATCTTTACCAACCATAGCTCCCATTCACAGTACCTCGATAGCATAAACAGGATTCTTAGAAAAACAGCACTAAATACAAATGTCTAATATAATGTATTTTCAACTCTTTAGGTCTAACCTCTAAAAAAGTGAAATAAATCAACTGACTCTTCATTCTTTTACAATTATTAAAAAGGATTTTTACAAATAATTTGAAGGAAATCGGGTTCCAGAGAATAAATTGTACTGAATTGAAAAAACACTAAAAATAAATCAAGAAATGTACTCACAGCTTGAGGAGTACTACTTAATATGAGACTCTTCAGTAGTTTACATTGAATATTTTAAAAACATTTCTTAAGGAAGGTGCTTTGTAGCTGAGAGAAAAAACGTATGCACTACACGTTAGTGAACTTGCTACCATCACTGCAGATTTTGTTCTGTTTAACAAAAACATGCACAGTTTGTGAATTCAAGTCAGGGAGTTCCTTTTATTTTTGCTAATTTCACCATCCTTTCTCTTTTTAAGCACAGCCCTCAGGGTACATGATGTAATGGTCACCATTATAGTACAGAGCAGGAAAAAAAGGGTATCATGAAATGCGGAATTGAATGGTATTCTTAGAAAAGAAAAATATATGCCAGATTTTTTACAAGGGAGCTCTACCAAAAAAACAAACAAATATGCAGATAGTGTACAAAGCTTCTTGAATCATCATTAGTGGTTAGAAAAAAAATTGGCAGAAAGAAAGTGGACGGTTAAAAAAAAAAAAGCCAAAATGGAAGGACTAATTCAATGATACCAGATGTAACACATGACTGTGGGGATTGAAGGGTCATGAGTTTGAGTCAAAACTCAACTTCGAGTTAATTTGCTGGCAGTGGGGCTGCACAAATTGCCGAGATAGAGTACTTGTTTCCTAGTGCAGGAGGTCAGGCTTCTTATGCATTTGCACTCTTTGCATGGCATCCAAGAACTAACACTTGTATTTGCTAGAAAAGAGTTTGCTTGCTTGTCATCATTTTAAGTAGAAGAAAAAAGAACTGGCTGAGCATAAAACAGAATGACACATTTAAAATAAGTCAAAAGCTGCTCTGTCTTGAACTACATTCATTTATTTCCGTCCTTGTGTTTTGTTTTTTTTTTGTCTTTGCAGACAATTCAGAAAACAAATTATATACAATAGTTTCAGGGGATATTTTAGCCTAGCCCTATGAATTCGTTGATATGAAAACCACATATGAAATATATAATCTTAGCATATTTTCCCACTGAAAAGACCAATATAGTTCTCTCTACCTTATCCAAATTGAAATGTCATTATGTTTAAATGAGGAAAATAATTGCATTTATCAACTTCACTGAGATTAAAAAAATAATGTTCCTTAAAACATTTAAACGGGCAAGAGGAAGAATTTTTTTTTTAAAAAAAAAAAAGCTTCTTTCTCTGTGCGTGGAAACTCTGGCTATGTGCCCGAGACATACAGCAAAAAACAACATATGGAACTCACCAGTTCCTAAAATCCCTTTCCACAAAATTCATGCCACTCCTCACCACAATAAGATGACTCATGGAGGGGTGTGTTTTATGCCTTCCAGGCAGAACTTCGTAGTCCACAATTAGTCTATCTATTGAAAGACCAAAATACTTTATTGTTTTACTTGCTGTATAATTATCTGTTATGATGAACTGTGATTCTAAGGACTATTGTCCCTAGACTGGGATCTGTGTGTGGAGCAGTTCCTTGGCTGAGACCCAGGAGTGGACCTTCCATTTAGAATCCATGCCTGAGTGATTTCTCCAGTCTCTCCCTGGCTGGCTGAAACAGGGACTGTTTCTGCATGATTTCTTGGGTTGATGAGAAGCAATTATGCCTTAAATGAAGTCATTCATGTCTGCCATTTTGTTTGCATATTTTTCAGCATTCACCTGTTACTAGACCTGTTTTTAAGCGGTAAACTAGTTTCAAGCAGACTTTTATGTTTAATGCAGTTTGATAATCAGAAAAAAAATATATGTAATGTTTCCTTTGCAAGTCACTCAAGCAGGAAATGTTAATAGAACGATTTAGAAGTAAAATAGCATTTAGTGATGTCCCAGGCATTTCATTTTGTATTTTGGAAGTGATAATGTATAAAGATAATAATCTTGAGATATTAACCAAGATTTTTAATGTGTATTCTTTAAATAATTTCATCAAAAAGGAAAGATTGCCAAAACAGTTACTCAAACAATTTAAATCCAGAATCCAGTAATATTTGCAGTGTACATAAAATACTATTTTAATATTTAAGAATGTATTTTCAGGTAATATATGTGCCATTTTTTACTTTTTTTTTTTTGAAATCTATAAACATTTCAAACAGATAGATTTTTGCAAAGCATTAATTTTGAATATGTCTTAAATTATTGCAAAAATTCCTTCAGTGTGTGTAGAATCTTCTAAAGTATGTATCAAATAATTTTCTACTTTGATTCTCAGTGTCTGGTAGAGCTTTTCCACAAAGCAGTTTCCAAGGTGATGTTAGATACAATGCTTAGAAAAGGTAACCGTGTCATGAAAACAAATACTGTAGAAAAAGCTTTGTCAATTTGTATTAAGCTGCATATAATTTATGCTAATTTATCAAATCTTCTGATTTTCCAGGGTTCTGAATGCTTGGGGTTTTTTTAATGAAGATGAGTAAATTTTGATAGGTGCAATTTATATCTGGGAATCTCCTCCCAAGAAACAAATTACTTTGTCACATTTTTTCCCCATGGTACATATAAAAGACATAAAAACATGTAGGTCTGACAGATCTTTATATAATTGTAAAGCTTAAAACACAAACCAATTTTCAGATACTTGAATGAATTTTATGTGTGGATCATTGATTAAAACTGTAAATACACTTCGAAACAAAATCTCTTTCCATACTGAATAATCCCTATAGGTAAATAAAATGAAATTAAACCAACAATATACTTCAGAGTTGTTTTAAATTTATGTAAAATATTAGAGGGAAGTTGTGAGGAGTTTTGATGTGCATAATTCATCTGTGTAGAAAAGGGGCTTTAATTGTTTTTGTGGGCTGGTTTTTCAGAAGAGACATGTACTAAGGTGACCTCTACTGTTTAAAAAAAAGGCTTGCAAAAGCAGCCTTCTAAATCACCCAACAATCCTAAATTGCCAAGAAAGACGTGGATACTGCTGTGCTTAAAACTATTTGCTTAATTCACTGTAGTCTGGATTACTACAAATTATTTTAAAGATTCTTTCTCATGCATTGGAAAGTTCCCCTGCCATTTACTTCCTAGCCATTTGCGTGCAAATTCTGCCTGTACTGGGATCTCTGCCATTAAATTTTCTTCACACTGAAGGGTTTTCTCTGCTCCTGGCGGGGCAAAGTCATGACCCAGAAAAAAATTGATTCATGAATTCTCAGGGTGCAACTAAAGAAGAGAGGAAATATGCCTTGGCTGAGCTCCTACTAGTGACAATTTAAAACCTGTAATTAGTTTGGATTCAAGCTGCAAAAGGAATCTGAATTTAAAATGCATTAGTTCAAACTGATATATTAACTTTAACAAAGTAGATCCCTTATTATGTAGAATCATTATTACAGTCTGTTTTGCTAACTGTGGGATTTCAGACTTTATTAACTTAAATTTTGTTAGAAAATGCAAGTAATTGCTGCTGAACGCTTTATCTCTGTGGCGATTTTCTTGATGAAATAGAACTTTTTATTAGGGTTAGGTAGCTTTAACACCTCAGTTATGGATTCTATTTTTGTAAATTCCCATCATCCACATGCTGCACAATGGCTGAGGCCACTTACTCCCTGCTGATATCAGGACCCCACATCCCCTTTAGCTAACTCCCTGACATTTCTATGAACTACACAGCTGAAATGTTATACAGTAATTAATGTTGATCCTAGCACACACACAGCCTCCAGTACAAATTAAGATAGAAAAGGTTATCATAATATTTTGCTAGTCTGTTTGGTAGACTTGAATTGCTCCCTGTGGGGGACAAACAAAAAAGGTATTTTTAAGATTTGCCTGATGAAGGAGCATCCAGGTATTTTTATTCAAATAAAGTAAAAACTATTTTGAACATTTAATCTAGCAATAATTAGCCTTGCTATTTGCATGTTTTGATGCCTGCAAGGTCATGGGTCCATTAGGAGTAGTGTGTTTGTTGCATGTGTTTTTGCAGATCAAGGGATGTATGGTGACTGAAACGCTTAACTAAAGCTCTGTTATCTTGCGGAGTTCAAATCCAGGTACAACTAGCAGCTGGATCCTCTCGGACTGTCAGTGGTGTCTGAAAAACACCCAGAGACTAAATAATTTAGATTACACCATTCTAACCTGTATAATAGTTTAAATGAGTAATGCAACCACTAACTGAAAGAGGTCAACCATCTGTAGAGGAAACATAGAATTTGGTTTCATTTCCAAACAAACTTTTGAAGTGCAATACTGTGGGAGGTAGGAAAAAGTCTGCTGACAGATCAACGGCTTGTCTGCTACACCAAGGTTAAAACTTCTATCACTTGCAGAAAGCAACATTAATAGAAAATGCTCCTGAGAGTGTAGGTTTAGCACTTATAATGTCTGATCCACTCAATATGCCATTAATAGTCTTTTTTATTTTCTGTTGTTTACCATGAATATGCCTTAAACAGTTAGGATTAGTATTGATGGATTCTTATTAATCATTAAGAAAGACTACAATATCATTTAAATATTTCTGAAGGGATTAGATTCATCATGGAGCTGCTGAAAATCGTATGGCTAGTCAGTTTTCTTTTTAGAAAAGAAAAAATTCTACAAAAGCTGTTGCTCACTTAGGAATTACAATCCCACCTACCTCCTGAAATTGTGAAGAGAACAGGCTCCTCATCCTGAAGCAGACATTTGTGCAAATGTGTCCGGAATTTTTATTATTTTGCACATGTAAATACATATTTGCCTTCCCAGTCACATCTTAATATGCCTATTTTCATAAGCAATGAAGGATTTTGCATGAGCAAAAGTATTTCTTTTCAATTGGAATCCCAAGGTACCATTCTTCTCTCCAGTTTGTGCACAATAAACCCAATGTGAAACAATTTTCCCAATGATTAAGGCTCTCTCAGTAATTTTGATAACATATATAGCCACATCAAAGTTTTTCCCCGTCTTTTTCTGTCTTGCTTTTTTTTTTATTAGAGAATATATTTTATATGCAGACTGAACCATGCTTAACACTGTGCTTAACACTGCACAAGATTGCAACTTGACAAACATATATTATTGAATGATGCCATTCATCACATTCAGAACAGAAGTGAAGGCCAATTCCGTTTAACAGACAGTGTGAGGACTGCTGCTGAATGCACAAATGGTGCTCTGTAAATGTTGCCACACTCATTTATTAAGGCCCTCTTAAAAGAGAACCGTTCTTTGGAGACGGCTAACAATAATCTAAGATTTCATATTAAAATTTGAAAGAAGCATGTTTGAACCTCTATGAGCTTATAGAAATCAATGCAAACTCATGAGTAGGGGAAAAACCACTGTGTTTTCTGACCCAATGGTGAAATTCAACTTTCTGCTTGCTTATACAGATACTTTCCTTTTATAATGATAACAGAATAAATTTGGGGATTACCCCAAAGCAATGCTTACCAATTCCACCCCTCCCCACAACACCCCCCCAGATTCTTACACAGTAGGACACTAGGACAGTGTTCACACAAACCAATATAATAATGGCAGAAAAGAATCGTGTCTGTGTCTAAGAAAATATTCAGTCTTTTGAAATGATGAAGGAGTTGCCCAGATCCAGATTATTCTAGTAGAAAATCTTCATCATAGGTTGATGAATTAATGCATCCCTTTGTTGACTTTCTCTCTGAACTCTTTGCTACTCAGTGTCCTAACTTGAAGAGGTAACAAACAAATTGTGTCCCACATGAGACTCCTTTGTCACCAGATGCAGGTTTAAATATAGGTTTCAGGGAACCCTGAATTTAATTCTCTAGCTTCTGGTTAAATACGTTAGCTGTTATAATACACTATATCAGGAGCATTTTGGCCTCCAGAGATACAGCAAGACAAAACACCTGTAAATCCCTGTCTTTTATAGGCACATATGCCACAAATTTAGAGAGGTCACATAAGGGATTGACTAGGAATAGGTATACCCCAGAGATTGGATATACAGTCCTTGCTTTTATAAAGAATGCTGTCTTGTTAATCTTGACAATTTCAGCTCAGAATTTTTCTACCAAAATTCAGTTGTTCAAGAACAGAAATATAACTTTTAGTGACTGATCCAATTACCCTATCAATAACCTTTATCTGACATTTCAGAGAAAAGTGAAATTAGTCACATGCCATCATTTCATTTTCATGTCCTTCAGTACTACCAGGCCAGAAACTAGCACAGTATAATAGAGCAGTTTTGTGAAAAAGTTTTATTAGGATATAAACAGGTTATGAGATTTCAGATATAATTTCTATAATAAATTTTGAAATAGATATTCTTTTTTCCTAAAAGTAGATCAGATATTTTTAGAATTATATTTGTTTAATATAAAAAATTGATTTATTAGCATAAATATGACACTATATTTACCACAATAAATATTCTATATTACTGTACAGATAATAAATTATGTAAATGATCAGATTCTGCTGTTTACATTGTCTTAAATTAGAGCTAGTTGAGATATCTGGGTTTTGCTAAAGATTTCTTCTTTCTAACTGAAAGAAGAATCCTTTCTGAAACAGAAAGCTTTTATAGGTAAGCAGAAATAATTATCTGTTTAAAAGCCTAATGGGGGCTGAGCTCTTCATGGAACTTGAAAAATTGCTACCTTACAGTGTGAGCACCTGACAGTTTGAACCACCCAAGCAAATGAGGTCTAGGGAACGGATATCCAACAAGTATAGAAAGACTGCATGATCTTCAAAATGGACCACATCAGGGAAGAAAGGACTGAAAAATTATGACATTCACGCAACATATTGTCACTGCTTGTTGCTCAGTCTTCATTAAATTATAATGTTTCAATAGAGTAGAAAGTTAAATTCATAGAAGTACAAATTAGGATTGAAATTTATAGTCCTTATAATGACTTCTGTGAACAAGAAGTTCTTAAAAGGTAAGAATCTCGAAAATGGCATTTGGAGTTGGTGATCTGGCCTTTGCCAATAGCAGAGAGAGAAATGGTAAATACATGGTATATTTTGCGGTAGTGGGGATTTATCTATTTGGTTTTGTTTGTTTGTTTGTCTGTGGTATTTTTTTCTTGGTAATGATGTTTATAATAATGATATTAATAACTCATTTGGCAACTTGTAGACACAGGTCTGGTGCACCAGAATTCACTCTTAGAACACGAATATGTGTTCTCATGTAGGCATGGGTAATTTTTATATAAGCTCCAAACAGAAAGCAGACTATCTAAAAGATATACATCTTCTAGTTCTAGAGTAGTACATGAATAGATACACAAACTTTGTTCTTTTTCATGGCATATTAATTTCAGCTAGTTTACATAGTCTCTGCCAGTTCTTGTATATCTGCATTCCTAAACTAAGGTTTATGAACATCAAGAGGAACACATGCAGTGCAGTTGATGTTTGTCATCATCTGACTTATACATCATCAAAATTATGATGTAGGAGTGTCATGTTATGGTACTGTACTGTCACATTTAAAAGATGGATATTTTAAGAGATGTGTATTTTAGGATATTTTGAAAGGTTTTATTAGAGTTCCTCTCTCTTTATTGATGAGCCAATTTTACATATCCTATTTGGTAGGAAAATTTCAGGATATTGCTATAACATGATACATTCAGTTTTGTGTCCCACCTAGCAGAACTTCTTATTATTATATTCTTACTTGTCGCATGGCATTATGTGAAGACATAGGAGATGCAAACTAATAACTCAGGATATCCACCAGTGCACTATCTGCTTCATGGTTAGTTAGGGCATTTTCCACCTATTTTGTGTTTTGAAACGACAACTTTCTTTTTAAAAGAGTTGCAGAAATGCAAATTAAAAATATACTCACATAGTTGTGATGACACTCTTTTGATTTTGTACATTCTTTGCAATATTTTGTATTTTTCTTCAAGCATAATTTTGGAGACATTTGAATATGAGAGACGTTAAACTGTCATTTAAAAAAGCTGTTTTGGTGAAGTGTTGGAAGGCCTGAAAGATTCAAGTGAGAGAAGGCAAATGAAGGGAACTAAAACTTTCCAGTTTTATACAAAATATATATTTTTTAATTTTAATTGAATGTGATAGTACTGGATTATTGACAGTGTGTACAAAGGCTAAGAAGTTATGGAAAATGAAGATCGTGTAAGCTGCTGCATAGGTCACATTGGTAAGACACAGTTCATTTTTACATTATTTGATACTATAAAGATAAAAATGAATGATGATCCAGAGACTCTATAAGAAAACACAATTTATTTAAAATCAATACAACATAAAAAATAGAAATTATATTCTGTTTCTAATGGGAAGAAATGCTGTTTTATAATTGCAGTATTCAGCTGTATTTAGTACAGACAACATGTCTTCCCCTTTAAAGTATTTTAAGAACTGTGTAAGCCACTTTTAAGTTACCAAACCTGGGACCTCTTGTAAAAAACTGTGCCATCACATCAGCATGTAAGTGCACTCTGCATAAAAAAGGATGGGGATTGATTTAGGCCACACTACGGAGCCAACCCCAGGCTGAGAGTAGCTTTATTCTCTGCTTGTTTTCTCACCTTTTTATTCATTGGCAATGAGGGAGTGTGGTGCTTTTTTGAAAATGACTCTCTTGATGAGGCCTCTGATTGTAAAGTACTTTCAAACTGGGAACTTCACCACCTTTGTTGCTGAGTGGATCACTTTTCCATTAAAAAAATGTGAACCTTCTTTCCACCAGCCCCTTTCTTCCTCTTTGTTATTGTTCATGTACATCGAATACTACTTTCCATACCAGAACGCTCACGGGAAGCTAGCAAATATGTATCCCCATTCCAGTGCAATTACATGCTAGCAAACAATATTTTCATTGCCAGATGGTACTAATTGCAGTACTCTAAATGTGGCTTGAGTATTTATCTAATCCATTTTATCTCTGCACATATCCTATAGGTTCCCGATCCCAAATTTCCTCTTACAATATCTGTACACTGAGTATGTAGACAAAAAACTATACAATGAATTCTAGTCACAAAAGTGACTGACTCAATAACAAACTTTTATTGAGAATTTGTCCCTGGAAATGCTTTAATTTCTGAGTTTTTTCCTTTTCCAAAATATGGAATCCACTTCATCAATACAGACCACTCTTCACCACTCATTGTACTTCTGCTCTTTAAATGCTTCTGCCAAGACTTAGCTCACATTGACTTACTTTCTTGTTCTCTCTCAGAAGTAGAGCAGTTTCCTCCCTTATGAAAAGTGGATGGTTTTTCCTCATCATGATTTGGAATTTACCTCTCCTACATGATAGCTCTTCTTCTTACTATACTATGGCTGTAGCTGTCAGATCTTCAAATCAATGGTAATTTACTAGTGAAAAAAAAAGAGAGATACTTAACATTTTAGCAAAATTTTGGGCAATATTTAGCACTTGAGTGTTAAAGGAAGTGAGAATTCAAATTGTCAGCACTTAGCACTTTCATTCATATTCACTAATCTCAGGAAATTATGTCCTGAGAAACCAGTACATACTTAAAATTGAAACAGGCCATTTAAAAAAGAGTCTGCATGGCATCATATTTTTCAAAGTAGAAAATTATCATTTCTCTTTTTCTTATTAGCTTGGTGCTTGTATCTCTTAATAATTTATTGCCAGTTTGTTTGCGACATCCCAGGACAGAATGTTTCACAACCTATTATTGGAAGACATTACCAAACTCTGTCAAATTTGGATGTGAGATTATGTTATACATTACAAATTACAGCAGCAGATGTTCCTTTTAAAAGTTGTGGTTTCTTTAAATGATCTAACTGATGCAACTCTTTGAGTCACTATGGTGAGAGACAAAATTGATGACAGGCTGATTTAGTGATGCACTTCTTAAACAACAGTTTGAAGATGTCAGAAAGATATCAAGAGAGGTAAAGGGACTAATTTCAAAAGTTGTTTTAAATTAAAAAATAATGGATATTTTTCTTTGAACATTTTTTTTTAAAAAAATGGAAGCTACTAAATGGAAAAACAGCCAGAAATAAAATTTTTCATTTAGTTGTATTTTACTTTTTTTCTTAGGCAGATGATTTCTGGATGTCCAGTAGCCCAATAGTTTGTCTCAGAAACTGTAATGTGAGCCTTTCTTGATGAACATATTAATCAATTAAGTTTCTTAAATATTTTTTCATCTCTGAAAGGTTGAAATATTAATAGCAGTAAAAGATGTATATAAAGTCAATAAACAGGAATGTGTTTTACTTATCAGATAAACGTTTTTAATAAAATGTGTGTTGTTTAATAAATAGCAATAAAGATCAAAAACTACACTTAAGATATTATTTAGAAATGCATGGTAAGGTAAGTTAATGTGCAGGAAATGTTAATTAAAACATGTTTATAATTAAAAAAGAAAAAATATTCTTATCAGAAAATGTTGGCCTGGAAGATGGGATATATATATATATTGATGATGTATTGCAAGACAGTGAAGTTACCCAAGTTATAAACAAGCCATGCCTTGATAATAATGTTGGAATACTTAACCTGCAGATCTGGTATTATTTTCTGAAAGGAAAAGCACTACCCAAGCATAAAAAAAAGAGGTCCTGGAACTATCAGAGGATTTTTCCTGGATGATTCCACATAGTGGCCTAAATTGCAAGATCCATTTCTGCCTGGTAGCACCCCCAGAACTAAAGTTGTTCAGTTTTTTTCCATTTCAAGATCTGCTTTTTCAGCATGTTCTAGCTTTCCCAAAATCTAACAACCATACCTGAATTACACCTAAACTTCAACCTGAAATTTGACACTTCAAAGTCTGTTTACAAAGGCCTGTAGTGATAGAACAAGGAACAACTGGAGAGGGGTAGATTTAGACTAGACAAAACGAGACACTGGCACAGGTTGCCCAGGGAAGCTGTGGCTGCCCTATCCTTGGAGGTGCTCAAGGTCAGGTTGGATGGGGTGTTAGACAGACTGATAGAGTGGGAGTTGTCCCTGCCCATGGCAGGGTGGTTGGAATTAGATGATCTTTAAGGTACCTTCCAACCCAAACTATTCTATGATTCTATGATTCTATGATTTCACTGTTTTGTTTCAGGATACTTATTATTTAATTATTTGTATATGCATATATACATATGTATGTGGGGAAAAAAAGCCATGCCAAATAGATCTGCTGTCTCTAAAATCAGTAGAAGGAGGAAAAAAACCTATACTCTGTTCTGAACCTGCTAGAATAAATTCTGTAGTTCATTTGTTCAGATGCTCCCATGCGAAACGTCTCATAGTTCTGTTAAAACTAACAGATAATGAACGCTGGATGCACATACTGAAATTTCCCTGAGATTAGCAAAGGTAAAGACTGTGAAAGACATCTGAGTTCATGTGCAGTCAGAGGTCTTCCTTCTATGACATGAGTCTCCAATAAGGAAAGCTAACTTTGCAAGCAATCCCTTTGCTGGTAAAGCTGAGGGAACTCAGGTCAGAACCTGGACTTTCAGATCTCTAGCATTGTCCTGTTTTGGCTCCCAGGCAATCTAGACAAAATACACTATGGCCTGACTCAAGAATACATTTACACAGAATATACAGTAATTTAGCCAGGAAGAGAAGGAAGATTGCAAAAGCTTGAGCAACACATTTACAGAAGAGAAAAGTCTCAGTATGAAGAAAATGGATAATTGCAAAGGAGGGATGGAGGAAGAAGTAGGATTGAGAGATGACCAGGTAAAAAGCAGGGAGAAATGAGGTACAAAGGTAGAATAGTCTGATCATTTTGTTCTAGAATTAGGATTGAAAAGAGGAGTCCAGTGAGTCTCACTGCTCTGCCATTTAAAAGTAGGTATGAAATTATTAATTTCATACAAGGACAAGGGTTAGTCTCACAAAAAAGTAGTGACTTGACTTTTGATACTAGGAAGCCCATAGTTCTAGAAGCCTTCTTCTAGATATGAAAATCTATTTTTTTATTAGAAACTATTCTAATAGAAATATTTGTTTTCTTAGTTAATGAGTCAAAATAGCTAAAGATACTATATATCCTAAAATACCAAAATTAATACTTTGATATAGATGCATTATGATACTGGCCTTCACTAGATGATACTATTCTATTTCTTCCAGACTAGCTGCATTTTTTTTCAGTTAAACCAATAATTTTTCTATGCCCCAGGTTCTCACCTGTAAAGTATGGATAATAACACCACCTGTCTTCACAGAAATATGTGAAGGTAAATTCGTTAACTCAATATAGCATTTGGATGAAGAAGAAATCCTTAATACCATAGTGAATACTAAAAAAGGAGAGATCTCACTTTGACTAACCAGATAAATATTGAATAAATAATCACAAAATAGATAGGCTCAGTTAAAGAAACAGCATCAGGATACTTGCATAAATGGGCTAAATTAACATTGCTCAAACAATATTAATTTTAGCATTAGAAGAGTTTGATTTCATGTGTATAGTTACTTTTTATAACCTCCAGGGCATTATGCTAGAACTGTTTCTATATGAAGAATATATATGCCCCTCTATAGCAAAGTAAATGTTTTGAAAACTTCCTTTTAATTCTTTTGCAACATATTCCCTTGAGTCCAGAAAGAACAGTTTCTCTGATTTTACTTGTTTAAAGTTGCATATGCATGTTCTATAAAGCACCAAAAATTAGTGTGGCCTCCTATCCAACTTTTATTTTATCCATCAGATCCCACTTCATTCCCTGTTTGTCCCTAGTTTGAAAAGGAGTGAAATGAAGTAATGTTCAAAAGAAAATAAAGAGTTGAAAGCTAAAGTACTAATACTAAGTAAGGAATAGCCATATGTGAATTGGAAAGTATCCCCTGCACATTACATGGGAAATGATATAATGCATTGTGTTCTAGTCAATGTTCATGCATGCATGTGTATAACCACAGAGAAAAAGGGAGAGTGAGCAGTGGACTTACATATCTGTATGGCTGTGCCTTACGCCTAAACACAAACGATGGTAAAGTGTACCATTAACTATGTTTGAAGTTATACAGCTGAAAGCAGAGTACTGCTCTTTCTAATAAGATATATGTATTCCTTCAATTCTCTTATTCAGTCTACCTCTACAACAATGCAGCATCTACAGTGGCTCTTTGAAGTTTTCATTAATGTAGGAGTTATCAAACTTATTGTTGTAAATTCTACTGGTCTTTATTTTATGTTTATATAATCCAACCTCTTTTGCACCTTGTCACAATTCACCCCAAAGGGAATGTAAGTGATTGCAGTGTGAAAGCAAACATCATCTTTTAGTCCACTAAGCATTAAATCTAACTGTTTAGATCTTGACGTTCCTTAATCTCATTCAAATTGCAGTAGAGGGGAGTAATAAATAGGACTTTCAAATACTTTGGCAAGACACACACTCTCCTATTCATTATAACTCCCAGAGTTCTCCTGTATGTCTATCCCCTGTGTTGTGGTGTTTGCCACACCAAAACAGAGCTTATGGTATCTCCAGAAGCACAATAAGAATCATAATTAGGCTCAGGGCCTCCCAACTTGTGCTCTGCTATCAGCTCCCACCAATGATACTACTATCATTGCAGCTCACAATTCCTGATACTTCTATATCACCTGATACAGATGTTTTTCATTACTCATCACCCAAGTGCTGTGAAACCTGCCATCCAAATCTTCAGAAAAAATATGTAAGATGCATAGTCCCACACTACCCACAAAAGAGTAGCAAGCGAAACTAAGACAACCATGACAGAGTGACTGAGTGGAAGGCTTGGATGCAGGATAAGAGTTCAGAATAGTCTTATCCAAAGTAGAGCTCATACGTAGCCATGGGTGAAACTCTAGCCAGGAGCAAACTGTGGTTAGTGTATTCTTATTCCCGCGCTTGCCAGAAATCTATCCAGTATTACTTAACAAGACTGAAGCCTTAATGATATTCCTTGCAGTGAGACTTGGAAATAACTTCCCTGCCACTGAACAAATAATTTTAAAATTTCAAATACTACAGGTCGTCCTAAAATATCAGGGTTGTTATAAAATCCGGATATTACAAATCCTGTCAGCAGTGACTCTGAAGACTGTTTGACCCATAATGAAGTCATAATAGTCTGTTAAATATTTTGTATGGAAATTGAATGTATTGTGTTCACTATGTGAATTTATTTAGTCTAAACCCTATGGACATGAAGTATAATGTGATATATTTACCTTGAATTGACGGTAGACAACTACCTTTTGGGGTGCAGAGACACAAAAAGATTAGATGTGTACATGTACATAAGACCTAACACTTCAGACCTACCACAAAGGCCTACACATTAAAAATCAGAACCTGTAAATCACAGAATTTGGATTTAAATTCAAAATGCTTACTCGGAGCATAATATCTATGGCAATTGACATTTTCTAGGGACCTTATGTCAATTTGTTTCACAAGTGACATGCATGTATTTGATTAGGACCTTAGAAGTCATAGCCCAGAAAAAAAAAAGATGATAAAAAATTTAACCTTTGACTTCTTAATGTTACAATATTGTTTAAAGGATAACATCAGCTGATTTTTTTAAAAAAGGATTTGACAGAAGCAGAACCAAATGAAATTTATTGTGGGATTTAGTGTTCCTTGAAAGTTCCCACAGTTCATATATAGAGACTTTTCTCATTCTTTAAAAAAAAACAGTTGGGAGTAGTGGTGTTGTGGGATTTTAACCTGTTTGCTCAGAATAGGTGCAAAAGAGAGAACAAAGAAACTTGTTGTATGTTTGCCTGAGCACATTCCATATAAACTTTTTCACAGAATTTTCAGTGCTCTTGGATTTAGCTAGATCCTTATGTGATAAACAAAATGTGATGCGGTTTAAATCCTGCATGGTCAGTAAGAATCATGGGTTCGCCTCTGAAATCTTGGTAGCTACTTTTGTATAATTCAAGTGTCCCTTAATGTTCCTGTTACACCTTCTCTGCTGGGAAGGGTATCCTATAATCAATCTACAAAGCAACAAGAGTATGTGGAAGCAACTGGGGATCTGTTTCTCTAATCAAAGAACCACTTGAGAAAAAATGTTTGTGGAAAAAACAAAGATATTGAGTCCAAGAGGACAAGAAATGAGGATCTGATAAGATTCCATATCCGCAGCAAGGGTTGTACGTTGAGCAGCTTACTAGCCTAGTTTTAGCAATCAGTTTCAGGTAATCAGTGTCAGCAGTTGGGCAAGTGTACAGTAAAATAGGATGGTATAGAATGTTTTCACTCAGAAACAGTAAATCTACTTCAATTGGGTTT
The DNA here is from genome assembly GCA_033558105.1 of Coccyzus lansbergi. Taxonomy (NCBI): domain Eukaryota; kingdom Metazoa; phylum Chordata; class Aves; order Cuculiformes; family Coccyzidae; genus Coccyzus; species Coccyzus lansbergi. The sequence goes on from JAUMJK010000245.1 coordinate 3,129,694, forward strand.
TAAATGTCTTCCTAGTCCTGACATAATCCTAGCTGCAGGCTTTGTTGAACCAACTGATGTTTATTTTGAAACTGACATCTTAATTCCAGTAATCTGACTGCTCCTTTCAGGTCATTATCTCACCAGCATTGTACTGACCACTATACAAAGAGGTGGAAAGGGTAAAGAACCTTTAACTGATATGCTAAAATCCATGCAGTTTTGTTGAATTACTGTGAGAACAGTATTCATGTTTCTGTTTTCCACCCCACTCATCAGTTGTTTGTAACTATGGTGGAAAAGATTCTCTCCTGGCTGGAGACCAGCAGATTAGTGCTCAGCTTGAGAGGAACAGTATTATTTAACTTTGAAAATATTTATTGATTCATGTTTTAATTAGCAGTAAAAAACATTTTGTTTATTTTCAGAACATTTTCCCCCTCACATTTAAGGGCAAATTCTTCTCGTTTTGTGTTTCACTTGCATAAAGGTGACATTTTTCATAGATGCTTGCTTGGCACAAGGCAGAATCATGTACTTGGTATCCTGCCCTTGATTTTTGGAAGATCCAGAATTGGCAGCTATGGTTATGCGTAGGGGGGGTTTGCTCTCTCTGTAATTTGCTACCAGATCAAATATGGAAATTTTTAACCCATATTTTGTGGATTTATTGCATTTTTGCATTTGTAGGTGTTTTTCCAGTAATATACTTTGTTCTGACATTTAAACACAGAACAGATATGTTTTCAATGCTTATGCTTAAAATACCATTGATCATGTTTCTAAGTTTGTACAGCACATACCAATGAATAGTTAACATTTTGGGTCCCAAAATAATCTCTACAAAGCACTATTTGATGGAGAAGCCAGGAAAAAATGGTGGCAAATAAAACCAGGTTTAAATGGTACTGCATTCTGATCCAAAATTGTGCATGTTGTCTATCTCAGCAGCATTCAGATTAGGAACTTTTAACAATGTCGCTAATGTTACTGGTACTTGCAATGAATATCAAATACAGATAGAAAGTATTAATTATTATCATTGCAGTCTTGAAAGTCGAAGCAATGTTATTTTATAACACAAATGCTTCAAGCATCCAAGACTGCTCCTAAAACAGTAGAACTCGGCAAAATATTAATGAGGAAGGCATTATTTATTTGTTTTCAACAACAACAACAAAAATCTATTTTCTAATCTACAGTTGATTTAGAAGAAGATAATTAAATTTTCAAAATAGTGAAATTTCATTATTCATGAGGTAGTTATTTACAGAAACTTGAGAAATATGTACTTTCATACCCATATTTTCACTTGTGGATTTTTTTTAAAAAAACAAATGAATTATATGAACAGTGAGAACTAGGCAGTTTTTGCACAGTAAAATCATTTTTGTCAGATAAATATTTTTACCATTCTTTTTGTACAGGGAAACAAATGCTCAGACAAGTGAAGGCATGTGCTTTCTATATCACAAGTCTGGGCACTTCCAAACAAGCTTTGATATTTTGTGTTGTGTTGTTATAGTCCACAGCTGACTATCTTCCTTCTCTGCTGATTGTTTCCAGTGTAGAAGAGGTAAATGAATATTAGTATGTACACCCATTTTTCAATGTGTGCTCTCCAAACCACAGCTTGCTGCTTTAATTCATCGATAGTTGCTTTAGTACATGTATTAAGATTTGAAATGCAATGCTCCATGTCATTGACCAACCACTGGATGGGATGTCAATCTCTTATAGAGAAACAAAACTGATAACTAGGAGTAATAGTGTTTTATGTTGTCTCACCGTGAATTAGCAGAGATTTTCAGAAAGTGCCCTGGGATCCCTCTCAGCTAACTTTAGTCACATCAGAATTAAACATCTGGTTAAGGAAATTGCCTAGGCTCTCCCTGTCGTCACCTGAACAGCAGATGCCTTCACAGAGGGTCCCGATGCCTTTCACCTCTAGGATAGGATTAAACAACCCTTAGTGGTTTCTTCCTTTCTCTATTGCTATAAAAAAGAAAACAGATCACATCACAAGGCTTGCCTGGACAACTGTTTACACTGCAGATGTTAGGTGAGCTGAATGACACACTCTGGGTGTCTGCAGAGGAGTTCCAGAAATGCAGGGTACCATTTAAGAAATTACTGTCCTCAAGTGCCTATTTCCAGATGAGAATTCCCTCAGTAGCAACAATGCCAGAATGGCTTGTATGTCTTCTCCACAATCACTGCAACAGGGTGCTTGATGTCAGTCTTCAAAGCTCGTATACTCATAAACGGTGATCTAATTGTCCAGTAATACAGTTTTTTAGTGTTCTGGTGAAAAAGTATGTGAACTTGAGTTAATTCATGAATATTTTAGTCTCATTTTGACCCTCTAGGTGAGAAAACTTGTAGAATAAATCAACCCAATCAAAAGTCTTTATATTCAATTTATATTTCTTTTTCATAAATAGTTTTTATACTTCAGAGAAAAAAGTAAAAGGAATGTTATTACACTAGCAGGACAGTAACTTCTCTCCAGGCTTTCATTTGCTCATCTACCTACTTCAACCTCAAATATTTCTAACATTCTGTCACTACCTTTGTCTAGCAGAGAGGTTCCAAAACTGCCATTCAAAGTGTTTCTCTCCCCAGAGATGGAAACAGATCTATTACCCACAGCATCACCAGTTTTGTCAGCCAATCTGTCAGCTATGAAGTCATAAATTACAGCATCCAAAGTGTTTTTCTGCCATGATTTTTCACTATTATTTTTTTAAAAATATTTTTTAAATATTTATTTAAATCAATACACATAACAATCTGAATTTAATGGTTCTTACAGTGAAATTCCTCTTATTCCATGACAAGTCTCTAATGGTGGTGATGGAATGGCAAATCATGGGGATTAGGGCATGTTTTACTAGAAACAAATGTTACCACTCGTGAGAGTTGCACTTTTCTCTAATTCAAGAGTTTAGCACAGAGAAAGGGTTATTTTGTGTCTTTGAAAGTGTCTTTAAATGATCTCTGACCTTCCTGGAAAGGATCTTTAAGATACATTGAGTCCTATAGGGGACCACTAGACAAACAAGCACTGCAGATGTATACATTTATCAAGCTCTTAAAACCAGGTATGCAGCTTGCCTGTTCTTGATGTTCATACATGCTCCTGAAGTTTTTGAGACATACATCTGAACTTCATTGTCATCTGTCTACACTAGTCAAGGCTATATCCATTAAGATTCATTAAGAGTTTACCTTCAGTAACTATGAATGATCACAACTATGGATGATTGGTGTGTAGAAATGCAGTTGCCTGAAGAAAGCCTGCGCTGTTCTTGGGTTAATTGTTTTCTAGGAGCCCTTGGTCTTTGATTTTCTTCCCCTGCATGTTCTTTTCTCTGTTGTCTTCAATATCATTCTCATTTGATCACTTTAGTTGTTCAAGAGTTCAAGTTGTTCAAGTTGTTCAAATCTGTGTTCCTAGTCCCTTCTTCCTGATCTTATACACATTTATCTTTCAAGACAAACTCCAGACTTTGCCTTTTCTTTCTGAACCTCATATCCTGCCCCTCACACAATTCCATTGGTTTTTCTGTTCTTTCCACAGACTCTCATCACTGACAGACTGACAGTTGTGAGAAGGAAGGAAGATGGCACAGCAGAAATAATGAATATAAACAGACATGTAGAAAAAATATTGAAGTGAACTCCCCCTCCAGTTTTTATGTCACATGTCATACTGACACAGAGAAACAAATTTTCACCAAGTTTCTCTTCTGACATTGGTGACACCTGAATTTTGTTTATGAGGTGATATACCTGAAGATTGTATGTTTTCAGGGTCCTTTAAGACTGATTAGCTTCTTGTGGCACAAGTGTCCTAGGATTATGATAATGTTATCAATTTTAGGTCATTTACACATAATCATGTTATAAAAATTCTGGGAAAAAAAACTGGCAACTTCTTAAGTCTGAATTTTTGACCTCTTGGTTTTAAAAAGAAGAAAAATGCCAGTTGATAATTGGCTGCATATATCGAGAGGAACAATTTTGCATGTTTATATATATATATATATGTATGTATATACACACACACATACACATACATACATTTGCATATGTATGTATATGTATATGAATCTATTATATTCCTAAATTGATTACTCTGAAGCATTTAGCATATATGATGCATATTTCCATTGATGTCACACAGCATTCAGAGAACTAGATAGAAGACTTCTACATAATTCACAGTTCTGAAAGATGATATGATGGAAAAAAAAATAAACTATCACTTTTCTTTAAATGTCATTGGTTTCTTTATTGATTATAGTTGCAGTGTTAAAACCCTGGCCTTTGTAACTATACTTTGAATAAGATTACATAAAATATAGATCAAACAAAATCTGTATCAATGAAATCTATGACTATCAAGAAGACACTTCAGAAATTGTGTCTCTTCTGCTACCAGTAATGCCATTGTAACTATTAGTGAATTGGGTTGTTTTATGTGAAAAAGGTGGTATCATTTTACTGTGTAATTCAGGACTCTAGTTTAAATACAACACTGTAGCCAGTCTGGTCTGTAGTTATCTTGGAAGAAACCTCCAAGGTGGCCACTTCCCTCTCCATTTTTTTACAGTTGAAAGCAACAGAACCTTGACGGTTAAACAGAAAATCAAGGCATTGTCAGTGGTAATATCTTATTCTAAAACACATGTTCGTGCAATGGTCTAACAGGAGGATTCTCCTGAACTTCAAGACATTAAATGTATTAACTTGAAAATTCAAAACTTCTCAGAGACATAAAAATGAAGGCTGCAGTTTTCATTAGGAGATGATTTCTCATTTATGGTTTTGGTAATTTTATATTACCAAATAGTTTTCCACTATACAGTCAATATATTTATTGAGATTTCTTTTTAATTGGAAACAACTGATTAACACTATATAAGTAAAAGTAATTTCAGCTAATGAATAGCATTTGGAGAAATATCTGTACTCACTCACAAGGAATAAAAGAGGGTACTGAAAACACCACATAATGGCACTGGACCACTATTGTGTAATTGTAGCACAGAAGTGTGAAACTATTAGATGATATGGAAACAAACTTCCACTGAACTACAATCTGTAAACCATGGCTTGCAATTATATATTAAAATTCTGCTTTTCAATAATAAAAATGCAGCCTTTTTTCCAGAAAAAAGGAACAAAGCAAAGAAAGAGCATGCAATATATTCATGTTGCCAAAAAAAGCATAATTTGTCAGTTACTAAATAGAGGGTAATACTTTCAAAAAGACTTCGGCCTTAGATTTATTATTGCCAGTGTCTGTGATCTCTGTGGAATAACGATGAAATGTTAAAGCCAGACCACAAATACAAGATTTAAAGCTCACATTTTCTAAAACATTCCCTGAATCTTTCAAACTTTGGACTCAGATGAATGCAGGTCCATTCAAAAAGAATATTTGTACCATAAATGATCTTTAGGTCTTTTCTAATAATTTTGCTAGCATTTTTCATTCTCCATTTTCTTTCCATTTAACTCCTCTACTGAAAACTGAAAGTTTAATTGTCTGGTTTACAACCACGCTGCTACAGTATCTGACTTTTACTATCAAAGGCAAGATTTACTTTATAAGGTTTCCTGTCTGATGCATCTCTTTTCAGGATTTCTGTTGCATTTTAAGCAGTTCATGGTGACCAGACCTCTGTTTTGGGGAGAACTGGACAGAAAAGATATTCTTCTTGATAAAGAAGGCACTTATAAAGATGTTGTTTCATTCTGAAATGCAGCAATATGTGAAATACAGACTTTTGAGTATTCCCAGAAGAAATTCCTTCATTTTGATTTTATAAGCATTTAAGTAAATGTATATTCTGGACCTATACCATACAACTGGAATGTTACACCAGCTTTTACTACTAGATTCCTAACTATTTCTTCAAAGTCTTCATTATTTTATTACAATATTTATTATTATGTTCATTGGAAGGCAGATTTTTAATAATATCAATTAGCATATCTCCCAGCACAAAAGATGAAACTATCTCTATAAAAAAAATCTCAAAAAAGTTTTATTCAGCTGCAGTAGTCTTAAAAAGAACTAGGTTCTTCCTCCAATGATATATTAGATATACATACTTGTTAAAAGGTGAAAGAAATAAAGCAATGGTTTTTCCCTTATTATTTTTCTTTTCCCATTACATTTTTTTCTATGGTTGTGTTAACATTAATGCTACCTGTCATATCTAACATAGCCAATGCTATCTGACATATCTAATATAGCTGATTATAAAAAATTATCAAAATTATATTGGTCTCATTGAAGTCTCATTCTCATGAAGTCTCATTTTAAATCAAAACTTTCTTTTTTGAAAAAGTAGTCATTTAGTTTTCATATTAGAATGGCGCAACTCAGAATAACTCTCAGCATTCCCATAGTCAATGCAGAAATATGTCTTGAGTTAGTCCCTAAATGCCCTCTGGTGACTGTCTTCAAAAATGCAAGTATTTTTTTTTCTCTTACAAGAACACTTTTTTTCGATACGCAATACAGTAGTTCAGCCAACTAACATTGAAATCATAAGAGAAAATAAGTAAACAGCAATTTCAGAGATCAAGCTCCTAGCTTAATAGGCTTTCTTCAAGTTCTGTTTGTTTTTCAACCCTGGGGTTTTAAAGGAATCATTGGTAATACTAGTCTGATGCAATTCTCATTTTCCATGGTCTTAAAATTCCCTTGTAAGATGAATTAATTTATTGAAAGCACAGTTTCAAAAACTTGAGATGAAGCCAATATATCAAAGGGAAAGCAATGTTAAGAAACATTTTCCCTCAAAGAATAAGCACGAAACCATTTTGGAATTATAGAAAGGTCTGTATAAAGGTCGGGCTGGTAAATTGAACAGAAACTGCTTTCCTTTAAATTTTAGGTCAGCTACAGAATTATTTGCACAGATTAGAGCCTATTAGTTTTTTCTCTAACTAATAAATTTCAGTAACTATTATAAAACATTATTCTTCAGATTGTGACAAAATTATTGAATTGCTGCCACTTCATCATCTATGCAGAGTAAACAAGTTACAAGTTGTTCACAAGGCAGTGTTCACACTTAATCTTCATTGATTTTATCAATCTAACAGAAAAAAAATAATTGAAAATTTAATTTGGAAAAAGATGTAGAAATGATAGAAAACTCTCTATCTTATAAATTTACACTGCATTCCATTTAATTTGCTCATACAATTGCAAATTTTCCTCAGAATCTTTCCTCTACCTGACAGGTTTGTTGCAGCAAAATTTCTGAGAGGTCATGATAAGCTTTCCCAGTTTAAAAGTCTAAAGATACATTAAGTAAAGGTGAAGGCTTGTAAGTGTCAGTAGTTAAGAAAACTAGAATTTTAGAACTTGTAAAGGGTAGAAAAATATGTCATTATGCACTGAAATGAACCTGATGACCTGGTAACAAAAGAGGCAATTTACTGTATCGTTTCCCACATGTCAATAGAATATTCACTAGAATGTATTAGGACAATAAATATATAAGTTTAGTGCTCACATTAGAAACCTTCTAACAAAACACTTCATGCCCTAAGACAAAATTTAAAAAATCCTAGATTACTCTATCCTGATTGAATAATTTTCCCTGAGAAATACAAAACCCCTTACATTTACTGAGACTAAAATAAGATGGTCTGAGTGCATCCATAAACATCCTAGCAATGAGTTAAAGGAATGCTGTTGTAGAATTTGTTTTATTCAAAATTTCTGTGTCAAAAGATAATCTCAAATTTATTATAGTCTTAAACTCACCACAATAATACAAGCTACTGTGATAAAATAAATACACAAACAAACAGAAAAAAATTTCACACCTTGCATTTCAGTTCTGCTTGGGGAATGTGGCCAAAAGCAAAGTATTGTTCTGTGAGTTAATAAAGAAATACTCACATTTTACCATGCTCTGATAATATACCTGGAGAATAACAGCATGCAATATTCAAATTAGGTACAGATTTGATTTGCTACATTATCTCAAATGCATCAGAAAACAGTGAAAATCATGTCTTAATAAAGACATCCTAGCTGTGTCAACAACTTAATCTTAAGAAAAAGGTTTGATTTGTGCTGTGTGTGACAATATGCCAGATCATGAGGTTTCCTGAATTACAACTGGTTTTACCACACTCAAAGTGTTCATGAAATCAAATACGTCCAGACAACTAATTTAGTTCACCAAATGTGAGCACTGTCATGAGACAGCACAAAAGGAAGCCATTAATTTTTTAAAAAAAACACTCCAGAAAAAAAACCCAAGGCCCATGTCTATACTGCTGTAAATAAAAGTGGTGATATAGATGGTTTGTGTTAACTTTCACTAGTTTAGAGGTTGGCTAAATTACTAGAAGGGCTTAATAAACCTTAGTATTGATTGGAAAAATCATAATTTGTGGTTTAAGTGTTCCATGACTGTACTTGGATTAAGAAATAAGACTTATTTGCTTAATGGGTTTCTATGTTATCTAGACTCAGGGTCTTGGGTTGCTGAAGTAGTTCAGTGTTCATGTAGGAGACAATTGGAATAGGCAAGTAGGTTAGTAGGTAGGTTGATAGAACTCCAAATTTTCCAAATGCATGTAAAATTAGCTTCTGTAGCCATCATTTTTACTATTGTCATCTTCTTCGTGTTCCCCAGGTTTCTCACTTTTTAGCTAAATTCACAAGGTTTATTAATTTCTTTGCATCATTTGCAACTTTTATAAATATCTATGTTTTTTATCATGTGTCTACCTTAGTCTGATGCTGATGAACAATATTGCTTATTACATATGGCAGGTGGAAAGAAAGTATTCTATGTAGTCTGTAGCCCTTGGAAATGGTCAATAGCTTTATTTTTACATTCACTGTATTTTTGGTGTTGCTGGTGGCATTGTTATAGACAAAGGAACCCTGCCCAGCACGAAGACCATACTTTTATCAAGATGAATCTGGAATGCTTCCTAGGTTATACATCTGCTTGCTCCATTTAATTTGCATATCAGAAGATATGCTGACCAGGGGATATGGAGAGTAATTATATGTATTACAAGTTGTTAGGCTACTATTTCTACAACTGCCAAAGACTCATCACCACCACCCTCTAAATCTAAATAAGCTTCTGGTTAGCTGGCTGTCAGAAGCAAGTTAGATTGCTTGTGTGCCAGATACGACTAGCTGTACTGTGTTTACATGCTATCATGGACATATGGCAAGACTTGTCACAGGCTAAACACTTTGCCACTGACTAGAGAACAATAACTTTTAGAAATTCTAACATTATATTTCACACTTAAGATTCTTTATCCATTTTTAACAGTTTCCCATTTCTTTATGCATACTTTTTCATAAGCTGTGTTCATCTTGTAAATGAGCTCTGGACAAAAGCAGTGGTAGAAACAGGTTGAAAATAAATGGGTTACTTTTAAGGGAGAGAGTCTCTTCTTACAGTAACCTTTCTAGTTGCTGTTTCTGTCTTGCTCAAATGTGCAGGGACAGTGTCAAGACAACAAAATGCCATTATGCTTGTTCATAACTATGCTTCAGAAGTGAGGATGCATATTGTACTACGATAACACTGGAGTAAGTCACTTAAGTTTTGCTACTGTAAATGTAGCTTAATACTCATCCAACAATGAAAAGAAGAATTATTGGGTAGTATGATATCTTGTACCAGAATTTTAAACCATTTACTTGAATTCCAACTATTGATTGGTATTGGCCAGTACTCAGACCAGTTACTAGAGAAGAAAAAGATTTCAAATGTTTATCTGGAGAATCAGATCTAAAGCTTGGTTCTTCATTGTTCATCCTCTCCCATCAGTAATGATGAAACATTAGCCCAGGTATTTTATACATACATAGAGTAAGTGTATAATATGGTGTCAGATCCAGAATGTTTAAAAAAAGATTAGCAGGAAACATGTAGTCTTAACTAGGTGGGCTTATTGGTCAACAGTGAATGCATTTAAGAGGCAGCCTGCCATTGCAAAGTGGAGAGAACATCACTTTGGTGCACCCAGTTAAAGCTGTACTTGTATATAAACCTTATCGCGTCAATCTGAATTTGCATTGTATTCTCTATTTGGTCAAAATTCAGTTTGTTACTAACTAAATAGGAAATGTAAAATTAGAATTCTCTAATATATATTTTCAGCAGGGTCTGGACAGACTAATCCTTTATATTTTGACATAGATGTATTGGATATTTTAGAATCAACAGCTCTGCAGAAGGCATTGCTCTATCTACTCACTCAACCATGCAAGAGACCTTTTCTGTCAATACTCTTAAAGAGATCAGGGCAAAGTTTACCCCAGGTCTGGGATTGGATATAAGACTACCATTTGATTTTTTTTTTTTTTTAATAGTCATACTGAGATTTCTTTGCTCACGCTCAAGTGCATGCCCAAAAAAGCACATTTGTGGAAAAAAGATTTCCTCAATGAAATGTTAATTATATAGGTACCTAAGCTCTTGTTCTAAACTTTAGTAGCCGCTTTTGGAAAATACTCTTTGTCTTCAGAAACATATATGTAAAACTTTCAAGTTAGTAGCCTTGGTTTGTACAAAGCGAATCATGGAGACAATTGTGATTAAAAGCCCCATAACTATTCAGATTGCATGAAACAGTAGACAATATTGAAAATTTTATTAGCAAGGATATGGTGGGGCTAGATAACTTTGATTCATGTGATTAAATCTATCATTTACCTCTATATGACTTTTGCACAAAAGGTCTATGTTAATTATTTATTATCATATAATTTATTTGAAACATATACAGTCATCTGGCTTCTCCATAACAGTTGTGAAATATGCACAAACACAAGATAAGACAAAAGAAAAACAGGGAAAATTCGACAATGATTTAATTTTATCCATTTTTAATTAACTTCAGTAGCCCTCAGAAACCAATGCAAAACTGCAAGACCCAAAGTTTTCCAAAAGTTCAGAGTCCTGGTGACATCAGAAGGTAATTGAGATTGCATTGTACACTAGGTAAAGAACTTCTTGTTTATTCTGTACCACTCCTCTCTTTTTTTGTATTTCAGCCTTCCTTTACATGAAGAGATTATGGATCTGATCCTCCTGTCAGTTATACTGATGATGTGAAAAGACCGATTATGACATGGAAGAAAATGTAATGACTCTACTTAGTATCTAGATCCAATGTAGGAATATAGCTCCTATAAAAGGTTTTAACCCTCTGGTTGACGAGCTTTTCTTCTCTCTTTTCCTTATTACACATGTTCTTTAAAAGTCGCAAGAGTTCAGTGTTGCCTTGTGGCCTCACATCAATATGACATCCAGCTTTCAGCACAGAATTTCATTTTAGAAGCTAAGGTAATATAAACTTTAAACTCTCCTGAGCTGAAATGTCTTTGAATTTGAGTTAACTGAATGCTGGATATTAGAATAAATCAATAAATTTTAAAACCTTCCAATAATGCAGAATTGTGCTTGTAGGGTTGTATCTAACAAGAGATTTTAGGTATTCTATTAGTTATTTCTATTTATAGCTGTTATAGTAAGTAAAACAAGAGATTATTAAATGTATTGCCTGTGTTATTTAAGAACCATACAATATGAGCAATTGTATTAATTAATCTTTTAATTGTACAATATTAAGGCAAAAATATTAACACTTCAGCCCAGAAATGCAATTTGACTTTACAAGTGTCAAATACATCTTAATGACTGAAGTCCCTAAAGTTAAAAGGTGGGTTTTTTTAGATTTTAAAGATTTATTTTTATTCTTAAATAAAATAAAATAAATAGCTACAAAAATAGTATAAAATGTTTCAGTGTTATTTTCAATTACCTTGATTTTGTCCCATAATTGTATCCCAGAAGCAACTTGTTATGCATCATTTTGCCGTATTTTTCCTTTTAATTTTTCTTTACAGAAATTGTTCAGAACACTTAATAAAATTTAATGTAAATGATTCCTGAGTTACACTAGAAAGTTCCATAATTGTGTTTAATGAAATCTTCTTTAAAAAAATCCACAGCAGTACAGATCCGTTTAGTACGGTCTCAACACAGTCTTAGAAAAATGTCTTCTTTATTTTTGAGACAGTAAACCGGTCCATTATCCATACTGTGATAAGAAATATAGTTGTCCTAAACCTTTAGGTTTATGTGCATTGCTTAGGCATATGTGCATTGTTCCAAATAACAGAAAAAGCTGTAAATACTGCTGACAACTTATTGGATTTTTTTGAAGTGATATCTAAAATAGGATGTTATTTATTTTAGTGTAAAGTGATCAGCATGCTTTACAGATCTAAAATGTTTGCTGTTAAAAATATGCATTTGCAGGTGTGCAATGTCCTACAAACAAGAAAGGCTGAAACGATTCTGCAGGTACAGACTCTAATATGAGGAAATACTTTTTCTCCTTCTCCACTTATTTTCCTTATCAAACCTTTGAAGTATCTCAATTCATATTATGTACTATTTTTACCTAAAGCATATAAATGCACACATATCTATGTATATATACCTATTCCTTTAATGAATAAAACATAAGTTATAATCACTTAAGAGAAGAGAATACTTTCGTTCCAGTATTTTAGTGGTGTTAAAATACTAAGAAACATCTGGAAAAGCAGAAAAAAAAATAAATGTTTAGCTTTGTTATGTGTAACACACTAACATACGATTAGGTTGTAATGGTTGTAACTTTACAAAACTGTTGTATGAAATATTTTGTTTAGCATTCATTAAAAACTGCTAACGTACTGGTGGTTTTTCATGGACTATATTTTATGCATATTATTAGTGGAATAAAAATATGCAAAAAAGCAAACAGTTTGGTGTTATAATGTGAAAAGAAATTTTACGCCAATCTTATTTTTTTATGGGAACATTTTACCACAAATTCCATATTTTAATAATACTGTCCTAACTCTATTTTTTAAACTCATTTTGTCACTGTTTTGTAACAGAAACGCTGTAAATATTATAGATGTGGTAAACTATTATACTTGTTTTCTTATAAATGAAATGATCTGTGCCAACACTGACAAAATGAATTAATGTGTTACTAAGGCAACAGTCACATTATATGCTTTCTCTTTCACAGTATGCAGTAGAGCATATGGTTTACTCTTAATGGAACACTAGATTCTCATTAACATACCAGTAGCAATGTCAGAATTTACAAACCAGCATAACAGGGAAATGGAAAAACTTATAAATTAGACCCTTTCAGTATTACTGTGTAGGAAATGACTGATGTTGTAAGGTACAATATTTAGCTAATACAGTGCCCTTTTCTGCGTCTTTCCTCTCCAAAAAGAAAAAAAACTTTATCTTGCTATAAACACAAATATTGAGGTGCACTTTTTTCCTACTTTAACATGATTGACATTCTTATAATTTTTAAAACCATATTTCAGTATGTTCCTTTCTGATGCTCTGTTTTACATAAGCTTCGTTTCTCTACAACAAATTAATACCACAACATTATGGGGAAAATAAAAAATGCTCATTTTTATAAATTGTTTCCCTTCAGTAGGTACAGAGAAACAAATAGGAATTGCAAGATGAACCACACAGCTTCCTTAGACATTTAGGATAATTTGAAAGAAGTGGATACACCGGACCATTGGGTTATCCCATGGGGACAAAGTAATGTCTCAGACCTTTATTGGAGTTGTTTGGTGTTGTCTGCCATATCACAGCCATTTTTCCTAACTTGAAAAGTTACAGTTGGTTTATGCCACTGAAGTATTTCTTCTTTTTTATCTAATACCTCCCAGTTTAGAAATGTCTGTGGCAGGACAGCAGTATGTCATAAATTCATGATGTAAGAAGGAAATGACTAAAAGTTTCTTATTTACTGGTTTTACAAAGAAACAGAGTGCGAGTGAATATGGCAACAGAAGAATAGAAGCTGTATGTGTGAGATTAGTACTTCAGTTTAAAAATTCATAACAAATATTATTTCCCCCAAAAGGAATAAAGCAAAACCAAGCCAATCTGTAATAGTGAAAAAACTCCACAATCATGCTGCATTATCTTCCTCTCAGTACTGTTATCTTTACATCTCAACACATCAGTGATACAATTGGATGGTCTGGTTGAACGTTGTTGTCAGCATACAAGTCACTGAAGGAGTCTGAGACAGTTTAAAGTTTCATGGGAATTGAAATCAGGAACTGAAATTCCAAACATTAGATGCCACAAATGGTTGAATATCCAGTCCCTTAGTAAGCTGCAAAACTTATGAAATAAAAGGAAGTGCCACAACTTAAAAGATTCAACATGACTGCAGTAGTTTTATCAACACTGAGATTCTCATTCCAGAAGTGAATCCACTCTGTGATCCACTGAAATTATATTAAGCCACACTACAAAAATCACCACAATCTTGTCCTTTATGCTATTTTACTTCAAAAAACACATCTATGGGAGGATTTTAGAAGATTAAGATTGCTATGCTGTGCTCAGTACAGTCCGTGAAAATGTCTATGTATCATTAAATATAAAGAAACCAATTTCAGACTTTAACATTTAAGTTAATGCAAGATAAAGTTTGCTCAGCTCAGCCTGATAAGGATTTTCTTATTCATTCTTAATCATTTTTTTATCCACCCCCCCCCTTCTAAGTCCTTTATTTAATATTTTTGAAGTTCTGCAACACTTTCTTCCGTTTTCATCATAGTAATTGAGGTTTCTACAACTGCCAGTTAATGACTGTAAATTAAAACCTAGGGCGAATCCACCTCTGCTCCTCAGGGTTTTCAGCAAACTGCAATAATATCAAATGCAGGCTAAGGACAGTGATATAGCAGTGCCCACAGCAAAGACTCCTAAGTCAAAAAGTAAGAACTATTTATACCCAGGTGTCTCTGTGTGTTTGTGTGTGTGTAGATAAACACAGTATGGCATCCTTCATTTGCAAAACCTTACTCTTTCATTGAGAGGAAGTCATCAACATAAATGTAATTATCAGAATAGCTTAGCTTCTCTTTTTTCCAACTGTATTGTGTACCTACACCTGAGTGAACCCTTATCTCACCTCATCGGGGATATCTAAGCCGAGTATCAGTTTAACTTCAATAGCACAAACTGTTATTCCAATTAGTTCTATACTAATTCAGCAGTGATATTTGTCTTGTATATATTTTTTTACTAACTAGAGGTAGTGCATGCATATCATTTGCAGAACACAAACAGGCTAGGGAGGAGGAAGCTTTGCAAACACTTTATGAAACAAAAAGATAATTGACCTAAGCACAAATTGCTAGTTAACTCTCTATTCTTTCACAACGAACTTCTGCTAAAGAAGCATTCTTTCTTATCATTCACCTTTGCACTCCAGCATTATAGAAGCATATTGCTACTGAACAGCAACATTGCTAAATCTTGCTACTTCAGTAAAAATAAAATGCAAAATAATAAAAATGTTTATTATTTCAAGGTAGTCTATATCATTACTTCATCTGACCACTCCCTTGTGGGACTATGCTGTTTCTATAGGGAGAAATCAGTGTTTGTGAAGAAGTTGCATAGTCATTTGTGATTACATTGCAGTACAATAGATGGTAATAAAAAGCCTCTGAATGAAGTTCTTGATTCAAACAGATAATTAAAACATGTATCTGCCTGATCCCACTTCCAGCCAGCTTTATGTAACTGCTATACTGCCAGTATCTTTGTTTTGTGTTGACAAAGAAACTCTAACTTGCATTAACAATAATATTTAAAACAACTGATGAAATAAATATTTAGTCCAAACTGGAGTGTTACAGCTTGCATACTACAACAATGGTTTCTTTTCCAGAAAAAAACATTACTTCATTGAATTTCTGTTGGTGCTAAGACTTTAAGACTTAACATAGGCATCATGCAAGTCTAGATAACCCTCCTCAAGACAGAAAATTAATTAGAAAGCAAAGGAAGCCTGTGTGCTTATCATTTGATCAGGTCGTTGACATAAGTGCTTCACACTTTTTTAAAGCCAAAAGCTGTCTTCTACACCTGCTCAGAGTTTCAGAGTTCTCATCAAGTTTAGCTAAGCAAAGTCAGTTCTTTTAAACTCATCCAGGGAAAAAGGTGACAATTGTGATGGGAAGGAAGAAGAGAGAAAGATGTGTTTCAAACTCTTTATCTTGATCTGGCTGTTTGTTTTTGCACTGACGTATGTAATGAAACAAAGAGGACTTAATTGTGGCAAACAGAAGCCTATTGGCACCAAGAGGGATCTCATTTTATCTCTTACAAGCCTTCTTCGGTTCAGGTTGCAATATATTCTTTTCAGCCAATCCACAAGGCTGAGTTTCTTACCTGGGGCTTAAACTTCTGAGGCGTGAAGCTCTTTTGTTTTGACAGGTGCTCTTTGCCGCATATCAGCCTAGCATTGGTGGTGCTAATACACAGGACAAACTTCAGATATTCTAATGACTGTAGTTACCAAAATTTTGCCTGTAGTGAGTTTTACTAGCTTACTTCACTTTTAGTTCTTAGGATAAATTGGTATCATTTCTGCATTTTCTGTAAAACCTCTTGAGTAATATGACTATCATAAACTCATATGAAAAAGTTAGATTATAACTTCATGCATAGTACATCTGCATGCAAGTAGTGCCAAAAAGAAAGAAAATACACAGAGGAAACTTAAACTAGCCCTTTTAATCAGTGGCTTCCCAGTTCTTCCAGAAAGACATTCTTTTGTTGTTGACAAGCTGCCCTACATCTAAATATTCTTTAAGTGTTTTGATCCTTAACTGGTAGTCTAGAAGGTCCTTATAATATCAATAATAAATAATACTGTATTTTAAAATGAAGAGCTGAACATTCAGGTCTTGGTGTTACAAAGGAAGTTGTGAAGGCCATAGCCTTGCTTTCCCAACCCAGGATCCTCCATCACTGAGGTACATCATAGGTACCATTTGATGACTAACTGACAATTTCTAAGTCTTTTTCTTGTCAATTAAATGACATATAGCTAATGTACATGTTCTTTTGTAGTTTAGAGGAACTTTAAGGGCTCCAACAGTGGTTAAAAAGTCTGAAGGAGTAAGGAATGCTGACTATAGATAAAAAGCAGGGAAAAAGAGGACTCCCCAATATTCTGTAGTTAGTGGATAGACATTAAATGCAGAAAAAAATGCAGCAAAACCATGATTTAACTCAAGTTTTAGAAGAACATTTTTGCCACTGACTTGACTTTCCTTTTACATTATGGGATGTAGTACAGAGGGATGTAATCCTCATGAGGTTCAACAAGGCCAAGTGCAAGATCCTCCACCTGGGATGGGGCAATCTGTGATTTCAATACAGGCTGGCAGACAAAGTGTTGGAGATGAACCCTGCAGAGAAGGACTTGGGGGTACTGGCTGAGAAGAAGCTCAACATGAGCTAGCAATGTACACTCATAGCCCAGAAGGCCAAGCATATCCTGGACTACATGAAAAGAAGCATGGTCAGCAGGTTGAAGAAGGTGAATCTCCCTCTCCACTTCACTCTTGTGAGATCCAACATGGAGTACTGTGTCCATTTCTGGAATCCCAAACATAAGAAGGATGTGGAACTGTTGGAAGGAGGAGCACCAATGCATGTGACCACTTAGTAAAAGTCTATAGAAACAGACAGAGCTTACTGAGCTTATTAGAAAATGTCTGGAGTACAGTGAGAGATGCCACAAAGTGTCTCCATCAAGCTGTTTCCACTGAAGTACCTCAGTGGTTTTCAGGTCCAAGTTGCACTGCTGTTGGTTGACCTTTCCCAGCTGTTAGACTAATCACTAAACCAGATTTTGACTGGACTACAAAGACTAAGAATTAATTAAAAAATAGTCCAATGTGAACCAATAAACCTTTTGCCTGTTTGTCCATTGGTTTTTTGGTTTGTTTTTATTACAGTACTTAAGCTCTTGGATGAAAAGGAATGAAATCCTTCTGTGACTGGTGATTTGACTCTGTGTTCTAAACAATCTCCATGAGTACAAATTTTCTGATAACAGGCTGTTCTTTAGTAAGATTTCCTAGCTCAAAACTGAAGCTAGGCATCTTCACAAGGAGGGTGATGAGGCACTGGAACAGGTTGCTAAGGGAAGTTTTGAATCCCTGGAAGTACTCAAGGCCAGGTTGGATGGGGTCTTGAGCAGCTTGATCTAGTGGGAGGTGTCCCTGCCCATGGTGGAGGGGCTGGAGCTAGATGATCTTTAAGGTTCCTTCCAACCCAAATCATTTATGATTCTACAATTCTGTATTTTACCAGAAGTAAGGTGTACCATTCAAATATTGAGAGCTCTCAATCACCAAGGAAAATTTGCTAAGTGACAAGGTAGACCCTTTACTGTTTAAAGTATTTAATTAAAGATTTGAGTTCTTTCTGCAGTATTTAATCAAAAGTTCTAGGTCTTGATAGGGAAGATAAATAGAATGAAATTCTACAGTCTATCCTGGGGAAGAAATTAGAATGGACGTACATGTGATTTCTCCTGTGTTAAAAAACTAATTGTCTCTGTGAACCTCAACCTTCTTCTTTGTTCCTGTTATTTTCTGGATTTGTGGCAAATGCATCAAAAGAACCTACCAGCCTATCTTTTCACTTCTTGCATGTTACTTCCTTTCTGTTCCATCTTAACTCAGGTTAACACAGTAATTCCATTGAAGTCTCCTCACAGCAGGTTTGTCTTTGTTGTTTCACAAAACTTCCAGGTTTTTTAGTGTGCTATGAAGTATTTAATTTGATTTGTCTAGCTACAATTATTTGCTGCTTCGAGGGGCTGTTGGATTGAACATACATTCTCCACTGAAAAACACAATCAATGCATGAATGTATCACACATTTTCTGGAATGTGAACATTACAGTTTTTCACACCAGATTGCCAAATCCACCTTGATTTCAGGTCTAACCTGTTTTCCTTCTTTCATCTTTCAGCTCTGATTTCTAGGTACAAGATCTGCAACTACAAAATAGAATTGCTCTAAGCAGTGGAGAGCATCCTGGTAGTAAAGTTTGCCTGTTAGTTTTAGGAGCTGAAAGGACAAGTTTACAGCTGATGAGGCATCCTGTTAAAGAAAGTAACTACCTTTTCCTTAATCTTCATGAAGATGGACAAAAATGTCACAAATAGGGAAATATACAGAGCAGGTGTTACATTTAGGATATTTGTTCTTTTAAAGATATTTGTAATCTCCTTGGTTTTATTGTGTAAAAAATGCCCTAACTTAGAAAAAGAGGGTAAAGCTTTTGTTATCAGGAAGTTTGATCACATCACTGATTTGGCTCTTAAAGAGTTAAACTGTAAACCAGAGAGCTCAATTTTCAGGGAGATTCTAGCAGTTTAAGTGACAATGGGAGTTTGGACTTACTGCTGGGATAGGAAGTTGGACAGCAAGGCTCAGCTCTTAGGAGGGAATCTAAGAGTAAGCCAAGAGGCCAGAAGGTTAAAGGGCAGTGCTAAGGCCTCCCATCATCTCCAGAGACTCTCAGCATTCAAGCATTCAGTGGCTGGATTCCCTCATGACAATCAGATGAATGACCTGTGAGGATGTGGAAATAAAACTGATCCTGCTTTCACCTCAGTATAACTTGTCACCCACCCTCATTCATTTAAATGGAGGCAATAATTGAATAATTCTGCCAGAAGTCATAGGTAAGAAGAGTTAAAGAGAAAAATAGTTTATCAGTCTTTAAGGCAATTCCGTTTATTTTGAGCTACAACATTAATGTAGATAAAACCAGTGCATACTGGAGCTACAACTCTACTGCATCTTTTGCCATGTTTGTGTGCAGTACAGTATATTTTGCACCAAATATAGATTTTTAGAAGACAGCTTATTAGAGCTTCTTCAAGGATATAGCTTGGAGGTCTTAGAGAAGTTCAGAGCACAAGTTTTAGTAATTCACAACCGTAAGACTGTAAGTTAAGAAAGATGAGAGATGTCACAGCCATCATTCTGCAGTAGAAACACTGATTAATACTATAACATTTGTTAATGATATCGGCAACTAGGCAATATGTGTGGTTCTGTGTCCTACTGTTGTTAGGATGAGATATGTATTCTGTTAAAAACATCATGCACAATTTTTATTTCATTATCCATTGTAGATAACATGAAGATGAGAGCATCTTTTTCACAATTCCACGTGTTTTCCCAATTGTTTGTGTTTTCCCACTTTTCCTTTCTGACAGTTTTACACTACTTTTACTTTATTTGAGCTGTTTCTATGAAGAATAAAATAACACCATATTTCAATCTTGCCTCATGGTCTCCTGATCCCTACACTAGTGTGCTTTCAGTTCTTTGTGTTTGTTTTCAATCACTGCGCCCAAGTATTTTACCCTCTGACTGGTTTTGCTTGTTTTGAGCAATGTCTTCTATAATTTCTGTTCCTGTTTTTGCAGAGAATTGAAGGCTTCATGTCTAGATCCTATACGGCCACTAGCATGCTTCAAGAATTTTGTATCCAATCTTTCTTACAACAGCACCACAGTTTTTAGCACAGTCCAACAGGATATCCTACTCTAATTGAATACCCCCTGCATGTTTTCACATCCTGGTTTGTTTACACTACACATATATAACACCTCTCCTAACTCCACCCTGAAGTTAAAATTTGAGTTTATTTTTTGTTTTAATTTGATAGTCTAAAAGTTCACCCATGAAAAAATGAGAAATCTTAACCTAGATATTTTAACTATGCCTAGAGTTCTTTTATGCCAGAATTTAACTGTCTTGCAAACAGATTACCATGATATTTGTAAAAACCTAATTTTGACTGTTTCTGGTTGCATTTACAATAGACAAAAGATTTATTCATAATCTCATATGCAGTGGCATATGAGAAATGCAAGTTTGACAACAGATATTGGCTACAAGGGACTTTTTTTCAATTATTTTTTGGCAGGAAGTGATGGGGGAGACATTTAAAAAAAAGGGAAAAGCTGTAAACACCAGCTCAATATAATGAATCTTTTAAACCAAAATATATGAAATGTAGCTCCCTGGGTGCTGAAGCAATGTACGTGAAAGTAGTTACTGTGATTCACAGTCATCTTGCCGTTTAAGTTCAGCTTCAGCTACAGCAGCTGTTTTGATTCATAATCTGTGCTATAGCAAGGTTTATTTTAAAATACCAGGCAGGGGACAGGGCATTCAAACATCAATTACTTAACTGAGAGGATTCAAAACCTGAAGTGCTTGAAACTGAAATGAAACACATGGCAAATATTTTGCTTCCTGTCACACAAGGGAGCCGATTCTGCAAGCTACTTGAGTGCAAAGCTCCAGTTCATCTGCAGTCAACAGGTGAAATATTGATATTATTGTAATCAACCAAAATTATTCCTTCACCTTCCACAGGACTGATTTGACCACAGGGATGTTGTCCATACAGGGTAAGATAAGGTCTCAGAGTCTTTTAGTTCTCGATATTTTAAGTTGGATTCCTTACAGGCATAAAAATAGAAAATAATTTAATACTGTAGTTTGGACATGCTGGAAGAATGATGAAGAATGACAAAAGATGTCATACCTTCAATCTCCTGGAAAGTGTGTTTCAATACTCACATTCATCTCTGCCACTGTAATTGGAGCCAATCCACTTCAGTCCTCTGAGAATTTGCATTCAGCTCTTCATGGAACTTAGTAGCAGCTTATATATGACAGAGTAAGATAAAAGAAAAATAAATTAAAAAAATATGTAAGGACATATAGCGTCAATCCTTTATTCAAAACAAAATACACATCTCAAAGAGGAAAATACTGGTCAGTAACTATTACCCTCTTCCTATATTTGATGAGTCAGCACAAGTCCTGGTCTACCAGCTCGAGCAAATAATTCACTAGTCACATAGTGTGGATACTTTCACTGTGTCTTGGATCACACCCATGTGAGGACTTCCTGGATAAATAATTTGCAGAATCAGGCTCACACAACACCTGGAATTGTCAAAGTTTTGAGTCATACAGACAGTTATGTGCAACTCAACTGTGGCACTCAAATTATGTTGTTAATGGTGCCATCTCCTGGTAGCAAGTTGCTGAGCTAATCATTGCCCCCACAAACTTATTAAACACTTATATTTTAATACCATGACACCAAAAAAAGGTTAACAAAATGATTTAGATTGTTTTGTCTAATTTTTTTAAATAAGGCATTTTCAGATAGAAAACAAGTTCTTGGTGCATTTGGTGCATTTTAGGAAATAACTTAGAAGGTACAGATCCAGGGCTTTTTGAGAAGATTGTATTTTTTTGCTAATCAAGGTATTTTCACTTCTTGGTTTTATAAGGATAAAATAATATAAGACTCACTAAAGTGCATAATACAGAAGGCAACGGATCTGCATACTAGCATAGATACTAAATGATTGCATTTTGGGGAAAGCAATAGTGCAGTTCAGAGTAGGTTCAAGAATGTTTGGCGAAAGAACAAAGGACCTGTACAGTGGAAGAGACTGATGTTACGTCTAAGTCAGTATGAAATACGTCTTCAGATTCTGAATGGGAATAATAATGTTTAAACAGCATGGTCAGAGCCTTGGAAATGCTGACTTTTCAGGAGATCCATGAAATAAACTGCTGTCAAATTTCGAAATATTAAGACACCATAGTAAATGTCCATAGTAATGGATATAATCACCTGATATTATACTGAGGAAAAATGTGTATCCAACAATATAGTTCACTGATACAAAAGGATTAGTGTCTTTGTATTGTGGTAAAAGTATTGTAAACTCATTTTATGGAGTTGTAGTTTTGTTTCTGTCCTTGTTCTGCCACAGATGTCATTGTTCCTTGGAAGAAAATTCTTAACTGCGATATATCTCAATGCTTTTTAATCAACAAAAATAACTTGTAACCAGAGTGGTGGTAGTTTGTCCTTCACACGTCTTCTATAAAGATCATTAAAATAAAGTTTGTGAAGCACTGGTATGCTAGAAAATTCAGAACAAAAGAGTAGATTAACTAATTTGCAATACAATGCCTGTAAAAAAAAATTATAGAGCGTGGAACATTTTGAATTGGAAGAGACCTTAAAGATCATCCACTTCCAACCCCCCTGCCATGGGCAGGGGGCGCATCCCAATAGACCATACTGCTCAAGATCCCATCTAGCCTGGCCCTTAACACGTCCAGGAAGGAGGCATCCACAACTTCCCTGGGCAACCTGTTCCAGTGTTTCACCACCCTCATCATGAAGAATTTCTTCTTAATCTCTAGTTTAAATCTTCCTCCTTCCAATTTAAAGCCGACCTCCCTTCTCCTATTACTAGATGCCATTGTAAAAAGTCCCTCCCCAGCTTTTCTGTAGGCACCCTTCAGGTACTGGGAGGGCACTATCTCCTCACTGTCTCCTCAGAACCTTCTCTTCTTCAGGCTAAACAAATCTCTTAGCCTCTCCTCTAATCCTCTGATCATCTTTGTGACCATCCTCTGGACCCATTCCAACAGTTCCCCATCCATCTTATGTTGGGGATTCCATAACTGGACACAGTACTCCAGGATCAGTCTCACAAGAGTGGAGTGGAGGGGGAGATTAGCTTCCCTTCACCTCTTGGCCACACTTCTTTTGATGTAGTCCAGGATACTGTGGCCTTCTGGGCTCTGAGTGCACATTACTGGCTCACGTTGAACTTCTCATCAATCAGCACCCCCAAGTCCTTCTCTGTAGGGCTCATCTCAGGCATATTGCCCCACATTTGTTTTTCTTCACATTACCATGCTTGCAAATCAGTGCTGAACTTATTCTGCTCTGTATTTGAACAATGTTATCATACCCAAAGTTTAATCTGTCATGACCTCTGTCTTTCCCTAGTGTGTGTCGTCGACTGGAGGAAAGAAGTCTTGCATTTTCATTTGCCACCCGCTTGGCCATGTTTTTCCATGCTCATCCTGTTGCCATGTAGCATCTTCCCAGCTAAAAAGAAGGTATGCAAGGCTAATCCTCTACCAAACTGGTCACTTCTGAACTGCAGCTAGTTTGCTCTGTCAAAATTAAAGAGGCTGTAGCAGAAAGGCTTTGACGGAAATGGGTCATATGCAATAAATACATGAAGGGGTGTAACCATGGCAAGTTTGGGGAAAGCTCACACAAGAGTCACACAGGATTTCCAGAGGAAGAGACCATTTCTATTCACATGTCATGTGCAATGTGCAGACAAGTTGTATTGGTAGGAAGGTAAATAGGGAAAAAGTTACCTCAAGTTGTGTGTGGAGTACAACACAATTATTTGCAAGGGAATGGAACTACACATCTACTGTGAAAGGTCAGTCTGTGTAAATGGCAGAACATTTACTTGAGGAACTCTGATGGCTGATAGGTGTGAGCTATACACTAAGTTGCTCAATAGAGTTGGGTATCTAGTTTGTGGAAAATGCAGAGTTTAAGATAGACTTTAAAAACACCAAATTAGAGGAGATTGCAATCAAAATGGCAAATAATAAAGCAAACTGTCAAAATTTTCAGAATATACTAGAGACCAGATACTGAGTAGTTTGAAAGCAGAAGAACAGTGGGTCCACACAGGAGGTCTATCAAGAAGTATAAATTAAAGAGGGAAAAAAGTTCACATAATAAGCTCACAGAAATTTTTATGTGAGTTTATACCTTACCTTTTTTTTATCCCTAAGTATATCTCATTATAGTTTAGCTATGGTCTTTAACCTGGGGTTTTTCCCCACTGTGCTGCTATATTTCACAGAAAAATCACTTAAATATAGAGATAAAAACATTGCATTTGTCTTCTGTGGATATAAGAATATTCTTATGAATACATATTTTTCTTTGGCCAATTCTTCTAAAGAACTTTCAGGATCTGACTTATATTCAAATAATTTAAAGATTTTTTATATATATTCAAGCTAAATTTTTACTTTATAGAGACACTTTGAACAATATGTTAATTATCAGTTAAAGGGTTGATAATTTCAATGAACTTATTTTAGTTATATATCTTTTTGACCAATGCTTTTGAACTGAAAGTTGGACATTCAGCACTCTTTCTATGTAGCATTATTGTATATCTGAAACTGGCTGGCTATAAGTATCTTGGCAGCACTGCACTGTGAACTTTGCTGACTAGTAGCTGCCAGAAGTACTATTTTGACTCCCAGTTGTTGAGTACTGCCTCTGTATTTAAACAGAAGTTATTGGTTTATTGTGGAACTTGAAAGTGGAGGGGAACTTTATCATTCTAAGAGTAATTAGCAGCAGTTGTGAAAGCTGAAGCACTAGCAGTAGATAGGAGGAGACCTACCTACCTATCTTATCATGAATTATTGCATTTTCACATTAAAAATGTCATGACTAGCATATTGCATACATCATATACACCTAAGACTTTGTAAAAATGGAGAGATCACTGATGAATTTTCAGAAAAGCCTCAGGCCTCGTTATTCATCTTTACCTCATTTCTGCAGCTTTTGAACATGGCCAGTAGGTGGCAAGGTATGCAAATACACAAAGCTGCTTCAATAACTAAAGGACTACAAATTGTAAAACTACTTAGCAGTAAGCCTGAAAGGATAGGAACAGCTAAAGCCATCCCTCTACTGAGAAACATCCTATAGAAATTCAGTATTTTCATTTTTCTTGACAGAAGATTCCTTACAGTTTAATAATAAAGACAGCACGCGGTTGGAAACAAGACGTTGTTAGTAAGTATTTTCTAAAAAAAATCCCTGACAAGTAGAAGAAGAATATTGGAAATGTATTAAACCGCACAGTATTTTATTTCACAGGTATCATGCAAGTCAGACAACACAAGGTCTGGTTACTGGTTAATTAATAAAATCGGCAATACCCTGGCATTTTTGTCTTTGAACACTAGTTTGAGATCAATTTTGGGTGGCAAGTTACCCACTTAGTGCAAAAGAGATAGTTTTGGTGATTTCAGGCTAATGCATGATTGTCCATATCATAAAATGATCACAGTTTCTTGGCAAAGTTGTTTGGAAAGGGAGACTAAGGCTACATCTGAACAGTGAAGTTGTCCTGCTTATGTGGACTTAATTTAAGTGATACTGTGTGGATCTAGTCATACTTGCATACTTATTTCTCTGTGAGTAGGGATTTAACCTCTATAGCTGTAAGCAACTTTTGTACCCATATAAATACGTCTGCTCAAGAGGCTGTGTCAATATAATTTTACTGGTAAAAGACCCAGCTTAGCCAACAAAAACATACAAATATTGAGAAAGGCTTAGAGCAACACACCAAACAATTTTGTCACCCTTAAGGGTATGAATGCATGAATAAGTCTGTGCAAAACCAAATTAGATATGGAGCATGTGTATCATGATTCTGAATAGCTGTAATAGCAGAGTTACTGAGAATGAAAAATACTGCAGTATTTATGATGGGAGTCCTTCATCCTCTGTACTACCTAGCCTTTCCATTCTGTTGTCTCATTATCCAGAGCTAAGAAGGTATTATCTTCATAGGCTATCTGCTATGAGGGTGGAAGAGCTGATAGGCAGTCTTCTGCTTTCCGTTGAAAAGCTGCCTGAACGTCCTTTCAAGCAAAAGCATCTAGCTGATTTGGACTAAATTTGGAAACAGTGTAAGCCTGTGAAATGCAAAAGGAACTGGGTGGGTGCAAAAGGTTGTGAAAGGGCAAAGGGCCTGGAGACTTCTAAAGGAAAGGCAGAGATTGTCGCCTACCATAGGCATCCATATGCTGCATAGGGGTGGGAGATACACAAGTGCAATTTAATCTAATTTACTATGAAACCGTATTTTACTTTGTAATAGTAATTTGCTAACAGATTTATGCTGAACAGGATAGGAAGCTCATGGCTAGCTAGTGCCTGTTATGAGGAGTTCAACAATTTTGTCTTTACTCAGCAGCCAGCGTGCAGACACTGTGATGTCTAAGGCAACAGTGACTGTACTGTAGTTGCAGGAAGTCTGTATATTTACAAGATCTTTAAATGTCTAACAAAAAGACAATGGATTGTAATTCCCACTTCACACACACAGTATAGTCTTTGCCTCCCACAGAACATCTCATCTAAGGTTGCATATTCTTGTACCCAAGTTGACCTGGAAAGAGGAGAAAACCTCACCCATTATGCCTGACTTTTGTTGGCTTTGTGTTCCAGATTACTACTCTCTGCTCCTAGATCATTCATTTACTTCCTTTGTCAGTTTGCCATCTACAAATGAAAATAAATATGGAAATATAATGAGGGGCTGACTGAGAATATTGTACATTCCTGCATATTTTTGTAGTTCCAAATGTCATAAGTTACATAAGAAAACTAAGATATCACAGGATAATATCTACCTGTGAAGGCACTCTTGACACTGCTTCTGAGGCTGATTTTTTTTGACACAAGCTTGTTTTGAACAAGCCAGTACATTTACTTACAGTTATGTTACCCCAGCTGCGAAACACGAACAGTGGCATTTTCCTGCTTTCTCACATACAAGTGGCTAGTAGTCATTAAAGTTTAGAAAAGGTAAAATTATTGCATCGTGATTAATAGTTGCAAGAAGGGGAACAAAACTCTGGATATCTAGCAGTTTTGATTTTGATTTCAAATTTCTGAGTATGGATTCATCATCCTAATCATAGACGTTTCTCTGAATTTCCTGAAATGTTGTCACATTGAAAATCAAGTCTGTGAATTTTTTCCTTCATGAGTTCTGAGAATGAGTAGGGGTATTTTGATTTTAAATTCATGATACTTTCTTATGATGCTTCACTTGTTTAATAGGAACTCTTCCAACTTTCCATTAATGTATATGCATATACGTAGATATGCATTTCTTAAGCAAGGGAGGCTGTTTTCAGGCCACAACAAATATGAAATGGCCATTACCAGATTCATAGTCGTTAATCTTGAACTGGACATTTTCTTGATGGAACTTTGATGTATAAAACTTCTCATTAGGATTAAGGTAAAATTAAGTTCAGCCTATGAACATAAAAAGTGTTCCTACTAAGAGTTCCTTATTAAGAGCTTCTTATTTCCCTGTGAAATTCTGCAGTCATTATGTTTTTATTAGTAGGTCTTATTTTGTGTACTAGTTTTCCAGTTTTGGGCTGTGAGAGAAATACCTACTCTAAACTTTCACAACTTTGTGCCATGAAGTCTCCTACCTGTACATGCTTTTGAATGTACTTCCTTTTGACAGATTAAGGAATAAGAACTGTGAATATATACATTTTAGATGAACATGGGCTGTTAGCGCTCTTTATTATTTTTAGTAAAAGTCCTATTAATAACACCTGAAGTGATCATTTATAGTGAGCACATGTAGAAATACAATACCATGAGTAAAAGTGGTAGGGTTATAAACCTCAACAGCCCTTCATTACTCACTGAGGATCTTAACTCCTGTTTCAGAAGAAACCAGGATGCCTGAGACATCTAGAAATCCTCAGGAATTCAGGCTTGCAAGCTCTTTACTCACTTGAAAAATGCAATTAAGGACTCTTACGCATGACTTCTGGCAAATCTGCCTCCAGTAGTGCAACATCTACTCTCCCTCCTGCCCTTTTTTCTTTCTCCTTGTGGCAGAGGTGGCAGAATAAAGCATTGTATCTCTAATTCACAACTGGGCAAATTAACTCAAACATGAAGATAAACAAACATTGTGCTCAGATGCTTTTGAATGCCAACTAGAAAAGTTGAAATGTTCTATTTTCCCTTTGTTATAAGGCCCGTAACAATGAGCTGAGGTCTCAGACAATAACATCTTAAACTGCTGCAGTTTTTTATTTGGTAAATGTGAGCCAGGTCCCTCAAGTCAATTTTTATTTTTTCTTAAGAATATGTCAGTACACTTTCCATTTATTAAATATAGTTACCTAACTGCTCAAAATTAACTAATGTTTTTGTATGCTTAAATCTACAGTGGAACCCAAGTGAACAGCTTGCTTTTCAAAGGGTAGTTATTATGACTTTCTGAAAAATCAGTCCCTGTTAAAAGTGTTAGAGGTCATCACCAATAAGTTACTATTCATTTTGGAAGTTATATAGGAAACTATTGAAGTTATAGTTGGCAAATCTATAATAAATTCATACTGGAAAATAGTTTGTCTGGCTAGAAAACTTCAACCAAATCTGCCAATTTTTTGTCAAATTTTGGCAGCACACACGTGCTTACAGATTTTGGTATTTGCCTTAAAGGCACGTTTTCATTATGTCTGTTTTCCTCATAGCTCCCTTGGTTGGCACCCTGCCTGGCAGACTTCTGCAATGTGAGGCCTTAGGCTCTCCAGGCTCACAGCGGAGCTAGACGCCCTAGGGTGCAGTACCTTAAGTGCTTGGATGTCCAAGCAAAACATTTCATTTCATGGGATCTTTCAAAATAGCAACTTTTCAATCTGAAACACAAGTAGACTTTTACTACATTGTTATTTGCGAACAGATGATATTCAAGTTTGTAGATATACTTACTAAGGTAGAAAAATAGTTTACACTTCCTACAATGTGTGCTCCCTGTTCCTCTCATAAGCAAAGAGAAGATTCAGTAAGAAGAACGGACAAATACCAGCTCACTTGCTTTAGTTGCTAGAAATGAGCTAAGTAAAATGCAAGGTGAAACTCTGCATTGCATTCAAGTGACAAATTTGTGACGACTGAAAGTTTCTAATCTATCAATACAGTTTATCTAACTAACATCTGATTTGCTTGAGCTCTTTCCCACATACACAGTAAACCCAAGGAATATGACACTTGTTGCTCAGGTGCCATAGCTCTAGCCATGAAGACAGCGAGTGCAGTATGTGACTGGGAAGAATAAAATGCATCCTAACTTTCTAAGGAAACAAAAAAACATATCTCTGGGAAAGTGGTAAGTTGAGCAAAATCTGGGGTTCTGAAGAAGTACAGGGACAGGGTTCCAGTATCTCTGCGTGAAGCAGAGCTTTTCCAGGATATCAATATTTTGGTAGACCTATCTGAATAATGCTGCACAATAATCCATAATTATTCAGCTCTGATCTTCCTCTCTATCTGTTATGGACTCAGGGACTGTATGGGGGCTAAACCACCTAGTGATTCCTCTTAAAATTTCCCTTTCTTTTTTTCTCTTTTGTCACTAATTTCACAGGATGTCGTGTACCTGTTCCTGTTAGTCCAATAAGGGTTTGGGCTTTTTGCAGGTTATTAGCATTTTCCATGTCATCTGTGTTTCTTCATTGTCCAGGATAAGTTCAGGTGTGCAGAAAATCATGTGTTGATTTATCCAATAACAGAAAATAAATATCCTGGTTTGTTTAACCTCTCAAACAAAATAAAAAAAACAAACCGACTGCAGAAAAGGAAATACCATCAAGAGATCCTCAGGTCAATATTTATGTTCAGCATAACCATTGTTGCATTTTGCTTCCATGATGCATGCACAGGAACTGTTGGCCTAATGGAAATCTAAAGGTTATGGAATCATTGCTATGGAGCAGTTTACCATACCTCTTCCTGAGTAAAATGAGCAAAGGAAAAATCATGTAGGATGATATAATCCTAGATTTGCTTCAATACACTTTGATGATGATGTACTTGGAAGAGCAATTTTCCATTTAGACCTTGAGTTAGGAATCAGTGAACTCATGTTTCTGTCTGAACTGTAAACAGTTCAGGTTTCAGTGTGACATTTTTGAACAGTAACAGGGAAAACATTAATTTATTACATTGGCTAATGGCAGATTCTTTTCTGAAAAACAATGAATATTTGCACAAGTTCCTTAAAGTGATGAAGCAAGCTTCCGTGCTTTAAAAAAGTCATGGGGAGGAAAAAAAGTATAATATGCCCCTAGTAATAAAACAAGAGTTCCTTTGATATCATGTTTAGTAGCTAGTCAATTTCTACTCTGAGTAGAAATTTATTTATCCTTTTGTCTCTGCTTTGTTGTAAAAAAAAAATTATCAAAAGTGCTCCATGACATTAAGTATGTTTAACAACATAGGTCTGTGCTTGGCAAACCCTTGTGTATGCTAAACATTGTTAAGCAGAAACAAGCAAATGGTGCGGCTACTGTAAGCACTTGATGTCCTTCCTTCATTAAAAGTTGTGTCAGTTTTAGTTTTGTCACCTAGCTTCTATTTCAATCTTCTGACTAGTGTCCATGCTTGAGAACAGAGTGCCAGTACACTATTTGATATTTCTGAGAATTTAACTTTGTTGTTCAAAATTACCATTGATCAAGGGTTAGAAGAATAGCTGTAAATAAAGACAAACCACTAATAAAAATCCAACTCATCTGAACTGATTGTTACGAAAATGGAGTTCTAAATCTGCTACTGGTTAACACAGAATAATAAAACAACAAAATTAAGGCACTTCTGTGAGGTCAGGGTTCCTTACGAACAGCCATGACATCATCATCCAAACAAAATCTATGATTCCAGTAATTTTTCTGAGATTCCTTATAGAAAAGTTACTATTTAGTTTGATTTTTGGAATTGTTAAGGAACAGAATATAATCTTCATCTATCCATGAGTCTACCACTGCACCTTTAATTGGACTTGCTTTTAAATACAAGTATATGCTTCTAGCAGCAGAAATTTGACAATCAGCCTGAGTCTATTTTTTTTTTACTTTATAGCTCATTTGAGATTGAGAATGAGGTTGAACGAAAAAGAAACAACAGCCAACAACTGAGCCTTATAGGAAAGTCCTAACTGAAAATAGAGACATTGAAGTATGACAATCAAACTCTGACAAAGCAGAGTTGTCTCTGAACTTGTTACATGGCTAGTGCTATCAGAGAGCATCCTTTGGGGTCCAGCTGATATGGAAAGGGGTTTTTAGCTTGAACTGATGTCTTTCTTTTCTGTCAGTGGGACTAGAGTAAAAGAGTTGGGGAGGAGAAAGAAAAGATTCAAAAAGTCCTATTTTGCAATACCTTTTTTTTTTCTTTAAAATAGATATTTCCCTCTTTGAATAAAGGTGCCTTTTCTTCATTTTTTCTACAGTACACACTGTCCAGAAGAAGTGTAAAATAAGTAAAATCCTACTGGTCTTGGTCATGTTATGTATCTGGTGCAAATTTCCTCTGGACAATGCTCTTTGATGAAATAATGGATTTATCTGATGGAAAGTTAGTGATTGTACACAAAACCAAGATTTGATCAATAAAGTTTTATCATGTAGCTCTAATCATTGCACATTTCTGCCTCTCAACTCAGGTATCTCTTCTTTTTTAACCTCACTCCTGAATATCTGTATTAGCTGGTTTTTTTTTCAGTGATGGTCTGTGCCATAAAATGATTTTCAGCTCATCACTGAGTTACCCTGTGTTTTACAGTGCAGTTTGAACCTCTCTCACTGTTAAGGCTACATAGGTTATTGTTAGATCAGTAAGTAATTGTCAGAGGTTAGTATCTGTAAAGTCATCAGGGAAAGGAGGGTAGGAGGGATCTATATTACTTCGTCAGTTCGAGAGATCTCAGTGGTAAAGTAGAAGCAGCACATTTCTAAAAAACTAAATTCCCATTCATTTCACTAGAACAAAATCAGTGTGCTCAACCTCCCCACTCCCCAGTGTTTCAAAACTGATTGAATGTGTGATAGTAAATTGTCCAAGCAGGTTCTTACAAAGTGTGGTTTACAGGTACACAGGATAGCTGGCAGCTTTTTCCTACCTACCTCCATATGGGCTTGCTAATGATTAACCTACTCCACCTACTTCTGATACCATTCTATGAATACTTTAAACAGAAAGATTAATCGAATCAACCTATTTTAACAAGACTTTTATTGAAAACATACACGAAAGTCAACAAGTTATTTAGCTTCTGAATGTACATATTATAGAATATTTATATTAAGATAATATTTTAAGAAAAGGGGAAATACAACAAACATGCTACAGTTTACATGACTAAGGCATTTAGGCTTAAGAGCAAGTTATACTGGGAGTTTGTATCTATATACAGAAACACATACATATAGGTTTTCTGCTCTGAAACTACACAGTCCTACATAATTTGTTATCTTTCGCTTTTTCTGTATTTTCAACACTAAACAAAGCATTTACTCAAATGGTAAAAGTTGTTCACAGAACAGCAGTTATAATCTACTCTTCAAGAGTTTGCTTACAATTACAATACTAATGCTGTACAAACATCCCCCCTCCCCCCCAAGATCTTCGTGGGAAAGTTCTCTCTTACCAAAATGAGGCTCAAGTAAGAAAAACGCTAGTTTGCAAAGGCACCATGGGGACAGGTTTTAATACATTAAATACAACATGAATCATTCACAATAACAAGTTCCATGTTTCTGGGAACTTTTGTAAATACAACACAGTTGGTCACACAAAAATGTTTCTGTTGATTTGTCTTGGCAACTCAGATGCATCAACAGTGTAACAGCATAACAGCTTTGTTCCCATCTGACAGAAAATAATGGCAGTTCTGCAAGGCAAATGTTAAACCTGACCGTATGTATTTATTAATTCCACAGTGTTTTGACAGATTATAGGGGATGCAACTTAAAGGATGCTGACACGCTCACTGAGGGCTTTCATTTCTGTTTCTTCTAGCCTGGTGTTTTCATTGTGGGCAGCACTTGGACTGATAAGGTGTGCTGGATATTGCAACCCATGTTCACCTGAATACTGTTCCCATCGGAAGTCATCACTTTCATGGGTAATGTAACGTTCCCCGATTTTACATTCCAGTTCCCTTAAATCTAGCCAGGTTTGATAGTCCTGAAATAAAATAACAGTACCAGTTTTAAAATTCCTAAAATAAATTACATTCCCTTCTACCTCCAATAATACAGAAGAGCTATTAATTTGGCAACCTAAATGACATGCACCCCTATTGCTCCAGTATAGAAAAATCTTACAATTAATAAAAATGAAATCTCCTTATAGAGATAGGTTTCATCTCTAGAGGATTCTTTGATTAATTCTATTGCATTCTGTCACGAGTACAGTATGGAGATGTTAACAGGTTGTTTTGTAGAACGTATGGATAGTCTACACATACCCATAACATAAAAATGAGGCATGAAGGTAAAAAAATTCCTCACACCAGTCACAAGATGAATAAGGAAGAAGAAACACATTTAAATCATATAAGTACATCCTAGTGATCTATATCAGATAATCAAGAGAATCGCTCCATTTCAGTATAATGGTGCAGGATACAAACTCAAATTGGACTAGAAACTGCTTTTCCAAACTTAGACAATTACCACTGTGCGCAGAGAGACATATATAAACATCAAGGTACGTTGATGTCAACAATGAGTACTACAGTCAGCAGTAAGGCTGGAAATTAGTTTGGTTCTCATGCTATTTAGAACACTGTGCTCTGCAGCTTCTGATCTGCTTAACATATATATCGACTTTAATAATTTCTTATTCACACCCAAAGAATCCATGAAGCTGCAGTAATAAGCTGCCAATCCTAACCTCATGCAGACTAACCTCTAATCATAGCCTTGTATTTTTTTTCTCCTCCACTTTGTCATCGCTAAAGTATGCAATTTGATGAAGAAGTATGAGGTTCTCAGCACCTGAAAGTATCTTCAGCTTTGGAGATTTGCTTAGATCCTACAGTGCTTTAAGACAAAAACTTTTTATATACTTAGAGGCTAAATAAATAGGAGAAATATGGAATTTGTAGTAATACCTGTAACCACGGGTGGCTTAGTGTTTTGTCCACACTGTAGCGCTTTCTCATTTTCACTTGCAACAAATTATTTATAAGATCAATAGCTGGAAAGAAATAATATTGAAAAACATCAGTTTAAGTATATTTGTTTCAACTAGGACATACAAACAGAGATACGCCGACATGGTAGTTAACTAAAAGAGGAAAGTTAATCCTCCCTACTCCAGCTTTCCCAAACTGCAGCCAATGTTGATGTCTCTGAAGGTACCCAGGAAGACTGCCCTAACAGGGTTACAATTGTTATACTAAACAGTTGCCTGCTAGCTAGCACATCGTTTATCTCTGTGTGTTCATTTGCATGCATTCAACAAAGTCTGCAGATAATTCACATTCACCCAGCTCCTGCTCAAGTGAAAGAATCTCTTGTAAGTGAGGAGTATGGTAGTATTCAGGTACCACAGCATTACAGAGTAATTATATATATGTATATAAAAATATGTTTCTTGGAGATTCTATCACTTTAGATGACTGACAACAGCATCTTTACTGAAACTGGGTTTTGCATGTCACAAAATCTTGCAATACTACTCTATTGGATGGAAGATTACCTCTACCTCCTAGTCAGCAGTCTGGTGTTTCATGAAAGTGAGAGGACTTCTTTACAAATTACTTTTTAAGTGGTTTTGAAGGACGCAGTGTTTCATTGAGGTAATAGGTATGTGTGCTGTGATGCCTGAAGGTAAGAGGCCCAGGAATCAATGTTCAGTGCATGGAACTGCACTAAGTGATCCATTTGAACAAATTCCTGGGACAATATGGCTGAGCTTTAAATGAATCTACTGATTTTTTTTTTAAAGGGTATAATGAAAAGTTAAATTCTATTCTAGGTAGTGCTAAATGTTTGGTATGTGTTCTGGGAAAAGCTTATTGTTACACAGCAATTGACTGGTCACAAGGAGTTACTATATAAATATAACTTTTCCATTTCATCACAATGCCCCTTGGCTTGTCCAATTATGCTGGTTTACATCTTTATTTCTTCAGTTACATGATGGTGACAAGGAAAGACGGCCTTGAAAGTAACAGAAACTTGGCATCATTGAGGGGGGTCGAGTCTGAAACACGTCTGAAGAAGAGAAATAATCATCTCGTCTGTTTTAGGCACACAAAATACAACCAGCTGATTAAGACCAGTCAAGGTTTGTGAAAGGTAGGTCCTGCCAAACTAACCCGATCTCCTTCTATGACAAGGTGACCCACTTAATGGACAAAGGAAAGACTGCTTGTAGTGTACCTGGACTTCAGTAAAGCCTTTGACACTGTTTCTCACAGTATTCTGCTTGAGAAACTGTCTGCAATTGGCCTGGACAGATATAACCTCAGGACTCAGTGCCGGGTCCAGTTCTTAAAGGATTAAGTGTATTCCTTAGCAAATTCGCAGACGATTTTAAGCTAGGAGGAAGTATCAATCTGCTTGAGGATAGGGAGGCTCTACAAAGGGATCTGAACAGGTTGGATCTGAGGTAAGTGGGATGAGGTTTAACAAGGCCAAGCACAGAGTCCTGCTTTTGGGACACAACAACCCTATGCAGAACTACAGGCTTCGGAAGCATGGCTGGAAAGCTGCCTGGCAGAGAATCACAGAATCACAGTACAACCAGGTTGGAAGGGACCCATCGGATCTTCTAGTCCAACCATTCCTATCTAACACTAAACCAAGTCCCTCAATACCTCATCCACCCGTGTCTTAAACACCTCCAGGGAAGGTGACTCAACCACCTCCCTGGGCAGCCTATTCCAATGCCCAATGACCCTCTGTGTGAAAAACCTCCTCCTAATCTCCAACCTAAATCTCCCCTGGCGGAGCTTGAGGCCATTCCCTCTCGTCCTGTCCCCTGTCACTTGGAGAAGAGGCCAGCTCCCTCCTCTCCACAACCACCTTTCAGGTACTTGTAGGAGGGGGTGTTGGTTGGCAGCCAACTGAATGAGCCAGCAGTGTACTCAGGAAGCCAAGAAGGTCAATGGCATCTTGGCCTGTATCAGAAACAGCATAGCCAGCAGGACCATTGAAGTGATTCTGCCCCTGAACTCAGCATTGATGAGGCTACATCTCTAATACTGTGTTCATTTTGGGGTTTCTCATTCCCAGAAAGACATTGAGGTCCTAGAGCACATCCAGAGAAGAGCAACAAAGCTGGTGAAGGGGCTGGAGAACAAGTCCTACAAGGAGGGGCTAAGAGAAGTGGGGTTGTTTACCCTAGAGAAAAAGATGTTGAGAGGAAATCTTATCACTGTCCACAACTACCTGAAAGGAAGTTGTAGAGAGGTAGGTGTTGATCTCTTCTCCCAAGTGATAGGTAATAGGAGGAGAGGGAATGGCCTCAAGTTGCGCACAGGGAGGTTCAGATTGGACATCAAGAAAAATATCTTCATCAAAAGGCTTACCAGGCACTAGAACAGGCTGCTCAGGTAGGCAGTTGAGTCACTATTCTTGGATGCATTTAAAAGACAGGTAAATGAAGTGCTTAGGGATATGATTTAGTAGTGGACAGGTATGGTTGGGCTTGATGATCTCAAAGGTTGTTTCCAACCTAGTGATTCTATGATTCTAAGATCAGGAGGTGGGACAGAGTTCTTTAAACTGGTACATCTCTGAGGTTATAGTATGTGCAGCAATATGGAAAAGCCTTTCTTTTTTAATAGGGTGTTCCTCTCCCCAAGTTCAATTTGCTAGTTAGACTTTTCCACGTGTTTCTGCCACGAGCAAAATGAGCACAATGTCCAGGAAACCAGGAATGTATATGGCATCCAATCTTGGCATATATGGTATCTCTGACAGATAAACTGCTCTTAGCAGTAATAGACTATTACTAAAGTAGCCCTAACTCCCTGATGCTGAATATTATCTTGGAAATCAAAGCAAATGTAGTAATTAGATAAAACAAATATCAGAACTTCAAACAAAGAAGGCACTGCCTGAGGTACTGAGCAATGCTTTTCTTGGATCAGATAGTCTTAATTTTACTTTTCTGTCACGGACAAACCGATTTTTAGCAAATGTCTCTTTTAGTGTAAAGTCCAGTTCATACTAAGTTCTCTAACTAATTTTTGTTTCCCCTTGAAATGTCTGTGAAGTAGATAAGTGATCAGAAAGCCAGTGGATAGCAAATAGGTTGCCTACTGATGGCAGCACTCAGAACTCAAAACAGTGAGGTTAACCTTTTTCCTCTTTACTGGCAAGAGAAACTTCCTAGTTCCAGGCTATGAGAAAGAGACAGGAAACTCAGTCAAATGCTACAGCCCAGCTATAGAATGACTTCTGATACAACCTGGGAAAACGTAGTGGCCATGTTTTTTATCCAGTGCTTGAAAGAGGAGAACATGGTCCCTACCCAGTCTGGCAAACATAGGTCTCAGCATCTTCAGCAATTGTCACCTTACCCTTGAATTCAGCAGAATTACAATAAGACTTCAGTGTCTTTTGATATGTCAACTGATAAACTGGCCAACAATGAATGTGAATTTAATAGGGTTCCTATTTAATTATTATCTTCAGTGGTATTCAGGTGTATGCAACATTCAGAGATGATTTTGCATGATTTACTGAGTCAGTTTGGCAAATAGGTCCAGAACTTGATGAAATAGTTGATTGTCCTGGAATTTATTTCAGTCAGCCAACTGTTGATACATAAGTGCATGTTTCCCAAGATATGCCTCTATAACTGCCAAGTATCTACCAAATATTCTTTCTGCTATGGAGTACTGATAACTGCTCTGCTACGCATCTTATGTCCAACCCATTGGACACAGATACAACCATAAGCCTTAGAAGTGATGAAATTATACATAACTATTCAGTCTCCCTTGAGTTACAACAGGATGAAGACTCATTTTCCCCTTTTTTTCCTTCAGGACAATGACATACTGTGTGTAGTAACATTACTCTTTGTATTATCAGGGGAAATTGCCAATGCCTTGTTGAACAGACCAGAAAGGAATTGTTCTAGAAACAATCCTAAGAAAAGGTACACAAAAAAAGGATAAAGGAATAAAGTGAAGATGAAAGTGAAAAGGCAACATCATAGGATGGTTACAATTGTCAGTATTGAGCAATCATTTATTCTTGAGAACAGTTTACACTCATGATGTGCTCCTTTCACCACTGGAATACTGCTGACTCTGTAACAAGTTCTGATGTTTGCTTTTAGTTCTTTATCTAGGGTTGTTTTTGCCAGAAAAGTTCTGAGTATCATTTCCCTCTTAGCAAAAAAGAAGCAAATGCAACTGTGACTCTCGTGGGGACTTAGGGCTCAAACTGACTGATATAATTCCACTTGCTTGAATACTCTAAGTTTTCAAATGTAGAGGAAGTAAGAGGAAGTAAGAGGAAGTAAGAGAGCAAACATGAGTTCCAACAGAAAAAAAAGCATCTGCTATTTTTGCCAGGAAATCATGCAATTCCAAGAAAAGCCACTTCTCAAGCCTAAAAATTCTGAGTATGGGAAGTCAAAATGCAGGTGATATGTACTGGTAACAAAAGGGTAGTGCCACATAAAGGAAAGCAGAAGTTGATGAGTTCCATACAGACAGACAGAATGCTGGAACTCCAGGACTAAAGGATTTCCTTAGGGATCTGGATTAGTATGTTAATAAGAAAATTCTGAATTTAACTGGTGTTAAATAAATTAGAGAGGTTCAGATACTGATAGGTTCTGTGGGACTATTTAAAGGAAATGAGGAAAGATCCTGGTTATTTTCTCTCTTTCAGCTTATAAAAAAATATTCCGTCCTGATAGTGTCCTAACACTATGGAACATAGTCTGGCTACAGTTCATATAAAATATAATTAAAACTCATGTTGGCTTAATTTCAGATTTTTTAAAAAAATAATTTAATTAATTTTGGGGGTTTTTTTTCAGTTGTACAGCTTAAAAACTCTGGAGATAAAAATTTGGAAGGTATCAACACTTAGTTAGACATACAACTGAAGCGTGATTTATGGCCCCAAATTGAGTACTGAATGTTAGAAACTTAAATTTTCTGCTAGGAAGATAAAGCAGTTTTGAAGAAAGATAAACAACTATACTCTAACTTAAAGCAATTTTTATTAATTTTCTCTAGAGACTGGGGTTTTTTTTTAAAGAACAGGTGTTAAAAGTAATCTTTGTCAGATATTTTAGATGCTTTAGAATGTTTGACAAGATTCTTTTGTAACATCATTGTTCAGCATAATATATGTTAATAAATGCAGAGTTAAGAAAGACCACTTATGGTCTACACATGATTTACAGGGATCTAGCAGGTACTGCCAAGGAAGCAACCTGTATGAAAGACCTAAGAGGATTATTGTACTGCTTTTCCTAACACTTTTATGGCTTCCTGTTTACTTCCCATGATTGAAGGACATCATAAATAGCCATCTGAGGGCTTATCAAGCTCCACGAGATGGAAACTTTGCCAAAGAAGATACTTGAGACAGTACTTGAGGGCAAGGGAGCCCATGAGGGCTGGGAGTTCTTCAAAAAGGCGATCCTAGCAGCTCAGGAGAAAGCCATCCCAGTGTTCCAGAAAAAAAAAATGGCAGGGGAAAAAACCAGCTTGGTTGAATAGAGAGATCTCAAGTGACATTAGGAAGAAGAGGAATGTTTATAGGCTCTGGAAGAGGGGACAGGCCTCTTGGGTGGACTACAGGAGGGAAGTGAGGTTGTGTAGGGAAAAAATCAGAGGGGCCAAGACTGAACTAGAAATCAGGTTAGAAAAGTCCGTGAAGGATAATAAAAAATCTTTCTATAAATATATTAATAACAAAAGGAGAACTAGGGAGACCATACAGTCCCTTTTGGACACAGAGGGAACAACAGTGACAGGGGATGAGGAGAAAGCTGAGGTACTTAATGCCTTCATTGCCTCAGTCTTTAATTGTAAAGACAGTTGTTCCCTCTGTGTACAAACCCTGGAACTAGAGGAGCAATACGAGGCAACCATGATCCAAGAGGAGGTGGTCAGAGCCTTGCTTGCCCAACTGGACACCCACAAGTCTATGGGGCCAGATGGGATTCACCCTAGGGTATTGAAGGAGATGGCGGTTGTATTGGCCAAACCCCTTTCCACCATCTTCCAGCAGTCCTGGAAGACTGGGGAGGTTCCACTGGACTGGAGGCTGGCTGATGTTGTGCCCATCTACAAGAAGGGTTGCAGGGAGGATCTGGGGAACTACAGGTCAGTCAGTCTGACCTCAGTGCCAGGGAAACTCATGGAACAGGTGATCTTGAGTGCTATCATGAAGCACTTACAAGAGAACCAGGTGATCAGGCCCAGTCAACACAGGTTCACAAAAGGCAGGTCCTGCCAAACTAACCTGATCGCCTTCTATGACAAAGTCACACGGCTGCTGGATGAAGGAAAGGCTGTGGATGTGGTCTTCCTGGGCTTGAGTAAAGCCTTTGACACAGTATCTCACAGCATTCTGCTACAGAAACTGTCACCCTCTGGCCTGGACAGGTGCACACTCTCCTGGGTAGAAAACTGGTTGGATGGCCGGGCCCAGAGAGTGGTGGTAAATGGTGTTAAATCCAGTTGGAGGCCAGTTACAAGTGGGGTTCCCCAGGGCTCAGTGTTGGGTCCAGCCCTGTTCAATGTCTTCATCAATGACCTGGATGAGGACATTGAGGGTACCCTTAGCAAGTTTGCAGATGACACTAAGCTGGGTGGAAGTGTTGATCTGCTGGAGGGTAGGGAGGCTCTGCAAAGGGACCTAAACAGGTTGGACCGCTGGGTTGAGACTAATGGCATGAGGTTTAACAAGGACAAATGCCGGGTCCTGCACTTGGGGCACAACAACCCTATGCAGAACTACAGACTGGGAGAAGCCTGGCTGGAAAACTGCCAGGAGGACAGGGACCTGGGGGTGTTGGTTGACAGCCAACTGAACATGAGCCAGCAGTGTGCCCAGGTGACCAAGAAGGCCAATGGCATCTTGGCTTGTATCAGAAACGGTGTGACCAGCAGGTCCAGGGAGGTTATTCTCCCTCTGTACTCGGCACTGGTGAGACCGCTCCTTGAATCCTGTGTTCAGTTGTGGGCCCCTCACCCCAAAAAGGATGTAGAGCGAGGCTGGTTAGGGGTCTGGAGAACAGAACCTATGAGGAACAGCTGAGAGAGCTGGGGTTGTTTAGCCTGGAGAAGAGGAGGCTGAGAGGAGACCTCATTGCTCTCTACAAGTACCTGAAAGGAGGTTGTAGAGAGGAGGGAGCTGGTCTCTTCTCCCAAGTGACAGGGGACAGGACAAGAGGGAATGGCCTCAAGCTCCGCCAGGGGAGATTTAGGCTAGAGATTAGGAGGAGGTTTTTCACAGAAAGGGTCATTGTGCACTGGAAGAGACTGCCCAGGGAGGTGGTTGATTCACCTTCCCATGGGTAGATGAGGTCCTGAGGGACATGGTTTAATGTTTGATAGGAATGGTTGGACTCGATGATCTGATGGGTCTCTTCCAACCTGGTGATTCTATGATTCTATAAAATTAGCCAACTGTACCGGTAGCATGACTACTGGTCATTATATAGGTGGTCATTCAGCAGACTCCTAAATGGGAAGATTCAAATGCAACTTTAAAAAGCTCCGTGTCCTCTTGATTTTAGGAAGGACTCCTTTTTAGTTGCATATTACTGGAAAGAACCTCCAGAGTCAGGTGGTTCATGTTTCTAAAGTGCTTATGGCTGCTTATTAGTAAGGCAAATAATTACATAGTAAAATACAGTAATATTTTTCACACTAAATATCAAATTAACTCATGATAATTGCAATTTTCATAGGACTCACTGCTTTAACACAATGAGAATGTAAATCACACATAAACACAAAAGTTGGTGAAATACCTGAAAACGGTGTTATGAACCTGCCATTCATTTAGTCCTACCATACAAACTTCAGCTTTTCACATAAGTTATAAAAAAAGAAACAACATTAAGAATGTAATGAAAATTAGTGCTAAATTAACAACAAATTTATACTTCATCAAGAATTTTTAAAGTACTCCCATAATATTACCTACTCTAACAGATATCACTTTAAAATATTTTTTTAGAAATTAAGCTGCTTCCACTAATGTAAAACTAAGGACTTGTAGGCCCCGGATTGTTGTGAGTATAGCTATGTTTATTAGTGGTATACTTCTCTCCTATTGCTGGTTAATACAGCTTTGCTGACAAATACTCTAGTGTATATGCAGTTATTTTGACAAAAAATAATCTTCAGATGGCTGAGCTTATTATTTTCAGGGACATGGATTCAGCTGTATTAACAAAAGAAATCCTCTGCAGTTATAAGTTGCATCTCCACCAGAGAGGTCTTCTAATACTAATCTATCCCAGCAAACATGTAAGTAGAGCCAAGGTGTTAGTTTAAACAGCTAGTTAAACATTTACTGAGGTAGAGAGCATCTTTGAGCTCTAACATGCATTTGACCTCCTGACACTTATTGCTCATTCATGTGACTTTCTCATTAGTGTGTGAAATTCACATTATGCTGAAACAAGTCTATATAAATACTGGCTTGAAGGCAGCTGTGGTACTTATTTCTGACTCAAAAATGGTGCAACAATCACATCGTCATAAAACCAAATATATGGAAAAAACGGCATTGTTACTTCTCAAATTATCTGATAATACTAAGTAATGCGACACAGCTAATCAACAGCGTGCACATCACATGGCTCATCAGGCTAGTAGTAATAGATGTGTTGGTGACTGATGAAAAATAATTACGAATGCAATTATTTATTAAAATTTCAGAACAGAATGCAACACCATGAATAATACAAGGCTTGATATAGCACATTTTAGGACCAGTCAGTTCAAAAGAACAGCCACTGTAGTGAAGACAGACTAGCTAAAATTCTCTCAGGCAGAGAGACAAAATCCATAAGGGAGTATGGATTATATTTGGCAGTATTTATCTTTTGTAATCTGTAGCTAAGTGGAAAAAAAAATTCTTTTGAGATAATGCAAATTTGGTGATCTGGTAGGTTTTCTACCAGATACCCAAAGTTTACCACAGAAACTACCTCTCTACAACGTCTTACAATTCTATATACACATACAAACAAAAACTCAATTTTTTGGGGGAGTATTCTTTCAAAGGAGAGAAGCTACTGGAAAAAGGTAGGAAAACGCAGCTCCTTATTGGGCGTGGAATTCAGAATTCCCTATAGAGGAATCTGTGAGATTGCATATGCGTGTGTGCACAAACAATCTCTGACAAACCTTAAAATGCAAAACAATTTTGGTTTTGAAGTTACAGAACTGATTTTGTGCATGAGGGCTAAACTTGGGAAATGACGCTTGCAGAAACACTCTGAATTGATAATCAGTTGAGAAAAAATACAGTTCTGAAAGCTACAGAAAGTGAAAGGGCTTAGTTTTATACGTTAAGATAAGTGTTTATGAGCTCAGTCCAGATGTTGTGGCATCAGGGAAACACCTCGTGGAGTTAGAAGAGTTATAGTCAACAACTAGATCACATTCCTGAGTAGCAGAGAAGACAGAACTGTTAGTAGTGACTGAGAGACATTAAACACTCAAAAATATTATCCTCAACTGGATTCTGACCTCTTTCTTGGCTTGTGACTGTAGATTTTTG
The DNA here is from genome assembly GCA_033558105.1 of Coccyzus lansbergi. NCBI lineage: Eukaryota > Metazoa > Chordata > Aves > Cuculiformes > Coccyzidae > Coccyzus > Coccyzus lansbergi. The sequence goes on from JAUMJK010000245.1 coordinate 3,173,880, forward strand.
GTTTTAAAATTGCTATAAAATGCTACAGGAAAAGTAATTCTCAAGAAAATACACTAACAGAGACCACTATTACCTTCTTGGCACACTTTGCCCACAAAGTATAATTTCTTCTCATATGTTTTTGCTCTGAACCTGCAAAATGGGATCAGTTAAGCTATTTTACCACTGTTGTTGCTTATGTTTAGTACGACCTATCTAATTTTTTTTCCTTTTTAAAGTTTTCCTACCTTCTGCATTCCATCTTCCCAATTAATAGGCTGTTGCTTGGCAACATCAGAAAAAATATCTACTAAGCACTAAAATGAAAATGGTGATAAACATACCATCATTCAACCTAATTCATACGCTGTCCATTAAATGCAAGGAAATATGTCATTTTGATAAGAAGCAAAAGATCTGAGCTTTTAATTCCTCTCTGATTACATTAAAAATAGAAATAAACACAGCAATAACTCAACTTGATATGTAATTCCTTCTACTACTTCTCACTGTTATGCAACAGCATTTCTAGGATTATCATAGTATGAACATTCAAAGCAACCAATTCAGACATATTTCAGCTATAAAAAAGAAAGTTATAAGTATTGCATTTACATTTACTAGTACTTTACTTATCTCTCTTAAATTCTCTGAATTCTCAGTTTCTATGTGCTAGATGAAATAGCTGATTCAAAAGTTGCACTTTTAAAATCTAGCTTTAACGTACAATTCATAGAGTATACTGTTAAAGAATACTTGGACCCAGGAGCCTCTTGGATATATGAGGAGAATGAGGCAAGTAATGGAGGAAAAAAAAGAATATTTACATTACTTCTACTTGTGGCAACCTTTTGACAAATAGCTCCTATTTTTCATAACACTTTAAAAAAATCTTTCTTACCTCCACTAAAGATAATACTTATTTTGCATTTCTTTCATTTGTGACAGTACCAATCAATTTGTCTAATAAAATTGTCTAATCAATTTTGGTTTCAATTTTTGAATGTGTAAAATTCTCTTAACTATTTGCACGCATTTTTAAACGTCAAGAAATAAATTGAATTAATTACTGGATCATCGAAATTTTTCCTTTCTTGCAATACAATATCTAAGTAGATTCTTCACAGCAAAAAGCTATTTCAAATCTTATCAGGTTGAAAGAGATAGGTTGATAGGTTGATGTTTATTTATGCTGTATTCTGCTACAGCATTGCATTCCACACTGTGATGTGATTCCTTTACAAGCTTGAATGGAAGAACTAGTTGATGATAATTAATGTCCCCTTGGGTAAATTTTTGCTATGATACAAACCACCAAGTAATAGTTAAACAAGAAATCTACTGTGCCTTTGAATAATCTGCTATGGGTCTTTTTATAGGAAATTGAAAATGTTTTAAAAGTAATCAGTCTTGTATGTTAAAACTTCTCTTGAAAAAATGTCAATGATTAATAATAATTGGCAGAAAGAATAATGGAAAGGCAAATACCCCATTCATTAGATTAACCTGTTTGAGAAGCTGAAAGAGCCCATGACAAGCTAAAGTAAGATTTTCATGTGCACAAATGTAACCTATTAGGAATGAAAGTAATTGTCTGTATGAATTTTGTAGATGTATAGCACTTAGCACAGAAAAATTTGTAAGGCACAGTGAGGGTATTTAGCTTGAAATAAATTTCATACTACCATAGTTCACATTTAATTACACAAACCTTTAAAAATAATTTTTATTTGCAATGTTGAGTAAGCAACTTCATGTAATTTTTAAATAATCTACTTCCCCCCAAAAATTCTTTAGTAATTTCTAGCATCAATCATCAAGGCACTGTTCAGAGTCTGATCAAATTGGATGTGACCAGCAGGTGTAAAGGGCCTGTTCAACTGACCTCCTGCGACCTGCACAGGAATGTGGACCAGAGTAGTTGACATGAGAAAACCATTTATTTATTTTCCCTAGTTAATCCGGAATTTGAATTCAGTTTTGAAGTCTAAAAGTCAGCATTATCGAGTTATACTTGGATAGAGATCTATATTCCAACTCCCTGTGTTACACATAATGCATCTGTTCAAACTTTTTTCAGGTTTTCGTTTAGCACAATAGAGTGGTTCACCAGCTAGGAATTCAAAATGTAGAATAAAACTACAATGCATAAGCAAATTTTAACTTAGTAGTTTGTTACATGTGTTTCCCACCCTTCTGCATACTTGCAGCTTGATATTCATTAACTCTTAATGAAGGCTGTGATTCTACGAGAGGAGAGGTAACACTTGAGTAGGTGAGTTTTCTGTAGGTGCTCTACTGAATCTTCACCTCCGAATGTAGAAATTGATCTTCTGTCTACCACAGTAGAGACTTGTGGGAGACAATTTCTTGCAGCCTCTTCTGTGTTGATTGCTGTTTGCTTATCTCTAGTGCCAGATAAAGCATTGCTGCCAACAGATTCTGTCAGCTTACATATCAGCAGTGTGTGGAGGTTCAGGAGGACTTCAGTGTGCTATTGTGCAGATTTATAGATGCCTTTTTTTTTTCCCCCCCTCAACAGATCTCACCAAACTTCATCTGCCACCAGGATAAAACAACAAGCAATGCTCTCAAAGCATTTTTCAGCTGAGAATCTCACATAATATATAATATATATTACAGTAAGCATTAACATAAGTTAAACATGTCACTGCAACACAGAAAAATTGCATGGAAAATAATGTAAATTCTAAATATTGATGTTTTCATTCAAATTGGTACTTACGACAATTCAGAAAAAAAGAAGATAATAATTTGATACTTCATAGAATCATAGAATCACCAGGTGGGAAGAGACCCACTGGATCATCGAGTCCAACCATCCCCACCAATCTCTAAACCATGTCCTCAGTACCTCATCCACTCGCACCTTAAACACCTCCAGGGAAGGTGAGTCAACCACCTCCCTGGGTAGCATGTTCCATTGCCTGAATTTATAATGTTTTACTTGCTTTAAGACTTATGAAGCTATCTTGCAAAATATTAAGGATGTAATGATAATGATGAAAAAAAAAATCCCAAAGAAAATCAAGCTGCCTGGAAATCTTTGTTATGTATAAGAAATGTTGCTGAAACCAAAACTGATATTATTGTTAAATGCACTACTTATGCAGTTATGTTCAGAGATATCTTCAAAAGAATTCATTTACCTTCTTTAAAGATGTTGATGACCATTGTTCTGTTAATATAAAAAATCTTCTTTGTCACTGAACAGAATTCTAGTTTCAAAAGTCTCATTGGTTATATCCAAGCTCTCCCACCCTGCAGAACGACTCTTCTATGACACTTTCTCAAATTGTTCTTAAAACCTCATCTGCTTAGAATCACTCCGTATCTTTTTTTATCTTCTCCACAGAAAGACTGTCAGGGTAGAGCATCCTACCAAATAACAAACCAAAGTACTGGCACAACTGGACTGAGAAAAAAAAACTGTATAGGCACTAGAGCTGAAAGAAAAGGTACAGAGTAAATATAAGGAAGACCAGTTCCAGCAACTGAGACAAAACCCTATAGCTATCAAACCTGTAGGTATATGTGCCTCCTTCAATACTTCCTGGAGAAATCCCACACTAGAAGATTTATGCTATATGCATTCTATATGTGCCCTGCAGGAAATGTCTGAACAGTTGATAGCACAAACAGAGACATTACGTTAGGATATGTTATGGTACCTTTAAATTTCAAATTTTTCTTTTTCACCAGGTACAGGGGAGGAAAAAGTTTAAAAGCAAATTACAACTACTCTTTTTTAGCATTTGCATAAAACTAGCCACAAGCAGATATTACCTTCATAAGAAATTTCTTTCCATGGATTAGGTGGATACATGAAAGCGGCATTCTGGATTTGGTCATGTATGTCTTCATCTTCATTGAATGGAAAGGTACCACTGAGGCTTACATAAATGATGACACCCACAGACCACATATCCAGAGACCTATTGTAGCCCTTGTTTCTCAGCACTTCTGGAGCAAGATAGGCTGGTGTTCCTACAACTGAGCGCCTAAATGATTTCTCTCCAATGATTCGGGCAAAGCCAAAATCACAAAGTTTTACCTGTTTAAAGAAATGCACTACAGTAAGACATACGTTATTTTTGTTATCAAATACTCAGTCAATGCACTTCTGTCATATTTTACTTGCAAGACTATTCTCTACCGTTCCTTCGAGGATGTTTTTTTTTAAACTCCTCTTCGAGAGGAATTCCACTGAGACGTGAGACTAGATTATGAGTCCATTGCCTCTCCTCTACTCCTTCACTCTATGAATAAAGTGCAGTAAAAACAGTAATATAAGACAGCTTAGAATGAAAAAAACAGTAATATTGGATAGGTCTAACAGATCAGGCTCCTGGTGAAAGTAATACTTATTCATTCATAGTGTAAAAACATGGCAAACGGGAAAAATGTTTTACCTATGGCTTTATCCTAAATCAAGTAAGTTGACAAAATTTATTTCTTGAACTACCACTTTGGAGGTCCACTTCCACCCAGTTTGCAGTCTCTGCAAACCTGCTTGCCTGATTTCTTCAGAGGGACAGATTTAACTGCTTAAAACCTTCCACTTAACACCTCAGTATAGATCCTTCCTTTCCAATTACTGTTATTGGTATTATTTAAAAATGATCAATAGATCTCCTTTGAATACAGGCAGTTGAATGAGATCATACATGAATTCTCCAGATCAAAGGTAACAGGAGTTAATACAAATAATGTTTAATGAGAAAAACAATGAGCCAGAAAGTATATTTAAATCTTCTGCAATCTATTCAACATTTAAATTAATAAAATAAAATTAGTTTTACTTTACACTAACTTTCAAAAAAAAATCCTGTCTTTCTGGTTACTGTTTGCATATTGTCACTTATCTAGACCTTATCAGAAGTAATTTGTTATGTAACAGTGAGCAAACTAGAAACAATTTCACTGGTAGTCATGTCACATTTGAAAATCTAGTTCAATATTTTAGGCAAATGACAACATGCAATGATCAGTTATTTTTTCATACCTAGAAGTTCTCTGAAGTTCCTGGAGGAGATACAGAGGGGTCACTAGTCACATTTTTGTTTGTTCATAAAGTACTCATTGCTAACACTTATTAATTTGAACAATTTATCTTAAGAAAGAACATTTTCTACTTGCCTGTGGGAAAGGATCAGCTGATGCCAATAACACATTTTCTGGTTTGAGGTCACAATGAACAATATTTTTGAAATGAAGATGTCTCAAAGCAACAAGGATCTGAGAAGAAACACATCAGAAAGAAATTCAGTTTAAATGGTTTTATTTTGTTTAAATGTGTTTTATATTGTTTGGACAATATCAGTGATCATAGAATCAAGGACAAGTGAGAGAAACAATCCAACAAGAATGCATCTTTTACAAGTAGTGGATGGCGTGAAGCACGAATGTCAACCATTATTCGCTGAGCCTCATCAAGTTTTCTTGATGTTTAACTGCATGGAATAAGTTTTTTTCCCTCTTCATAGGCTTCATATTCTAAACTTTTCTTAAAAGCACCTAAGTTCTAAGTGCTTGTTTATATATGAGTTTTCATGAAATCCAGTTGCAGAAACACTGGCAAAATTATCTTAAAGTTCTGAATTCACTCAAAAAATATCACAGAAATATTACATGATGCCTTTAAAATGTTTTCTTGAGAAGAGAAAGCATCAGGAGCCTTGCATGAATTTTTATTCTGTTCCACAAACAAGAAGAGTGTGTAACAAACATTTTTATCCTATCCCTGTAGCTTTAACTCCTTTCCTCGTGTCTGGTGAGAGGCTGCAAGAATTTCCCACTATATTAGAGCAGGAAAGAGGGGAGAGGCTAAGTGAATCTGGGAAGACAAGAAACCAAATTCTGGGGCTGGTAGTAATTTCACCCATGAAAGCCTGGAAACTAGGGAACCTACTACATTCTACTATGAATAACAAACTTCCATTGTAAGACTGTTGCTCCTGCTTCTTCCTTTTTTCTGACTGCTATAACAAGGCTACTCTGGCTCTCAAGTGGCTCACTACTCAAAAGTGTCTCTAAATCTAAACCAGTATTAGAGGCAGCCAAAGAAGCAATATGATAATATGACAACAGGAAGCAAAAAAGCCTGTCCCAATCACATCATTAACAGAAGACATCCAGGAAAACAGACTCATTTGATCAGAGGCAGCGCTGAGATCCAATCTCAGCCCAGAAAATACGCACAAAACCTCACAGTGTGAACTGCAATGGTTAGGTGCGGGGCAGTTTAAGAGGTTCAAATTTCCTTGAGTATGTAGTCAACAGTTTGCTCTTAGTACTTTGCACTTTTCTTGTGCTTAATTTTTCAAGCATATGAAAAAAGTGTACCTTGATGGTCCTCCCATCCAGCAGGCAGACAGCCGTATACATGCCTAGTTCTAGGTGCTCTTAATGGTCTACCAACTCTATCAGACAATATACACAAAGCTGTCTTATAATTCAGGATCTCATAAATCAGACAGGTAAATTATGCCAAAAGCAAAACATAAGAAACAGTGCTAATAATTTACCTCAATTCTGCTTCAAGGTCTATAATAATTTCTTACCTGAGTAATTAAAAATTTTGTTATTCTCTCTGGCAATCTGCCCTTTTCACTTGATAAGATCATCTCCAGCATGTCTCCATGGAGTTTTTCCATAACAACAAACACTCTTTCTGGCGTCTCAAACATACACTCCAGATTTACAACTCCAGGATGATGAAGATTCTATTAAAGATAAATATAGCACTCAATTTCCCAACATGATCAGTAGGTTTTATCATTACATAGCCAGTCTTCAGACCCCCTAAACCAGGCAATGTTTCAGTATTTCATAATTCAAACTGTGTGCCTAACCTGTAGGCAAAATGCAAGAAATTTCTAGTGATAGTATAGGAAAATTGATTCATTTCAAATTACTTTTACAAACATAAATTTTCTTGATTAGGCCTGGTGCTTAAAATTGCAGAAACTTCAATTTCTAACACAACTCTGCCAATACATTTGGTCTTGGCTGCAGATTAAGCAGCAAAAATACTAATGAATATCAACTAAAAGAATTATAACATTATCTAGAATTAATAAAAATCCATGAATGGAGTTAATACAGTAAAAAAGAACAGAAAAATACCTGCAAAATTGCGACTTCATTACGAAGCTGACTTTCCTGTTTAGTTGGAAACCTTAGCTTGTCAATTATTTTAATGGCAACATCTCTTCCTGTTTTGCGATGTTTTCCTGCAATATTAAAAAAAAAGGGCCTCTATCAATTACCTATTAATGTTGAAAAACATTTCACTTTCATTGGATTGTAAATGACCACAACAAAGTAATTGTCAGATCAGGTTTGCTGCAAACTCAGTCATGGAAATCACTGATGTTTTCTGTCATTTCCTTCTTTCTACCCTTTGACAAGAGAACTTCTCTCACTACCAGCTAACAAGACTGTTTAAACACATAAGAAACACACATATATGAGAAAGTAAGCTCTGCATTTTAACAATACAGATGCAAAGTCTACTTTCTCATATATGTATATATATTTACATATTTATTATGCTTATTCATATATTTATACTGCCTCCTCTGCAACTGGCAGTAGTTTCAGACCAGCAAATAATGAAATAAGTGATTAGCTTTAGCATGTCCAAGGTTTATCAAAGACATTAGCGAAACATCAGTTCTCACTTCACACTGTCTCAAACAACATCTCTATCTAAACACACCTCCAAAGCTGCTGAAAAAAAAGAGAATAAAAATGGATAAGAAAATGAAAAAAGAAACAATTCAGATGGACTACTAAAGAACACAGGAAAAAAAAGATCACAAAAGCATGCCAAGGAAAACAGTAGGAAGAATAGATTGTATTTTTTTCTTCTTCCATTATAATTCTCAAAAAGAACACTTTTCTGCATTTCAGGGTGTTCTTTACTAGAGCTTACAGAGAACATAAAGCTTTTAATATAAAGCAACCCACTACTGGGTAGAAAATTTTAAATTATAAAAAGATTTTGCCAACAAAAGCAGGTTTATTTTTTAATTAATATAGCTTATATAAAACAATGGGCATTTAATTTCTGTAACAAAACATTTCGGAGTCCAAATAGCTTCACTGTTCAAGAAATTCTTTTAAGCATAACTGTACACAACACCAGAGCCTTACCTCCATAAACAATTCCAAATTGTCCTGATCCTAGCACTTCATCTGGGAAGATTTGGTATACAGTGCTAATATCCTGTTTACATAAACATAAAAATTATTAAGCTCTCATATATAAAAACAAAATTTGTACTTAATTCGTTTCTTCTAATGCATATATTTACTATAGTGCATTTGAAAGTACATTATCTGCCAGAAACATTCATGTGTATTTTCTTAAAAGCCATGTTAAATGCAATTGCTGTGAAAACCACCACATCTTCAATAGGTTTCAGCTGCTGCCATCTTCCAGGCAAGTAGCACCTAGCACACATTACACTTAAACCTTGTAAAATTTGAAGACAAAATTGCACACAGAAATTAAGAGAGTAATGTTAGCAGTGTTCTACCCAGAAATCCCAGGACCCCAGATCTAGGAATTACTGCCATTTTCTTATGAAAAAGAAGAAATTATGAATCTAAGTTTCCTTGACAAAGTTCTTATGTCAGCTCATGTCACCTGTGTAAATGCAAGTGTTTTTTTTCATTTATAGTAACCTTTGTGAGTATCAGCAGTTTTGGGCTTCGGCTGGTTGTATTTGTCCTCTGAGACAGGTAAAATATTTCACACATGCCAGAGAGGAAGTCTCGAGTCTCGCTGTTTCTTAGGGCACAAACATAGGCTAAAGTGCGAGCTGCTAGCAGATTCATTTGGGAGACTCAAACAAACCTCAGATCATGGAGCTCAGTTTCATTTTCCTGATACTTAACCAGCAGCTCATACAAAGAGGACTAAATGAACACCAAGGAATTGATAATAAAGGTTCTCTTGGTTTTCCTTAGGAACCAAATAGACACATCCTTCCCTGGAAAGCCTTTTTTTCTGGCAAACAGCAGAGCTGCTCCAAAGCTGGAGGCAGCCCTGTTTATTTCCTCTGCCCATGAAACACTAAACCAGCAGTGTGACTGTTTACCTTGACCACATGTCGTATGTCCTAGCATAAAGAAACCCAGAATTCTTTACGTATTTGTAACAACATATGCAATTCTTCCTTCGGATAGAGTTTCATCTCCATAAAGCAAAGAATATCTGATCTCTCAGTGATGACAGGAAACAGCCTATTTATCAAGCCTTGCAATTAGCTTTACAAAGTTCAGCTGACAAAATCTATGAACTAATAACTTTTACAGCTCTCTTGTCTTTTGGTAATTAACATCCTGCAAGGATCCATAGTTAAATTCCGTGTTAAGTGAAATTACCCATATATAATATAATTGTGTCTCAAGAAAAGGTGCTATAAAGATGATTTTTCTCAGAAGTTAGCAGAGCTAATTGTTAATTTCTGCAACATAAGCGAGAAATGACTGATGGGAACTCCTCTAACATTTCTCTCTGTAAAACAGATCAACGACTTTGCAAGCTTAACTATAGCACATCTAACACCAGCATCCTGAGAACACTCACCACATTTTCTTGAACTTGACAGTTTGACACAGAAATACTGATAGATATATCCCCTGGAGAAGAAAGTAAAATATACTTTAGGTCACCGTGCTTTTAATTCAAACATGTACTAATAGGGAACGGCATTTACATTTTATCAATATGTACTGACAGTTCTAGAAAGTGGACTGAATAGATCAGCTTGTTCATCGACCAGCCAACATAAAATTATACCAGCTCACAAATACATCACTTGAACAACAGTTTTGCAGAGTGTGGAAAAGAATCGAATTATACATTTCATTATTAACTTTTTAATAGTGGAATCTCATAATTATTATTTATAAGCTTATTATTTCTTTTTTTCTGCTCTCTTTTGGGGCTTTATGCTTCATGCAAGTAACTAAACTGCAACTAGGGTAAATTGGTTTTGTTTAGTGGATTTAATAATAGTTTTTATTTATAGGGTCAACTCCAACGTGATGAAGTCATATTAGTCTTCACACTAGCATTCAAGTTGGTATGCCTATCATTAAAAGTAATACACACTTCAACAGTCTTGGGACACACTTAGAACCCATAGCAGAAACAAAATCTTGCACTTGTGCTGTAATATAACAAATACCAAATCCAACTTCTACAAATTCATAGCTCAGGATGCTGCCATAAGCATTTTGAACTTCAAACCCACTAAAAGGTTCAGTAAAACTTGAGAATATGCTTATAGCTAGCTGTATTACACAAAGGCATCATACTGGGGAGGAAAGAAAGGTTCTTTTAAGCATTGCTGCTTCTGTCTCCTACCTCTGCCCAGAATCCTGTTCACGCTGACTTTTCATTTTCTTAATATGGATTTCTGCCTCACTGAAATCCATGTCCTCTACCATAAAGCCTGTACTACACATTGAAGACACTTGATAGTACACATTAGAACCTCTCCTAGTTGCAGTAAGTGGCATGAGTAATTTCTGTTCCACATGGATTATTCCCTGGTCCTTTCCTTAGGAATATATGTGTTTTGGAATGGAATGTTTCAGTTATATAAAGCCTTTTTTATCACTGCCAATTTGTTTTTGAATATATGTACTGCTTTGTGTTTATATGAAAAATGGACAAAGCCATGGAAAAGTCTAACACTTTGAGCAGAAAACAGAAGGTTGTTATCATTCTCACTCCTCACAAAAATTTGGTTTAGACACCTCCAATGACCTTAATTTTTCACCAAAAAGTCCAAACATAAATACTAACTTGTAAAGAAAATTTTCAAACTTCCCAAGAGGGAAAGAAGACAGCTGTCATTCCCAGTCCAGCATTTTAAGTGATTTGTTTAGCTCAAACCAGGGGCACTAGGCAATTAGCCTGACTGAAATGACACCCAAAATTTGACACTATTTTATGCATGAACTCAGTAAAAAAAGCAAAGGATAGAGCTTATCTAATGTGATATGTGAGCTATTGTACCTAAGATATAGTGCCACAGTCTGTTGTAATACTTGGTTTCTGAAGGGCTTGCTGTCTTATTAGCATTTTGCACTGCATTAACAGCATCCAGATGTCAAGTGTTAAAGTGGGTCTACATTGCAACAAAAGGTCTTATCCAAACTGTGTAGACATATCTAAACTTGCCTTGCCCTAACTAGGTTGAGCACAAGCAGCACAGGAACCACAGCAGCACATGCCCTGCCATGGAAAATTTTTTCCTCTATGCAACTTTCTTATTAGTACCTGAGCTTGATTTAAATCACTTTCATGTTTGGTTTACATAAGCTGTCACTGTTGGTAGAGAATTATCCAAAAGTATGCAAACTGGAGGCAAAGATAATGTCAGACCTTTCAGTCACGGGTAACATCCATGCCTTGTGCTTACAACAGCTGTCCTTCACACTTGAGCTCATTTCATCTCAGCATGGGACAATGTTTGTGGCAGTTGTACAGCCAAATGTGATGAAAAAGAACATTTAATCTATGCTGTAGTGACCTAATGAGTGAAGAGCTGCTTTTATGTAGAAACATAAACTATAGTCATGATGGGAAAAATCTATCAGTTCCCCACTAGAGCTGAGAAAACTTCACATCTCTATTACTCATGTCAGCAACACAAATGTGGATGAGATGTCTTACAAAAAGAACAGCTATTTGCTCACTAAATCTGCATGTTGTGTGTTAATACAAATAGCCTAGTATAAATTGGAAACACAGATGGAAAATACAGTGTTTTAAATAACAAGCAGACAGGTGATACGCCATGACAGAAGAGCCTTTACTAGTTGTGCAATACTTCCTTTCAATGTGTGCAGAAGATTGAGCAATATCATTTGTGATATGACTGTTTAGCTGAGAAGCAGGAAATGAATAAACTTACTGTGCAGGCTGGGTCCTGACCCAGTTGATGCCCCTTTAGGTATGACTGGCATCAGGGCGTGCTGTATTGCCATCTCCCACATTCGTGCCACATCAATGCCAATACCACTGGTGATAACAGTGTTATTCAGTGGAACACTTGAAAGGTTTTCTATGTTTTCTCCAACATAATAGACTATATTTGCTGTGCTTATTTCAAAACAATGAGGATTAGCATCTTGAGGCAGTAAAGTGAAAGTTTTTGCAGGTTCCAGAGACAAAATTTCAGACAGTGGGATTTCCTAAAATGAAAAGTATTTTTGTGTAAATATTATCAATATATAGAACTAAATCATGAAGCCTATTTGACTGATTTATGACATTTGCTGTTGCTTTTAACCATAGGCTTCCTGTGCAAACAAGTACAAGAGAAGTACAAAGCTCTTGTAACTTGAAACTCCATGACACAGAGGATTGTTGATGGTAAAATACTAAATGTTTCTTTCCAAGACCAAGTATAACTTTAATTATTTACTTGAAGAACATGATGTGCCATTAGATGTGCCATTGGAAAAGACCAGGATAATCCACATATCAGTAGAATTCCTCTAGAAAATTTGCTGACTCCTTACTTAATAAAATTAATTTGTAATAAATTCTTTGCAGAATAAATTTATTCAACATTAAGATTCCCAATCCACCTTTCACAGATATAAACTTGATTGTTTCATCTTGAATAATGCTTACAGCTTGTTTCGCTGACATATTCCCACGAGAGGAAGTCACATCAAAAAACATTTTCTATTATCAAAACTTATTGCAGTAATGACTAAGGAGTTTAATCATCTCAGGTAAAAGGATATGAACATTAAATAATCTTGTACTACCACCAACACAACATAATGTCCAAAGGACAGAATAAATATATGCTATATCAAATTGTTTGGAAGAAATTTGTATTATGAATGACAGAAAGTCAGATGAGTTTCTTGGCAGATTTTATCACTGGTACCAAATTGCCCCTGTAGAAAAACCTTCCATTTCTTCAACAGGTATTTTACAGGTCCTAGTTAGCTGATGAATTTCTTTTTTTGCAAATTGTTTGTGAAAGGCAAAACACACATATGCAGCTTAAATAATGAAAACAAACACAGATCAACATAGATGAAAGTCAATAGTACTAGTACACTTCTTCTTAGTATCAGCAACTCAGTCATTACATTCAGCCGGTACAAAAAGTAACTCAAAAATATTCCTTACTTTGTAATATTTGCTTCCAGTATCATTTTGAAAAAGTGTAATGCATTTGCTGTCCAGTCTCCAGTAGTGTCGTTTCCTCTGCAGTGAAAAAGAAGGGAAAAGACTTCCTAGCATTTTCCACATCAATTAATGAAAAGTTCATTTCTCAAAAGCATTGCTTCCAAAATGTGTCACTTATATTTGTAAAGATAAATTGTGAATGATAAAGATTCATTTGCTATTACAAGATTTTTAAGAGGACTTTAGAGCTGACTAGGATTTTTAAGGCCACCCTCTGTTGTTTCACTAATAATGTAGTTCTGTTCAAATTGTATAAGCTTAAAAATATAAAATGTCAGTTCAATGTTTGCATTATATTCAGCACAATTTGATACAGATGTGCTGCTAAAATAATTAAACTTTCTTCATGTATCAGTTGTAACACTCCAGGTCACTTTGGAATGCCAAATACTGAAGCCTTTATTCCTGTTTTAGCAGGTTGGAATGAAAATAACTTTTTTTCCATGCTAGATGTGTTTCACAAAAGTCTTGATTCACAATGCAATAAGATAAGCCTATTGCTGTAAGGTATAGTTGTTTTCCAGTACCCCTAAGGGACTAATATTAGTTTTTACTTCCTTCAGAATGTCTCCATATTTGACTCTATGATAATGTAACTGACATATTCAGATATTTTTTGTGTGCTGTCTCCTCTTTTTTACAAGCATTGGCAGCCCTCGGTTATGACAAGAGTAAGGCCTTTAGTAATCAGAAATACTGCAATAATTGCCTTACATGAGTAATTATCGAAGTATTTTAAGATTTGATTCTGTACTCTCATATAGTACATACAATAAAACAAGTCTTCTTTAACATTTCTTACCAGCGTGTCCTTGCTTGTATAGTGAACCATCCAACCCTCCTTCATTACTGTGCTACTTCTCCTTTTTGTGTGCTTCACAGATTGTACCACTCTCATTAATGGAATATTGTTGCTGGTTGAAGGGCTTAAAGAATAAATCAATAAAGGTTTTTAAAAGGAAGATATTGGACAAAAAGGAAAAAAAAATCTTTCATATCAGAATATATATCTCTCTGTCTCTCAAATAACCCCATTCATTTTCACCATCACTATCAGACCTGGACTGGACACCCTTTTGTTTTGTCACTCCAAATATCAAAAGATTAGGAAGAAAAAAAAATGTAATGCTATACCTGGAGAATGTTAGAGAACTTCTGAAGGCTTATGCACAAACACACTGTTTCCCTCTCTCCCTTTCTCTCTCTGCCTCTCTCACACTCACTCTCTCTTTCTCTCTCTCAAAAATGTCCCTAAAGATGAGCTAACAAGATGGGAAAATGACTAGGGCCTCAGCTAGGGTGTGCGAGTCATAGCTCAAGTCTGTGCTATGCATGATTCAGACCAGTACTTGATCTTGAATCTTTCATAATCTAAATAAATATTGCCCATCAGCTAACTATCCTGTGGTCTTTCTTGAGTTCAAACACACAACAGTTATGACAGTTTACACAGCAGAAAATGTGTCAGCTGCCTAACTGCACATACCCTGGCAGAGCATAGCAGATAATCTGCTGGAACCTCTCAGAGAAAGAATTTTAAACTAATACACATTATTCCCAAAGACCTAAAACAAAGCCCCGCTGCCTTGCACTCCATGGTATGCATGCTGAAAATTTTCCACAACTCAGTTGACACATAGTCAGAGTTAACCATTCCTAAAGTATATTCTGCATAAAGGAATATGGACACTTAAACTATTTCAGTCCTAAACCCAAACACTTAACTTATTTCTAGCAGAACATCTGGAGACACTGCATTGTACATGAAAATACAGCAGAGAGTTTGGCCCCTGCTGGCAAAACTACTGGGGCAAGAACTCCAATAAAAAAGGGCAAAAAAACGCCAAGGAAAAGAATAATATCATAAGTTTCAGCAGTCATTCTGTAAGTGCCTGCAACTCACCTTATCATCCTGTTAGACTCATCATGATCCGGATCAGCAGGATCAGCATCCTGCATTTCCCCATTGTCACTATGGCATCCTGTCATTGACATCTCAGAATCATGAGTCATGGATTCTTCCATGTCATCTATAAAACCACTGTTTCTTTCACTGTCGTTGTCATCACTCCCTTCTTCCATGACCACGTCAGACTCGGCCCCAGGACTAAGGAGATCTGGAATAAAACTCCTAACGTTATTGTCTGAAAATATACAATCACAGCATCCTGACACATTTTAAGTTTCAGGAAATTTCAAGTTCCCTTTAGCTCTCTACTCAGTGTGTACTGGTGAAGTGTGGTCCATAACCAGCCACTGATAAAACCACTACAGAAAACTGGAAATGCATCAAACCAAAATATTTTCAGAAATGCAACTTTCTCTCAAAAAACGCCAAAGTCAAGGCAGAATTTCTTAATCATGGACTTCTATCAAACATTCCACAATCACGAGCTTTATTTCTAAGATCTGTTGGCAGACTTTCGAGACAGCTTGAATGTTGTGTACTGGCTCACTGGCTGCAGGCAGGCCACAGCTGCAAACTGATACCAGAAGAGTAGTGATTTCAAAACTAGGGATTTTCATAATAATGACACTAAACTATTGGAAGAAATCCCAAGATAATTACTACAATATAAACTGTATTTTCAGGGAAAAAAGGTATTCCCTTTGCACCATCGTTCTCTGTGAAGACTCTGCAATATGGCACAGTAATCCACAGTATTGAATAATGCTCCCAATTATAAAGGAAATAGTAAATAAATATCAAAAACCTCATGTAAGATAGCACAGAAAAAATATGAAGACCTAGCATTTAACTATTTGACTATGGCATAGTATTAATAATATCTTCCAGCTTATATTTAAATTATGTTAAACTTCCAAATCTGAAGATTAGATATGCCAAAGCAAGATTAAAGTAAGAAATAAATTTTTATTGTATTTCTGCATGTGAATGGATTTAACTGGAACACAGAAAGGAAGAGAAAACTTTAAAACTATTTACCTATGGACAGACAGTACAAACAAATGAAATAAAACCCAAATTAAAAAAAAAAACCACAACAAAAAAGGTATTTTTTTGAAACTGAACCTGCTGCTATACAGGCTGTGATCTAACAGGACAAAATCATCAATTCTGTAGAATCACAGTATGGTTTTGCTTGGAAAAGATCTTTAAGATCATTTGTGTCCAACCATCAACCCAGCCCTGCTAAGTCCACCACCAGACCATGTCTCCAAGTATAAGATATCTACTCATCTTTTAAACACCACCAGGGATTGTGACTCAACCACCTCCCTGGGCAGCTAATTCCAATGCTTGACAACCCTTTCAGTAAAAAAATTTCTTCTAATATCCAACCTAAATATTCCCAGGCAGATCTTGAGGTCATTTCTCCTTGTCCTGTCACTAGCTACCAGGGAGAAGAGACCAATCTCCATCTTGCTATAACCTCCTTTTCAGTAGTTGTAGATAGCGATAAGATCTCCTCCCAGACTCCTTTTCTCCAGACTAAATAACCCCAGCTCCCTCAGTTGCTCCTCATAAGCCCTGTGCTCTAAACCCTTCACCACCTTTGTTGCCTTTCTCTGGACACACTCCAGCATCTCAATGTCCTTCTTGCAGTGAGGGGCCCAAAACTGAACACAGTAGTTGAGGTGTGGCCTCAGCAGCACTGAGTACAAGGGAAGGATCACTTCCCTAGTCCTACCAGCCACGCTATTCCTGATGAAGGCCAGAATGTTGTTGGCCTTCTTGGGCACCTATGTACACTGCTGGCTCATATTCAGCTATCAATCAACACACCCAGGTCCTTCTCCAGGCAGCTCTCCAAGTGCCTCTTGAAGCCTGTAGCATTGCATGGGTTGTTGTGACCCTAGCACAGGACTTGGAACTTGGCCTTGTTAAGCCTCATGCAATTGGTCTTGGCCCATTGATCCAGCCTGTCCCAGTCCCTCTGTCTACCTTTAGGCAGATCAACACTACCACCCAACTTAGTATCATCTCCAAACTTACTGAGGGTGCACTTGATTCCCTTGTCCATTTCATAAAGATATTAAACAGAACTGGCACCAGTAGTGAGCCCTAGGGAACACCAATTATGACTGATCACTAGCTGGATTTAACTTTATTCACCAAAACCCTTTATGCCCAACCATCCAGCCAGTGTTTCACCCTGTGAAGCATATTCCCTTCAAAGCAGTGAGCTGCCACCTTCTCTAGGAGAATGTTGTGGGAGACAGTGTCAAAGGCCTTACTAAAGTCCAAGTAGACAATGTCCACAGCCTCTCTCTCATCCACTAGGCGGGTCACCTAGTCATAGAAGATTAGGTTAATCAGACAGGACCTGTCCTTCCTGAACCCATACTGACTGGGCCTGATTTCTTGGTTGTCCCACATGTGCCAAGTGATGGCACTCAAGATAATCTGTTCCATCACCTTTCCTGACACCAAGATCAGACTGACAGATCTGTTTTACCCTGGGTCCTCCTTCCAGCCCTTCTTGTACATGGGCATCATATTAGCAAGTCTCCAGTCAACCGGGACTTCCCTAGTTAGCCAGGACTGCTGACAAATGGTGGAAAGTGGTTTGGCAAGCACTTCCGCCATCTCCCGCAGGACCCTTGGGTGGATCCGATCTGGCCACACAGACTTGTGTAGATCTAGGTTATATAGCAGGTCACTAATCATCTCTTCCTTCACTGTGCTTCCTATCCTTGTCTTCCCACTAAGGGGGCTGTGTACCCAGAGTACTACTTGTTTTCTTACTAAAGATGAAGTAAAGAAGGCATTAAGTACCTAAGCCTTTTCCTCATCCCTGGTCACTATGTTTCCCCTATCATCCAATAAAGGATGGAAATTATTTTTGGTCCTCCTTTTGTTGCTAATGTATTCATAGAAACATTTATTATTGCCTTTAACAGCAGTAGCTAGATTAACTTCTAGCTGGACTTCAGTCTTTCTATTTTTTTCCCTGCACAACCTCACGGCAACCTTGTAGTCCCTATCAATGTATTCCTATCAGATAGGAAAGACAGCAAGAGTTTTCCTGGGATATTTGCAGTGTTTCAGGAACTTGAAGTAAGGTAAAATCACACAGAGTAGACCAAATATTCCCACTGAGAAACCTTTGCCTAACTGTGTAGAGGAAGGTTCTTGACAGTCAATGCAGAGGATGCCCCAAAATAAAACACACACTAAACTGGCTGAGAGTAAAATGGTTTGAATTGATGGCATTTCACTCAAGTTGAAGTGCACAGCTGAAAGGTTTGTTTCTATGTAGAGTATTCTTACAATGTTTCAATATAAATTACTTAGGTGGGATTTAGAGACACATTGTACTTCATTTCTAGCAGTACCAGTCATTCAGTCATGAATGGCACTTCACAGTGCAAGTCTCTCTCTTTGCTATTCTTACATCACTTCTTTTACCTCTATTTTTAATAAACCCACAATCAGTTGAAAATAACTTCCCACATTTAGTTGTTTAGTGTGTTTATGAATGAGACCATATCTGGATTTTTATTGCTTAGGCTCTCTCTTCACTTACTATTTTAGGGAAGATGCATCACAGCAGACAGACATAGTGACAATATTGTATTTTATTTACTAAGTTTGAAAACAATGTGAACCAAATTACTGTAAAAATGCAAATAAGATACCAAGATGAAATTGCCTTTGATAATCCTAAGGACCTTATATCAGTCATTTAAGATGCTTAATTACAAGTTCTACTGTGACACTACTGATATCATTCTGTAGACATTATTTAGTAGGGAAAAGCCAAATTCTGTAAATTTTAATATGGAGGGCTTCAGGAAGCACATGTGGAGTAAGTGTGGAGCACATGTTGTCACTCCAAGTGCCTCAGCACAAGCTGTCCTCACTCAGCTTTTCCTCAGACACATCATTACTTCCCCAGGTAAACCATTACCCCACCAGCCCAGTATCAGATTCATGTGTAGGAGGCAAGCCAACACAAGTAGAGTGTTACTTGTAGGGCAAAGACAAGGAGAGGGCACAGAGGGTGCATTGGATAGATGAAATACAGCTGTCTCAGATAGAAAGAAGGAACTTTAAGTAGTAATTCAGAAACTAATGTAACTTCTGCTCATTTAGTCCAGCTGTCCAGAAACAAGACTTGCCCTCCCGTCTTCTCTTAGCACTTTTGATCAATCCTGTTTTGCATTCCTCTAAAACTGCATCCATACGGTTAAAATCTTATCATTTATAAGCAGATTTAGTTGCTTTCTCTGTAAATCTCAGTGAAAACTCTACACTGTTATCAATGGATATCACGGTGTATGTTTAGCGCTTGGATTTGAAAATCAAAAATCAAGCCATAAAATTCCATAAAGCATCATTATTTGCATCCTGAAGAAATAATTATGTTATGGGAGGGTTAATGGTCAAGTGAGGTGTAAACACTGTAAAGATTAAAAAAAATAAATAAAAATAGTGACTCCAAAACTCTCGTTTGAGGTTTCTTGGAGAGGACATGCAACATTACCAGAAAATAACACACCTAATCAGATTTCAACTTGGATTTTCCGCATCTGAAATATTTTTGCCTACACCAATTGCCACTGAACAGAAACATTTTTACAATAATACAGTCACATTACTATGAGAAATTCTATGAAACATATTAATTAACATTCCTGATTTTGGAAACTGTTGATATCTCTTCAAAAAAGTTGATCACTGATTTAAAGTTTGAAAAAGGGTATTTAATAAGGCAACACTTCATTAACCTCAGAAGCAGTTTAGGCTGATGACTTAACTAAGTAATACGTATTAGAAACTGAACACTTCACCACACTTCTCATTCCTTATCACACAGAAAACTGACATTTTCAAGGCAATCAACAACTAAACTGCAACCACCCTTCTTTTTCTCCAGTACTGTCTGTCAAACCTACTCATACATTCCTATATTTGACACAAAACTGTCAGCACATGTATAGGAAAACTCAAGTCTTTATTTCTGGCAACTGCGATGATTAGTTTTACACCAATAGTATGCAGTGAAATTTCTTCCTGGAGGGTCTTCCAAGTTCTTCCAGGTATACTTTTCCTTCTCAGGAACATTACCTGAAAACAAACACTTTATTCCCTTCACAGATTAAAAAGCAATTTTGTGCTTGTATCAGCTTGCTTTACTTCGATATTCTGTGTTCAACCTGCAAGAATCACCTGACACTTCTGCTGTCAACATCACCTCAGTGGCACATTGAACCTGTCTGTCACTGACACCTATTTGGACAACACACACTCTGAATTAATGGTGTATAAGCCACTTTTAGGGTTTCTCCCACACTTCAACTTCACACAGAAATACTGCAGAGGAAGGTCAGTCCCAAGCACTGGAAAAATGTGTCACATTTTTACATTTCTCTTTTATTTAACTGATGGTTTAAACAACGACAGAAACAATTGTTAAGGTAACTTACCTCCATTAATGGCAACCTCCCCCAGGCAGTTATTTGGCACTTTAGGAGCACAGCGTTTGTGACAGTTGAATCTACAGTCTGTTAAGAAAAACCAGCAATACAGTAAAATTATTTTTCTTTTTGTGTGACACAATTATATTTTTTCTATGACCTATAAATATCAAGCCCTACCATTTTGCTAATACAAAGTTAACATATCCAGACAGCATTCCTTAGCCTGGCTGCATGCTATTTGCCAGTGGACAGGCCAGGGATGAAGACACCAGAATAGTGTTTCTCTGAGGAGAATGGGAAGTATTACTGAAGGCAGTTGAGTGAGGGCACTAGCAGCAGACAAAGCATGTGCTTAACTTATCTAGGGGAGGAATAGGAAGATCTGCATGCTTGACTGCAAAGCCAGAAACTGCAGCTTGAGACTGACTACATATCAAATACTGACGACTGAAAATTTAAACAGCAGAACTCTAGCCAACAATTTTAAGTGAGAAAATATTTGCTCTTTACATCTCAGCAATTTCCAGACAGTTTTCAGTTGAGGGTTGCTTCAATACCTCAGTTATTTTCAACATATTTTTATTTCATTCTACCTTTACTTTTTCATATATGTAAGTAGCACTTTATTAGATATCATCTTAACTGTTTTCTTTTGGCTTATAAACACATTTTACTTAAACCAAGTAAATTTATTAACACACGCATAAGATCAAATACTCAGGAAAGAAGGAATAAATAGACTAAGGTTGTCTATATACTTAAAATTATTTAACTTCAGAATGATCCAAAAACCAAATGAGAAACTGCAGTGCCAAACTGCAGGTAAATATTTTTTAAAACAATCAGGTTAATATTTGCTTGCATCATTGAGATTCAAAATGAGGTGTAATAAGTGATTTCATAGAGATCTTGCTTTAGTTAAATCACACTAAATTCACATCTTTACTTAAATGAATGCAACTTCCAATTTTTGCAGGATGATAGTTCAAAGAAGCAACACAAAGTATACTGATTGATTCTACAGTAGGTATAATTTATTTTAATAGAAGACAGACAATTTTAAGGATCCATTTGCCAACATTATCTAACACCATAGTATGCATAATGCTTTGTTTTTATGGTCACTCTAGTTGGCAAATTGAGCCAGTAATCTAGGCTACAATGCAAGGGTCTTAATTCACGTAGTTAGATACACCACCATGAGACTTGAAAGCACATTAGTTACACTGAAAAAAATGTTATTTTGAATTCTCATATAAGCTCATCTTATTTTATTTCCACTAAAACTTCCCCAAACCCTGAACTACTGGGATTTAGGTACATGCTTCAATTTGAGCATAGGACTGTAGATTGAAAACTATGAAGGTATGAATATAGTACTTGTGGTAATTATTCTGCTGTAACTGCCCGTGAGCATATGCTTGCCTAGTGCCACATAGAAGAAAATTTACGCCTAGTGCCACATAGAAGAAAATTTACACCTAGTGCCACATAGAAGAAAATTTACACCTAGTGCCACATAGAAGAAAATTTACACCTGAATGAAACAGATGTGAGTTACTGCAGATATACCATAGCCAGCTCCTGCAGAACAGCAATTACTGTAATTGTGACTCCAGCTTAATCCAATCTAAATATACATGTGCCTAACACCTAGGCAGTTTAGTGAGGAAATAACGAGTAAGGCTACTTAGTAACTACTCAAATGCTAATTTACTAACTTTATTATGCTTAGCTTTTACATCCCTAAAGGGTATTTACTTACCTTTGCATTGCAAACCCTGTCTAAAAAGCCCTTTGAGAAGCTTCTTACAGTACTGGCAAACTGTTGGCCTTGTGTAAGAGTGGATGACAAAAGTGTGAGGCACTTTAACCTTGGACAGTAAGATCTTGTCTAGCTGAATAGGTCGTCCAATATAGGACTGTGAATTTGATCTCTTCTCTCGCCCACTGAATGATTCTGATGGCATCTTTTGCTGTGAAATACATAAAAAGAACATTTGAAATAATCATGATGTATTCATTTTTAAAAGAATATCATATTCAAGTATACTTGTCCCAAGAACAGTAAATCATATGTCATGAAAATTAATGTGCTTTTAAACATTAATAGAACATGCAACATATCCTCTCTCAGACCGCTTTTGAAAAATTGGAATGCTGTCAAACAATATCTGTGACAACACTATCACCATACATTTCACATTTTGGTTTAGTGAAGTAGTCTTTACTTAAAAAATATATTTTTCTAATCAAAATGAAAATATTCAATAAAGATTTCTCAGGAAAGCATTTTGTGTTCCCATAAAGATACAAGCCATTTTTCTCTCTCTTATTTGCTGTTTAATATCAAAGGTAACTTTGAAAGGTTGTAGTTTTTTATACAAACATTAAGAAAATTATTAGCTTGTTCTAAGTGCATGCAGGTTTTAGTATTTCCTATCCCCTTTATTTATAATTTTTGCTATTGTTAACCTTACCACGTTTAGATTTTGCACAACAGATCACAACAGGTACTTAAATGCATCCATATAAATATATATGAAGTGAAACATAGTCTAAGGTAAGGAATCAAAAGAAATTACTTACCTTATTTTTTCTACTAAATTAATTTAGATGTAAATATGGTAATCATTGCAGAAAACAACTAACCCAGAAAAACTCCTTCTCCTAAGAACTGCCTTTGAGAAACAACCAAACTACTCCCACGGTTAACATGGAAAGGAGAGAAAAGTGACAAGCAGGTCAACCACTTAAAACTCAGCATCTTCTTGCCATCAGCTGCAAATAATCTGATAACTGAAGGCTAGAAAATGAGTCATTCTCCTGTGAGCCTGCTACAACTTGGTCAATTGTTTGCCTAGCATTACCAAGGCACATTGCATTAAGTCTTATGAAGTCAACATAAACAGGGCTTTGGAAGACAGAGCACAAGCCCAGCAAGAAGGAAGGATAAGCCCACATGTACAGCTCAGACTGAATTGCTCAGCTTGTGCAAACTACCTGAAAACGACAGCCCTCTACACTTGTGGACAGGAGAAAGGCCACAAAAAGAGCCAGAAATACTTATGCAGGCCTCTCATTCTTGCATGTAGTGACAGTTTTGGCTCAGAATGATGATACTTGAGTCTTAGGGCAGCACGTTCCAAGTTAGACATCCTGAATCTCATGCTGCTGTCAGATACCTTATCTCTGAATTTGCTCTTCAGTGTTCAGAACAGAACAAGAACAGTTATACATGTGACACACTAGCATAAGTATTTTCTATTTGATTAAAGTCATTCTTTTATGGTTTGCCTTAATTCTAATCACTACCTGCAATGGCATTAATGATTACACTTTGCTTTCTTGGTCATGAATAGGGATATTTGGGGGACTTTTCACATTTAGTGACACTATTCTCTTAAAATATACTTCAAATGAAATGGAGTAAGAATTTCTAAGGAGAAAGACTTCTATTGTTAGCTTTCATTATACCACTGCAACAAATAACATTTCTGTTTACACTTCTTACCACTAGAGCTATTTCTTGATAATCTTACTCTTGCCTGAGGCATCAGTGATCCAAATACCTCTTAACATTACGATCTCTCTTAGAACCCTGTCTAATATCACCTCAACTAAATCTACTTTGTATCAACATTCTTTGCCTTCATTTTCCAAATTACTGTCAAATCAAAAATTATTTGGGCAATTGAATGCTGCTAAAAGCTTTTTAGAAGTCCAAGTTACTTATAACTAGTTTGCCTCATGCTCAAAGGATTTTAGGAAGCTGGTTTGGCTCCATTTTTCTCACCAAATGCCTTGCAGGTTTTATTATAGAAACTTCAGTAGTACTGCTAAAATGTTCTGAGACTAATCTTAGGCACTTATATGATGACCAGAGAGAGAGATGGGCTTCCCTACAGCTTCGGCTCTGACCATTGAGACGTAATGCCTAGATGCTGTCTGACCAAATCTCAGGTGTGGTACAGTATGGGTTTGGGACAAACTATTTGCTATATTTTCTGCTTTTTTCAGTTTGATGGCAAGTTTTTCAGTTTTCATGTACTAGTGTAAGGTTCTGAATGAGTCTGACAAAATGCTAGGTTGGACAATAAGGGAATTACTCTACATTGACTCAGTCCTTTCTGAGTGATAATTCATTCACCACACCATCAGCTTTGATCAAATACCAAGTTACCATTGATAAAGCTTTTTTACAATTTATCTTCTCAAAATTTCTATAAGCCAATGTACAGTTCTAATTTTTGATGGAGTTACTTCAAATCTCACTTCACATAGCTGCTAAGTAATGTTAGGTGATTACATCTTGGCTAATAATTCAGAAGTGATCTGTACAATTCAAGTAGAAATGGATACTAAACAAAAGATAAAACATTGGAAGACCTACTGCCAGTACTCAAAACCGGTCCCTAACTTAATTTATTAATGTGATTTTAATATTCAAACTGCTGCCTATATTTGTGTTAAAAGCATTGAGAATGCATAAGAAGCTCAATAAGAAATGAACACAACAATTTCACCATTTTCACCTCAAAGCAAGTAAAATTAAATAAGTAGGCCTAAACTCACTCTTTGTAGGCAATATCTATTAGCTTTTTCTATTCACGGTCATATTTACAGAAAAAGTATGTCAGCTTTTCTTTGCTATTCTGAAAGTTCTGGAGTGCTAGACAATACCAGCATAGCACACCATATAAGACATCATCAATTCTTAATTTACCAGTGTCTGCAGATTAACTAAGAGGTAAAGCTGAGTTTTAGCTTCTTCCATCCTAGAAAAGACATCAGCAGTCATGGATCTGGTCTCTTTCCTGCATATGATGGACTTCTGCTCCTTCCCTCTTCCAGCTGGAGGTAATGTGACCCACTGCTTTTGCTCAGAAGTAGAAAGGCAAGTGAAGCTGATGACAGAAGACTCCTGGCCGCAGCAGCCAAAGCAGTCACTCCACCTCCCCTCTGATGACTGACCAACTGGGAGGAAGAATATCTCCTCCATCTAGTCAATGATGAGCTTCTCCTCCCAATACCTTCCAAAACTACAGTCAATATCCCTCAACTTTAACTTCCAGCACTCCCAGCATCACAGATGCTACATTTTAAAGCCCTTGAAAGAAAAAGTAACCAGGGACTATCCTATTTTCACTGCAAAGGCAAGAATCTCTTCCATAAAGCAACTTCTTCTTCAGCCAACTAGAAAGACAAAGTAGTTTTTCCTGGTAGTCAGCCAGACTACTGACTCAGCAAATCTGGAAACTTCCCAGGAAATGATTGCTTAACTGGATTACACCATGGAAACTAATAGTCTGCATTGCTCCAAACACTGAACAGTTCTTTAGAACAATCATCCCAGCAAGGTAATCTATACTTTAACAGCCCAGAATATAATTTTCCAAGTGACAAAACCCACAAAGAAACATGTGCAGATATTTAACTGTATGGATGTCCAACCAAACCACTGACACCAGACACCAATTACATCCAGAGACTTCAGTTCAATTATGCCTTAAACTATGAGAACATCTAATAGAATCCAGTGTTAGTTTACCCTTTTATTTTGAAAAAAGCTGTGAGGTTTTTTTTTTTTTAATTCCAAGATGGGAAAGGTGCCAAGTTTGTCCCCAACATGGGACATTCCACATGACTCATTAGCTGATGCCTTTCTCTTCCTTCTGGTTTAATGCCTTCAGATTTTTGCAACATACTGAATCTATTCACAGTTTATCTGGTGAGCTTTGTTAAAAGCTACTCAAAGACAGAAGTATGTCTATAGTAACCAGAAGCACAAAATCACTCTGTCACCACAGGTAGGAGATAGTCTTTGACATAACTGTTACTCCAAAGGTCATAATCCCTCAGCAGATCCCCTCCATTTTTACTTTGTCCAAGTTAATTAAAAAAAACATCGATTAAGAAACTGAAATAAATACTGATTCCCTGGTAATGGATTCAGCTATTCATATTACCTGGGTAAGTTTGACTGTCTTCCAGCCCCACTTGCTCTCCCTTTCAGGCACAGAAATACAAAAAAAACTTTAGGGAGATGCTAAAGAGAGTAATGCGAAGCAATAAAAGCTGACTGCCTGGATTCAGGGTTGGCCTCTTGGAAACAAAGATAAAGAACAGCCCTGCAATCCAGCTGCACAGGCTAGCCTAAGACAAAACAGACTGCTGTTTGCTTGACTACTTCTAAAGGGTTTCAACAGTCACACTACAAACGTTCAGGGATTCTGACAATACTTTACTGAGAAGTTTTACGTTCTAGAAGATTCAGAATTTGAGTACTTCAGTTTTGACATTTGATCATGTTGCTTTAAATTATGCTTGTGGAAACACATTCAAGACAGCAAACTTCACTCAGAAAAGAACAGAATATATATCCCATTCTCTCCTAGACACGTAATTTTTCTAAACAGTTCACAAAGAAGTGCTAGCCTTTTGCAGGCTCAAAATTATTCCTGAGATATTAAATAAAAAACACTGGTATTCCTACATTTTTTAAACATTTGCCTTAACAAAAGAAGCAAACTATCATAAGCAAGGGGGTTTATTTTATTTTATTTTATTTTATTTATTTGAACAACTGAGAAAAATTATGTATATTCAAAATATCCCCTAAACAGTAACTGTCTACACTAAGTTTCATTGTCAGTGTTGAAGCATACTTACGGAAACATGCATTTCCTTCCTATACTGAAGACAGAGGATAAAGCATTAATATGTTCACACGTGATTTCTTTACAGGAAGTTACTGTCAAATGAGGTACTGGATATCTATGTATACACAGGAATTACTATGCATTTAATGCAACGGAAATGCTGACTTTGTTTTACAAATTAAACTATGTGACTGTAATTAAGTGAATTCAAAGAAATAAATCTTCAGTTAAATATACTAAAACATCACACTTAGAATGCAGTCGATTGTGTTGTCTTTCAAGGCTTCTTGCACTCCTCTCTTTAAATCAAACATGTGATTCAATCCTGCAAGTGCCATAATTAGCTTTGGTCTGAAAAACACTTCAGCATTATACAAGTAAACACACTGAAGAACTAACTTCAATACATGCTGTTAATATTAAACTATGCATAGATGGGAATTATTATGTATTCTGTTCCTCCACTCAGACATCAATACCAACAAACGGTAGTTTGAATGCTTTGTCTGTAACTTGCCTTATTTTGTAAAGTAACAGGAGAAGATTACTGGGTCTCAGCGGTTGTTGTGTGACTATGCAAACTCTTCAGATGAGGGATTTCCCAAAACAAAAGTCCTGTGGTGACACAGGAGTTGTTAGGGACAGCAGGCATAGAAGGGCTTACATAGAACAAAGCTTTTTTTCTGCATCTTACAAACATATTTTTCTTCAATAATGTTAGGTTTACTCTGACCTTGTATTATGTTCTTCATAATATTAAGTAATAGATTATTTTCACGTGTCTTGCACTACTAGAACGCCCACATTATAAGCCAGACTCAGCAGCTCAGTTGTGCCTACTGCGTAGAACTAATAACAAAGAAAAAAGGCACATACTATGAAAAAAAAGTTGGCATAGCCAAGGTACAATTCAATACAAAATCCATCAGAGAATCTTTGTACATCTCTGGTCCATACTATCAAGTACTAGTATTGCCTTCCCCCCTCCCCAGTACCTGTGTAAATATGTTGCATCTGATACTATCTCCATACTTCCCTTACCAAATCAGGAATAACCAGCAGGCCTTTGAGCTTTAGCATAGCCACTGGTCGAGAAAAACTTTGGCATTTGACAGAAGTCTAGACAAACCAGCTTGGTGAAACTTTTCCAGAGAGGGGACATATGGGGACAGCAAGATATTACCAGTGCAGAAAACCAAGTTTATATATACTAGAAGGAAAAGCAACATTGAACATGGAATCACAGAATGGTTCAGGTTGGAAAGGACTTTAAAGATCATCTAGTTCCAATTCCCCCGCCATAGGCAGAGACACCTTCCACTAGATAAGGTTGCTCAAAGCTTCATCCAACCTGGTTCTGAACACTTCCAGGTCTGGGGCATCCATGACTTCCATTACCTTTCTGGGCAACCTGTTCCAGTGTCTCACCACTGTTACAGTAAAGAATTTCTTACTAATCTAACCCTAATCTAAATCTATCCTCTTTCAGTTTAAAATCATTATACCCTATCCTATCACTATACTCCCTGATAGAGAGCCCCTCCCTAGATGGAGCACCTCTGCTATGAGGACAGGCTGAGAGAGTTGTCTTTTAGCTTCCAGGGAGACCTTATAGCAACCTTCCAGTATCTGAAGGGGGCATACAAGAAAGTTGGGGAGGGACATTTTAGAAGGGCATGCAGTGACAGGGCAAGGTGGAATGTCTTCAAATTGACAGGGGGAGAATTAGATAGCCTTTAATATGGTTTAATATTTTAACTAATGGTACAAAAGTAAGGAAAACTAAAAAATGACAATTAAAGAATGCAGAATTAACTTAAATTCCTACTAATATATGTAACTGTCAGTGTCAGATTCACTAAGTTCTTGATTCTCAGTTCTGTTCAGTGCATGACCCTAGATTCACCTGGTGAATCTGGCACTAGATCAATATAAACACTACTTAGGATTAATTTAGTTCACAGTCTATACTTTACAGTTTTATTACTTTTAAATACATCTAGATTCAAGACCTCACAAAATTTCCAGGAACACTCCCCAAAACAGCAAAGGTTTGTTTTTTTTTTTTTTTTTAAATTAAACAAATTATCACAGTGAAAATAAGTTCCTATAAGGCAGAGAGAAATGTGCAGTGTACTTCACTGGGGCAAGGAAGGATAACTTGGGGTGACAAGAACAGAACATAACTATGAGTGGTATTAATTCCGTTTTAACTTGAGTGTCTTTCTACACAATAAATTGCGTCTGAGTTTCTTAGGTCTAATGAACTCTAGCCAGTAGAAAAGAACTCTTACTAATTACAACTAGCTTGAGGCATGAAGCTGCTCTCAGCTGCAACACCTGACTCTTCTTTAACCCTCCCCTTAAGGGCTCGTTTTCATCCAGTTCAGTGAGTTGGGGAGACATATGAGGCTCTACAGGGACTGGAACTCGGAAAAGGAGATGCATCATCTGTCTGAGTGTGGAAAAGCAATTCTTCATACTTTGGGAATTTTTGAGTCAATGGAAACAAGGATTCCTTAATGCAGTAGAGAAAAGAAGAGAAAAGAACAGCTGTAGTAAGAGCTGGGTACAAGGGAAGAAAGATAAAATGGTGATCTACAACTGAGACAATTCCCTCCCAGAGACTCTATTGTCCTAGTTCTGCAAAATGACTTTTCTATATACAGCTGTAAAGCCTCAAGCCAGTTTTGCTTATAACAAATCTACAAAGGCAGGCAACACCTGGTGCTTTGTATTATGTCAGAGATATTTAAATAGTCTTTTAAACTGAAATTATTTAATTTTTAAATTATTTAGTGAAAAATAATTCTTCAAACAGCAAAGATAATATGTAAGTAACTGTAGGATTCCTCTTCCCTGTGCCTTGCAAGACACAGTATTCATATTTTAAACGTAAAGCTCACCTAGGCTTTTCCTGAGAAATCACTTTAAATGTGGCTATAAACTACTGTGACACATCAACATTCATTGCTTGTAGAAAAATGAATAAAACATACCAAAATAATGAAAAGCTATATAAAAGTAAATAGAAATAAAATTCTATTATGTCATATAAATGTATTTTAAAGTAAAAACATAGATTGTTAACATATTTATTTTTTTCTAAAGAAATAATTTTGTTTTTCCTCTGAATATCTCTATATATCATTTCTACTTTTATTACTGTTAATTTAGGGCAATCTGTCACCATCTAGACTCATGGATTCATCATTTTTCATATAGCACATATTTAGAATAAAATTACAAAAAATCCTGTTCTAGATATGCTTGTTTGTATTGTTTTATGTATATTCTGTGGAGTTGTAATTCTGGAGCACATTATGACACTGAGGCATGCTACATAAGAATATATGTGTTTTAGGAAGAAATAAAGGCATTTCTTTTGAAGAGATAAATATTTAGACATGCTAATCTTAATCTTTGCATAAGAAAATATTCCTCAGAGTAACTATGCAGTATGCCTAGAATGGAAAACATTTGCAAAGCCTTCTCTGGCTGCATCTCAAATGTATGCTGCAGGGGAAAGATGCCAACATTTCATAGATTCAAAAACTTTTGAAAATTTTAAATAAGAAATTTCTTGGGAAGATTCATATTGAAAGCCAAAGAGAACAACCTTTGCCATGAAGTACCAATTAAAAAAACTTGTACTCTTATTTAAACTTGATACTCATTTCATATATAGCTGTTAGTTAGTTCTACACAGTTCATGTTTATTGAATTCTTGACTGGTTTTTTTTTTGTTTGTTTTTAATGCAACCATATTCTGAAATAAAAAGCTCCTACACTGCATGGCAAGTTTACCGCTGCTGAGTACTTAAAGGTCAAGTCTGTTTAGCTTAAAATAAAATGCTGATTTTCAACATTACTCCAGTAAATTCCCAGTGTTCTCAAAGTGAAGTTAAAATTTTCTTCCTATGTTTTATGACCAGTAAAAATGTCTACAGCTCAACCAATGATTTCTGTCATACCTAGGAATTGAAAAAACCACTTTTATATCAAAATATTTTGATAGTTTTGATATTTTTACTGTTTAGTGTAAGAAATGTGACCTTCTCTTTGGAATCTGTGTGACTTTCACACTGGGTCACTCTTTCTAAATGAAAAACAAATGGTCTTGAGTTCTTAAGATTAGAATATACTAATCTGATTAAATTCTTGCATTTCTTCACATTGACACTAATAAACATGAGAACGTTCCAGACAATATGTTAGGGAGTAAATTCAGTACATACCTCATAGCCCGGACTAACAGGAGACTGAGACAGAAAGTTGGAAAGAGATGAAACAGAACAAAGAAATTAAGGACAGAAAAAGGCAGAAAATAATGTTACTTTAGAAGAGAGTATGAACGTGCAATTATTTTATTGTCATTCTGTGTTATAAAATAGAATGAAAAAGAATTGCATTTGAGCTTTGACAGGTAAAAATACATAGCATTCTCTTAGGGCTTTATGATCATAGCATTTCTGTTGATGAGTTTTACACTAGTAAGTTAAGAATCAGAGAGAGGATATTATCCAGATTTTATTATTTGGAAGTAGATTTTTTTTAAAGCTGTACTCAAATATAGCCCTCATTCAATTTTCAGCTCAAATAAAATGCTTTATTGGCTAATGAAAACATTTTTACCCAAACTGAATCTTTGTTTCTGGTGGTCGTCTATGAAAGGATAATTAAAGTACCCTCTGCAGGATTCCTATCTCAAAAATTTTTTTAATCTCATAAATTAGGGCATACCTCTTCACTTCATAAGTGGCATTTTTCCAGAAGCCAGACTTATAAGCTAAATTTAATAACATGTGCTAAAGTGTGCTTCTTTCTGGTTCACACAACATTCCCAAAGAGAGGTTTTATTTTGTTTACAATGATTCAAGTGCCACAACTATACTAAAAACAAATAGCACAGTTTTTGGGAATGAGGATGATGTTTCTTAGTATATTCACACAGACTGTTGAAAAATCATACCCATTCCAAAGTACAAGCTTTGATTGGTACCACAGTATATGCTGCCATAAAATTTATCTCACAAATACTGCAGAAGAATGGAGTCCAAAGGACAGATCTGATACAGGAGAACTGACTAAGTTTATGTGCACTTGAAAAAAAAGGAATTAAAAAATTAAATGAAAAGAACCCAAAACGAACCAAAAGAAACAGAGAAGCCGCATGTGAGAGTACTTCTGAAAATATGGTAAGTAGCACCATGATTTCTTGAAATAAAAGTGAAATCAGAAAGTTATTCCATTTTTCTAGGCTAATGCCCATCCTTGTACCTACTGTAAGCACATTTTCTTTGTGCCTGCAGGTTTGCGTGTGTGTGCGTGCATTTGTGATAGTCTGAGTCATGAGCATGGGTAAAATAACAATTGAAAGTTACTGGAGAAGTATCACCTGCGGTACACATGAAACCTCCTGTATTTATTTAACTAGCAATTTTAATATTTTCAACAGTTTTAAAATACATATTTTTCCAAAACAAGCACTTCACGTAAGAATGTGTCATCAAAAAAAAGAATAATATAATTAAAAAAGTCTTCAAACTGGCAATTTTTGCTGTCTTGTAAGTGTACAGTGTAGTGAATATTTATAAAGCCTACACCAGGACACTCACTCACATAATTTTTTTAACTAGAATTATAGAAACAATTCATAACTAGGGCCAATCTTCCTCAAAATTTATCTGTCGTGGTCTGAATAAGTCAACATTTATGAAACAACGTGCTGAGAAGTATGAATAGTCTATAAAGATTTGTTGCCACAGTTTTTGCAGAATTTAAACACCCTGCTCATTTATGCAGCTTTTCAATTAAAAATACAGATCCATAATGTTAACCTAATTTCCAAGTAGCTTTAGGCTAATGATAATCAGTAGCATAAGTACATAATTATGGTTCGTAGATGGTACTGCATGTAACACCAGGTCTACATCACTTGAAATGGTGTCCTTTTAGTATGTCAAGTTTAATACGTTTAATATTCTAATTGAGAGGAAAACATGATAATTGTTCTATGTACTTATAAATTCTTTCCTCTCTTTTAAACCTTAAGGTTTGCAAAACTTTAACTTAGGAGTGGATTCATCTACACACAGTGTAAATTCTTAACTATTCAAATGTATTATGACCAAGAGTGTTAAAAAGGAACCAATATGCCAAAGCTAGATAATGGAGATTTTTTCCTACCTTTTTCGGAACATTTGGAAATACTCTAAATACAAAGGCTTCAACTAATTATCTGTAGCTTTGACTATGACAGATACTGTTTGATACTGTTGTGTTTGAGAGACAGCGTTCCCCTGAGACAAATCTTTCCTATATTATAAACCAACAGATATAACACTGGAGAAGTACAACTTATAGTTCCAAAGATGAGGCCCTTCAAGATGCAACCACTCTCATTACCATGGCTGGTAGTTTTAAACCTTTAAAATAGCCTAATTTCTTGACAAAGAGAGGAGACTTCTGGCACTATCAGAAGTGCCACATACATTAAACTCACATACCTTAAACCCACATACCTTAGGATGGTGACCTTGCTTTTACATCAAGACACCTTTACTCACAGCAAGACTGTGTAATTTTCATACCACCCTCCTCTGTAGTCTACAACAGGCAAAACCAGATCCTATAGCACTAAATATCATTGTTTCTTAGCAGCAACAACCATGTTGTATAGCTAGGGTATTCCATACCAGAAGGGCTTCTTCCGGCATGCTGGGCGAGGGTTCTGCAGAAACTGTCCGAGTAGTGCTGAGTCCTGTTAGGGAAACATTTGATAGGCGCCTTTTCCGTACACCACTGCAGTTGTTGGGGATTTTAAATGCACATCTCTTATGGTAATTTAGACCACAACCTGAAGAGGGAAATTCAAAACCAACTTATTATTAGTGAAAAAATCAAAGAACTTGAACTTTTTTTTGCTCCCCAAACCAATAAGAATTCAAAACCACCATTGTTATTTTTGATTAAACTTTTTTACTCTACTCTACTGGTTTGGCTCCTATATTCTACAATTTTTTTGAGAAACAACGTTATAAGCTTTGAACAGCTGTATGTATAACCAGTGTTTTTTTCTTTGATTTTTAAAAAATCTATGGTCTCAAAGTGCAGAAAATGTCTGTGATGGGAATCTGGGAGGTAAGGCAGTCTTCCACTGAAAATGGTATATTCCATTGGATACAGTCCACCAGGAGTCAAACAGTTGTGGCGAAATATGAAAAGATAGCTATTATGACCTTATATGGGCTGAAAGTATTTCAGTTAAATTATCTGAATTAACACGATGTAGAATGAGAAAGAGACTCAGGCTCATAAGTGATGTGTAAGACATGGAGAATCTTTTCTTGAAAATACATATAGACCATTTTTGCACACTTCAGGTTACAGGGCAAAATCTACGACGCACTCAAAGCAGTCAAAATTATTAATTCTGTAATAGGTATTTTGATAATTCTTACTGCCTCTACCTACTGTAATTTCTTTCTGATGCCAACCGATTTTAAAGCAACATTAGAGACAGCATGCATAGGTAGAACAAACAGGTCTCTTCTAAGAATAAAAAATCACTTCTCACTGCAGTTTACCTTCACATTTGAGTCCCTGCCGCACCAGCCCCCACAGCATTTCTCCACAATGGTCACAGAAGGCTGGCGCTCGATATGAATGAACAAAAAGAGCATGAGGCCGGATTTGGAAGTCTTCAAATGTAGCAGAAGCTGTAACAAGGTAATTCAAACAATTAATAAAATCAGTAGCATAATGTACACTTTATTCATGTGGTACTTTATCAGAGAACAAAGCAAAACTCCTTCTGGTCACTATGATGATAAACTTTGAGTTTTCTATTGGTCATTGTATTGCATTTCAAAGACATAGAATTATATACTATCATACTACAATTACCACTGGAAAAAGGATAAAGCTGCTCCTACAAACTCACAGCAATAACTTCTCTGAGAATATTTTTGAAATAAAATACAGGAGTATAATAACATATCAAGCATTTATCAGAAATTGGCAGAGTTCCATCAATTGCAGTGAACTTTTAAATACTCATTTTTGAGACTGGACTCACTACACCTGAAGTTATACATTCATAAGACAAACTAATATATTGATTAAAGAAACATTTTGTTAGACAAGTAAAGGAAAATGTATCAAAGATGAGCCACTTCAGCTGACCGTTTAGTATACCTAACCTATATTGGTATCACTGAAGCACGTTAAAAAGTCTACATTAGAGTTGAAAAAGTAAATGTAATTATATGCCCATAATCATGAAGAAAGAAAAAAAAATCACAGGGCAGTCTGGAAGAGTGCTGCACATTTATATAAGTACCAATCCTTTCAAAGTGATGTGGAGCTTACTAATATAACAGTTGCCAAAGTAATGAGGCCTGGTTAAAGGCACTAGTGTAGACTACAAAAATAAACAATGACAGTATTATAACAGAGGCAACCAGTACCATAATACTTAAAAAAAAGCTTTAATGAAATAATTGTTCTTATTAAATGTCAAATGTATATCAGATAGTCTAATGAAAAATAATATCTATCAAATGTTGTTAAACATTATGCAAGTATGCAAACATTTCATCTCATTCAGACTGCCATTTAAGCGGTTGATTTAAGTGTGTGCTTATTCTCCACAGATATTAGTATGAATGAATCAGGTATGTAGTCACTTTATCTCTTAACAGAAATACATTCCTGATTTGCAGCTGAGAAAAAACCCACATTTTTTAAATGGTTCAGTTCAAATTCATTCCTAAAAGAATCAAATATCTTTAGTTCCTAGCCTGTTCCTTGTGTATTAATGAAAAGAGGACCAAAAATGTGCATACCAGTCAAGTAATGGTTCTTAACTAATGAGAGTGGACTAAAGATAAAGACCTATGAGCTGGATTCAGTTCATTCTCTGCACAAAACTGCTACTCTTAGGAAAAACTTTTTTACTCTTAGGAAAAACTTTATCCACAGAAACACATTTCTAGTCTAGGGATCTTTTAAGAGAGGTACTTGGAATACCATCAGAAAAGTCAGGTCCAATGAACCCAATGATATCAAACGTTCTTTTTTCCCTTTTTATTAAAAAACCCTAAATTACCTAACATTTTCTTTAATTCATGATTTCATTTTCTTTTCCCAGAATTATTCTCTTCCTGGTTTTCATAATAAGGCATGTTAAAAAGGCATGTTAAAAAGGCTAAACAACATGTTAGAACATCCTTAATATGAAATAAAACAGTTTTATATTTATTAAACAATATTAGGCAAGCCATTTTTTCCAGCCTCAAAGGCTTCCAAACAAACTTGTTCAAGTATGTTATTTTTCTATTTTTTTTCCAGACCACAGAGGCCAATTTCACTATTGCTAAGGCAATGCTCGCTGTGTAATGGTAATGCTGTCCTTGGTATACTAGAAAACACAACTCATCAGAATGGACTTTAGAGACTGAACAGAATTTCTGTGATTTTACTTTGTATAAAACATAAAGTTAACAATCTTTTCTGTGCCTATAGCCAGATGTCCTTCTGCAGTTCCAACTGAATCAAACAATAAATTGGAAAGATAAAGTACTTAAGCTTTAAAATATATTTTGATGTTATTTAAAATGAAGAAACACATATTTACTCTTTACTTGCACAAACAGAACAATATGCAAGCATATTAACTTCTCAATTTAATTTCATATTGAAGATATATCAGAGGAACTAGGACTACACCTCCCCAGTAGATCACTGGCTTGTGTAGCTCAAGAAGGATTAATTCTTTTTCTGGGCCTGTATATCACCAGCATACAGCCACCAGGAGGAAAAGGAGCCACAGTCAGGCACAAGACACCAATTGAGCTACAATAGTCCAGAAGCTCGATGAGGTTAAAAGTATAGACTAAGATCATATCGAATGTAAAGAAAAGTTGGACAGGAGAAGGAGGAACAAGCAAAAGACTTTCAGGAGTTCACAGCCATGCTGTTAACTCTACACTGAAAATACATGTCAGTATCTGTGCTGGTCAGCCTACAGATTAGGAGGCTGGATTCTCCAATATTGTTTCATATATAAGCAACTAACATGTATATTTTCTGTTATCTGTTTTCCTAGAGACTACCGTGGAATCATTCTGGGCATCTGTAATTTACACCTTCCTCTCCTCTTGTTTGGTCTATGAAATAGTGATATACACATGAAGACATGGTCTTCAGTATTTCCAAAACTCCATCCATATGGCATGCTACAACATACCTTCTCAGTAATGCAGATATCACCAAGCCTTCGAATCTCTCTACTTATTTCCTTAAGAGTTTCAATATAAGTTCAGAGCCTGAGCCCTTCTGTTCAGGACTTTTGATTTTGGATTTTCCACAGCATATTTACTTACAGCTTTATGAAGAACACTGAGATTAACATCTCCTGTTCTTTACATAACAAAATTATCACAGAAAAGCTAGGGGAGCTGGGAACTTTCTCAAGGATAAGCACCAGAACCGAGACACCATGCACAGATTCAAACAGAACTGCAATGAAAACTTCTTTGCTACTGTCTCTTCTTATGCAGAAATGTAAGATCAAAAAGCTTACTAAAACAAGATTCTCAGTGAGCATGCATTTCTCCCCAAGGAAGAAGGCCGGAAAATCATAGAATAACCAGGTTGGAAGAGACCCACCAGATCATCGAGTCCAACCATTCCTATCAAACAATAAACCATGTCCCTCAGCACCTCGTCCACCTGTACCTTAAACCACCAACCAGTTCCCTGAGCAGCCTCTTCCAATGCCAAATAACCCTTTCTGTGAGAAACTTCCTCCTAATCTCTAGCCTAAATCCCCCCTGGTGGAGCTTGAGGCCATTCCCTCTTGTCCTGTCCCCTGTCACTTGGCAGAAGAGGCCAACTCCCTCCTCTCTTCAACCTCCTTTCAGGTACTTGTAGAGAGCAATGAGGTCTCCTCTCAGCCTCCTCTTCTCCAGGATAAACAACCCTAGCTCTCTCAGCTGTTCCTCATAAGGCCTGTTCTCCAGCCCCTTCACCAGCCTTGTTGCTCTTCTCTGGACTCGCTCCAGAGCCTCAACATCCTTCTTGTGCTGAGGGGCCCAGAAATGAACACAGGATTCAAGGAGCAGTCTCACCAGTGCTGAGTACAGAGGAAGAATAACCTCCCTGGACCTGCTGGTCACACCGTTTCTGATACAAACCAAGATGCCATTGTCCTTCTTGGCCACCTGGACACACTGTTGGCTCATGTTCAGTCACCTGTCGACCAACACCCCCAAGTCCCTCTCCTCCTGGCAGTTTTCCAGCCAGGCTTCTCCCAGTCTGTAGCTCTGCATAGGGTTGTTGTGCCCCAAGTGCAGGACCCGGCATTTGGCCGTGTTAAACCTCATGCCATTGGACTCTGCCCAGTGGTCCAGCTTGTTCAGATCCCTTTGCAGAGCCTCCCTACCCTCCAGCAGATCAACACTTCCACACAGCTTTGTGTCATCTGCAAGCTTGCTAACGGAGCACTCAATGCCTTCATCCAGGTCATTGATGAAGACATTGAACAGGGTTGGACCTAGCACTGAGCCCTGGGGAACCCCACTTGTCACTGGCCTCCAACTGGATTTAACACCATTTACCACTACTCTCTGGGCCCGGCTATCCAACCAGTTTTCTACCCAGGAGAGTGTGCGCATGTCCGGGCCAGAGGCTGACAGTTTCTGTAGCAGAATGCTGTGAGAAACTGTGTCAAAATACACTATTGCAAGATCCTTAGACATGATAGTCATGAATCTTGATAATATATTGCGACAATATATCTGTGAATTTTAGAGATGTAAACTTATTGTTCGTAAAAACAGACTTATCTGAGGCTGTTTCTAAAAGCATAAAAATAATAATCAAAGCATTATTTAACTGTGAGTGATATGCAAAACAAAAATAGCTTAAATCTCCATCTAGCAAAGGACTTAAATATGTATATAAGTTTATGCCCACTTCCTTGAATACCTACCTGAAGTTATGTATGTATTTAAATTCTATTTCGAGGATATTAAATTTGTTAAATTGGAAGACTGGAGTAGAGTTTTACATGGATTTTCCGTGTGTCCTTTCAAATAGTATGAATAGTGCAGCAAAACCATAATTAATCATTACTCTCTACAACTACCTGAAAGGAGGTTGTAGAGAGGAGGGAGCGGGCCTCTTCTCCCAAGTGACAGGACAGGAGGGAATGGCCTCAAGTTCCGCCAGGGGAGATTTAGACTAGACATTAGGAGGAAGTTTTTCACACAGAGGGTCATTGGTCATTGGAATAGGCTGCCCAGGGAGGTGGTTGATTCACCTTCCCTGGAGGTGTTTAAGGCACGGGTGGATGAGGTCTTGAGGGACTTGGTTTAGTGTTTGATAGGAATGGTTGGACTATAAGATCCGATGGGTCCCTTCCAACCTGGTTGTTCTATGATTCTAATTCAAATTAATTAACGTGTTATCATGGTTCATACTCTTGGGAAAAAAAAATGTTTCTACCTGCCTTTTCTCACAGCAAAAAAAAAAAAAAATTAGAAATAACTTCATTATATATCTTTTGTTTCTTTCATGTTACAAATATATGTGATATTACATAAATACCATACTTAGCAATCAAAATATTGATGCAATTTTAGGGAGGCAGAAATCAAACCTGAAGGAACCTCCCAAAGTACTGAACCTGTTGTACCCAATATTACAAACACACATGCAGTATTACATATTAAGTTATTTTCATTTAAATGTCCTTCTATTGAAATGTCCTTAAAAATTCTTGTACAATACATGTTGCATAACAGAGATGACCGATTTTAAAACAATTTGCCTTTCAATGGAAGCCTGTTTAATTGATTACAGAATTAACATTAGGGTTTTTTTTCCTTGACAAAAACCTAGATTGTCTGTGCTGAATTACAGCTCTATTTAACTAGCTCTGTAGCAGGTTAGTCCGTTGTTTTCATGGCGAATTCACCCTCCTGTATCTGTTGTATATGCTACAGCCCTAAGTGTGTACTAGAGTTAAAACTCAACAGGGATGAGTTGACTAGCAAAAACTCATCACCCACCACGAACTATGAAAAGAAGTGAACCTTATTTCTGTGATGATAAGGGAGCAAGTGCTAACAATGAAGGAGTCACCTGAACTGAAGGCATGCTTTGAAGCTCCAGACACCAGAGACAAAGCAGGAAACAGTTTCAGCGAACAGTAAAGGTTTGTTAGATACTACCTTTGCATGGGTTTGGGGGACTGGAATACAAGGGAGTGTAGATCAGCATCCCAACAAATCACCTACAGAGGAGATCAGCAAGAAACTGAACTTAACAAACTACCAGATGAGCAACACTAATCTGTTGGTTGAAAAGGCAACTGAGGCACATTCTAGGATGCATGCAGCATTACCAGAAAAAGATATCAGTAGGAAGGACAAGCAGTGATAAATACCATTCTTTGTCTACATTTCAACCCTCCTGACTGAATAACTGGAACTTATCATATCATTTTATATTGACATGATACAGATTAAAGAATAAAAGGCAGGGAGGAAAAATTCATTTTATTTAAAGAACGCTTTAAATTTGGCAAATATTGCCTTGAAAAGTGATAAAACAATTAATCCTGGAAATACATGACTACTTTTGGAATATGCTTTAGTGTCTGCACTGTGTTTTTTCAGTCCGATTTTAATCTTATTAGGATAACATTAGAAAAGGCAGAAGGGAAGGTAAAAATGCTAAGGAAATGCATAATTTGCACACAACATGCCCAAGTTGATATAATAAACTGGAAGAGATAAATTAATTATTGCTCTGAACCAGGGTTGATTTTTAAAAATGACAATTCAAGAATGACTCATCATGGAAGCATCTCAAGTGTCTGGTCAAGTAGATCTGATGGTCAAAAAAGGTAAGCAAAATGTTTAGAGTATCATTACTCCACTGAAAATAACAAAAGTGTTCTACTGACTTAATAAGTAAATGAGGTGGAAATTAACACTGGGAACTGGTGATACTAATATTCCTCACCTTACCTTCTTTGTTCAGTTTCTGTGAGACTGACCCAAAATGACTTATACTGAGGGAAGTGACAGAGGAGAAAAAACACTGGTGGCATTAAAGAGACTTCCATATAAGGAGAGATTAAAAGACTGGAATTGTTTCATTTCAAGAAGAAATGAGTAAGAGTTTACTGGATTCAAGAAGAGGAGGAAGCTGAAAAAACCAAAAACTTGGAAACAAACACAACCTTCTGCATCATCGAACTACAGAGATAGGAGTCTTCATGTCCCAAGAAGTAGGTAAGCTCTTCAAACTTAATTTTGGCAACAAGTTACACCTTAATGAGGTAAACAGAAACATTCTTGGGTCCTCTAAGAGATGGAGTGAGCCAGATTTCAGTCAGAATGACAATGTCTCAAGGCTTAAGTCACACTACCATCCAAATATAAAAACCAGCAGACTGCAACCTATGGCTGTTCCTGAGCCTCTTCCTCCTCATTTTCCATTTCAAATTTTTATGTTTTCCAAGGGAAGGATGTTTACTTGTTTGTGCTCAGACCTGCTTTAGCTACAAACTTCAAAGAAGATGTGTATTTTACCATCTCTTTCAAAATACCAAAGCGATCAGTCAAGCAATGAAAGTAAATTTCATGAGTTTAACATTGATATTGAAAGACATATTTTTTATATATGCCATATTTAATTTGAAGCCTACTGGAGCAATGAATTGTTAAGACCACAGAATCAAAGAGGCTGGAAAAGCAGAGGATTCTCCAAACAGTAGATTTTTTTTTCCTGACATATATCCAAGCAGTGTAGAAGACACTGTTTACAGGTTAACCAACACAACTCAACTGAAGGCAAGTTACTCCAGGCGTGTTACCTTTATTTTTCAATTATTTTTCTCTCTAAAACAATTACGGTTATCTCTGTTCAATACTCACTACTATCTATTAACAAATACAATAATACAAATACTTAGTAAGCATGTTTGGGTCAAAGAAATGTATCAAATAAAGCCCTAAATGACAAATCGAAGAGTTTTCTGCTTAGTCTAAGCAAGGCTTGTTGCTCATTTCATGTTAATACCAGTGAAAATAAAGTGGGAGAGTTATTTGATGGAAAGAAATGGAGGTGAGGAAAAGAGAAATATTCGAGTACTGTCATTTTTACAATTAGAATTTTTGTTAGCAGTAGAAACAACTGAAAAAAGTATGAAGAACTGAGAAAAGGCAAAAGGAAATTTAATTGAAGTTTCCCTACTCACATAATAAAAAAAAATACAATGTGATTTTTTTTCTAAAAAGATCAACATTTTTGCTTCTAATGTACAACTTTAAGTGAACCTACAGCAGTGATCTCCAAAGTGGGGTGCTCACATGCCAGTGTGTACACAAGACTATCCATTAGGGTGTAGGAAGAAAATATTAGAACTTCAGCAATGCATGTAAGTTAAAAATAAATAAACATATATTAGGGGACATGCTCAAAAATTCTTAGCAATGAGGTACACAATAAAAGAATTTGGATACCAGTGATCTATAGGACTCTGCCATGTTACCTTTAAGAAGAGCTCAAACACTGATTAAGACACATCCTATAAAATAATTTATAGCCATGTCCAAGTTTCATAACACCACAGAATGAGGAAAGACTAAATAGATTAAATTTGTAAAAAAAGTAAACAGAGTTGATTCATCATGTAATGGAACTATTTTCTGTATAAACATGCACTTTTTCCTCCATCATTGTCTTTATAAGCATTGCATACTAAATTAGAATGCTAATCATATGATACAATCAGATTAAAAATCCAAATAAGCACAGAAACACACATTAAAATACATACCACAGAACCTGAGTTTCATTCATCACCATAAGTCTTTTGAGAAACAGCCAGCTGAAGTGGGGGCTACTGAAGTATAACACTTGAATAATCTATTGTGCTACTGTTACTGAGTTGTGCTACACAGTCAAAATGATAACATCTAAAATCTTGTAAGGAAGGGTAAATGTGACCTTCACCTTTATTAGAGTTTCGGGCATCACAGTATAAAAAGGATATCAAGCTACTGCAGAGTGTCCAGAGCAGGGCCACAAAGTTGGTGAAGGGTTCAGAGGGGAAGTCGTATGAGGAGTGGCTGAAGTCACTTGGTCTGTTCAGCCTGGAGGAAACTGAGGCAATACCATGTTGCAGTTTATTGCTTGCTCACAAGGGAAAAGGAGGGGCAGGAGCTGATCTCTTCTCTCTGATGACCAACCCAATCAGAATTAAAATTACATCTAAGATCTTGACATGAGCAAGAAATTATTTGAGTTCCAAAAGTTTACTTAAAAATGTATCAGTAATTTTGTTCCTATGAAGAAATACATTGCTTATTTCCTTGCAATCTATGTTCACAAATTTTTGCAATTATTTCAGATTTTCTACTGCTGAAATAATAACTAAACACTAAAAACATACAGAAGGACCCAAGAAAAAATAACTAGCATGGCCTGTATTTTTATAAGAGCATTAGAACCAAAGATAGAACATTAACTGCTTCCCTACTACCACTTGCCTGTTGTGTATCATTTTGCTCAGTATGTATTGTTGATGATGGAGTCAGAGAATAAAAGGAAGTGATGTTCATAGAATCATAGAATCATCAGGTTGGAAGAGACCCACCGGATCATCGAGTCCAACCATTCCTATCAAACACTAAACCATGCCCCTCAGCACCTCGTCCACCCGTGCCTTAAACACCTCCAGGGAAGGTGAATCAACCATCTA
Organism: Coccyzus lansbergi; assembly: GCA_033558105.1. Classification (NCBI taxonomy): domain Eukaryota; kingdom Metazoa; phylum Chordata; class Aves; order Cuculiformes; family Coccyzidae; genus Coccyzus; species Coccyzus lansbergi. The sequence continues at coordinate 3,217,954 of JAUMJK010000245.1, forward strand.
CCTGGGCAGCCTATTCCAGCATACAATGACCCTTTCTGTGAAAAACTTTCTCCTATTGTCTAGTCTAAATCTTCCCTGGCGGAGCTTGAGGCCATTCCCTCTTGTCCTGTCCCCTGTCACTTGGCAGAAGAGACCAGCTCCCTCCTCTCTACAACCTCCTTTCAGGTAGTTGTAGAGAGCAATGAGGTCTCCTCTCAGCCTCCTCTTCTCCAGGCTAAACAACCCCAGCTCTCTCAGCCATTCCTCATAAGGCCCTTCACCAGCCTCGTCACTCTTCTCGGTGAGCGAAGTAGGTGTTGATAGGACACCTACTTTTTCATCCTATTTTCACCTCCTCCCTCCCTGCAGTAGAAAGAAAAGAATGGTAAGGTAAGACAGGCAGGGAGTTCAGAAAGATTCTTCTGATGCAGAACAAATACAATACTGAAGTCTGTATCCAGAAGGTAACAATTATAGCATTTATGAGCTGAAAAAAAGACACTGAGGCAAAACATGAAAAGAAGGAAAGAATCTTTTAATCTTAAGAACTTCAAACATAAAGACATCTATCTCAGATTCATGATCCAAGAACAATGTAGGCTAATGAACAGTGAGAGATATAAAATGAGTGGACTTTAACCTAATCAGTATAGAGCCTTCGCTCTACAGAAATAAGAAAAAAGATGACATCTAGAGACAATTAAAAGGACACAGAGGAGGAATAATTTCAAAGATAGTCTTGGACAAGATAGAGAAGAGAAAGTTATATTTCTCAAATACACCAGAAAAAGAGGGTGTTAACGTAGCAATGATGACAAGACAACAATGTTTTTCAATCGCAGTGAAGCAAACTCACAAACTATGGCCAACTATGTCAGTACTATAAAATTATGTTCAAAGATGTATCATCATAAGTGTTTATCTGAAGAAGTTGGCAGTGAAGCTAACATTACAATCCAGTTATACGCTGGTATATGGCATTTACTATAATTGCATATCTATCCACAGCTTTTATTCAGTTCAATATATTTTATTATATACAAGACAGAATAAACTGTACTGAATCCAAATAAAACGTTGGCATCTAATGATCAGATGGTGTACTGTCTGTGTGATATTAACACAGAAACAGCTTCTTAACAAAAGCGGTTGATTAATTCCCATCCTCATCAGCTCAGCAAGGGAATGCAAAATAGCTGCTATTTGACTTTCTTGCTTCAGGAATCCTGCCAAGCTGAGCACAACTGATCACAGCAAGCAGATGAAGGACATTCTAATAATCTGCACAAGATGCTAATGTTTCATCATCTGCCTTCCACTGACTGGCAAAAACTCTTAAATCCCAGTATAAGAAAATATAAGAAAACTCATATTAAACTCATATTAGGGTTTGCCCTATATACCATGAAAAGAATTGGCAAATTTACACAGAAGTTTCTAATAAATTTTCACAAACTAGGTATAGCACAATACATGAACTATGCTGGCAAGACTAGAATCTGAAGGCATCTAAAGTAATTGTCTCATTGAAGCCTTTGAAAAAAAGAACTCAAAAAGAGTCAGAGTACAGAAGTACAGATGCTCAGCAACCCTGATTTGTCAGCTTGTTCTATAGATGAAGAACTGTACCTCTCAATCCCTAATATCTCTTTATTGGTGTTAACGAACAGCAATTGAAATAAATTATTTTTAAAGGCTAGTTAAAACAGTACCAAACAGCTTCAAAAACTAGGAGCTAAGCTTAAAGAAGCCACTTTTGTAAGAGTAAGCATATTAAATTCTGTACAAATCTACTGAGAATTCTATATTCTGTTATTCTAGAAACTGGCAGTTGCAACCTTTTTTTAGTTCATGAGTGGAACCTGAAAGTTATGTTTCATAGACTCAGTTGGAGCTTGTAGCAGATACAACTTAATTACAGCAAGACTGACAAATGCTTTTCAACTTAAGCTCACCTTACATAAAATTTAGTTCCTTTTCTTGAGTGTTTATGAATGGTTGACCGTTCATTTAGCATCACTTTTGATGATAATTTTGACTGAAACTTCTGTAACCTTGTTTACTGGTTTGGTCCACCTATTGGTTTTTGAGAGTACTCTAATCAAAAGGAACCCTTCCTACAGATATAACTTGATAAAATCCTTTCTCCAAAGATTCAGATCACTTTTCAGCCTAAAATGCAACTTAGCTAAGTAAATGTCAGATTCAATTAACACATTAGTGGAGATTCCCAGAGCACTAGTAAAGGAATGCCCAGAAGTGTATCCTAACAAATCAAATGGGTTCAACAAAATTTGTAGGTTTGAGTAATACATTTCTGACATATGCCCAAAGTCAACTGAAATAAAGTAATAAACAAGCAATATTAAAAAATACATAAAAAGAGGAAATAGTACAAGAGGTGAAAATAAAACTGAGGGTCACTAATTTTCATAATCAAAGTTTCTTTTGATCTGCAGTTCAGTAGACAGACACACAATATTTGTTCAGTGAGTTACACGATATTTACACTAAATTAAAATCCTACCACATAATGCATCAATGCAAAATGCAAATAATAATGGTCATTATGAATATAAAAGCACAGCAGGTACTGCATTCTGAGCTGATTAAATTCCGTAGGTTTCATCAGAAGCCTCTAGGTCTACCACAAAGTATTTCAGTTATGCAGGATGACACCAGATACAATGTTCTTTCCTAAAACAGATTTAAGTGCTTCGGCTACAATGAGCAATTCCTCTCCACTATAAATTTTTCTAGATGAACTTTTCCTTTCTTTCAAGAATCTGTAATATAAGCTCTAAACCAGAAGATGATATTTATTATTCCTTAACCTGCCAAGAATATAAGTACAATATGAAAAACAAATCAGTTGTCTGGTCTTCATAAAAGATCTTGTAATTAAATAAATTACAATAAAAATTTGAAAATGCACATTATTAGGATATGGACTGATTGTATAACTTCATAATACTAGGACTGACAGTTCACCTTTCCCTACCCTAACCAGAATTGATGTGCAATAAAAAATGAAAGCTATAGATCAGTATAACTTTTGGCATCAGATATCAGAGCCTCAGGGGATGTTCACCCCCAGCGCACAGCATTTTCAGAAGCAAAGCTACAGCAATAACAGTGCTTTATACTACCCCTGTCAGACATGCCATTCAAAAGTAATTGCAATAATATACCTTAAATTTACAGAACTTTAGAATGCATAGTCTGTTCATAAGGCAGGCTAGAAATAAAACACTTCAACCAGTTCAGCATAAGCATCTGAATATACTGCATTTCTTTTGCCCTTCCCACTGCTCAGGCACTCAATATCACCCACTGTAGTGCCCAAGGCCAATCTCTCCTGCTTTAGAGGGTTTATTATTCCCTACAAAATAAATTTTCAAGGCATACCCAAATTATTAAGTATCATGAAAAAAATTCTTATGGTCCTGTATCTAGGAAGAACTTTTTAATTAATAAGGGGAGATAATTCATCTTCAGGTCATTTGTGATGCACTATTGCCAAAATCTATAACAGTTCAAAAGACAGTCAGAACATATTTCAATAAAACCCTGCCTGCATTAGTTCGACTATTTCCCCAGGAATTACAGAGTGTTTATATAGTTCTTGCTTTTCTCCAGTATTGTAGAACATTGCAGAAACGAATTGTTGTATTTATTTAAGGTTCATGTGTGGAAGGACACTGACGTCCTTTAGTGTCAGCAGAGAATACGTATTTAATATATTGTATAATTTAAGATATCCGACTAAAGGCTTTGATTTGTAGTAGTGTAATAATCAGTCAAGTCATGATACATTACAGATTTCATTTGCTGTCCTTTAGAGAGAATAAGTCTTCCAACCACAGTGTTTTGTACTGAAAAATACCGAACTATTAGCAGATGAATCTAACATTGCAGAAATTACTGAGTTTAAAGTTCACGTGCAACTGGAGGAGGAAACCATTCCCTATTCTATTGTACTAGAGCAGGTATTGCTTGGCAGGTCTTTTACTTACTCTTGCTGTAGTGTTTGGGTGCTGGTATTACAGCAGGTCACTATAAAAAATATCTCAGCAATTACTCTTCACAGGAAACTCCTGCAGTAGGACAAGGGGCAGATTGAAAGCAGATGAAAATTGATGAAGGCTGGGATTCAAGCTTTAGGAAATCAAAACAAGGAATCTGGTATGACCGTGCAACTGAAAAGGTACTAATAACTGAGCCACCTTTTTTCTTGGGCTTCAGCTGTTAAACTCCTTGATATATCACCAACTGATGACTGACTGGTCTCCGCTCCTCTTCTGACAAACCCCGTGTTGTTATCAAGGTTTCATTAAAAGATCTCTTTACATAGCTAGGTGGGTAACAACTTCTTTTGTTTGCCTGATTTTTGTTGTTTTTTAAAGCTGATTTCAACGTTTTATTAAAAAATCGCAACGGGTGGTCTAAGCAGCAACTTGCATCAATTAACTACATCACTTTAAAACCTCATATGTGCAACTGTACTAGCAGAAAGGCATTTATTTGCATGTAATCACATGGGTATGCCCACCAAAGCAGAAAGAAAGCAAAGAATAATTAAAGACTCAGGAAAACTGGGTGGAAAACTGGTTGAATGACTGGGCCCAAAGAGCGGTGGTAAATGGAGTTAACTCCAGCTGGAGGCCAGTTACATGTGGTGTTCCCCAGGGCTCAGTGCTGGAATGTCTTCAGCAATGACCTGGATGAAGGTATTGAGTGCAACCTTAGCAAGTCTGCAGATGACACTAAGCTGGCTGGAAGTGTTGATCTGCTGGAGGATAGGGAAGCTCTGCAAAGGGATCTGAACAGGCATGGAACACAATAACCCCAAGCAGTGCTCTATACTTGGCACTGGTGAGACCGCTCCTAGACTACTGTGTTCAGTTTTGGGCCCCTCACCACAAGAAGGATGTTGAGTTGATTTGACTGCATTACATCTTTAATTTTCTTTTTCCTTTTTTTAACCCACCATAACACTCAGTTGCACAACTTTTGACACAGTTGATACAGTCAGTGAATGGCCTAAGTCCACCACAGAAATAATACACCACTGAAATTACAAAAATCAATAAAAAGAAGATAATAAAAAAGATAAATTGCTTTCATGAGTTCATAGTAACTAAAATTAGATAAAATTATATAGCTGACTGATACTGTTAAAAACTGTATAACACAAGTATTAGGAAGTTTATAAAAGCATATATACAATACGTCCAATAAAGCAAATTCCTTGCTTATCTTTTCCATCACATCTAACTTACTGATCTGGAGTGATTATTTTCTGTGTAAAAATGAAACAGAGATTGCTCATATCTTTGCAAAACAGAAAAAAATGTTTCCTGATACGGAAAAGATGAATAATGACTTACAGGAATGACTTGCATTATTTCTCATTGTTCTTCTTCCTATTCTAATCAAAGAGCATGGAATAGGGTGCCATACAAGAAAATTACATTTAAAAACTCAGATGGCTTAGGTTGTGTGACTTAACCCTTACCTCCACTCCTTTCAAAAAATGTGGACTTGGCTTTCTCTTCACTAATAATCTCTTCACTAATTTCTCTACCCTCATCTATAGATTCAATTCCTTCACATGACTTATGTGTCTCCCTATTTTTAAGCAGCTTTCCAGACACACTAACTGCATGTTTCATCTGCAAAAATAAAGTCCTTCAGCCACTTTCTAAGTTTTATCAAACACCACCTTTACATCTTTACAAATCCAGCATTTGCTCTACTGCATACCTGTTGCACCACACCTAGACACATACCTCATCCCTTCTAACATCTAAGCTTTTGAAAAGTCATCTCATGGCATCCCCAGACATCTTCTACATTCCAGTCACGTAACTTCTGCTTATTTCCTACTGCAGTTATTCACTCTTCATGGTCACGCTGCTAGCCAAACATGCTTCTTAAATCTGTTTTATCATTTCATTGCCTCAAAAATTTGGCTTTTCATCTTATGATTCACTCATGCTACATCCCTTATTACATCCTGTCACCCGCTAGCCACCTTCAAACTATCATTTTCATTCTCTGGCCTCACACTGACTTATATTCTCAATTTATCTGCCCTGACTTTTGTACATCCTAGGCCCTAGCTATTTTATTTCGTTACACTTTTTCACCTTCTACACAATCATTTATACTTGTCAGACTATCAACAGTCCTGTACAAGAAGAATTCAGCACTCCTTAGGCATAGCCATCCATAAATAATATCTAGTTCTAGAATGTACTTCCCATCTTAAATCTAAGCTTTCTTCTTCCTTTCCTAAATAATTTTTAAAATAAATCACATCAGGAATCAGAGCAGTGCCTGGAAGGTATTGTTATGTAGGGTTTCGAGCAAGCAGTTACTCTATTTACAATGAACATATTTATGGCACCTCACAAAAGCTAAAAATCCTTACTTTAAAAGGAGCCAGGTTACTGTTAGCAAGAACAGCCTTGACAATTCCTCCATAGATAATTATGAACTGACTACTTTGACTAACTGAAAACTGTATACTCTTTCTAAATAAATATTAAATTGTTGATACTTCATGAAAAATGTGAAGAACAATCCTAATTTTCAAGCTACTCTATTAAGAAAATGTTAAAATATCTACTGTATTTTGTTGTTACTTGTTACATTGTATTTCTACTGTGCTTCTTTGTAAAGGGTTGTGCTGACATAAAAGATAGTTTTTTCCCTCTAAAAATGTGGAACGTACATTCAAATAAACATTTCAAATTTCTTATTAAAATCAACTGGTTGATTAATTAGCAGTACGGACAAAATAAAGTCCTCTTAAAAGTATACAATGCAACAGGAAAAAAAAAATTAATAGGCACAATATGCCTATATATATATATATATATATATATATATATCTGAGAAAGACTTTGACCCAGTGGAGGTCAAAATCCATACAAACAAATACTCTTTTGTCTTGAATCCTAACTGAGACAAAAATACTGTGGATCTTTTTGGTTGCAAAAGCATGACAGTAATTTTCATTGATTTTCTGTTACCTGATAAGACAACTTCAACCAGATCTCCTTCTTGAATATCTGCAGCTGATTTCACCAACTGGAGAATGTTTTCAGAGGAAGGGTCATGACGGAAGAGCAGAATTTTGTCGTACATTCCATAGAAACCACATTCAGGAAACTGCAAATACAAACCCATGAGAATTTACTACACTTTAAAATATGTAACTTCAAAATACAATAAATACAAATAATCTGGAAGGCAAAGTAGTCCACTCCTCAGACTGGTACCAAACAGTGCATATATATTTTCATATATGACAATATTTTTCACTACATTCTGAAAACCATTTCCCCCTCAAGGAAGTAAGATCATTTGCCGCCTTCTTTTTCTGTGAGCCATGTGATATCCACCAGGAAATGAGGAAGAAATAAGGGTATCCTTTAGCTACTGCTGGCTCCTTTTCAAAGACAAGTTCCTGAGCAAGACATTCCAATTAGACCCTCCTCGTGCAGGTGTTTGGTCTAGATGACCTACAAAGGGCCCTTCCAATCTATATCATTCCATGATTGTATGACATCTCCAAGATTAGTGCCAAAAAGATGCCTTGAGTCTGGAACAAATATTTTCCATCTCTGCCTAAGACACAATACCCGCACGATAACTCAGGAGAAAATAACTATTTCTGGAGACTAAAGTTACTAGATATATACTATCTTAAGTTACTAAACAGATGAAAAAAATTCCAAACACTCTTAAGAATGTATTTCAATGCAAATGTGTTGCAGCCTTAAAACCAGATTAAGATGCGGCAAATATTAAGGATTAAAACTGTAAGAATGAACCAAATGATGTTGAAAGACTTTAATTTGCTTTACATTAAGCATAAATGGGAGTGAATCTAAGCTTTTTAAAGATGTAATCTGATTCCTCGGATAAACTACTTTCACGCCAAAAAAGCCATTTTGATGGTGCAAATGATGGTTCCAAATGAAACACTGCATAAGGACCAACTGTTGCAACAGTGACAAAATATATTCCCTCAGCTAAGCTTATTCTTGCCAAAAATAATGTTGATATGCACAAACAAAAATAAACAAAAGGCAGCCATATTGCTTAGTACTGCAGTACTATAAATAGCATTTATTTTTGGCAAATGCAGGGCAAAATGGCATTGTATTTAAATTCCCAATACTAATAAAGTGGAATTAGGAGTGAAACAGACACTGCAGTCCCTATAATGAGGAAATACAATATTTCTGTAAGAATCAGAAAAGTAGAAAATTATTTATAGATCTATTTCTGGATGCTTAACAAGGTATCAGTACGTATTAAGACATTACAGTACTCCATACAGACATTGGTTGCCTGTTCCAAAGGTGAAACTTCTTTCAGTGTGGTTTAATCTAAGCTGAATTAGTTTAAAACTGAAACAGGATAAATGACCTTTACAGCAGAATAACTCCTTAAACTGCCACAATTTAGTTATGTATTTAAAGTGCAGCCTGTCCCCCTTTCTTTAATTGAGCAAATGATCAACTCCCTAACATGATTTATAACACTCACAAGCAATGCTGGGTTCCAGATTTGGAATTTATCAAAATTTCTGTATTTATAGAAGTCTATCCTCAGTCTGATATTATTTATTAGATATTTCCCACTTTAATGAGAAGAAATATTGGACAGCATACTTCTAAGACACTTAAAACTACAAAATGTGTTCAGTGTAAGAATTCAGCACACCTGAAGATAAGTTAAAAATTTAGTTCACCATAAGCTGATATTCTGGAAAAGCTGAGACTATTTCTTAATTAAAAAAAAATTAAAAGAAAATACAAATAAGAAATAATATAATTACACGTGCAACATGAATCCTTTTATGAGCCTTATTGCTATTTGACAGACTCATACTATCAACTTTTACATTTCAGATCAATTTATGAAAGATGTGTGAGAGTATAAGGAATTGTATTAGGTATAACTTTCATAAAAAGGAAAATTCTTTAGCCTAGACATGTGCACTATTAGTCTAAATCATTACATTAGTATAAATCATTGCATTCTTCAAATACAGAAGACACTGGTGCTAATAGGAAAGGAATAACCTGTTTCTCCTCTGCATGGAACCTTACAGATTAGCAAATTAAAACACGGGAAGGGATACAATACAGGTAATTAGACTAGAGACAAGGAAAACTTTGCAAGAATAAGATTTTTTTTAATAATCTCTATTATTGGAGGGAGTTTAACACAACAAATCAAACAAATTGTCAGGAATCTGACTGTTGATCTTGTTATGTTGGGACAGAAGGATGAAATAGATAGACTAAAGATCATAATGCTGAAAAACTTACTATCTAGAATAAATGGGGACAAAATAAATGGCTAAATGTGTGCTATTGATTTATATATTTTTCATGTAATAATTTATTAAGTACAATTCTCTCCGTCCACAAGCAATGTTAAGACTTGCTTACCACAGAATCCCAGAATAATCAAAGTTGGAAGGGACCTGTGGAGATCATCTAGTCCAATCCCTGCTGCTAAAACACATTCACCTGAAGCAGGCTGCACAGGAATGTGTCCAGGTGAATTTTTAATATCTTCAGAGGTGGAGACCCCTACAACCACTCTGAACAGTCTGTTGCAGTGCTCTGTCACCCTCAAAGTAAAGAATTTTTCCTTATGGTATGGTGGAAGTTCCTGCATTCCTGTTTGCACCAGTTGCCCCTTGTCCTGACACTGGGCGCCACTGAGAAATGTCTAGCCCCATTCTCTTGACACCTGCCCTTTGGACATTTATAAGCATTAATAAGAGCCCCTCACAGTCTTCTCTTCTCCAGGCCAAACAAACCTAGGCCTCAGCCTCTCCTCCTGAGAGATGCTACAAACCCCAGATCATCTTCATGGTCTTCCTCTGGACTCTCTCCAGTAATTCCGTGTCTTTCTTGAGCTGGGGAGCCTAGAACTGCACACAGTACTCAAGATAGGGCCTCACTAGGGCAGAGTAAAAGGGTAGTATAACCTCCCTTGATCTGCTAGCCATACTCCTCTTAATGTACCCTAGGACACTTAAGCCTATCCACAATGATATTATAGCAAAAAATGCTAATCTCAGCATGACTGTTCTCAATAGAACTGTAATTACAATACAGAGAAAACTTTGTATTATATATCCACAGGTTTTGTTCATTAACTTACTAAACCAAGGTAATTTAAAGTAATTTTATTATATCAAAGGCAATTTAATAAAATAAATCTTTTCAAAAAATTAAAATATCCTAAGAAGATGTACAAGTATTACCTTTTCTACAAGAGCAGTTAACACTGTCCAGCCTTGCTATGTAGATGCCATTCATTGTTGCATCAGTGCAACAGACTTACAGTGGAAATACTGCATTGTTTCCTTATTCTATATTACAATTTTGAGTACAATGTGTTTATTGTTGGATAACAGTGATTTAAATTTATTAGCTTTTAAACTATTAATATTTACTGACTGTATATGCAGAGATCATCCAGACTGTGAATACTTTAATAAAATACACTTCCTCAGGAAATAGAATGTATATGCATACCACTCAAGTGTTGTGATAACCCTAATTTTCACTTCTAAAAATTTCAACAACAAAACCCCTGAATGTCAGTTTTCAGCATTCCCACTCCTGACTTTCCAATGATGCTTGTCTCGTGTTATGCCAATAGTTTCTCCTTACATGTGCTGTAATATTAGCACAATAGAAGTGCATTATTTGGGAAACGCATAGCAGACTTTTCTTCCAAACATTTAGCCTTAAAAAATGGTTGTCTAAACATTCATATAAAACATGTTTTATATGATGTTGTAGCAGCTTCTATAGTAAAAACCAAGAAGCTACTAGCATTTGATGTCACTCATAAGCCAACTGAAGTTATGTGGTTCTTTCACTTCCTGAACATATTACATAATCAGTATCTATCCGTAAGGCTTTAAAAAAATAAAAATGAAACATAGTAATAAAAAAAATCATTTTTTCAGATGAAGAAAACCTGCTGGTCAGGATCTCAAGTAACACTTTGGTATTTCCCAGTTTGTGGGTACTATGGCAGCAGATTATCTATAAAATACAGGGCAAAAGGGTAGTTAGCACATAGCAACTATAAATATCTCAGCAAATACTCCAAAATATTTCACCAATAACTGTACAGAAGCCAAACAATTATGCAAATTTGGGGTTTTTACTTAAAGACTTCAAGTATCACTACAAAAAAATTGTAGATTCTTATTACATTTCAATGACTGGAATCTCCAATTATAAGTACTCACTAATTAATTAAATCCATTATCTGTTGTATCAGGCAAAAATTTCAATAGAATATGCCCATCCACATGCAGACACAAGGTGACCTATATATGTACACAACTGTGTTCTTATTAACGGTTGTTCTCAATACAAGGATCAAAGACAAACTACCAAAAAAACCCCTGGTTGTATTCAAAACTGTGCAAATACTGTGGCAATCAAATCGTTTCATTACTAAAGAAACAGAATGTTAAAAGACCTGATACATATAAATGTTACTGTATTTCAAATATAAATTGGGAACCATTCAATAATTAATCATAATTATTCACATACATGCATTCAGACTTCCTCTTTGCTATAGTAAAGTACAATTTTTAATAGAAATTAACTAAAAGGAATGGTGATACAGTCTAAGGTGAGACAACTCTCCCCAGTTTATGTATTTAGAAATTTAGCACAGTAGGTATCTCAAACGAAAATCTGACCAGAAATAGATTTTTTCCATATAATGAACTTTATCTGGAAGAGCTAGAAAACACAAACTAAACACTGATACCGGTTTAAGTGTAAATAATCCAAAAGTTGGAAAAGTGCTTCTGTGATCATTTTGCAAAAATACTTTTTTCAAAATACTAAAATTGCCATGGTTTCATAACAGAATAGGTAGGTAGATTCTCAGTGCTAAAAATGCAACAGAAAAAAAAGTCCTCATCTTCTTCTTTGCCTTTTTGTACGCTACTACGATTTTGCACATTTCCTGTAAGGCACGGTTTCTGTTGCCTAGTTCTAGGAAGTAATGAAAGTTACCTTTTTTATTTTCAATTTTCATTGAAATTTTTCTTAAAATCAAACAAAGTACTTTTTAGTGATTACTGTAACAGCAACAAGAACCTCGATAAAACCTAGAAGTCTTTCACAGCATAAAGATAACAGCCAGCACACATAAGGCCTGTGGGCTAAACAATGTCTTCACAGCATGTGGAGACGTTTAGTCATGCTGAATGTTTGTTGACCTAACCTAACTTGCTAAAACGTGTGTTAGGTTGAAATAATCCTAACTTGTTTTAAAAATAAATAAATAAGCAGTCTTAAACGGATCCATCTGTTTTAAAACAAAGATATAAATGTACAAAATTTTTGAAACAATCACATTAACCAAATTGAAATATTCTTCTTTTATATTCTTAAAATAACAATGCATGTTATTTTTAGAAGTCAGGATTTCCTTTCTCTACAGAGGTTACAACACAGCAGGCTAACAATATTGAAAAGCACAGAATTTTTGGTCAAGAGCACTGCCTAAATTCTCACTTAACTGTAGCAATCACTATTAACTCCCTTACAAAATACAACAGATTTTTAAAAGGCTCTATTTACCAAGTCCAAAGCTGTCATTAAAACATTAGTCTCTCCTCTGTGCATAAAGAAAAAAAATATAAGACTTTATGGGTTTGATATTAAAAAAAATTAAAAAATCAGTATTCAGACTTTCTTCATATACACCACTACAGTTATTACAAACTAACACAAACTCCAGAGTTTAAATATAAGTTCACACTATAACTATACAGAATACACATAATAACTTCTGAGTAAGAATAGGAGTCTGCTTCAGCCACAGTGGCATCTTCCCTTCATTCCAGGATGTTTCATGCTGTGCTTAAGATATCTCAGAAATGGTGACACTTTGTAGACCTTTCCAGTGATTGGATTTGCACTTGCCAGGCAGCCAAATAGTAAGAATTGCCAATAAATGCTTAATTCCTTTCTTTCCTTCTTTCTTTTCCATTTTCCCCAATGCCTCACTGCCATATAGCTGAATTCTTTCCCCAGAAACAGGGAAATGACAATTCCACTAGTAATTTCAAATAGTCCCTGACACATGCTAAGACCCAAACCGTCTAGACATCATCTCAGAGTGTGATTTGGCATGGTTCAAACCACATCAAGAAGCGCACAATTAAACACCTAAAGGTTTACGTGATTTTAAGTCAGTGCTTGAGCCTATATTCTCATTTTAGTCTACAGACAAGATTTTCAGATATAACTTCAGAGAAACATCACCATTTGGTACATTCCTAACATCAGTTAAGCTTCTTAATGTGGATCTTGTCTTTCCCTTTTTACAGTATTCTTCTTTTTACTTTTTTCTACAGTCCTCACTTAACTACATGTTATAATAAAGCACAATGTGATACTTGCAGCATAGAGGTTAACAAGCCTTTTCCAAGGGGGTTGCCAGAGAGGATCAAACTTCTTATTGTTCGTGTTGTAAACAATATTTTAGATAACAAATATGCACAAACAAATATTTTGCTAATTCTGTTTGCAGCAGTGATCCGTTGCAGAAACTGGATTCCTTCATCTCTCTCAGATCAGGATCACAGTACTTTGCCCAAATGCACTGACTTCGACTGCCACCAAACTACAACTTTTTCTGTAGCTGCCATCTATGGAACAGTGATGACCACAGAGGAAAAACACAGCTGAGCTCCCTTACAGAAATATCTGTATAACAGATGAAACATGGCCACAGTGAAACATGGCCACAGTGAAACATAGGAACATAGCTATTTTGGAGGGAGCCTGACCTCTGAGGAACCTTTTCGTGAGCCTCTTATGGAACAGGTTGTTCCCTGAGGCCGTTCAAGGCAAGAGCTGATTCCTTTGCAGAACATCTTTAAATAAACATGTTCTACCTATGTCTCCTGAAACTGCATGTTAGCTTGCCTTATGTAACTCAGATTTCTCACTGCCAAAAATATTGAGTATACATCACATTACTCAAGCTACTTTTACGTAGATTTTAAAAACTCCCAGTGCAGGGCAAGCAGCAAGAGATAAGCAGAGAAACAAAATAAAGGCAACTTAACAACATGCCATTTTTTTCAAATCTAGACTCTCTTACCAAACAGTAAACACAAAGGAAAGTTGACACACCAGAAACACAGCTCAGGAAGCCTGTTAAAATTTACTAATGTGGTTGCAATTGAAAAACTCAGTAAAATCATTGGTGACTTTGTGGATCCTGATTTCCACTAATGTTGCTGTAGTGATTTTAAGAAATCTGAAGACTAGAGGGCGAGAGGGAGGCAGGGATGAGAGGGGTGCTCTGTGTGCGTCTGAAATGTTTTCTCTTATTGTTCCCAAACTAAGTGTGGCAAGTGATTGCTGTCTGAAATCAACTCACCACAATTTAATGCAACTTAACATGAAAAATATTAAATAACAACACTTCAGTCTAAAACAAAGTGATCTTCGGCATAATCAGTTCATTCCTATTTATACTACCACATGACACTAATATAACTTTCTTTATTTCCATTTAAAAGATTTATTTTTCATTGAGATTTTTGTGGAACTACTTCGTTCTGAATTACTGCATGTAATGGGTTAGCAAAAATATATGCTCATTATGTCTTGGAAATTGATTTTTAGTAGTATGATGTAAAGACTAGCTTAACTTAAAATGACCTTTGACTCTTAAATATAATTCATCCTTTCCAAGAGTTAGTTATTTACTATTACTTTCTCAGAATTATGTGAATATTCTGCTACAGCTTCCAATGCAATGAAGACAGTGCAGTCAATCAGATGTAAGGAAAGAGCAAGTATAATAACTCAGATAGTAAGAAAACCCTCAAATATTTTTATCACATAAAAATTCTAAAAGTTCATGTGATATACAAATCAAAACATATTGTGTAGTTGACTTCTCTATCATGTAGATTAAGGAGTTAATTCAACATGAATACTTAGAGAAGTCATAATAATAAACACACTACAATGAAGCTCAAAAGAGAAACTGCTCTTAATGTCCTGTTGCAGCCAAAAATATTACTACATTTAAGACATCTGCATAATTTCCCTGAAATTTTTCACTGGCAGAAGCACAGAGAGAGCACTAACAGTTTGTGTCTGCTCCATTTTTTCATACTGAGAGTTTGAGAGCGTTATTCTGCCAGCTCTGATCCACTAATTATAGAATCATAGAATAACCAGGTTGGAAGAGACCCATCGAATCATTGAGTCCAACTGCTCCTATCAAACACTAAACCACGCCCCTTAACACCTTGTCCACCCATGCCTTAAACACCTCCAGGGAAGGTGAATCAACCACCTCCCTGGGCAGCCTCTTCCAATGCCCTAAATCTCCCCTGGTGGAGCTTGAGGCCATTCCCTCTTGTCCTGTCCCCTGTCACTTGGCAGAAGAGGCCAGCTCCCTCCTCTCTACAACCTCCTTTCAGGCAGTTGTAGAGAGCAATGAGGTCTCCTCTCAGCCTCCTCTTCTCCAGGATAAACAACCCCAGCTCTCTCAGTCGCTCCTCAGAAGACCTGTTCTCCAGCCCCTTCACCAGCTTTGTTGCTCTTCTCTGGACTCGTTTCAGAGCCTCAACATCCTCCTCGTGGTGAGGGGCCCAGAACTGAACACAGTATTCAAATGCCACATTTCTCTTTCTAAGGCAAACCAGGAACCTCAGCCGAAAGGCTCTCAGAATTCCTGTTTATGTTATTAGTGCAGTTTAACACTGTCCACCTCAGTAGAGTTATGGAGCTTCCAATGAAACATTTAGGAGAAGAACATGACAACAACTGTGTCAGATTGTTGACAGGCAGCCATTTATGTAGATGCTTACCAAACAGATTGTGTTTCTCACTGAGGAGACTGAGAATTGGAATAGAATCTTTTATACCCTTCAGGGAATAAATAGGCAGGAAAAGGATGATGATTCACTTTTTTTTCAGTACCTTTAATCAAAAATAGATTTAAGACAGTGACTAGAGAGTCCCTTGCTCACAAGCATTCACTGTCTCTGGAGGTGCAATCCTAATAATTTTATGCCATATACTACATCTGGGAAAACAAACTCATAATTTAAGAAAGATGAAGAAACCACTTCAAGAGCCAATCCTACACATTATTTGAAAAAATCCCAAACAATATAACCACAGACCCACAGAAAGGGTCATTGGGCACTGGAACAGGCTGCCCAGGGAGGTGGTTGATTCACCTTCCCTGGAGGTGTTTAAGGCACAGGTGGACAAGGTGCTAAGGGGCATGGTTTATTGTTTGATAGGGATGGTTGGACTCGATGATCTGGTGGGTCTCTTCCAACCTGGTTATCCTCTGATTCTATGATTCTACAACCCAGGACAACATAGACGCAGAGTAAGTGTACTTCACCTTTTTACAGAGAGCACAACATGTCAACTGCTTACATGTGTTCAAGGTTTCTGTGTATGAGGTAAGAGATCTAGATAGATCTAATAAAGGTAAGAGACGTAGAGATCATTCTCACTTATTTATATTTCTACTCTACTTCCAAAATACACCTCATTTCCTTCAAGACAGATGTCAGTCTAGATAACTGCATCAAGATAATTTTAAAACCTTTTTTTTTTTTTTTTTGCAAAGGAATGGAAACCAAAACAGCTTAGATCAAGACTTCTGTTTTAATTAAAGCATTCCCAAATACATGGTTTCCTCTTGAAAAAGCAGAACTCCCTTACATTTTGAGTAAAGTGTTAACAGAGATTTTGAAAATTACTTACTCTTCCATCTGCTTACAACATTAATTCTATATTCTAGGAAGTACAGTAAAACCCATTTGAAAAATACTTGTAAAGAGCTCTCTTCTACTGAATTTAATAGAAATGTTAACATTTTTTTAAGCATAAGAATGTTGATTCAACTTTTAATTCTAATATCTAAATTTGCTCCTTGGTCATTTGTCTATTTTACTTCCATTCGTTAATAACTACGATATTTATTAACAAAGGATTACTTGGTTCTCTAATCCTATAATGAATATAACGAGGAGGAGTTTATAGCAAGATAAAAGGCTGAGGGTGCTTAGACTGGACACCAGTTCTGCATGAGCAGACGTACCTAGAACCAGGTATGTATGGGGAGTCAGATGACTAACTTATAAATGTGAACTCCTAATATGTTTTACATGTTAATTCCCCCTTCAAAATGTGTTTTAGAAAAGTCAAAATACTAACAGGAAACTGTCCAGAACAGCCAATAAAGAACATCAGAACAGAAATATCTATAAAATTATTTTTTTATGTAAATTTAGCATCTCTGCAGATCTGATTACGGTATGTAATGGGAGGTTTGGGATTCATTGTCCACAACACACAAAAAGATTTTCCTTGCCAAACACCTGTTTGGGGATAGGAAAAACAGCAAGATTTTATTTTATGTAGTAATATTAGATACATATATACAGACTCTTAGACAGTGAGTCACTCAGGAAGAGGCCATTTGGGTTGCTAGGCCTTCCTACATGACAGTTTCAAAGATGGACCTTACAAATTATTAAACATAGTCCTAGTCATTATGCTAGGACAAGATCACTAAAGAAACAGAAATCACTGAAATATGCATGGGATCACACTGAGATTACAACAAAGTTTCTGTCTCTGTAGTAGACACTGAACACAAACTGGACGGTTAAGTGATAAGATAAAAATTCCTCTGGAGAGCAAAGGTCAAATTAGGATTCCCCCTCCCAAACATCTTGGTAGCAATACTGCAGCTTGTAGCTGCTGTGTTTCCATTTGCATCCAGTACATCCTTTAATAACCTGTAGACAATGAAGGAAAATCTCTTAGTACACTCACGCATTAAGATTAAACATATGTTTAAGTCCTCTGTGAAGCTAGGAACACTTACACAGAACCAGGAAAATAATTTAAAGAGAAGTTCATGAATAAACCTTAAAGTTAATTAATTTTTCAAATTTGATTAAAAAAATAAAGGCACTAAACACAGAAATTGCCAATTGCCAAAAGGAGCTCTAAAGCGTGTATCTCATACATACACAAATATAATTTTCAAAACAGAAAGCTGATAGCAACACTTATAAATAGAAACTTAAGTGTTGTAGAAAAACACTAAGGAAAGGCAGAAGATATGTAGAAATATTACTGTTAGCATACTTAAGGCACACTAAAGTTTTGCAAATACTTTAGGAGCAAAGAGAACTATAACAATTTTATCATCCATAAATATTTATCAGTTATTTCCCTCCCTGTTGGGAAAAGGCTACTATCAGGTATTAATGATGAAACTCTTTCTAGTCTAACGTTAGTTGATATGGATGTTGAAGAGGACTCACTGAAGCTGCACATTTATATTGGCAATCCAAAAAATCTTAAAAGCAAAATTGAAAGGTCTGTAACATCAATGGATTCGGTTCTGGAGCAATTTCAAGGAGGAAAACTAATGTGCTGTTTTTTAAAAGGGAACCTGATCTACCTGCATAACTGTAGACTTCCCAAAACAATGAAACAAAGATACACAGTACATAATTAAAACAAGAAGGACAATGCTAGCATTTAACCACCATCTTAGTTTATGTTAAAAAGTAGGTAACTTGGTAATATAGTGAGGAGACCGCACAAGCATAATGTAACAATGACACAGCCAGGCTTTGCAAAATACTGTCAGGCCCCTGGAAACACGGAATGCAAGCTGCTCTGATGTACTAGGGACTGTATTCTAAAATCACTGACGAAATTTAGTTAATGTAGTAACGTATCTGGCTGAACATGTAGTCTTAATGAATTGCTTTTGCCATAATTGGGGAATATCAAAGAAGCATATAGCTTTTAGTAGTGATAAAACTGCAACTGGAAGCTGGTACTCCTACCTAGCATTTACTATTCAAACAATTAGGACACTAGAGAAAATTATTCTATCATTCCTCCTTGAATCCTAAGGAACTGAAAGATATGTTCTCCTGTACCTGGCAGCAGGAGGTTAAACTGTTTAACATCTAAAGGAAGGCCAGGATGTCATTTGATCATTTTTGATAAACATCAGCACAAGAAAGTGAAATCTGATTATCTATCAATTTATCTGCTTATACAGCTGAGGCTATGTAGAATTAGACTACATAACACTTATTTTGCTTGTTCACTTTTTTTTTTCTTATTATAAGTACCTAAAAAAAGTGCTCCTGGAAAAACAACTATGGAGTGCTATTTCCACATTATTGAATTTTTGTTTCTTAAAGAGATGCTCTTTTTGAAAAGGAATGAATTCAGACATCTCCTATGGCCTTTCTTATTAAAAAAACCCAACTTGGAACAAATTACTATAATGTCATACTCTCTTAATCTGCAACAACACTCATAATCAGGCTAACCAGAGAAAGCTAAAAGCTTTCTTGGGACTCTTCTCAGTGCATCTTTTTCAGGTTTTTTTTAGTCTCAGGATGCTGCCATTCAATATTGGCATTGACAAGTCTGTTAATGTAACACCCTGTTTAGTTCTGCATGCCCAGAGATAGTCCAAGCATAGCACCAAAAAGAGTTTTGTAAACTGTGGTTTAAAAGGAAAGATTTAAAAACTATGTAATGATTAGGGGAAAAAGATAGATTTGAAGTCTTTGACAGTCTTTAGTTCTGTTAATTAGACAGTATGGAGTTAATACAAAAGGGATTTAAGTTAAATATTAGTTAAAGATAGTTTAAAAACTGGCAATGACTTCTGGGGGAGGTTGTGACATTTCTGTCACAGGAGGTTCTCAGAACAGATTAGGCAGAAATGGATATGAATAGAGCTGATTTGGACTTAGAGAAGGAAAGGCCTTTTGGGTCTTTCCACCCTTGTGGTATAGAGTACAATAAATTATATAATGCACATTCCTACAGTTTAATGTTCCTTTCTGTAAGTCACATTCCTGTGACTTTCCTTTCTGGTTATCTAAAATTCCCATTGTAAGTTAACTGAAGAAATACTTCCCCATTTTTTTTTATCCTCCTCTGCAACATTACATAGTTGCCACAACTCACAAGGGAAGTTTTTGTACCTCAGTGTGGGTGAATACATCTCCACCCCCCTCCAACTAGTACTGACAGATACATGTATTTGACAATTTAATTTCAGTCAGACCTATTTGCCTCACAAATATTTTTAAGCATCAAGACAAAAGTTGCCTTAGATTTTAATATGTCTGGGATGTGCATCTTAGAAATCAGATCTCTAACAGATTAAATGAACACACTGTCAAACCTTAATTACTGCATGGGTTTGCCTGTCTTCTACTATTCACTCTCATCTCCAGTAAATAAATGTTTAATTTTTCCAGTACAGAATTTCACAATCACTAAATCTCAACTCTTCTCATACAACTGGATCAACAGTATTGTTTTAATGGTCAACAAGTGACAGAAACATTTCATATGGCTCTGTCCCTCTGATGTGGGACTTCACACAGGTCTCTTACTGGTTTTGGTAGGACTGAGGCTTTCCTGGTGTTAGCAAACCTGTAAATATTTTTGTGAATATTCCTTGACTTTAACATGTCTTTGAGTACTTAATTTCAAGTGCTGGCTCCTGCCTTCTTGAAAAACAGAATCACGCAATGTATTTTTAAAAATTCTTTTAAATGTACTTTTTCTTCAATAGATAGTGCTACAATTTTCAGTTGCAGAACCATATTCCACAATTGATGATGGAATTTTAAGGGAATACTTTTTAAAGAGTCATCTTCTTAACAATGGCTTAAACAAGGCCATAAAATAATGACAGTTCACTATTTTTTTCTTATTTAAAGTCAGAACTGTGGCAGAAAAGAAATTTACACTAAAAATAAGAAGGCAAATCAGCTCCTTGAAGCTACTGGTTCACAGTGTAATTTCATAGAGAATACCAAATTAAAAATACATTGCTTACAGCAAAGAAATTTTATCTTCCTGCCTTTATAGGGAAACTGAAGTCTTTGGCATAAACCACAATATTTTGAAGAGCACTACAGGCAAAGTCAAAATTCCATCCCTGCTGGGGGAAGGCAGCTGTCACACTAAACTAAGAAAACTTTCCAGACCTTCATCTAACATGTAAAGAAACTCTTCTAAGTTCTACTAACAAACGAGTCATTGTAAAATAATCTCATTTGCCTGAAGTCTCAGCCATTTGGCATCCAGCCAGCTGGGAGTGAGGAGCCAGACACTTAATACACTAAGTTCCTAGTAACTAGAAGTCTGCAGGGAGCAGGAGATTGTATTACCAGCAGCTGAGTGAACAAGATCTCAGGTATTACTGAGGAATAGACAATTCGGTTTCTGTAGGCCTTCTTAGTTTTTTGCAACAGATAAGAAGCAGTAAGCTTCATAACCAAAGCGAGCAGAAACAACACTATGTCACATAAACTGCATGAGCCCACAAATGTGGAGTATAAATGTGAGGAAACTAACTTCTGATGAAAGAAAAATAGAGGGAACAACACAGACAACCTCATTCATCACCATTTTAAAAGCCAGTAACTCGGTTAAGATGTTTGAATTTTCTGCTCGTAGTTAAGATAGTTATCTTTTCTATGAAAAGAAAAAAAAATGTTTTTTAATTGAACTTTCAAATACTCTCCCTGCCCTTGCATCTTTTCTTACACTGCAAAAGAAACTGGCAAGTAAAGTGACATGTAACTAGAACAGTAACTCCATTTTTTCCCCTTCAAAAACAGCGGTAGTTAATCCATTTAGCTTTGACTACAATCATTTTTATTGAATGCTGAAATGAGCCATGAATTCTTAGTGCAGACCACAAAGAACAGACTCCTGGTTAGTGCAGGATGCAGAGACTAAGCCAAAGGCCAAACCAAGCCATACCACCTGCAGCTGGGTGCTCAGCTCCACATCCTTCATGTGATACTTAACCAGCACTTGCTATGCCAAATATTGATCATTCAAGGTGTTCCATACACAAATAAACACTGTCTCATTCTCACTACCCACAGCAACATAACACCTTTTGTTCCATCCAGCTCTCAACATTTTTACCCAGTCCTTAAGCACTGAAGATGCCTCCGTGATCATATACATGTTTAATGTATATTTAGAATCATAAATCTAAGTACTTTCCCATGATACATTCAACTATTTTGATTCTCTACAAGTGGCAGCATTCTTACTGTGCATCACTAAGTCATGAAATAATGGATGGATGTGTTATTAAGATCATGACAAACATATCCCTTTCATGGCATCAGATCACCTGTAATTGAAAAGAGAAAATTTGGAGTTTTTTTCCTTGTAACATTTATGAAAGTATTTTAGAGATAATATTGTGCTTCTTGAATGACTTATCCTTTTTCCTCACAGCGATGAATATTTTTACTCAACCAATTATGTATTATCAGCAGGTAACTTCAACTCAATTATTTCTTGCCTCTAAACTGGTCAGTGCACAACTATGTGAGAACATTATGACTATTTCAAATAAGCACTAAAGCAAGCGCAGTGATCCAGCATGCTGTCTTGAACTGCCAATGTGTATGGCTCCAACGACAACAAATGACATTTCAGCAGCCTAAAGCAATCACCAAAGAACGCCTCATGGGTTATGCCACCCTTGATTTACGTTATGCAATGTACTACTAGAAGCATACATTGATCATTAATTGCTATGCTCCAACAAGGTAAACAGGAACTTGAAATTGGATATAACACAGACTGATCTGACTTATTGGAATTTTCAACAGGGTAAAATGATCAAGGCCGTGATTTTTAAAAGCATCTTGTAATCACTCTTTGCATGGCATGTTAAAATTGACCTTTAGGAACTAGATTCTCTTGGTTCATATCCATTTCTTATTGTTGTGCTTTCATTTGTACCCTGTACCACAGCAAAAGCTACAGTGTAATAAGAAAGTTAAAATAAAAGTTAAATGGAAAGAATTAAATATTTAACTGTCTGTTAGGAGGATTAATGCAGAAGTTCTGATCTGTACAATCAATTGCATTTTCCTCACCAAACAATTCACCAGCAAGATCATTTCCAACACTGGGTCATCTATTCACAGAAGACAACTTTTTTCTATTATTCACAAATAAACCTGAAATCCAGTAAAACAAGAACAAGAAAATCAACAAGTAACAGAATGAAAGCTTAATGAAGTAGAAATAAAATGTCTGTATTATTATAGACAAATTTGAGCACAGATCAAGTTACTGGAGCCAGAAACAGTTTTGCATGCACAGATGCAGATTTCACATCTATAGGCAGGTGAACATTCAAATTACATGCAACTTTACATTGTGTGTATTAGTTTCTGACCATTCCCTCCTTCCTGTACAGTGGTCCTTTTTCAGACCTATCTGATTAGAGACTGCAGATCACCTTAGCCCACAACCACAAAGCTGGTTGTAGCAAGAACCTCTGGTTTCAGCATACAGAAGTCTATGCAGATAATGTCCTTCAGAGAGTTAAAAAAATTCACTGCTCTGAAATACTTACACTTCAGAAAATCATAGAATTATAGAATCACTAGGTTGGAAAAGACCTTAGAGATAATTGAATCCAACCACACCTGTCCACTACTAAATCATATCCATAAGCACTTCATCTACCTGTCTTTTAAATACCTCCAGGGATGTTGGCTCAACCACCTCACTGGGTAGCCTGTTCCCGTGCTTGATAACCCTTTTGGTAAAGAAATTTTTCCTAATGTCCGATCTGAACCTCCCTTTATGCAGCTTAAGGCCATTCCCTCTTGTCCTACCACATATTCCTTGGGCAAAGAGACTAACACCCACCTCTCTACAACCTCCTTTCAAAAAAGTTGTAGACAGCGATAAGGTCTCCACTCAGCCTCCTTCAGGCTAAACAATGCCAGTTCCCTCAACGGCTCCTCATAAGACTTGTTCTCCAACCCTTTCACAATCTTTGTTGCTCATCTCTGGACATGCTCCAGGAAGTCAATGTCTTTCTAGTATTTGAGGTGCGGCCTCACCAGTGATGAGTAGAGGGACAGAATCACTTCCCTGGTCTTGCTGGCCATGGTGTTTCTGATACAAGCCAAGACGATACTGGCCTTCTTGGCCACCTGGGCACACTGCTGGTCCATGATCAGTCAGCTGTCAACCAACACTCCTAGGTCCTTCTCTGCCAGGCAGCTTTCCAAACGCTCTTCCCCAAGCCTGTAGTACCACATGGGGTTGTTGGTGTCCCAAGTGCAGGACTCTGCACCTGGCCTTGTTAAACCTCATCCCTTTGGCCTCAGTCCATCGATCCAGCCTGTTCAGATCCCTTTGTAGAGCCTCCCTATCCTCAGGCAGATCAAGACTTCCTCCCAGCTTAGTGTCACCCACAAACAGTAAAGTTGCACTCAATCCCTTCATCATACAACTCATTATTTCTCACAATACAGTGCAAAATACAGATATGCAATATAGGCTTCTAATTTCAACCATTTCAGATAAATAAATGAGGAGTAGTCTAGAAATCTTTGCAACATTTTTTTTTGTAAAGGGAAGAAGACAAAATATTTAGTACACTTCAGTGCAATGATAATACATCTATTGTTCCTCAACATCACTCATATCACTCCAAATGGCAAATTTGCCTATATTTTGTTAAATCTCTTGTCTTAAATAGAGGCCAGTTCTTTTTTTGCTCAAAAGTTCCTACAGCCACAACAGTAGAGGAAAACGATCACTTTGCAATTAATGTCTACAAAAAAAGGTCTGGGTGAGAACAAATCACCAGCATCTTGGTCAGCCTACTAGGTAGTCCATGCCAACTTCCCCACACAATAAATCATTCTGCCACTGATTACTTCTGCCAATATGGAAAAAAATCCTTCTGGTTAAAATGAAATATGCATAAATATACAGGACTGACAAGAGACTTCTTTCTGCTTTCAGAGCACTATAATTTTACTTAAATGGTAGGTGTTTTTTCTAAATAGAATGGCATTTCAAAAAGACATCCAACCCTGTATTTCAAATGCAGCAGTCATCTCTGAAACAGGGTGTTTAAGAAAATTTCAAAATAGAAGAAGCAGATTAGTAAAAAAAACCCTATCAACTGCGTTTTGAATAAAATCATTAGGAAACAAATGCAACTCTCCCTGCCCCCCTTCTCCTTCCTCCAAATCTGCATCAGCAAAAGATATAAGAAGCCACTAAACCACCGAGTCCCATGCCTGCCAACCACAATGGCTAAATAACTCAACATGTATTAGCAACATTTAACGTGAACGTCTGAACTTGAGATTTGGAAATAAATAAAAAAATATGCAGGAAAGTGATCACTGAAATGAAATGAGAATACTTTGAAATCTTTGTGTTTTAGCCATTTTTCTTTCTTTACTGAAAAAGGTGGGCTTCTGTCTTTATGCTAGCATACAACACATCTCTTTATAGTGCCTTGAGTAGATCAGGTCAGAGGGGTTTATTTTTCCCTAATGACAAAACCCAGCAAACCTGCTACATGGATGATTTTTAATAACAGAATCTCACTGTTAAACCTGTGCGACTATGATTAGGAGGAAAAGAATAAGGAGGGAATGTGGAGGATGAATTTAAATAACAAGAACAGTAAGGCTGGCCAATACCAGTGAATAAGTTTGGTGAGAGGAGAATAGGGCACAAAATCCCTTGAATAATGACTCCAGAATTACAATGAATGATATGGGTTACATTTGCAACAACTACTTCAACCTTTCCTACCCACAAAGAAGAACAGAAAGGTGCATTTTAGCCTATTCTCTTCGAACCAGGGTAATATTCTAGGAACGGAGGAAACAGAAAAGTGGAAGACAATCTCGTAGTGTTACAAACTTCTCAAAGGAAAAGAAAATCATAGGTTAGAAAGCAGGACAGACACCTTACAGTACCCCCAGATGTCTGATACAAGCCATCTACAACCTTTCTTTCTACCACTAAGATTTTTTAAAATCGTTTGTTTGTTTGTTTTATGAAATACATTGGAAAACTAGGTTTCACTAGATTCTTGACATCATCTCATATACTTCACATGTTCACAGTACAACCCAGAGACACTCCTGCACCCTCTATCACATCAAACAGAAGTTATAAAATTCTGATGGCAAGTACAGCTAGATGGGTAACTCAGAAAAAGGAAGTATATCATGCTGAACAATTTCTTTTATCCTCTTTTGAACTCACCATAAACTCCTTCAGAAACAACTCCTGTGTCTGCAGTTACTTACTGAATTAAATATCAACATCCTACCACATACCTGGAGGAAACATGCTGATACACAATTAAACAATGGCCAGCTGACCTCACATTCAGCAGAAACTGGATCATAAAAGAACATCTTGAACTAGATTTTAAAAATCAATTACCAAAGATGATTTGCACTGAAATAAAGATTTTATTCTTTGCTAATTTACAGCAAAAATAGCCAAGATAGATAGAAATGTTCGTGTTATATGAAGATACAAGGTCCAATGTTGACTCTGATATTATAACATTCCAGACTTTCATCAAGAAGTACAATGTAGCAAATCTTAACCAAGTATAAAACCTAAGTAAAACATAGAGGTATGACACAAAAAATAATCTGTACTGTGGGTTCTAGGTATATTCAATGGAGAGGGATTTCTTCATGCTAGAGCCCAAAGCACCATCAAGACTTCAATGTGGGATGTTGTATAAACCCTAGGCTCCACTGTAAATCAATCAATACATCAATAAATAATCAAACCGATTAGGTGGAAAGGAGATAAAACTAATATGATAAAGGGCATGGCTAGTGTATCTTATGGGATATGACTAAGTTCGGCTTGGTTGATCTGTATCAATGAATGTTAAAGAAAATAGTAGCTTACACACTTATTAAGATCTAGAAGAGAAGGAAAAGAATAAGCAAAACCAAGATGCAGTCTAACAGAAGTGAGTATCGGGTGGCTATGAAGAGAGTCAGTCCACATATTTAAAAAGGATTTCTCAGCTTCAAAGAAATTTATCTTTTGGATAGCTTTTCATACTAAAGACACTGGGGCAGAATGCCAAATCTTCAAAGTCAGGTTTGACAATTTCATGACACAAGTTAAATGATATGATTGTCTGCAACAGCAGACGATAACACAGACATCACTTTACAGTCCTAGAATCCTACTTGAATGTAAAATTAAAAATACAACCATGCTGATACTAATCTTACCAAAACACTAAGTTATTACTAATCTGCTAATCAGCTTTATCCTCTTAGAGGCAGGCATAATGAATAAGCTGTTGAGGCAACACAAAATCTTTTTAACCAAGTTGATATTAAAGCTGAAATCTGCTGAAATCTCCCAGAGATAAATTTTAAGTGCTTTATGCTACCTTGTGGTAAAGAAATTGTGTAGAAGGCATTAACTTTTACTAATGTGCAAATATTTTAATACCTATGATAAATAAGGTAATTTAGATAACACAAGTTTACCTCCAGAAAGTTCTTAAAGATCAACACAAATATGAATCCATACTCATTAATTCTGTTTTCAACAGTCCAAAATTTTTTTTGGTTCACACATACACAAAAAAAAAATATTACACAGAAGTAAAAGACTACATTTTTAAATGTTTTCTGTCTTATTGAATTTGATAATAAAACAATATGAATCTTCTCTTGTGTTTTGGAATTCTTTTCATTTAACACTGCACATTCTGCCTTCAGCTACCCCTACAGGAGATGCTACCTTCATTAGGCCTAAGTATTTCTTTCCAACAAAGCTTCATTGCTATTACTACCATCCATATCTTCTGTGACATTGCAAATATCATTCCAAATGCCATTGTCTCTGCTTTAAGCTTTATACTCTTCTATTTTGACAGTAGTTTAGTCCTGTGGCATTTTCAATGGGCTGGATATTGCAACTTCCCATTCCTACAGGCAACATAGTGCTACAAGACTCTGTGATTAATGCTCTCTTCATTCTTCTACATTCTTCATATGTGAGTTACTTCATCTCCTACATAATTTTACTAGTTAGTAATAACAGTTCATTATTTTATTTGAAATGTCAATATTTTATAATTCTTGTAATTTACCTTACTAATGCTGTTAAAAATTAATTATTTTCATAACTGCATATCTTGCATTTCCAGCAAATCCTCAATTACTCCTATAAGTTTATCAACTTTAAAAAGAAACAAAGTAAAACAATACAAAGCATTTTAATTGAGACTGAGAGTTGACCACGACGCTTCACCACATTAGGTCATCTGTATTTGCAGAAAGGTTTTAACTTCATACTTGAAAAAATGCACACATTGCTGAAGAATGATCTAGTGTTTATATTTTTAAAGGCAGCTTTCTGCATTAACACTACCTTAATAGTTGTCATCAAAAATCATCAAACCAAACTTACAGAAAGAGGTGCTAAGACATCCTCAATTTACACCACAATGAATGCAAATGTATTTAGCAATACCAATATTTAGAAGGCAAGTAGCATTTTGTCACAACTTGAGCAGCATCAATAAGGTGTATCAATCTTTTTCCTGTTTTTAAATTTCCTTCTGGAAAGTAATTTTTAAGCACCTCAAGCTAAAGTAGTTGCAGTAACATCACAGTTTTTGATTGCCTTCTGATTGAATGGTGTATTTGCTTGCTAAATCTACCGAATACAATACCTAATCACTTGTTGCCAGAAATACCTCCCCATGGGAACTTCACTCTTCAAGCAAGCAAAAGGCAAAGTAGTGTTGCAGTTAAATCTAAGAAACTGAAAACCAAAATCCAGAGCTTGAATTTCTAGAAAGTCGAATTTCCCATTTATCTTTAAATTAATATGATCTCTAGCACATCACTGGTGCAGTTTAAGGAGTATTCATTTTGTGTTAGTTTTAGTAGACAGGCATCACCACCAACAAAAAGCAATCAAACTGGAAACTGCTGTTATGCCAAGTCTCCCTGCTCTTGTCTCCTGCTCCTCAGAACTGGGTTAATACAGCAACAAGCGAATGTCTACACAGCAGCTAACTTGATCAATGCCTGTCACTGCAGGATGGAGTCTGGACACTATCTAGTAATTTAAATATCAACAGACATAAAGCTTTAGGAAAAGTAAAAATTATTTAATCGGAACCTCAGTTAAGTGACTACATGCTTTTGTGCTTTTGCCTCACAGAGCTGAATACTTGGTGGGTATACAGCACACTGTCAAGTCTTGACTTTAGCCAACAGCTAACATTCCTAGCAAAATATTTTCATTAAGTTTTAACATCACTCTCTTCAGGTCTCTCTTGTGGCTGTAAAAAGGTAAACGTGTTTTTATATATACGTATATTTGGGTATGTATGTATGAATGTACACAATAAAATTAAACAATGCTTAATGTTTGTAAGTAGAATGAAAGATGAATTACAGTTCTACAGAACTAATATTTTCCACTGGTAAGACTTCTGATACCCTGGGGTGCATCAAGTGCAGCAAACAGGTTGAGGGAGGTTACTCATCCCCTACTGAGATCTCAGTTGGAGTACTGACTCTGACTCAGTTGGAGTACTGAGACTTTCCAGCTCAGGAAAGACAAGGAACAACTGGAGAGAGTCCACTGGAGACTGGAGCATCCCTCTTATGAAGACAGGCTGAGTGATTTCAGTCTGTTTATCCTGCAAAACAGAAGACTGAGGGGGTTTATCAATGCTGATAGGTATCTAAGGGGCAGGTCAAAAGGATGAGGGCAGACACTTCTCAATGGTGCTCAGAGACAGGACAAGGGGCCACAGGAAAAAAATAGGCACACAGAAAGTTCCACCTCAACAAGAGGAAAAACTTCTTTACTTTGAAAGTGACAGAGCACTGGGATAGGATGCCCAGGAAGACTGTGGAGTTTTCTTCTATGAAGATATTCTAAACCTGCCTCAATGTGCTTCCATGCAGACTGTTATAAGTGAACCTGCTTTAGCAGGTGGACTATTTAGTGGGTGGACTATTGTGATGTCCTGAAGTCCCTTCCAATCCCAGTCATTCTGTGATTCTGTGGTTCTCTTATAAAATATGTAAATTCATTACTGCATCTGAAATGTGCAGCAATGTGAAGAATAAATTACATGTTATCCCAGTTAGGCCAAGTGCAAGTGATATACAAACTTTTTTCCACATAAAGAAATGTACCTACAAAATGCCTTTATTAATAATCCACTTCATCTGTAGCTAGAACCACTATGCTGACAGCAAAATGGTATATTTGCAAACTTGAAAACCCTAAAACCCACAACATGGTTTCAATATATGCATCTGATTGACCAGTTGCACTAAATTACTGTCGGAAAATATTGTGCCTTATTTTGTTTCACAGCCAGCTGCAGCACTACAGGAGGCTAAATAATGACTGCATGCCTCAGTTTGATGGGTAGATATGTTACAATCTGTAACCAAATAGAGACTGGTTTTTTTCTCTTTAAATGAACAATAATAAGAATGGGAAGTGTAAGAATGAGCAGAAACAGGTAGGCAGCACTCTGGCAAACAAACTCATTACTGAGGTTTGTCTCAAACTTTACTACTGAAAGAGAATTAATATTCTTAGTTTTTAATTCATAGACATTTTTCTTTCTGTAGATTTGAAAAAAATTTTAAAAAAGAAAAACAAGTATCATCATCTTCTTATTGGGCAACTAATTGGTTCATCATGTTAGCCTGATCATAAATGCACAAAGAACATGCTATAATTAACATTAATGTGTTCAAGTAGGCAGCAAAGTCTCCTAAACAGAACTATCCTGGAAAAACACGTGCATCACGTGCCATTTAGTGTCATAAAACTAGAACATGCTGTACCATGTCATGTGGGTTGCCCCAGTCCAACCTCCTTTGCATCTTGAACCCCAATTTTGTAATCTGGAACAACAATGATTAGGTTTGTTACTTCACACAACATAAACATTCACATTGAATAGGAATATAAATGTCAAGCAGTTTGAGCCATAATGTTCAAACAAGTTGCCATAAGAGCAGAAGGATGGAGTAGCATTAAGGTCCTGCCGGAAGACCCAGGCAACTCACTGCAACCTGTAGCTTAGATTTGAGAAGTGGCTAAGGTCCTTCAGCCACAGGATACTGGAAGAAAGGACCAACTCCTCCAGGTCTGTCTCTGCTGTGTAAAAGCACCAACTGATCACAATTCCTGTTGTCTCTAGCTTGCCACATCTTTAACAAAGCCAGATGCAACATCCTCTCCATTATACACTCTGCAGATCTCATGCAGTCATCACCAGGAAGGAGAAAAGTAGTTTGTAAGAAAGCACTTGAGCGATAACCAAAATATTGTGCCAGGTAATACATCTACCAGTTGCCCAAGACTCCACAATATTAGTCAATATACACCTTGGAAGTCCAGTCCTCTCTGAACTGTCCCAACCACCATGAAGTCACTCACTGAAGCTATGTTTCCACATCCTACTAAATACTTGAAGAGCTAGGTCAACATTATTTCATAATACTCAAGAAACTCTTTCAAATTTAAAGCCATAGAAGAACAGTTGGTTGAAGTCTTTAGAATGCACAGCTTCACATCACATCCTTTCACAATATACATGTTCCACAGGGATTTATGGTTCTCGGCATTTAGCAGCCATTTAACAGCATGACTGAGATATGACAAGGGAACGTCAAGATGTGAGGCTTGCTGGGACACCATTGGAAGGCTGGACTATTCAGTGTGCATCTGATATGGGCAGAAAGATGAACTCCATTCTTCATCGGCTTTCCTAAAGGAACTAGTTGCAACATACAATGTTAACAATCAGTGAGAGAGGATGATAGCATGAAGCATGGAACACACCAGCACAGAAACATTCAAGTTGGAAGACACCTTTGAAGCACATCTAGCCTAACCTCCTGCTCCAGGCATGATGTTACTGACACACCCTCAGAATTATATGTTGGATCATCTGGTCCAAAACCTATGCAGTAAATTTATATATTACCCTACATTCAGAGAATTTTAAAATTAAAATCTAGCACCTCTTAAACATGCATTTTGTTAAGACTTGACTCTGACATATTCCCATAATATTAGATTTCACTGTAAGCCATTTTTCCATTACAACATTTCTGTTTGCATTGGTAGCTGAGGAATGTGTTTCTAACATCTTTTTTTGTCACTGATATAGATTTTACACCTCAGCAGCAAAAAAACCCTTTAAATCTCACACAGTATGAAGCAGCTTGGAGAATGAAGCCAGTTCTTTAAGATGATAGCAGAAAACATACTTTCAAAACACAAGCTTTTAAAGTTGAATACGTGGGAAACACAATGTAAATACTGCGTACTCTGAACACGGGGAGGAGGGGGTAGAACAACCAAAAAAACCCCTCAAACTCACATTTTTCTGGTTTCCTGCACTTAATAAAGTCCCCTCTCAATGGTCTGACAAATGATGAAGTATTTGTCTTTTGTTTTTCAGTGCAGTCCAACACAAATTATGCATTACATCAACAGACTCCTCTATAATCTTTTCCATTGTATTCCTTCCTTACAGATTTTAACCTAGTAGACTAATGAAGTGAAGTCATTGAAAAACTAAGAAATATCTTTTTCCCATC
Source organism: Coccyzus lansbergi (assembly GCA_033558105.1). Taxonomy (NCBI): domain Eukaryota; kingdom Metazoa; phylum Chordata; class Aves; order Cuculiformes; family Coccyzidae; genus Coccyzus; species Coccyzus lansbergi. The sequence continues at coordinate 3,250,523 of JAUMJK010000245.1, forward strand.
TCTGAAAAAAACCTGCACAGTCTTGATAAATAACTTATAATGCCAAATACATAGCCTGCCTAAATTTTCAGGAGGTTTATTAAATTTAAGGTGGCCATATACTACACAGGAAAGTTTTAATATCAGTCACCCCACTTTTTACACATCTGTTATGGAAAAATCAGCAGCAATTTCTGAGTGTCTGCATGCAAAGACAAAGCACATCTGAAGAATGTACATTCATAATCCCCATGAGCAATGCAGATGTCAAAAAATGTCTCCTGTAATGAATAGGATTCCAAACTGTGAGAATAAATACTGTTAACAGGAAAGTGTGAATAAATGACAGATTATCTAGCCAAATAAAAACACATATGTTTTCAAGGTTCATGGTCTGACATCAGAGGCTTCCAAAAGGAAAAAAATCTACTAAAAAAAAGACATATATATAATCTATGAATTTTGAAAAAATGCTCCAATCAAAAAACCCAAAACAACACACGCTGTTTTCTCAGAGGCCCACGGTTTAAAGATTTTCTTCAAACAACCTCAGTATCATAACAAAAATCATGTCATGAATTCACAGTATAAAAGTGGCAAGAAAAAAATCAAATTGCTAAAAGACATTAATAAAGAAGCACTATGTAAAATGTTAAGCACTTCAAGATTTTTTAATGAATATTCATGTTGGACCATTCCCTGCTACAACAAAAAGAAAAAACATAAATATGCTTTCAGCATAAAACAATCATTAGTTTCAAGTGGTACTTAATTAGTGAGTCTGGAACAAATTTACATAAATTCTCATTACAATATAGAATCATAGAATCATAGAACAACCAGGTTGGAAGAGACCCATCGGATCATTGAGTCCAACCACTCCTATCAAACACTAAACCATGCCCCTCAGCACCTTGTCCACCCATGCCTTAAACACCTCCAGGGAAGGTGAATCAACCACCTCCCTGGGCAGCCTCTTCCAATGCCCTAAATCTCCCCTGGCGGAGCTTGAGGCCATTCCCTCTTGTCCTGTCCCCTGTCACTTGGGAGAAGAGGCCAGCTCCCTCCTCCCTATAACCTCCTTTCAGGTAGTTGTAGAGAGCAATGAGGTCTCCTCTCAGCCTCCTCTTCTCCAGGTTAAACAACCCCAGCTCTCTCAGCCGTTCCTCATAAGGTCTACTCTCCAGCCCCTTCACCAGCTTTGTCGCTATTTCAACCTTCTAAGTAAAGTTAATTGCAGGTAAATTAAGGATTTGACCATCCTGTGTCAGCATGGTGGCTAATGCTTCATCTCCTGTTCTCCACAGTCACAGCTTCCTGACAATATACCTTCTGCAAAAACTCACAATCCCATCTAGAATAGCCAGCTACACATTTACAAAAAATTTCCAGTGAATGTAACATCTTTTAACAGAAACAGCAATTTTAAAAACTAATTATGATTTTGTTACTTGCAATTTTCACAAGTTAGCATTTAAAAAGCTGTGTTGATGCTATGTAATTGTCACATTACTCCCTCATCCAGGATAAATTACAACAATGGATTTGGATTTATGGTCATCAGTGTAACATTCAGTTTATACTTGGTAAATTTACTACTACTTTGTAGTCTCCAGAGATTCAAATTTCAGTTATCTTCATGATACCAACCCCTATTGTGAGTGTTACTGGACTATTTCAGGAGGATATAAATTAATATTAAAGGGTAGCATCTTTCTAAATGCAAGCATAGAGAAGAAGCAGTAAACCCAGAACACAGTTCTTCCATCTTTGCTAATCCACAGGCAGTAGAAGACTACACAGAACAAATAAAAAACCAGATGGAAATATATTAAACTGCCTGAGATTTCTTTGGTATGTCATGGAATTCGCCCTTACTTTAACTCCTACACTGCAAAATGGGGCACAACACTGGACTTGCTTTAGATGCCCTTAACATTTTTATCTCAAGTCATTATTTTACAAAATGTTTTAAAATATGAATAGCTTATTGCATTATTTATTTTTATGTACATGTTTTATGAATGACTTAACTCATTTATTATTGTGTGTGTGACCAAAATCCAGGTTTCATCTTTAGCAAAGGTATAGAAAAAAAGAAAAAAATAAATGCCACATACCAAACATACCTAAAAGCTAAAAAAGAAACCTAAGCCACAAATCTGATCTTTATATTTCATAAAATTCTTTGAGCATCTCAACAATTATATCGTGACAGCAAAGCTTTAAGAAGTCAAAGGCTGGAAGAAAAGCAGGGTTGACTATGAGAAAATAAAGCAGGCTTCCAAAAGAGAATGACAATTTAGCAACAAGTTCTAGGCAGTAATTAACAACAATTTACTGTAAGCTTTACATGTGTGAGTAGCTAAATTACTGCCTGTACTTTGTCCTATAATAAACTGATGTAAAATTTTGTCATTTGTTTCCTGATAAAATTTTACAATTCTCATCTGGCACCAAGGACAGCCCAAAATTCGATAAACTGTTTTGCTAGATTTTGTACACAAAGTCCCATCTTCACTGATAGTTTTATATCAACTTATTTTCACGTCTTGTACAGTTATGCAGATACTGTTATAAATGTAAATATATCTTGTGATAGTTTTACACTTTGGCAGATTGCAAATGCTGTTGGATTAGAGTTGGAGTCTTTAATACAGTAAATAAGTTACAGGGCATCACTACAAGAAAGGGCATAAGGGATGAATGCTCACATTAGTATTCGATGCTGAAGCTCTCAGCAGCTGAATATCCAGCTAATGGCTAGGTGTTGCTGCTCATCATATTAAAACTCTGGCTTACATAAAGCAGTGATGTATTTGACTTTTGCTTTTATCATTTTTTCAGTCCTTGTACAAAGGTTCCTGTCAGGTATTTAAAGCAAAGAAGAAAAAAACCCAGTCCACAGTATAAGAACATCTATGTACGCAAGTGCCAGGAAGTGGTACCAGAATCAGAAGCAAACTACTCTGGGGGTCATGTTTTCTTCTTTTAGCACCAAGCCCACAGCAGAAGCTCTAAAAATACTCTTGCATTGGCAAATTTTGTATCATTTCAGACAGCTACAAAGACTATGACAAAAATATTTATAGCAATGAAGAGGAGACAGCACAACCTCCTCAGACAGTCCCAAGTATTAACTCTTCAATGGATTAAAGGCAATAAAAATACAAAGAGAATTATATATGTCTGAACAACTTTTAGTTTTAGTTCTCTATTTAATTTCAGACAAGGCAGTATATAACAACTTCAAGTTGTTGTCTAACTGTGGGTGCTATGAACATTTTGTGCGCGTGCCACCAATACACTCTAATGTTTGCCTTCAGTAAATGCAGGGGAAATTCCCTAAAACCCACAGGGAGTCAGCAAATCTCTGGACTTACATTACAGACAGATGAATGAATGTATTCAGTGTGTTCCCTACACTTTCCAATTCCAAAAACGGTTGTACTGGCTAACAGCAGCGCCTGAGGAGTAATCTACATATAGAAAACTTTGGACCAGCAGTTATCCAAGAAGGTCACATTAAGGAAAAAAAGATAGTTTTGACTACATAGGGTGAGGAAGGGGGACAAATCAGTACTTCTAAATGGTTTGCCTTCATATCTCTTATCCCCTTCTACTTCTGTTCCTCTCCACTACTTCATATAGCTTGTTTCCCAGACAAAATGTTGAGGATGTTGAGGCTCTGGAGTAAGTCCAGAGAAGAGCAACGAGGCTGGTGAAGGGGCTGGAGAACAGAACCTATGAGGAGCGGCTGAGAGAGCTGGGGTTGTTTAGCCTGGAGAAGAGGAGGCTGAGAGGAGACCTCATTACTCTCTACAACTACCTGAAAGGAGGTTATAGAGAGGAGGGAGCTGGCCTCTTCTCCCAAGTGACAGGGGACAGGACAAGAGGGAATGGCCTCAAGCTCCACCAGGGGAGATTTAGGTTGGAGATTAGGAGGAGGTTTTTCACAGAAAGGGTCATTGGGCATTGGAATAGGCTGCCCAGGGAGGTGGTTGAGTCACCTTCCTTGGAGGTGTTTAAGGCGCGGGTGGATGGGGTCTTGAGGGACTTGGTTTAGTGTTAGATAGGTATGGTTGGACTAGAAGATCCGATGGGTCCCTTCCAACCTGGTTGTTCTATGATTCTATGATTCTATGAAAAATAAAACATTTCTTTGCAGAGTTCTTTATTTGTCAATATTTCATGCATCTGTACAGTAGCTTAATATTTCTTACCATTTTTCTCATCTTACACAACGCTCTTCCATTCTGCTTCTACTTCTTCAGATTTCTTTCATACGGTTGCCCTCCCTGACCTGCCTCCTATCAGTTTGCCTCACTTAATGTCTCTTTAGATCAATTTTCTTTTGTTCTTCACAGGAACACTACAGCATATGGAAAAGCCAAACTCCAGATGCAGGGAGGCCCTCATACTATCGCTAAGCTTATTAATCCCATCACCATTTCACTACAGAACTGTGGTACCACCACAGTTTCCACAACCAACATAGTTTCCTGCATTTCCATTTTGTTGAACTAATCATTAAAAGGAGGACCTGCTGACAGTTAGATTGAAGATGCCTCGAGTCAGACAGATAAATTTTTCTCACAGGAGAATCCTGCTGTAATTAACACAAGAACAGCATCTACAGAAATATCGTTTTGCAGAAACATTGCTCTACTGTTCATGTTGTCCTCTTTACCAGTAACAGTTAAAGCATGAGTCAGGAGGGAGATCATCTATCCAATGAGCACAACCATAGTCACAAAACCTTTTTTAACATAAAATAATTGCAAAGAGTTCTGTTTTAATACACATCCCCAAATAACAACATACTCCACTGAAACACAACAGTTTTCCTAGCAGGGCTAGACTACCTTAGCATACACCTTCCCATTAACTGCAGTTCTTTTCTATATTAGAAACATCTGGCTATTGCTATTCTCAAACAAGCAACTGTAATCTGTTGATTTTCAGTCAGGAAAATCAAAGAGTTTTAAATATACACTTCAATATTCTGAGAAACATAAGCTGGAAATTATATCAACATAGACATACATCTATGTTTGGCCCAGTCACTGTCTTGATATTGTACACCTAAGGAAGACCAGATGTGACCTGTGTGAAAACAAGAACTTTCTAAGAATACATACATTTTAATGCCAGTGTTCAGGCACAGCTACAATTACCATGCACATTCATTCACTCTGGGCAAATGAACAGACAGGAGGGAAGAACTGGGTGGAGTCACTTCAACCACCTTTGTCATTGCTCTAGTCAAATGAGAAGATAGAAGATAGAAATGAAGATAGAAAAAAACCCCTTTTCACTCGATCCAACTTTATGAATTCTCAAATATTCTCTTTCTCTGCAGACGAATAAACCTCATATCTTACAGACATTTACAGAAAACGCATTTCACACCAAAACAGCCAACAGCTACTCGTCAGCACACTTTCAGGGAGGTTGAGAGCACGTTTTGGCCCTCGTGCTCCTCGACTCAAACAAAACAAAAAAAAAAAAAAATCAATTTGCCTCTGTATTCCCAGTTTTTCTACAGTACTATGTTGAGCATCACTAATTCCTGGCTTTCTGGTTTTGTTTTTTAAAAAAAAAAAAAAGCAACCAAAATACCCCCAATGAAAAAAACCCACAACACAACTCTGTCTAAAGCTGTGTAAAAATATCCTTAAAAACAGATATAAGAGCGAAAAACCATCTGTCAATTATGGCACAATAACAGTTTGTATTGATAACTGCAAATAACAGTTCTGCTTTTGGGTCATTTTTCACACATTTTGATGGCTTCTATCACACACACTGGCAGGCTCGAAAGTTGAAAGGTATGATAGCAAAGCTTTAGTGAAATCAGAGTCATCTTTCATTCTGCAGTTTTAGGCCTACTAGAAACAACAGTAAGCATTTATCCCTTCCAGTAAGTTCATCTACTAATCAGGAAACAGCAAGCAATTTTGCAGAAGTCTGGCTATTCTCAAATGAATTTTTAGGTACAAGAATTTTAAGTCATTGCAAATATGACAGGAGAAGTTTGGGGTTATGTTGTCATTAGTAACTTCATTCGCAATTTGATTTCCTTGAGAGGTAATAAAGCTGAAACATTTTGCCAGCCACAGGCTAGCAAAAGGGCTGGCCAATCAGTTCCTGAATTTATTATAAACATTCATTTTAATATTTTAACTTCAATGTTAAATACCTATATAAGCTAAAATGGTCACAGAATAGTTAACCAGATTTTAGAGTCTAAGTTTACTCTTCACTCAGTAGTAACATTGAGAACCTTATTTAAATGAAAAATCAAACCCAGTGTTGTTGAGAAATCTTTCATGTATCAGAATGGTGATTATAGCCAACAGACAGACTTTTTATGATTATTTAAGAAAATCTATTTGACTCACATATTTTTTCTCTTTGCAGTCTAAAATCTGAAATATACATATACTATGAAAAAAAAAATAACCCAGAACATCTATAAACATAAAGAAACATACCATAGAATAAAGATCTACTCCTGGTTTTCTCCCTTTGCAACTCACACCAACATAGTGTCAAAATCCATATTTATACAAAATGTCCACACTTCTAATCAGTAACTTTGACCCAGTGCTGAAAACCAACTCAGTGAATCCAATTCTTTGTACATTTAGGGACCGATAACAACTTGACTCTACATCAACCAGAATCAAGCTCACGACTTACAGTCACTTTTCTTCCATCAGCACAGAAAGTGATCTAGTTTTCTGGGTGAAAGATTTGAATAAATAATGCAGAGTTGTTTAACGCAAAGTATTCATTACACTCAAGATGAAGAGCTCAGTCAGCAGCCGATCCAAATTTAGTAACTTCAACAACTAACACACAGGCTTTATTAACACCATCTTTTTAGTCTTGTAAGTTTAAGAATGTGATTTGGTATTATTTATTGACAGTCATCCAAGCAACTTAAATAGCAGCCATGTAGTGCACACCTTAATAGGAAAATATGATAATCTATAACAGGATTCCTTCTGTAATTCTTAATATTATGTAATAATTAATTTTAAAAGTAACAATGCTACTCCTTTAGAAACTGCTGTCATGTTGATAATAGTTCCATAAACAAGAGTGCAAACAAGATCATTCTAATAAAATAAAAAGATAAAAATATTACAATATCTTACAAAAAAAACTACCCTTAGTAGATAAAACCAAGGAAAAATTTAGCCATGACAAGAGGATTTGGTAAACTGTCTAGTTTGTGTTATTAGTTATGTAGCTAATGTTTATACAGAAAGTATGTGAAAACTGAACATGTGCACTATTAACTACAAAGTAATGCCCAGTTTTTCCTTTTTCTTCAAAAATCCATTCACACCTGAGAACATTAAGCATATTTGTCTTGATTAGCATTTTTGTTACACAATTAATACTAAGCAGTGCAACACAAAATGTCTGCCTGTTCTCCACTAGCAAACTTCCCAGCGTACACTGCAAGCAGCAATCAGAACACGCACAGTTGGAAGTCAGCGCTCAAAGCACTTCAGTAGTTTAATCAATCCATGTGCATTTTAAATGAATGGTGGTACATTCCCAGCAGTGGTTACAGTGTTATTCTAAGCAAACAATAAAGAGCAAAAAAATGTTTTCATATTACGGAAATATGAAGTATGGAAAAAATACCAAAATCAATTCTTTTTTTTTCCTAGATATTCTTTAGGTTGGTACCAGTGGTCCACTGACACTTCATTGACTTCAAATCCTAGGTGCATTAAACTTACAATCTGTGCTGGACAGAAAGTTTTTACCATCAGAAGCCTGTAAATATTACAAGTTATTAAGATGCTTGGTTTATAGGTTGATAATACAAATCTAATATAGCTGTATCATTTGTTCCACTAACTGCAGCCATGAAGATGCTGGAGCCCTCAACAGAGAAGATTTGCTTTCAGAATACTAATACTACATATTTTAATTTGTAAGCAGTGTGAAAAATTTCTTATTCACCTTTTTTCAGAAATTTCAATTTTTAAAAAAATTGTGCAGTATCCCAGGCAACATCCTTAGGTGGCAATTCTCCTAAGAAACCAATACAGGCAAAAATGTTAACAGCACTAACAATTCTATATTAACATTTAATCACTATCTAGTGGTTAAAGGGTGTTCCAGTACTTAAAAGTGTGGCTACAATGACCACAGCTTCTTCACATGGAAAAGACAAAGAACAAGAGGTAAAAATTGCACCAGGAAATGTTTCACCTCAACATAAGAATGAAATTTTCTACACTGAGCACAACCAATCATTGGAACAACCTCCATACGAATGAGGTAGAGACCCCATCTCTGAAGGATTTTTGAGACAGGATCAGACAGGGTGCTCTCTTTCCCCTGAAAGGCTGGACCACATCATCTTTCAAGGTCCGTTCCAATCTGGGCTGTCCTGTTATTCTATGGTATAAAAGTCTGGCTATCAGAAAAAAAGAAAATAAAGGAATATACACAAAATATTGCCAGTAATGCTAACAACCAACCAGTAATTACTTTGAAATCATGTGACCAGTTAAATTAACAATTAAAGCAATTTTTGATATTTTCTTTGTCTTAAAACAGGACAAAATTAGGTTGTCAGCCTACCATTCTTGATTTGGAAAAATGTTACATAAGATACTCAACTGCAGTAAGGAAAGTAAGGCCTGTACTGCTTTGTACTGTTAGTAACTCATACATAAGCCATAAAAAAGCTGCTTTGGGTTAGCTTTAATCTGTGTATAAAACTTCTTAGAATTCTTTCTTGATTTCCCATTAACCTGTTCTCACCATCTATGCAACTTATAAAGGCTGGAGGCAAACGCCTTTCATCAGAAAAGCCATTTAATGAACTTAAGTATTTCTTGAACCTAAATAACTGGACAAGAAAAGCATGCAGCTTCAAACTTGGTTTTAAGTTAGCTAAATCAGGTAACACAAGGCATAGATTCAATAAGTACTGTTTATTAATAAGAGAAGCATTTTGAGGTAATTATTTGAAATTAAAATAAGCATATTTTATCTTTATTTTTGAAGGTTAACAAATATATGTTACAAATTCTACAATAACAATACATTTTTGTGAAAGTTACAATTACTTAACTGAAGTAAATAAAAAATGCTGTTCCAACTGGTAGTGAAGCAACCTATCTGCCAAAATTGTAAGATTTTAAATATCTAAACAAACAGAAAGAAGTTCTACTTAAAATTTAACTACATTCATTATTGTCCAAAATTTGCTAATCAGTTCTTGGTGATAACAACTTGTACTGCCCTTCTAGTGAAATAAACAAACAAAAAAGGCCTCTGATTTAGATAACTCTTTGTTGTTGACAGAATTCACATAAAGCTTTTATTTATAGACACACACATATGTATATCAAATATTAACAAACTAACAGTGTTACATGTAGACACTGACTACTTAGTCTCTTTTACTTGTGAATACTTTTTAAATGAGCTAATTGAGACAACACATTTGCAACTGAAGTTGTTTTTTCTCCTGCCTTTATTCACAATTCAAAGCTTAAAATAGCTAATCTACAGCATTCTCAGGATAATCTATGGATACTGTATTTCATGTGTATAGTTTGAGCATCTGGAAAACTAAAATCTACTAAAAAGCCAATCCCCTAAACATATGATTAGACAATAAACATCAATGTTATATTTGTTCGTAGAAATGATGTGAAACCACTATGTATTGCAAACTGTACTCATTTCTGCGGAGTATGGTTTTAAAAAAGCATTGATTTTACTCAGTCTTAAAGGGAATTTCCCTCATCAAACTAATTTACTTAAGTTTTAATTATTCCTTATAAGAAATTAATAATAAAAATGTGATTTTAAAATATTCATTTAGCCCCAAGAGATCATATGTTATCAGTCTGTCTTGGTAATGTCTTTGTGTAACATTTGAATTACATGCCATTTGAGGGCCACCGCTAAGTATGAGTTTCTAGATGTTAGCCTATAGTCAATGTCCAACTAGTTTAAGTAATGTTATTATTCTAATAAAAATAACTCATTATAGGCAGATTGTTTTAAAGGTTCTTTTAAAGAGAAAATGCATAATTTGATGTTTTATTCATTTTAAACAACATTACTGAAATTACCATGAAGCATTGTGTTAACACCGAAATACAGCTGAAGAGAAAAATCTCTTCAGAGTTCATAATGACAACATGTGTTTTATTTAAATTTTGCTCATTGGTACAGCCTCATGAGACGCATATCATTTAAATGAGGACATTTGGAAATTAGTTGTAAAATCTGTCTACAAAATGTAATGATTAAGCTCTGAACTGCATGAACATACATACATAATCATTCAGCAAGTACTATATGATGTAAGAAAAATGAAGTGAAAAGATTTATTAACCAAGTCTAAATACAATGAAATTGTGCTACAAATTACATCCAGCAAGTTATATAAATAATATTCTGAGAAAAGTACAAACTAAGGTGCTCTATGATTTACTATGTATTGAAGAATTTATTAACATATTTAAGAATCTGTCATTTGATATGATTCAGCCCCAACACCACCACCACTACCACTAATTTAGACGCTATAAATTGCATTGTTCTTAAGCTTATTCCTTCCATTACTATACCAAAAAGTCTACGTTAGTTTATCTCTCACACAGTTGCCCAACCTACAGCTGACCCACTTGCAGTGCTATGTTTCTATACCACTGGGTTAGAAAATTAGTTAATAGTACTATCACTGATACCTATTTTAGCTTATTGCAACTTGACATTACAATATGATCTCTGCAGATATGGAAAGAATAAGCTTCACATTATGAAAAAAATCAGTTAGCCTCAGAAGAGCCGCTACAATTTTGAAAGTCTTAGGAATTACTTTTCAGTTTTTGTATTTTGATTCTAAAACAGTGGCTGTTGACTTTGATCACACTAACTCCATTTTACAACAGATGAAAGCATTAAAGTCCTTATCCAGCTAGACATTATAGAAAGTAAAAAGGCCATTTATATTTAACATAAGTACAAACACATTTTTAAAGAACATATACAAAAAGATTGGAAGACCTCCTAACTGACTAATTGACTATACATTTGCTTGACTTTGCATAAACTAGGGGTAAAAAGCAGAGGAATCAGCCAACACAAATCACAAATCTCTTAATTTATGTGTTCCCGTCAATTTCAGTGGCAGCTGAATATACCTATGGAGATGGAGCCCCTGAATCTTGATTTTCAGGTTGACCTGTAGTATAATTTTACAAACCAATGCTGCAGTTCACCTCAGTCCTTTTTAAACATACAAATATCCTCATGATTAAGGGATCTGCTAAGAAGCTGTGAAATTAGCATATTTAGTTTCCATTGAAAATATTAATATGCAAATTGATGGATATCAAACTAGAAAAATAATGGAGTTCACCTTTGTGTAATCAAACATTCTGGGAAAGACATTCTTTTTCTCCTCAAAAATGGAAAAAAAAATGAAAGACAACATAGGAATAAGGTTACCATCAGGCTACCAATGTAAGAAAATAAAATACATTTACTACTGACCATATTAGCTATATATGCAAATGATAATACCAAACATGTGAAGGTTGAGTTCTGGAAAATATCTTTAATTTTCATGGTAAAAATCTAAGAAAGCAGTTCATATTTTGATTAACATTTGAAATGCAATATGTTTAAAAGTCAATACATCAGTAAATGGTATATCCAATTGCTTCTAGACGAAATCTAGCAGGACAAGTAACAGTGACTTGTATCCTAAATTTCAGAAATTATTCCTTTAAGAAAAGGAAAGACAAGGTATCCACAACAACTCAAAATTTAAAAAACTAGAAAACATAAGATCCTCACTAGTAGGCTTAGGAAGCATGGGTTACATGACTGGACAGTAAGGTGGATTAAGAACTGACTGAATGGCAGAGTTCAGAGGACTGTGATCAGTGTTGCAGAGGCTAATTGGAAGCATATGGCCAGCAGTGTTTCACAGGAATCAGTACTGGGTCCAACCTTGTTCAACATGTTTATCAATGGCTTGGATGAGGGGAACCCTCAGTAAGCTTGCTGATGACACAAAACTAGGAGGACTGGCTGATACACCAAAATGCTGTGCTGTCACTCAGTAAGACCTGGACAGGCCGGATAGTTGGGTGTAGAGGAACCCAATCAATTTCAACAAAGGCAAGTGTAGGGTTCTGCACCTTAGGATGAATAACGCTACGCACCAGCATAGGTTAGGGCTTGACATGCTGGAGAGTAGCTCTTCAGAGAATGAACTGGAAGACCTGGTGGACAAGTCCATCAGCCAGCAATGTGCCTTCATGCCCAAGACCAATAGTAACCTAGGGTGCATTAAGAGGAGTGTGGCCATCAGGTCAAGATAAGTTATTCTCTTCCGCTACTCTTTCCTAGTGAGGCCCATATGGAGTACTGTGTCTAATACTGGGCTCGTCAGTTTATGAAAGAGAAGGAACTACTGTAGAGAGAGTCCAGTGGAAGACCACGATGTCATTAGGGGACTGAAGCATCCCTCTTGTGAGGAAAGGCTGAGAGACCTCGGAAAGAGCAGGGATCTCATCAACTCTTCTATCTAAAGGGTAGGTGTCAAAAGGATGGGGCCAGACTCTTCTCAGGACAAGGGGCAACAGGCAGAACTGGAACACAGGAAGTTCCACCTCAACATGAGGAAAAACTTCCCTACTTCCAAGGTCTCCTTCTCTGAAGATATTCAAAGCTGCCTGGACATGTTCCTGAGCACTCTGCTCTAGGTGAACGTGCTCTAGCAGGGAAGACTGGACTAGATGATCTCCAAAGCTCCCTTTCAGTCATGACCATTCTGTGAAAAAAATAAGCATGATTTGGGAAATCTCCACGTCATAAAAAACAGAGTGAAATGCCTTGGAATATATTTTTTAGAATGGAAAGTTTGCACTGTACAAATACAATTACTAATATTCAACAGTCTGTTGTCTGAAAAATACAAACTGAAATTGATAAATGTCTTTGAATATAAATATATCCTTCCTTCCTGAGCGGACAACAAAGTGTGCCTTTTACTTCTATCTTTCCACACAAACTTGGTTGACTGTAGAGTTTCTCTTCATGGTTAAGTGTGTCCATTAATGTACCTCCCAAAAATATACATGCTATTTCTATACTTTCATTGAACTAAGAAGATTCATGCGGTCCAGCTATAAAAAATGACCTTGCATATTTATTTCATATATTTAACCTTAAGGAAATCAACAGACAGGTTTTTGTATTGACACAATAATTCCTTTGCTTAAATTCACTACAAGATTACAACTCCAGGACTCTAAGGAACTTGGTCCCTTATCCTTTTCCTCTTTGTTCTCAGCATTTATACCAGAATTTGGCTTGCTGTGTATGAATGTAAAGAAGACACACACCCTATGAACTCTACTTACAGGAAACCCTGACTCTGTCTTTCTCTCTAAATATATATATGAGGGCAAACACAAAAAACCCCACCTGAGACTAACCCTATGAGACAAGAACCAAGAGTGGGAAGGGAAACATAAAAAATGGCTATAGAACATGTTCTAACCTGTCACAGTAATACAAAGCTCAATTATATTGCTACACTTAGTATGAGTGGGCATGTTTTCAAATATACACCTTCTATGACAAAATGATGTGCCTACTGGATGAGGGAAAGGCTGTGTACGTAGTCTTCTTGGACTTCAGTAAAGCCTTTGACAGAACAGCATTCTGCTTCAGAAACTGTCAGCCTCTGGCCTGGACAGGCGCACACACTCCTGGGTGACAAACTGGTTGGATGGCCGGGCCCAGAGAGTGGTAGTAAATGGTATTAAATCCAGCTGGAGGCCAGTGACAAGTGGGCTTCCCCAGGGCTCAGCACTGAGTTCAGCCCTGTCCAATGTCTTTACCAATGACCTGGATGAAGGCATCGAGTGCACCCTTAGAAAGTCTGCAAATAACACTAAGCTGGGTGGAAGTGTTGATCTGCTGGAGGGTAGGGAGGCTCTGCAAAGGGATCTGAACAAGCTGGACCACTGGGCTGAGCCCAGTGGCATGAGGTTTAACACAGTCAAATGCCGGGTCCTGCACTTGGGGCACAACAACCCTATGCAGAGCTACAGACTGGAAGAAGTCTGTCTAGAAAGCTGCCTGGAGGAGAAGGACCTGAGGGTTGACAGCTGACTGAACGTGAGCCAGCAGTGTGCCCAGGTGGCCAAGAAGGCCAATGGCATCTTGGCTTGTATCAGAAACGGTGTGACCAGCACGTCCGGGGAGGTTACTCTCCCTCTGTACTTGGCACTGGTGAGACCGCTCCTTGAATCCTGTGTTCATTTCTGGGCCCCTCAACACAAGAAGGATGTTGAGGCTCTGGAACGAGTCCAGAGAAGAGCAGTGAAGCTGGTGAAGGGCCTGGAGAACAGGTCTTATGAGGAACAGCTGAGAGAGCTGGGTTTCTTTAGCCTGGAGAAGACGGGGCTGAGAGGAGACCGCATTGCTCTCTACAACTACTTGAAGAAGGTTGTAGAGAGGAGGGAACTGGCCTCTTCTCCCAAGTGACAGGGGACAGGACAAGAGGGAATGGCCTCAAGCTTTGCCAGGGGAGATTTAGGCTGGACATCAGGAGGAAGCTTTTCACACAAAGGGTCATTGGGCATTCGAACCGGCTGCCCAGGGGGGTGGTGGAGTCACTATCCCTGGAGGTATTTAAAAGACGAGTGGATGAGGTGCTCAGGGACATGGTTTATTGCTTGATAGGAATAGATGGACTCTATCATCCAACTTGGTGATTCTGTGACTCTACGATGTTGGTGTGCACCAACCTACAACACATTGTATAGCAGTTTTTATCTAATAACATCATTGTGCTTGAGCATCTACCCTATCCACCAGACCTGTGATTTCTCCCAGAGATCAAGTCTGTGCTCAAAGGAACCCATTTCTTGCTGCTAGAAGATGTGAAAGCAAAAATGACAGAGATTCTCAACAGCCTTTCCGAAAATTATCTGTGGAGCTGCTTTAAACACTGGCAGCAGAATATGCAGCTGTGTGTCAACTCAGAAGGGAAGTATTTTGAAGATGATCATAGCTGATCTTTTTAATTTGTTAAATAAAGTTCCAGGCACAGTCTCTCTTTTTTTCCCCTTTTTGTGTTGGACCTTGTATGCATTTGTATAATGCCCTATCATTGTTCTTTCACACTTCAGGAATCCAGACACCATGATGACAGCTCCTCAGATCTATAATTTAGCCATAACTTGAACAGGCACAATGTAATACAGATGTACTTGAGAAACACAGTATTCCAAACAACAAATCTTTCCTTCTAAAAGAGAAAATAGCATTTGCAAAACAAACAAACAAACAAAAAAAAAAAAAAACAAAACACAAAACTGCTGGAATATCATCAATATTCAAGTAATGAAATTGAAGAACATCCAAAATCCTCACTACCTACTCCATCATCCATTGTTCATAGAGTATGAACCAAAAATACTGTGTTGCCTGATAAGCTAATACTCACCTTTCAAACTTGTGTCACTTTTTAGGGAAAAGGGGAGCTGGAGAGGGACAAGAAAGAGATAAAATGAAAGCAAACACTGTCACTTCTACACTTGTT
Organism: Coccyzus lansbergi; assembly: GCA_033558105.1. Classification (NCBI taxonomy): domain Eukaryota; kingdom Metazoa; phylum Chordata; class Aves; order Cuculiformes; family Coccyzidae; genus Coccyzus; species Coccyzus lansbergi. The sequence goes on from JAUMJK010000245.1 coordinate 3,266,127, forward strand.
GCTTAGCAATATACCATATGAAACTAGCAGAAACAGTGACATTGGCCCCTGGTTGAATTCACACAAACACTAAATGTGCGTCACTGAAAGAGATGTGAATGCAAAATGTCAGGTACACAACCTATAATGACAGAGACACAGTAGCACGCAGATACTTGTTAACATTCACACCACTACTTCTTTATAGTATAGAAATGTTTAAAGCAGCAGTCTTTCACTTTTATGATTTTTCAACTGATATGAACTAAAATTGAAAACAATTTCCCTTTCCTGACAAGCATCATGACAAATTCATTTTATTCCTGTAACAATGATTAAATATACGTATTTAAAACAAGCATTCCCCACAACTAACACTTACCCTCAATACAATAATTTTTCTACACAATTTACTAATAACCAATTCTTAATCAAATTAGAAATAAAGTTTTAAAATACTTAAGATACAAATACAATACTACTAATACTACCAGTAATGCTTATGTCATCATTGTCCACTGATCTCAAAGCACGTAACTGCAGAAAGAGATAAATATACCTGTCATCATTTTTAAAGGTGAAAAAAATCAAGTTCAGAGTAATGTAATGACTCAATCACCTGTATGTGTCAAAGAATAAAGAAACAAAATATGAAACAAAATATTGAAAGTAACAGTAAATTAATGTTAGCACTTTCGTACCACATTTCAAACCACAGTTCATATTTAACATCAGTTCTACCTATAGCAATATGTCAGAACACAGAAATCAAAGACTTAGAGGAGAAGGGATTATGTTTTTAAACCTCAAAAAAGGTTTTAGACACACTTTAAAACACATTATCTACACACACCTAGAACAAGTGTGTGTATATTCCCTTCTTCATTGATATGAAATCTTTTGAAAACAGTTAAGCAACTACTTATGCAGTTTCCTAAAACATTGTATATAAAATAATTTATTTCTAAAGAATAAAAATCAAGTACTAAGTAATTTTTTGAATATTCAGATTAAATTAGTATATCTTTTTATCCCAATAATATGAAATAGCAAAAGGAGGTAACGACACAGTAACTCCATATTAGAATGTGTTGTTGCTACAGAGCCAAACTTCTTTTTAGGAACAATTATTTCTCAAGCAGTGATTCAAAAGTTGAAAGGTCATCATACGACACTAATTCTGTATTAAATATACTAAGAATGTTATCTACGCAAAGAAAAAACACATACAACCCACTATCTGTAGATAAGGCCATTAATTTTTTTAAAAGCAGGGTTTAAGTAGGGAGGGTTGTACTTCACAATAATGAAAATACAATAGTGTATTTCTATTTCCATTTACTTGTTTTCACATATATAGCAATTACTTAAAACAGCTGAAAACCATAAAAACCTGCCAGATTGTCTTTTTCAGCGGTGGATCCATACTTGTAAAACATATGTCACTGAGTATCCAGCCTGATAAGACAGATGCAATGATTATCAGTCATCTTTTGGGGGAGTGGGGACAACAAAATGCAGAAAAATCCTCTTCCTAAGAGTTGGACTAGTGCCATTTGGAGTGTAGTACTCCACGTGGACAGTCATCCTATCACCTTGTAAACTGCCAATATGCTCACTGGTCTTCAAAAGTCAAATCCCAACATTACTACAAAGCAGACATTTCCTTTATTTCCTCATCTGAAACAGCTGCAGTTTTCTCTCTTTTTTTTTTTTCTTTTGATAGGTCATGCAAATTTTATGCATCCTAAAACTTTTCTTCCTAAACCATCTAGTAATGATAATAAATATAATTTTAAAAGAAGAATGTTTCCTACTGTTTGTGTTCAAGTGTACCTATTTCTTCCTCTTCTTTGGAATTCGGATGGCTCAAGAAATGTATAACTCCAAAACTCAGAGAAACATTTCATTTTCTATTAATCAGCCAGCGGAAATACAAAGTGAAAGTAAGAATGTATTACTGAGTTCAATATATGAAAATACTCTCAGAAAAAAAGTCATTACACATAGTGAATTGGAAATTTGTTTTCCTGATACTCTCAGTTTTCAAATGTAAGGGGGCTTTTCATATTCTCTTCAGAAGCAATAACTAGAGTAAATATATCAGAAGCTTTTACATACATTATCACAGTGAGATATTCCAAGTATGGAGTTTTACTAGCTCCCTGAAAAAAAACCTCTGAAAAATATACTATTCTTGCAATATTTGACTCAGGACCAAGGAACCCAAGTCATGATGAATTTTGATTGATGGATTACCAAACAATTGCTGTCTACATTGTGGTTTAAACAACATGTTTTACTTTGCAGGTGGAAGAGACTGAAAGTGTAATATATCAAAGGATCAGTTATAACAGCAAATATGAATGAGATAATTTAACCAAACTTCATTATCTGTTCATGCTCCAGCTAGCTCATTCTAAATCAATGTAAGCAGATTTAAAGTTTATCTAATACTCAGATATACATGACCATCACCTCATTGTACCAGTAGTGTCCACCATGGAGTACAGAATGACTGCATCTTTTCCCACATGAAAACTGTACGTGCAACTGTTGAATAGCTGCAGGGAGCTCAGGAAATAAGATTCAATGTACCAGAACAAAGGATTTGGCCGCCCTTGCTATTCACTTTATTCAGGTCCATAGTTTCAAAACCTTTTGATGAATTCTCAGAATACAATCAAGAACACCAGAATATATGAGAAAACTATCCCCGATAACAGAATGAGATTTACACACCAGGTCTTGCCACGCTGCAGCTGACAAGTACAGACAATCCTTTTCTTGTAACTGGAAGTAGTGCTCTAGCTAAAGAAATGCCTGAGGTTCCTTGGGCACAGAGTACACAGACATAGAGAAAATCTGTAAGCTCTTATTTTATGTAGTATATAGGGATCTTCTGGAATCAGAAGCATCAACAGTATCAAAAAAGCATTAGACAAATAAAAAGAACACAAGGCCAAGTAAGAACGAAGGTGTCCGCTAAAATACCTAATAAATGATTTGGAGTTCAAGGATGCCATGTGAAATAAACTCATAAAAAAGGCCTGCCTCCTTCAGGAGCTTCTGGAGTACTTGGTTAGACAAACAGCTGGTTTGGTTCACAGCATTACTTATGTGCTGAAGTCCTTCTGTCCAAGGCACAGACTGGTGCAGTACGGAGACCAGAAGAAAAAACAAGCAGCATTTTATAAAACTGAAAAAACCCCAAATTTTGCCTACAGGAAAGATGAGTAGGGGCTCTTTATCAGGGATTTTATTGGTAAATTAGGGAGAAACAGTTTTAAACTGAAAAAGGGTAGATTCCAAATAAATATTATTAAGACATCCTTTACTCTGAGAGTGGTGAAGTACTGGAATAGGTTGTCCAGCTAAGTTACAGAAGCCCCGTCGCTGGAGGTGTTCAAGGTAAGGCTAAGTGAGGTCTGAGCAGCCTGGTATAGTGGGAGGTGTCCCTGCCCATGGCAGGGCTGTTGGAACTAGACAATCTTTAAGCTCCCTTCTAACTCTAATCATTCTATAGTTCTATTTTTTTTTAACTTTTCACCACCAGGTTACAAATGCTATGGTCATTTCAATTCATTTCCTACATTCCTTCCTTAAGCAAAAGCAAGTGATGGCAACTGAGGAGAAAGGAAACAGAATTTCTACTGCAGGTGTTTTAAGAAGAAGAATGTCAGTAATAGCATGTACATTTCATGTCCATCATGAGGCAGGTGATTTTTCAGACTTTCTGCCTTGTACAGAAAGTACTTGCCTCAGGGGATCAACATAAAAGAAACTTCCAAGTCCTGTACATATTTGCTGAAGGTACAATACATTTAGTTGCCTAGAAGTAAAGTTAATTGCACCATGAAGTTCCAGATCATTGGACTGGAAGAATGATGAATGACTTGATGAGAGATCATGCGGCTGAATTCAATTTACTGGGTTGTTCATTAGCATTACTTACCATATATAATTTGCTCCCATATATAAAATGCAATCATTTAAGATACTAATGCTCTCACAGCTAAGGCATATAACGTATTTTTAAATTAGAGGATCCAAGTACAGATTATTTATGAATATGAATCTGATTAATGTAAAAGGAGTATAATTCATAAGAACTATATGATTTAATAGCAAAGTCTTTAACCTGGCAGTGATTTTCTTCCATTAAACTGTTTAACAAATAACTCAGGAAAACAGAAACAGAAACTTTGATCACCTGAACTAGTTACCCAAAACTAGTTTGGCAAAAATATTTAATTATAGCACTGCCTGAGATTTTTTGTAAATATGAAGTATTTACAGGTATTTTCTAAACATATACTATTTCATCATGACAAGACCAGCTGCAGAATGAAAACAGGAACATTAAACACTTGTCTGGTTTATTAGGTTAAATAGCAAAACTCTAAGAAGGGCAAAGGTTTACAAGCCTAATGATAAAGCACACAGTCATCAGTACAAAAAAATCCCATTCTTGCTGTATGCTTCTGAACTAGTACGTTATACATCTGAATACACACAAAAATATTTTTAAGTTTGCAAGGCCAGACATTTAAAACTTCAGAAGTACCAAAATTAAGGCTGCCTATGAAAGCTTCATCAGCTTTGCAGGACTGTGATACCGGTAGTCATCAACACTTGTAATCATACTACTTATTTTAAGATGTTGATAGTTTTTTTTAAAATAATGTTTAAATAAATTTACTCAGTTACTTATGTATGATACTTGTGGCCATTTCTTAAAAAAATCCTTTGTGTATCAAGGGCTGTGGTTGGAGCCATGGCAGGAACAGTGGGAGAAAAAGCTTTCTAGAACACTGCAGGTTATAAGTGATGAAGAGTAATCAGGAAGATAAAGGCACAATAGTTCCCCCTCTTTTCCTCCTTCCCTACAACCAAAATAAATCTGTCTTTCTTAATATAGAATTCAATTCATTCAGCATTTTGCGTTGTTGCAGCTGCAAGCTCACAAACCTCCACAAGCCAGGTCTCATGGTTTGAGACTGGATACACATGAAGTGATGGTGCAATATTAGTGAAAAGTTCCTTGCTCCAGAGAGAAATTTATCAGCAGTTATGGTGATGAATACAGTTGCTCAAAATGGCATCCAACTTTATAAACTGTGCCATCATCCTTTCTCTTTTTCCACTTTTATTCCTGTCTCATTCACCACCTACACTTCAAAATCTGAAAAAAAGGTGATTTCATGTTGGCAACAACCTCCTTCACTATTTGGTCTCAGTTCAACTCCAGAACTACAGCCCAAAGTTCAAAAACATATGTATTCCTCTGGGTGTATTCTAATTTTGGTTTAGTTTAATATGGAGGTACGTGACACACTTCTTCTGGAGACACTTCTGCTCATCTTCTGTTCATTAGAAAAAAAGAAATGAGAAATGCTTTCTTTACCAGTGGAACACCTGGCATGGATCTATTTCTTTAAATCTTCTAGATCTTCACTGCTTCAAGGTTCTGTGTGGTGAGCTGCACAAACATGATTTCCTGCTCTAGTATTACAAATAAATTAGGACATAACATCTAAGTGGTTCCAGATACAGGCTGCATAGAGAACCAGATGCCAACAGCTTTACAGCTCCGCCCTAATTGTGTTTCCTACCTTTTTAAAGGTCAATCTCAGTCTGCATATTTTACAGAACATCAAATACTCAGGATAAAAAGAAAAAAAGGATACTCTGGAAGAACTGTTGAGCTTCCTTGAAAAGAATCCTAAAGGTAAAAGGAACAAAACACCCAGGTTCCTCAGGAAACAGATTCCTTTTGTGGATACACAATCTGAAGTGCCTTCGAGTGGTGGCTGACATTCAAGGAGCTATGCAAGAAGAATGCATGTGCAAACACAGCATACAGTTGATGGAAAACCAGAATAGCCTAACATTGGAAGAGTATGGCAAATTAAAAATCCCACAGACAACTATTTCTCCAGGCTTGGAGATCTGATCTAAATGACCACTTCCATCCTGTCTCAAGTATTTATATTATTGTTGCTTAACTTATTTTAAGGAACACAGGAGACTATCCTCATCCTGACAGAAATGTAGAAAATCTCTGCCAGTTACAAGGCTCACTAAGGAAGTCAGTTAACTTGTTTATAATTACTAGAAGTATTGTTCTAAAAGTAATTATAATCTTAAAATGTACAATCAAACCATAGAAAAGTTTTATAGTTTCAAACTCTAGTCAAGGTAGTAGTGTAGCATTTTCTAAACCACCTTAAACCAAGTTTGTTCTTTCTAGAAAAATGCAATCAAGATTAAAAACACAACATGCATTCCAAATTAAAATTGTGCGGCATTTTCTTCCATGCTTTTTAGCACACTATTTCTTGAGTTTAATTATATTCTGCATACAAAACTTGTCTATGGGAGTAAATTACATCCTCTTAAAAGAGCTGTAAATAAAATTGTAATATATTCTTTTGTTATGCTCCTCAGCTTGAGTTGTAAATGTTTATTGACCTACAGTGATTTAATAAGTTGAATATTTAATTTTGTTGCAGAATTTTTTCTTCTACAGTCCCTTTTTGATTATTACTACAATATAGACAAATTGATATGCTACGCAACTCTGCATATAAACTCCGTTTCTGACATTTTAAAAACTGCCCTTAGTTTCAATTGTAGGAATAAATAACTCCAAAGCTTAAATACACATCCCCAGCTACATTTTCCCCTTCTAGCTCCCTACTTTTTCCTCTAAGTCATGTATTCCAATTGTATCAGTCACTGCTTACTTATCTGACTGATTTCACCTTTCATGAAAACACAGCTTCTGCTTCACTATTACTCCAAGAAAGTCAGGCAATTTGTAATTATTTTTTAACTGGAGCAAGAAAATAAATGGGTGCAATTAGAAATTATTAGAATCTTAGTTCAGATTCTCTCCACATTTCACAAGACAAAGACCAAATTACGTTTAGTGTCTGATGAGCAAAAGCAAACTCCTTCAGCTGCAGCTTTTTTTCACAGGCATTCATGCATACTAATATCATAAAAATCAAATACTACAGTTGAAGATAATTGTATCTGGTTTGTGTTCAAAAGATTTACTATTATGAGTGCGAATAACATGACAAATAATCTTAAATTTACATTCTACTACTGAATTACAGAATTACAGATCTGAATCACAGAACAACCAGGCTGGAAGGGATCCATCGGATCATCAAGTCCAACCATTCTTATCTAACACTAAACCAAGTCCCTCAATACCTCATCCACTCGTGCCTTAAACACCTCCAGGGATGGAGAACAGACCCTATCAGGAGCGGCTGAGAGAGCTGGGGTTGTTTAGCCTGGAGAAGAGGAGGCTGAGAGGAGACCTCATTACTCTCTACAAGTACCTGAAAGGTGGTTGTGGAGAGGAGGGAGCTGGCCTCTTCTCCCAAGTGACAGGGAACAGGACGAGAGGGAATGGCCTCAAGCTCCACCAGGGGAGATTTAGGCTGGAGATTAGGAGGAGGTTTTTCACACAGAGGGTCATTGGGCATTGGAATAGGCTGCCCAGGGAGGTGGTTGAGTCACCTTCCCTGGAGGTGTTTAAGACACGGGTGGATGAGGTATGGAGGGACTTGGTATAGTGTTAGATAGGAATGGTTGGACTAGAAGATCCGATGGGTCCCTTCCAACCTGGTTGTTCCGTGATTCTGTTCCGTGATTCTGTGAATCAACCACCTCCCTGGGCAGCCTATTCCAATGACCAATGACCCTCTGTGTGAAAAACCTCCTCCTAATCTCCAGCCTAAATCTACCCTGGCGGATCTTGAGGCCATTCCCTCTCGTCCTGTCCCCTGTCACTTGGGAGAAGAGGCCAGCACCCTCCTCTCCACAACCTCCTTTCAGGTACTTGTAGAGAGTAATGAGGTCTCCTCTCAGCCTCCTCTTCTCCAGGCTAAACAACCCCAGCTCTCTCAGCGGCTCCTCATAGGGTCTGTTCCCCAGCCCCTTCACCAGCCTCGTTGCTCTTCTCTGGACTTGCTCCAGAGCCTCAACATCCTTCTTGTGCTGAGGGGCCCAGAACTGGACACAGTATTCAAGGAGTGGCCTCACCAGTGCTGAATACAGAGGGAGAATCACCTCCCTGGACCTGCTGGTCACACCATTTCTGATACAAGCCAGGATGCCATTGGCCTTCTTGGCCACCTGGGCACACTGCTGGCTCACGTTCAGTCGACTGTCGACCAACACCCCCAGGTCCCTCTCCTCCTGGCAGTTTTCCAGCCAGGCTTCTCCCAGTCTGTAGCTCTGCACAGGGTTGTTGTGCCCCAAGTGCAGGACCCAGCATTTGGCCGTGTTAAACCTCATGCCGTTGGACACTGCCCAGCGGTCCAGCCTGTTTAGGTCCCTTTGCAGAGCCTCCCTACCCTCCAGCAGATCAACACTTCCGCACAGTTTTGTGTCATCTGCAAACTTGCTAAGGGTACCCTCAATGCCCTCATCCAGGTCATTGATGAAGACACTGAACAGGACTGGACCTAGCACTGAGCCCTGGGGAACCCCACTTGTCACTGGCCTCCAGCTGGACTTAACACCATTTACCACCACTCTCTGGGCCCGGCCATCCAGCCAGTTTTCTACCCAGGAAAGTGTGCGTCTGTCCAGGCCAGAGGCTGACAGTTTCCGTAGCAGAATGCTGTGAGAAACTGTGTCAAAGGCTTTACTGAAGTCCAGAAAGACCACATCCACAGCCTTTCCCTCATCCAGCAGCCGAGTGACTTTGTCACAGAAGGCGATCAGGTTGGTTTGGCAGGACCTGCCTCTGGTAAACCCATGTTGAGTGGGCCTGATCACCCGGTTCTCTTGTAAGTGCTTCATGATAGAAAAAAAAGGTATCCAATATACAGAAATATAAAACAATTCGTCCTACTAAAGCACAGCAATTTTCTGCACATTCTTACACACGCCTATCAAGTAAAATCAGAAGATTGAGGAAAACCATTGCAGCTTATTGTTTTCAACCGGAAGCATTTTCCAACCTTTGAACAGGTAACCTCACAAATACTAAAAATGCAATTCTTAATTTTCAACTGAAACACTCTCCCGATGTGCAATACCTTTGGGCCCACTGCTTTACTGCCAAACCTAACCTAACAAGACTCATTCACCTTGGAGACTTCACAGATGGTTAAGCAAAAATTATGGCTGGACTTTCTGATTCTTATCTGATAGGAAAAAGCAGACCACTCAGAATCACCAAGAGACACATTTGACAAATTTAGGATGCAGATGTCAAGCTGCCTGAGTAGGTATTGTTCCACAACCATCCTGTTTACTTAATAGTTCTGACATGGAATATTATTGACAGATTAGACATTGTCACTCAAATGTCTTCACACAGTCCTGAAATTGACAGGTTCGTAAAACTGATTGACACTTTTGGATTTTGGAGAGGAAGTATCACGTCTTAATTTTTATATGTATGTGTGAATTTCTGTTGATAAGTTCTAATTACATTAATTTTATAGATTTTGTACAAATAACTACCACAAAAAGATGCAAAATCAGCATATTCTCATGTTTGATTAATACACAAAAGATTCTGCTAAAGCTTAGTAAAACGAAACTCTGTAAAGTACAGACATCCTTCAGGGAAACTATAGCTAATTTGCACATAATCCAGACAAGAATCTACAGTTTCAGATGATCCATTATTTCACTTAAACCCATAATGTAAAACCAAGCAATGGAAACTCAAGTAGATCAACATAACAAAACATAAAATTCATCAACTTAATCTTACTTAGTTTTTTTAGACTCTCTCCTTGGCCAGCTAGGGTTGAAATAGAACTTTTTTATTTTTCTTGTTAAGAAAAGGAGTCAGGAAGGCCATTGTGACAGGTTAAAAAAAATGTAATACATATTCAGTAGCAAAAATAATGCAAGATAAACTATTCTTTTATTTCCTACCAGTAGTAAGCTGGTGCTTGCTGATAAGGAATGAAAATATATACATAATTTTCAAATCTTTAAATGGGGCCAGGAAAAGTGAAAAATGAGAAAATTTCATTTTGGAAGTCACAATGCTACATAAATTTACAAACATTTTGAAATTTATTATTTGAATTTAAAAACATTTTTTGATATTTAACTACACCCAAGATGCCTTCAGATTTATGATTCACTTGTAACGATCCATTTAAAAAGCAAGCTGGAGAACAAACAGAGTAGCTGTAAGAACTTTTAACAAAATATAGCAGCGTACACAATTCGAAGCCTTACACTTTTTTACATACTATGAATTTACATGTATAAGTATTTTTCTCTCTGGATAGTGATTACATGCAGAACACTCTCATTCCCCCAGAAACAGTCTGAATCATTTTTAAAGCACCGTTTAGTCATTAGTTACAGATCTGACAGAAGCAAAGACAGTTGAGGCACATTAATATAGTTTCAGAAAGCTGTGGGTGGAAGATAAACACTGTGTGATACTCTGGGCATAAGTGAGTCTGCACACAAGGAAACAGAAATGTGAAAATAAATACAGGCAAGGTGGTGAAAAGAGATATTTACTTTATTACTTTTTTTCCCTAGCAGAAGAGAACAAATATCCACAAAGACAAATTATGCATTCCAAGTAATGTTCTTGTTTCTCCAGCTTCTAGGTGAAATTAGTCTTTGTAGCAATAAAGGCTCATTTACCTGGCTTACTAAGAACTGGCACATAATTGAAGACATGGAGCAAATATATATTTTTTTCAATGAAGAACAAATGTGTCACATTTTTTCAAAACAAAAATTCAACGAAGAAATTAAAAAACTTTCTTCCCCTGTAGATGTACTTCCATAAATTTATTCATGGCTTTCTGTTTCTTTCTTGAAGTTAACAAACATTATTAGTTGATCATTACCTAAAAAACACTGACAGCAGTTCCCAATATTTTGTTCACTTTTAGTAACAAAGTTGGTCAGGGAACACTCCGTGAAACTGCTGCCAGAGCCTTTCTCGGCTGAACACACCACATATCATTTGCACTTGGAAGCCCTGGACCTGGCTAGTCCTTGAACATGATGCAGGAATGCTTGACACCACACATAAATGAAATAAAGAAAACTCAGTTAACATCAGACTATAGATATCAAATACACCAGCAGGGGCAAGAAGTCTAAAAGTAAGACTGTAACAACTGAGAATGCCGCCTAGAACATTTACACAAAGGCAAGAGACCAGAGAAGGAACATCAAGTGAGGAATAGAGCTTAAATTCCTTCTTCATTTCTCAGGAAATGGAAATCTATCTTGACTTGGACTAAATTAAAAGAAATTGTACAACTTTAACTGTAGAACAGAATTTAGCATGTACAAGATGACTGTTTATATTTAAGTGACATTTAATGCTTTTTATTCCCTTCTGTTACTCTTTCTTGCCTATTAGATCTTTAGTAAATCACTAAATTAGATACTTAGTAAATCATTTCCCCCAGTATGTATCTGGAAACATTGTTAATAAAATGCAAAATTGTTCCTGCAAGTGCAAATTAGTAAGGAAAATGTACTTTCTATCAGAAAATTTAACTTTCCTGGTATAACTATTAAAACCACTTACAAATGTTTACCAAAGAGCAATCACAGGTAGAAGACACTGCCTTTCAATGAACACAAAGTTACTGAGAGTCAAATCTGTGTACTGAATATTTACTGTATTACTTAATTTTTAAATGGCTTATTAATTTGATAAACTAGTCTTTCTATACCTCCAATTTATATAAATTAATTTCAGATTACACTTACAAATATCGCACATATAACAAGAAAGCTCAAAACTCTACTGAAAGTTACGATAAATGATCTTCCATCTATGTACCAGTGTACTATTGTGTACAGCCGATTCTCCAAGCTGACTAAATATGCAATGCTGGGTACAACAGCAGCATGATGCCTTAGCGGTGTGGCCTAGAAATCTTTTATGGACAATTGTCATAGACAAGATTTAGAAAAAGGTTGTAGGCTTTAAATAAATCACAGTACAAGCAGAGAAGTAAATGCCAATGTCAAAACATTCCTGATTCCATGATAATAAATCAAACTAGCGTATTAAATATGTGGAAACCTGCCAAAAGAATCCCACTCACTGAAACACTCTAAAAATTCTCAGGACAGCTGTTGAGGCAAAATAGTTAAATTTCCAGGAGTCTGTACTTCAATAGTTGATACAGCCCACTAGGATGGCAGAACCCATCGTTTTCTAGTCCTGTTTGTTACCCTGTTTCACAGAATCATGGAATGGTTGAGGTTGGAATGAACTTCTAGAAGTCATCAGATCCAGCCCTCCTGCTCAAGCAGTGCCACCTTGACTGAGCTGCCCAGATTTATGTCCACATGGCTTTTGACCATCTCCAAGCAGGGAGACTCCACGGCCTCTCTGGGCAACCAGTGGCAGTGGTTGGTCTCTGTCATAGTGCAAGTGTTTCCGATTTTCAGATGGCATCTCCTATGTTTTAGTTTGTGTCCATTGCATCTGTTCCTGACACTGGGCACCACTGAAAAAGTTCAGCTCTGACTTCTTTACGCTCTCCCTTTAGGTATTTACATACATTAATAAGACCCCTATCAGCCTTCCTAGCCCCAGGCTGAGCAGTCCCAGCTCTTTTCTCATAGGAAAGAAATTCCAGTCCCTTAATCATAGGTGTAGTCCCTAATCATAGCTGTAGCCCTTTGCTGAACTTTCTCCAGTAATATCTACAACTTTCTTGAACTGAGGAGCCCAAAACTAAAAACTCCAGGTGTAGCCTCAGCAGTGCTAAGTAAAGAAGGATCACCTTCTTTGACCTCCTGGCAATGCTGGTCCAATGCAGCCCAGGTTACTGTTTACCACCTTTATGGCAGGGGCACATTGCTGGCTTACTTAATTTAAAAAAAATGAGGAAGTAGCGACAAAACTCCAGAGCAAAGATTAAACACAGACACACGTAGTTTGGGAGTCATGCCCAGTTCAACTCCTGTCTGCAAGGAAGACAAAAGGTATCTACTGCACCAGAAAGAAAGTGTGTCTTCTCAAAGCCCCCCAAGCAGTATGTTCCCTGTGCATACACACAAACCTGTAGAGAAGTCTGGTTTGCATCACTCACAGATGTGTGGTACACACCTAAGTGCAAATTTTCCACAGGTGATAAACAGAACATGCAAACATATGCTCCTAGATATGTAACAGACTGCATAAATAAAATCCTGGTTTCTTTCTCTTTTCATTTTACCAGTTGGTAAGGCACCAGATTGTCCATTGAGCTCTTGGAATAAACATCACTAGAAGATGAAGAAAGTAGTAAAAAGCTCTTCAAATTCTGCATACAACCAGTACAAAGGAAATGACTGTAAAAGCACTTCAACAAAGAGCAATTACAGCAAAACGGAGTTCACATTCCTCAGAGAGGAGAGGAATGAGAATAAAATTAAAACAATAGCCTTTAGGTTCTCAATATCTCAGAGTAGAGAAAAGTCTAAGGAGGAATCCAAACCTGCAGTTCCATTAAAAACCTAAAAAGGCTGAAGAAAAAAATAAGTGTACTAAAAGACTGAACTTGGCAAATCATGCAGTTTTGATTGACGTCAGACATAAAAAGAAGACATAAAAAGTGGAAACTTAGTATAATTAAGAAGCTTGAGTACAAAGTACTGTAAATATTTATGGACATATTAAGAAATAAGGCACAATACATTGCTTTAATAGAAAGTATCAGAAATAACGAGTAATAATTTGATTACAGTTGATAGTTGATAGACATATAAAGTTTGCCTGCTACTCTGTGGAGAGAGTAGTGATATCAAACCCCCTAAATTTTCAGATGTTTATCTTCATCCACCTTCACTAAAATCATCCCCAAAATAAAGATTATCAACCTAGACAGGAGGAAAAAGAAATCGGAGCATTCACATATAGCAGATGTTTAAAAAAAAAAAAAAATGGCTGAAGAACTTCATCTACCATATTATAAAACAATTCAAAGCAATTTTAGTACCTTTGGCAATTGCAGTTGAAACCTGGCAGATGAATACAGTAAGGCAGGCCTCAATGAAAACACATTAGATATAAAAGTTAGGGGAAAAGAAAGCAATCTGGTCAGCTAAACCTTCATCCTAAAAGGACTGGTTCTTAATTATCAGGTTACTTATATGAACCCAAAACAGAGAGTCAGATGACAAACAACCTAAATATGCCAAGAACAAATCACTGCAAGCCAAATCTAACTTCTCTGATAGGAAAATGTGAGCTGTAGAGTTAAAGGGGAAGCAGCAGATAGCTAGCTGAACAGGAGCCAGCAGTGTGCTCAGGTGGCCAAGAAGCCAACAGCATCCTGGCTTGTGTCAGGGCCAGCAGGAGCAGTCAAGCAATTGTGCCCCTGTACTCAGCACTGGTGAGGTTGCACCTCAAATATTGTGTTCTGTTTTGAGTTCCTCACTACAAGGAGCACATTATGATGCTGGAATGTGTCCAGAGAAGGGCAATGAAGTTAGTGAAGGGTTTAGAGCGTAAGTCTTATGAGAAGCAGCTGAGGGGATTAGGATTGTTTAGTCAGGAGAAGTGGAAGCTGAGCTCTGTAAGAACCTGAAAGGAGGCTGTAGTGAGGTGGATGTTGGTCACTTCTGCCAAGCAACCTGCGATAGGATGAGAGGAAATGGCCTCCAACTGTGTCAGCGGAGGTTTACATTGGATATTACAAAATATTTCTTTATTGAAAGACTAGTCAACTTTTGAAATAGGCTGACCGGGGAAGTGGTGGTGTCACCTTCCCAGGAGGTGTTGAAAATACATGTAGAGTTGTTGCTTTGGCACATGGTTTAGTAGACATGGTAGTGATGCGCTGATGGTTGGACTTGAGAATCTTAGGAGGCCTTTTCCAGCTATACTAAGATTCCATGCATTTTAATTTTGACATATCTTCAAATATTGCTTGACATGACATTCTTAGAAGCCAATTTGACATTACTTACCTGAAATGGTTTTAAAACATATATAGAAGTGATTGGATAACCGGGGCAAATGGAGTACTCAGCACTGTCAGAAAGCAAGACCATGCTGAAGAAGGCTCAGAAGGGCAGGTTCCAAAGTGGAACCTGGTCTTGGTCCAGTTCTTTACAATTATGTCATTGACTAGCTAGATGATGGATCAGAGAAAATCCTTATCAAATTTTCATACTATATGAAACTGAGAGAGACAGCAAGTGTATAAGACAAAGTATTAGATTTCAACAACATATGAAATAAAATGGAGTAGTAATTCAACAAGGTGAAGTTGTACAGGAATATGTTACTGGAGAAACATTTTGAGAAAGGTAAGAATGGAGAACAACTGATAAGCCACTTCTTCAGAAAAGGATTGGGGGGTTACAAGCTGAATATGAATGAATACAAATTTTTTAAAAGATCAAGAATAACGGTAGAAAAACTGATACTAGTTTGCTAAAAATAATTTCTTGACATCTCACTCCACCTCTAGAAGAATTAAAGAAACAGATGCAAGCGCATATCTGGAATTTTACATGGAAACAGATACTTCTAGAATCTATTAAATTCCTCTTGGAAGCTGAGAAGAATAAAAAAAGTTGGTGGATTCCATCTCAGTTTTGGCCTTTGTTTCATTTACCTGCCAAGTATGCAGAACTATTTGGTGAGTTTATGAACTGGGACTTGGAGGGCCAGGGAGGGCACCACCAACTCTGTAAAAATAATCAAGTAATTCAATATATAGCCCAATTATACCTAGTTAGATTTTATATGATCATAACTTTTGCATCATATTAAAAAAGTTCAATTAAATATGGCACTGTAAATCTCTGTCTTCCGCCTTTGAAGAACAGTTCCATCTGACAGTTACAACAGTATGAGTCAGTACACAATAGGTAGTCATTTTCTAAAATACTATCCTTGTCAGCTCAAGTGTAGCTCATCAATAACTAAATCTTCCTCTTAGCACAGAGATATTTCCTCGTGAATGTCCAAGTATTAGCAACAAATTGTTCTTATGAGGTCAACTGTCTGGGATTTTTTTTTTTTTAAAAAAAAGGTCTTACAAAAATTATTGGTTTTCATGTATTCTATCAATTATTTAACTCCATATCTTACAAGACATTTCTCTTGGTTTCTAGCTTATAATTTGTTACCTCATGAAAGAGGAGATATAATCCATTTAGCAAGTATCTTCCATAAGTAATCACAAAAACCCTGTAACAGGCAATATTTCAGCTAAAACAATCTTGTCCAAGCTTAATGATTCTGTGTGATTCTATGACATCTGCTTAAAATAAAGCATACAAGAAAAAAAAGTATTTTTCTTAAAATTTTACACATATACGTATTTGGCATCAAGACAAAAGAAACTGTACTATTAAAAATATATAAGCTAAACCACTAATAATAAGACTAAAACTGGTTTCTATTTGTGGCATAAACAAACTAAAAAACAAAAAAGTAAAACCAAAATATATGTCCTTACTTGAAAGTGAACTTCACAAATGACCAAGAGCAACAAAAAAACCCACCAAATAAAGTTTCTAAAAGTGATTTTAAATTATTGTTTGACCACAAAAAAAATTGATTCTGTTGCATCTTCTAACTAACTATGGATGTTACAGTGAAAATTTCAAAAACTCAAACATGCACAGCAAAAGACAGCAAATCAATTTAATTTTTCATGCTTTCCAAGTATGATATCCTAAATTCACTCTCTCAGAGGTATCATGCACTTCTTCATTGAGCTGCTTAAGTCTGTGTAACAATTATCATCCCCAACAGATACTGTTTGGCACATGTGCTCCAAGATGTGTGAGGGACCTCTTAGAGCACAGCCAGTATCCCCAGGCCTTCAAGAACATGGCCACAGTACCCATCCACATGTGAATCTCAGGATGATCCCGAGTCTAGCACAGAAGAAACATACGTTAATGTAGCTTTTATAATATGCAAATAACATCAGTGTTAGATTATGCACTTCCAAAATATTCTAAAATGTTTTCTTGCATTTTAACTACACACTGTCCCTTGTTCTCTTTCTAACAACCTTTGAGCCAGTTTCTATAAAACAATATTATGTAATGAAAATTTAGAATACTGGGCTGCCACTGACAATTTCTTCTAGCAATTAGGTATTAATATAATGTATTTGCTTGTGTTTATTTACGCAGTAGTTTTTATCTCATTCAAGATGTTTTAGAGCGCATTGTTACTAGCCATTTTGATTGATTTCTCTGAAAAGTCACACCAACTTTAAAAAAAATATTAAAAGACATCTTTAAGAATTCAAATTTTCATGTTTCATTAATAATATAAGTAGTTTATATTACGTCATATTAATGTTGGTTCAGGTAAAAGAATATGCCAGCATATGCTTTAGGCAATGGTTTTTTTTATTATTGTTCACAGAAGGAATCATCGGGCACTGGAACAGGCTGCCCAGGGAGGTGGTGGAGTCACCATCCTTGAAGAAGGTTAAAAGACAAATAGATGAGGTGCTCAGAGACACAGTTTAGTGGTAGATAGGAATAGCTGGATTTGATGATCCAAGAGGTCTTTTCCAGCCTCGTGATTCTATGATTCTAAAGTTTCTACACAGAAATATATCTTGCTTATTTAAAAAATATGCTAGTTTGTCCAGTCAGGATCTCCCTGTAAGAATCATAGTCCAGATCCTGAGATGATAGGAGAGACAGTGTGATGAAAGATATTTAGCATAAATAACTAATTCAAGGAAGCTCATTAATACTTTAACAATATTTAAGAATTTACATGTAACTAGGGAACCTAGAAAGAACTCCTTTAATTTTGTCTGCTGAAGTAAATTAGAAGGTTAAAGAGAATCTAAGGATGCACAATGATTTGCATTCCTTTTACATCGTAACAATAAAGCTTGATTTCCAATAGATTTGTCTCATGATTATTTGTAAATTCTGATGTAAAATCTTCTGTGCTTAAGCCAGCGAAATGTCCATCTCCCATATGAATTCTCTGCAATCTAATAAGCCTGAGCTCCAGGGCAGGCTAACTTCAGTCAAGTTACTTGGCTCTCTGTTCTGTCCAGATGCTGGTCTCTAAAACAACAGAAGAACTAAATTCTCTTTGATATTTTTAGTCTTCCATCAAATGTAACTGAACCCACCCAACAGGAAAAAACAAATAAACAAAAAACAACAGCAAAAAGAGAAGTGGAGTGATGGGAGGGTAGAGATGACAGCACAACAAACAAGTCTTACACTTAGAAAACCAAGATAATTTCTTTTTCTTTCCACAGTGTCCACTGCACCCATCATTTGCCCCCATTTGTCCCTGCTGACTTTTCAAAGTAGCTGATACAAGAAAAGTTAAACATATCCTTAAGTGCCATATACATAATATTCAGTTCAAAAGAAAAACTAAGTGTTCTGAAAACCCAAACATTTACACACTGAGCAATTATACTAATCACTATGATATGAAATGATGAGAAACTGAATTACATGTGATTCAGATGAAAAAGCTGTCCAGATTGAATACCTCCATACATAGCATGTATAGTTAAACAGAATCTCTGACTTACTGAACTGAAAAGCTTTTGCTGTTGAATTTTTAGATACTAAAAAAAATTGTAAGCAGTATGAGAAAACTAGAGTAACCTCAGGGAATGGAATTACATTCACAAATAACAGAAGATTAGTCTTCCATCAAAGGAAGGAAACTCAAGCATGAAAACACAAATAACTTACTTAAGAACAATTTCATTTCTAGCCTTTCACCAGAGATTTAAATAAATAAATAAATATACATATAGGTGTACAAACTATGGAAAAATAGTATTTTCATTCCAACGAAAAAGAAAGACTAAAGAGTATAATAGAGCACACTAGTGAAGCTGCAACAATTTGCAACTTCATGACAAGTCACTATAAAATAGATAAAACACATCCCAGTATGAACCTACAAGCTGTGGTCAGTAATATTGCCACCTAAGACATTGCAAAGGATTCAGAATACAGTAAATTGAGAATATTTACTGCATAAAAATACAGACCACTAAGCTCAAAATGTCAGTTTTACTTAATAATGGAAAGAACATTTCTGCAATTTTTGCCCCTTGGAACTGCAGAATCATTGAGGTTGGAAGAAATCATGGGAGGTTATCTAGTCCAATCTGCTGCTTACAGCAGGATCAAAACTGAATTCAGATGAATTCAGATGAAGCTATAAATTAGAAAACTAATGGTGCGTAGGTCCAAAATACTGAGTCAACTGCATCATTATTTACAGCAGCATCTTTCTGATGGTTATGGCAATAGTATGCCCCTCTTCTGGACACAATGGGCTGCTAAAAATAACTTCCCAGTGAGGTTTTAACCGCTATATGCATTTCCTCACTTACACATCAGCTGAAGTCAGAAGAAATGTAAACCCCCAACAACAAGGTTTTGGTCACTTTTTCTTGCTTCACTGGCAATGTGACAGTATCAAAAATTACCATTTCTACTTTTCTTTTCCCATCCTGTATATTTACAGGAATACACAGCAAATTCCTTGTTTTAATGACTAAACCAGCCACATACCAAGTCTTTGACAAAATATTCTCTGTCTATGCTTCAAAACAGATTGTCTCATGGAACAAAGATCAAAAAGAACAGAGATCACATACCCTTATTATGCCAACGTTTCTGTATTTTTCAATAAAAAACTTCAATGACACTTTACTCTGATGAGAGATATTTCGGTCTCCTTTAAAAATCAGAAAACTATAGACATTTCCAGGGCATCAGCAGTTGAAGAAGACTAAAATAAACCCCTCTCCTTAAAATTAGGAATTAATTTGAAGGATTTTTTTACAAATAAAAAAGAAGCAATAATAATTTTGTAGAGAAAAAATCTTATTTTTCTATATAAAAGTGAATTTGATTATGTATTAAATATGTTCCAAACAAATTCAAACAAAAGTTATGTGAAAACACCTTCATTTTTCTTGTAAACTGACATTTTTCATGATAGAAATATCTGAAAAAACATTGTATCTCCCTATTCTGATATAGCCACGAGAAGAGAGAAAAAATGTTTCAAAAACCTATAGTAAGTTTAATTTCAAAGGCTCTATATAAAAAAAATACAAGAAATGATTCACACTACACTCACATACATTAGCAAAGTTTATATGTCCAGATAAAGAAAAAACATACAGGTTATTCTAATTTAAAGCTTTATGTATTTTCAGTTGTTGCAGAGCTGCTTGATCATCTAATTCATATGGATGTGAATGCAAATTTTGGAACCAAATAATAGCATTAGTCTTTGATTAAAAGAAACTGAATAGTTATTAAAATTTATAATTGTATTGGTCATTATCATGAGGTTCAATATCATTTTCTTTAAAAAAACCTCTTTGTTCCATTGTTTATCTGCACTCATATGATATCAATGTGGCAAGTGACTTTCAACATTTATTTCTGATTGGAACACACAGGGGAAAGAAGGGGGTAACAATCAAGACATACTAGTAAAAGATTTTTATGCATTCCTATGCAAAAGATGGAAATTAATCTTTGACCTATGCTTTGTGAAGCCCTTCTCTTGTTAGATAATGATTTTTGTTGTTTTCAGAACTTCCCACTTGCACTGCTAAATAAAGGGGAAAAATTGTGCCATTATTACTCAAATATTCATTTCTTAACAGAAAAAAAATATTTTCTAAATTACAGGGAAACAATTCAGCTTCACTTGTCAGCAATGGATGAGATATACCCAGTACTTTAGAGAGACCCATGAGAGTTTATCTTTTACCATTCTAGAAAGTTTTCATATAAGGAAAAGAAGGAAGCAGACATTTGACAGCCTTTTAAACTGATCATATGAAGTCTTTTGTTCTTAGCTCGGCTTTGAACAAACAAGCCTAATTTTAAGTAGCTTTAAAACTTTAGAAATTCTTATTTTGCACTTCGGTCTTAAAAAGGGACTTCATCTTTATTCACTTATCTGTGATGCACACAAAAAAAGTGAAACTTGCCAGATTGTCAGTAAAACTGCCACATATCTGGTTCTCCTTTTGTAAAAGCATACAGCACTTCTGAGTAAAACAAGATATTTAACTAGATTATGTGACCATAGTATGGAACAGTACTTTGAATGTTACCAAAATGTTGTTAACTTTCTTAAATTTAAACATAGAATTGCACATACAATTACCTGCCATTTGTGAATGGATAGCATGTTAAAATATGCTGAACAACCAGCTGGCAGTATGCCCTTAGTTTACTCAATGGCTACCACTCCAGGATATTAAGTTCAAATGCCTAAATTAGGCATAAAGTGACCATTTAATAAGAGCCTGTTAAGAAGCATAGGAGAAATGAGCAAAGGTGGAGAAGGATGAAAACCAAGAAATAACACAACACTAACTTTAGCTTAGTCATCACCTTGGCCTTCCTTCTAAACCTAACGACAAGGTGGGGCTTAAATAATTCATCATTTTTTCCTGTAGAACGTCTCTAACATCCACACATCCTCCCTGTGAAGACAGATAAATCAAGCATGTCCTCATTAGTTCACTGCTCAAGCAATACATTGTCTTCCTTCCTTGAAAAATTACACATTGTTCTGCTTAAAGCAATCCTTGCAGAAGCTGGGCTTATTACTTCATTTTACCATTCCTTCCTTTCATCTCTGTGCAGACTGACCTTTCACCATCCCACAAGGATAGATAACTCAGCAAGCCTCCCTGCTATGTAACACTATTTTTTATTTCTAATGCATAACATTTGAGGTCTTTTCTTCATATTGAAAGAGTTGGTAGGTTTTACTAACCATTTTTGGCTAAAGACAGGTTTCCATGAGGAACTTCTATGCTTCCGCCCACAACCCAATATGGATTTCTCATAAGGTTTTCTTCAAAGATACTGCTGATAAACTGTTGGGTTTCATGCTGAGGTATCATCCCATGTGGTTTAAGATGTAGTGTAATAATCATCTGTCTAGTACACATTGACTGCAAAGAACTGGTGGGTGGGACTACTTCTCTGTAGACAATACAGCAACCCTGTAATAGAACCTTTAAAGCTGATGCAGAGGGTATCTGAACACCACAGCAAAATGTGAAAGTTATTACAGCTATACTGAAAACAGTGTCGATAACTCATACCATCCCCCTTATTAGTGGAGTTTTCTTCACCCTATCCCATTAATCAAACCTACAATTTAAAAGTTTAAAATCACATAAATGACTGTTTGTGAACCAAGGATCTATGGGGCTTTCAAGACTGCTTCAGCCAGCCTGTAGTCACTAAGCCTAGCATCCAGGTCTCCAAAGAGGGAGACCCATGGTATACTTTCCCATTATGGACTACATACATTAGTAATTTCTATTTTTACATAAAAGTTGGTAGGAAAAAGAAGATAAAGCAATATGACAGCTGCTGGATTTATGGACAAGCATCTTTTAGGTAAATTGCCTCATAGGCAGAATGTTGCTCCTAGCCCCAGCTGTGTCTTGTCTGCACTTTTACAATTGACAAGACGCTAACAAAAACTATTTTTAACACTTGAAAGAAAATATTTCTCAAGGTTTACTTTTTTTTTTTTTTTAATAACTTGAAGAGAGACAAAACAGAATATGCTTTCAGACTACATGAGACATGTTCAGATACAGTTCCTTCAAGGTGTATAAAGTAGAGACTTAGAGTTATCAACTGCAGACATCATTTCCAGCTACTCCTCATATGCCTTGTGCTTAAACTTATATTGGAGACCTTTTACTAATAAAGGCCTACTAATAAAAGCCACTAAATGCCTCTTTTCTTCTCTTAGAAAACAGCCAAGAGCCAGATAAGTACATTCATGTTTCTTACTTAAAAAAAAATAAATTGATATTTCATAAGTTCTGATCAAAATAATCAACTAGCTTTAATGTCATAACACCATTTCTGAGCTAGTTCTGACTGCAGAAGAGTCACACACAGCAGACTGTGCCTGCCTAAGAGAGATAATCACAATACCATTATAAATTCTGCATGGTGGGAGAAGTGAAAGCTTATCTCTTGACTAAGTTTTCCTTGGCTGAAGAAGAAAACAGAATTACAAGGAACAAGCAAAATGGAACCTACAAATACATGAAGGAAGAGAAAGTAAAAGATAGAGATATACACTGGAATTCCTGTCTAACTTTATGCCTATGCATATATCACTGTAATACATCCGCACTATTACCTCTACATTACAGCACGACACAACACCACCTTTCTAACCTTCACACATTGTTCCAGCAGATAAAACTGGAAGAGGATTTAGGAATCATAAATCTGTTTCACGAAGTAGCCAACTTGAAGTACATACTTGGAGGATTTATACTTTAAAAGTCAGATACGTACAAGTTATTTTAATTTTACACAAAGTTTTTGAGTGACATCAAGTCTGTCATCACCTTAGACTGTTACATGGATAGAAGCATTTAAAAGGAGACAAGAGTACCAACAAGCAAGAGATCATTTAGCAGTACTAAAATTCCTGTAAGAAGGTGACAGTCAAAAGCCTGTGAAAGAATTCTGGTTTGGTCTGCAAAATCCTGGACATCCACAAGGACTCCAGAAGAATTTAAACAAAGGTGATGTTTGGGCAGAGCCCAAAGTTCATGCTGGTCACTCAAGCTTGCCTCAGCAAGAGCCCCACTAGCCAAGCACAGAAAGGCATTCCACCAGAAATCTCCTCTCACCATGTGGCAAAGTTAAACATACAACACAGAGAAATAAAATTCCTGACAAAAGTAGTCTAAAAGATACCTCAGCAAAAAAGGGAATTTTTTTTAAATTAAATTCTCCTATAAGCACCATTCTTTTCAAGTTAATGAGACATGATAACAAAATTCAGGTAGCCTTTCTGGCAGAACCTCTACAGTCAACTCCATGTTGACTATGGACAATGACCAAAGTCTGACATTGAAAATGAAAGAAGTATTTTACTGGAACACACCCTAAACCAAATTTCAAATCTATCCCAAAACAGACAATTTGACCTTATATAAGCAGCATACAATAACTCCAAAAGACAATCTGGAATAGGAGTCCTCCTTCAAGCAGCAAGAGCCAAATAGAATTCAATTCCTATCACTGACTAGACACATATACAGAGACACTGTTGTATGGGAAGAATTAATCAAATATTTCTAGAGAACAGATTAACCAGTGGCACAAGCTTCCGTATACCAAGGCAGAAACAAAAGATTTCCCAAAAGCTGCAGAACAGTTAGAAATCTGCACTAGGCACACAAAATTAATTCATCTAGATATTTTATTTACATGCTTAATTGCAACAGTATAACTGCATCCATATTACATAATGTCAACATAAACCTGTCAAAGTCAAGAAGTTACTGATGTCCTGTACAAAAGTACAAAAGTAGAACTGTACAAAAGTAATTTTAAAAAGCCCTATAAATAATGCATGTGCTTATTACAGGTTGCTTTAGATAGACAACTCTTGGTTTCACTGTACTTAATTTCTCTTTATCAGTTGTAATTTTTAATTTCATAGTCACATATTAAAATATCTATAATTGTTAGTATAGAGTCACTAAAAAAAGCAACCTTACATTTAGCAAAAGTTTGTAGCCCACGTGTTTTCATATACAAAATACAGTACAAATAAGACACCAAAATTATTAACAACATGCAAACTTGAAGTAGTGTGCTTGTTTCCCTGCAGGTAACCACAGTATACCACAGTAACACACATGGTAACCATACAGCCAGATTTCTTCAAGTAGCAGGGGGCAGGGAGGGAGAAATCTAGATAAGAAGAGCAAACAATTTTGAATGCTTGTGAGGGATTTCCAGAAATCATGGAAAAATACCAGTGGACAAAGTCTGCACAAATTCATGCAGGGATCTGATGTATACCAAGTATATCACACACAATCTACATCACAGATCACCTGTATACAAGCAGTAAACTCGCTGCATCTTCAGGATGCACTTGGGCTTATTGGGCATTCTCAGGTCTTCCCTGTGGCTTGTGCCCAGTAAGTATGCCAGAAGCAACAGAGTTTCATCCTCTCAGCAATCAGAGAGCCATTTCATATGTTTATTCATCTTCTACCTTTTTTAATATATTCCAGAAATTATGTATATCCTGGGGGAACTATCAGTAGAACTAACATAAAATCAACACAATACTCCTTTTATAATTTCTTTAAAAAATAAAATGTCAACTGCTTTGGTTACAAGCCTGTCCTCCACAGTAAATTCCACCTTATTTCTTATTCTACGAGAATTCAATAGCCTTAGTATTTGGAAAGGAATTTCTCAAATATTCTAGATAAGTTTGTGGCATTAGACCAATTTTCCTCATCTGGGTCACTGACAGAAGAGAGAAAGTTTCTTTAAAACTCCACAGTTTCTTTAAACAAATTCAGCCTGACTCCCTTTCAGCGAAGTTATGTTTTTCCTAGTGTTTCCTCCCATTTACTCCAAAAGGAACTTTAACTAATGTACAAACGACTGTTGCATACACTGACTTACAGTTTCCAAAGATGGAGAATAATGAATGTAAAGTCAATAAAACATTAAACAGTAAACATTAAAGTTTCACTTGAGTTTATAAGTGTAAGGTTATAAGAGGTGTGCTTCTACTTTGGAATATGTTTATATGCATAATGACAAACACCTCCCATTCCTGAAATGAAATTGAACAACTTGGTGTTTTCACAACACAGGCAGAAGGAAGAATGCAGTGCAGACAAAGGCTCCCCTCAGGGAATAATGTTTAACATTTTGTTACCAGGGTACACCAGTTAAACACTCCATGACAATTTAACTTCAACACATAAACACATCTGTACTAACTTTGCCAGGATATTAGAAGGCAAAAATGTAGCAAATATATGAAATGCCTACATGCCTGTGCTGGACTGGAGGTGTACGAGGTTTGGTCAGAGTGGCAAAAAAAAATTTAAACAGTTTCTCTGTTTATCCTGAGGCTAAAAATCTTTCTTTTATGTCAGTCTTCAGAAAAAACTGCAGCCTTGGCTCAGACCACAGGTTTAGAGACTCCTGCCTGATAAAACAAAACTAAGCTTTTTTTTTTTTTCTTATTTATTTAAGAATAATCACAGAATGGTTTGAATTAGAAGGGACCATGGAGGTCATCTAGTCCAATTCTCCTGCACTGAGCAGGGACGTCTTCAACTACATCAGGTTGCTCAGAGTCTCATCCAACGTGACCTTCAATGTTTCCAGATATGTTGTACCTACCACCTCTCTGGGCAACCCGTTCCAGTGTTTCACCATTCCCCCCATCCTTCTTATAAGCCCCCTTTAAGAACTGAAAGGACGCAATAAGGTCTCCTCAGAGCCTTCTCTCCTCCAACCTGAACCACCCCAACTCTCTCTCCCTCTCTTCACAGGGGAGGTGTTCCAGGTCTTTGATCATTCTAGTGGCTCTCCCCTGGACCCGCTCCAACAAGTCCATGTCTCTCCTGTACTAAGGGTTCCGCAGCTGGACACTGGACATTCCTCTCAACAAGAGCAGCCAGAAGCACAAGGGGATGTATACTTGTTCCTGGGCATGTTTGACTCTCAGGGACATATTAAATATAGGAATACTTTATTAAGGCTCCTTGTTTAATTCATGACCCTTCTCCTAATTTAACATTGAATACCTCACATAAAGATGAATCTGGGCACAGTGCTGCTTGAGCCACTTTTTTATTATTTTTCTTTTTGTCCTTTCCCCTTCCACAAATGTCTTACTTTCTGGGTTTTTTTGTTGTTCCTTACTGTGAAATTTCAGAATTATCCAAACCAGTGAACCATCCACAACACTACTTTCATAAATCAGTATGAACTACACAAAGCCTATGCAGATCAAATTTTTTTTTCCTCTGTTTCAGGTCAGATTTTTCTTCTTGTATTTGTTGTCTGCGTTTCCTATTCCTCACAACTCCTCTGCCTTCAAATGCTGAAGTCTTAGCCAACATTTGATCTTAACGGTTGACCTAAGGGCTAGTTTATAAACCAAACATTCTCAAGTCAAATAAGATTGCACCACATATTTACTTGAGAACTCAAAAGTTTTCAAAACTTGGCAATGCCACTACTGTAGCCCAACACATTATATGTGAGGTGTAACAGCAACAAATAACTTACAAGCAGAAAATATAAATATCTACTTTCACTCTGAATCAAAATTTTATAAACATGTATAAAACTTGGTATAAAAATTCCTTCCTTTGTCTTTTGCTACTAAAAAGCCTTTGGTAACATGTTCATTCCAGACAATTATGCCATGTCTCTACTTGGTGTGCTTTGCATTACACTTCTGACCTGGAAAAGTGAATGTATTGTGTGCGGCTAACTCGACAAGGGCAATAATTCAAACTACTTATCTTCAGAAAACAAAGATTGCATTTTACAATATCCTCCCACTGTTCTTGTGGGAGAGTTAGCCTAGAAGTCAAACACTGACACAAATTTCGCAGTTGGTCCTCATTTCTTTTTAACCATATCATCATTTAAATGCTAAAATTCCATTTCAACTCAAGAAAAAAATAACCCCACATGAACAAATTTCAAGGTGTTCACATCATTGGTTCCAAGAAAGATAAACAAAATACATCAACTCAAAGGAATCAAATTTCTTGTCTTCAGAGCAGTTCTTAACAAATTAAAATGTATTTGAATTCATGCCTGAAACTGGGACATACAGTTTTGTCTTGAGATTTTTTTTTTTTTTAAGAAAATTTCCATACAGCTATGTCAGGATGAAATTCCTGAAAGAATGTTTCTCACGGACAATGAAGAAAAAGACACACTTTGTTAATTCCATTTTTCACATCATATACATTAGATTATTAACATAGTTATCCTCAGTACTATAATTAGAAAACCTAACCTTTTCCTTTCAGATGCTGTTTAAGGTCCAACAGTGTAAATATATGCAAAATACGTTTGTATCTAAATATAAACTTCTAAATTATACATAGCAGTAACAGTTATATATATGCATGCATGTGAATAGTATGTATTATTTATTTATAAAACTATTATATAGAGATGTGGAAATATGGTGGGTTTATACATTTACTACACAATGTATGTAAATTACTCTATATTTACATCCTACTCGGGCCTAAGTCTGTTCCACTCTGAACACTTTGAGAAGTTTAGTTCAATTTAACGTGAATTTTGAGCAGTACTAAATTAATTTGATGTATAAATCTGTGCAGAGTAAGGATCATAAATATCTTGACTCAGGTATACCCAGTACACCATGGAAGAGCCTCTCTATGAACACATGTTCTGATACTGAAGAGAATTCAGCACAACCCTAAAAATAAAGTGTGTACAAGAGGACTGCTTAAATATTTAACAGCACACCACAGAAAGAGTTGATTTTAGCAGTTTAACATGACAACCAAAGAGAAAAACAAAATCCCATTTTATCACCCTTACATACTGCTTAAGCAATTCAGACCAGAGACTCCGGGACAAAATTGTTACCTGCTAAGCCACTACTTTACAGTTTCAAGGAAACTCAAAACCAACATCGGATTTCACGAAAGTATTACTTACAGTAGAGCTTCCTGCTTGATTGTGATAAGCAATATTTCTTTCTCACAAAATAAAAAGTAAGCAATGCTTCAAATCATTTCAGGCAGTCAAAATCCTTAAGTTACTGATAAGTAACTTAAGTTCTGCATACCACGTTTTGCTTTTTGTTTTGCAAAGAGGTTCTCTGCCAGTATACTGAGCAATTCTGTATAGGCAAACCATCCCAGCACACTTAGTGAAAGGATACACGTTAGTAAAGTCATGTACATAGACATACTTGCAGGTTCAAGTTTAAAACAAAGATTCTGAAGAGTAACTGACATACAAATTAATCTGTAGAGTGGAGGAGGCCACCACCTGAAAAGGAAAAAAAAAAAAAAAAGCACCTATCTTTCTTCCAGTTTTTCCCTTCTTTGAGGCACTTCTTTCTCAAAAGCCTTGGAAAAGCAGACATTTGGGCTTTGTGAAACTGCCTAGAATAAAATCGCGCAGTCAAGTGTGCTCTACAGACAAGCACTTAAATGATTCTCTCTTTCATATAATCAGGATACTGCAACAAATTAAGTGTTCAAAATTTGTATATCATTACTTACTCAAGTAAGTCTGACTCTTTGAGCACAATCCAACACAACTGCTTTTCTTTAGACAACATTACATTGTTAGAAATAAGGATTAGACTCAAGTTTATAGTAAACATATGAAATTAAACTACTCAGGCAATATAAGCCTGAAATATAAGTAATGCATGCAACAATCTTAAACTTCCCACTATTGCTAGAACAATAACCTAAGAATGGCAAAATATTAGAAGTATTTAAGTTGTTCATGATGTGTATGTTACCAAGTAACAAGTTTTGGCCTAGCTTTAAGGCAACTATGGTAAGGGTATCTTTTTCTTCAGAATTTAATTTAATTTAATAAAGCAGTTAACCACTTCTTAAACTAAGAAAAAAAACCCCAAATTTAGAAACGAGGATGCACTTTTCATACTTTTTTGAAAACACTTCATTAGTTGCTGTTCAGGGGCTTTATGTGGGTCTTTCAGGTCACAAACACTGATCAAGTAAGAGCTGATTTTAGTGTACTACATGATTGTTAAAACACAGATGTCCTAGAATCACAGAACGGTTTGGCTTGGAAGGGACCTTTAAAAATCATCCAGCTCCAACGCTGTAAGGTCTCCTCGGAGCCCTCTCTTCTCCAGGCTGAACAACCCCAACTCCCTCAGCCTGTCCTCATATGGGAGCTTCCTACTCTGGGAGAGCAGGCAGAGGCCAGCGGAGGTTCAGACGCGAGAGAGGTGAATTTTATCTCGTTGCGTGACTTACCGCAGCCCCGCGAGGAGCAGCCCCCGGCGACGCTGCCGCCTCGGAGGAGCAGCGGCCGGTGCCGCCCCGCAGGCGGGGCCACCGCACCCGCTGCCGGCGGGGACTGTCCCCCGACCGTCCCCAGGAGCTCCGCGGCCACCTGCCGGCTCCCGGGGCTGCCAGAGCCCCCTCCCCGCGGGCAGGACCGGGACCGGGGCGTTCTTCCCGCCCCGAGGCTCCTCCGGGGTAAAGGCGCGCGAAGCCCTGCGCCGCTTTGAATCCTGGGCTGTCGGGGTTGGTTTTTCCTCGTTGCTGTTTGCCCTTTTTTTTTTTTTTTTTTTTGTTAGTGGAAAGTTTCCTCTGCCGGCAGAGGCTGGGCCGGCGCTCGCAGTGCCCCGGGGCGCCCCGCGCTGCCAGCACAGCTGACAGGTTTCTGCCTCCCCCCGCCCAGCTCCTTCCGCAGCACTAAAAAACAGGCAGACAGATCCGGCCGGGGGTTGTTTTTAATTACAGCTATTAGTACAACTAATTGCAACGCTCGTCAGCAAAATAAAAGCCGACCTGGCAG
Source organism: Coccyzus lansbergi (assembly GCA_033558105.1). Taxonomy (NCBI): domain Eukaryota; kingdom Metazoa; phylum Chordata; class Aves; order Cuculiformes; family Coccyzidae; genus Coccyzus; species Coccyzus lansbergi. The sequence continues at coordinate 3,296,475 of JAUMJK010000245.1, forward strand.
GCGAGCATCCCGCACGGAGACCGAGAGGGCAGCGGAGGAAGAGGAGCGCAGGAAAGTGACCGGCGGTGTCCTCGGTTCCCCAAACCGGGGAGAGGAAACTTCACACCGGCGACTGCGGACAGCGGGAGGGGTTCGCTCAAGGGCGAGAGAGGGGGGGGGGGGGTTCGTTCTTACCTTCTGGTCGACGATGGAGCAAGCCATTTCCCGGACGTGGGCGAGGCTGAAGTCTCCCGAGGAGTCCTGTAGCAGCAGCACTGGCTCCCGGCTCAGCCCGATCTGGAGGTGGAAGGCGACGCCGCCGCTGCCAGCGGCTCCCGGCGGCGGCGGGCTGGGCGGCCGGAGCAGCGGAGGGGCGCTCATCGGAAACTTCCCGAGTCGACGAGCCGAGGGACGAAGAGGGAAAGGCGGGCGCCGCCGCGAAAACTTTGCGGCCGCCCGGGAGGCGCCGGGCGAGTTCCCACGCGAAGTTTCAGGGAAGTCCCGCCGAGGTCCTCCCGAGTGAATATGGCGGGGGGGGGGGGGGGGTGGGCGGTAGGCGGAGGAGCGGGGAGGATGCAGACAGGAAAAGGCGGCGAGAGAGACGCGCAGGGCTAGGGGGGAGCGCGGCCCAGCGCCACCGAGGTGGTGCCGCCGCTCGGGCTGCCGGGCGGCGCGGGGGCGGGACGAGCCGCGCCCTCCGCCAGGACGGGCCCCGCCGCCGCCCCAGCGCCGCCTCGGCCGGGGCAACCCCGCAGCCGCCGCGCCTACCCCCGGCGCTCTCGTCGGGCTGAACCGCCGTCCGTCGGCGGCTCCCGAGGAGTCGTCCCCGGCCGGCAGGGAGCACGGAGGTTTGCCCAGGCAAGGGGGTGGCGGCTGCTCCCGAGGACGGCGGGAGAGGGGGCGAGCCCCGGGCCGTCTCCCCCGTCTTCGGGACGATCCGGCAGCCCCCGTAGGTTTTCAGGCAGAAACACGGGTAGAGCTCTTACCTATCTCTTCTTCTAAAGCAGCTGCCAGTTTCAGGTACGGTTTGTGCTAGGGAGGAGCTCCCCGCCGCTTAAAACCAGTGTGAGTTACTCTTCCCGGCTTTCGGGAGCGGTGCGAGCCCTTTTGTTTGAGGGCAGGCGGCTTTTAGTCTGAAAAGCCCGTCCCTGGACTCCACTTGAAAATCTGTGAAAGTAAGGGAAGCGTGAATATACTAAATATATTAGAGGAGCCTGAGAGGAGACCTCATTGCTCTCTACAACTACCTGAAAGGAGGTTGTAGAGAGGAGGGAGCTGGCCTCTTCTCCCAAGTGACAGGGGACAGGACGAGAGGGTAGATTTAGGCTGGAGATTAGGAGGAGGGTTTTTCACAGAAAGGGTCATTGGGCATTGGAATAGGCTGCCCAGGGAGGTGGTTGAGTCACCTTCCCTGGAGGTGTTTAAGGCACGGGTGGATGAGGTCTTGAGGGACTTGGCTTAGTGTTAGATAGGAATGGTTGGACTAGAAGATCCGATGGGTTCCTTCCAACCTGGTTGTTCTATGATTCTAAGTACCAAAGGATAAACTTTCAAGATCTATGTGTGGCACCTGTAAGGATGGCAGTACTAAATGCAGTGGTTGATCAAATTTACAATCTGTTTCTGCACAGACAGCTTTTCTGACCAAATGAGCAGCTGCAGTGTTGTTTCATTTTGATCAGCTGTCTTTATTAGGACCCATTTTGCTCTTTTCAGCTTGTTTCCTACCTGGGATCTGCACAGGCAGAGCACCTAGCTGTCTATGTAATTCATCTGTAATTTAATCTGTCTATTCTTTGGTTAATCTCCTTTTGAAATTGTTGCATTTTAATCTGGACCTTCTACAGATTACCAAATCGGCTGAAAATGTCAGCACTAAAATGATATGATTACTGGTCCCGCTAAACAGGATTTTTTTTATCACACGAGGAATAATAATCGTGTTCAAACATGTTCTTTGGCTTTGTTGTTGAAAATCATACTTAACTTTGCTGTTGTCTGTGGTATTTTCTTAGGAATTAGTCAGTTTCAGTACACTAGTGTACCATGGCTATGCTGGTTAGCATTGTGATGGACTGCTTCCTAAGAGCTCTACATATACCAGATGTTTTGGTGCCTGGATGTTTTGGAGCACATACGTTTATGCTCCCAGGTTAAAACCAGCCAGTACAACTGCTGCAAGCTTCCCATGATCCTGTGGCCCAGCCAGCTTTTCTGTACAAGGCTCAGCATGGGAGAACTGTGAGGTCGATGTGTCAATCTGTAGCAGGAATGGCATGTGAGATCTGAGTGCCGTTCCTGAATGGCTGTCATAAGCTCAAATTCAAATACAAGGCCAGAGGTACACTGAGTTGCCAGTAGCAGGTTTCTTCTGAGTGCTGTAGCTCCTGCTTCTTCCCGGAAAGAAGCACGCTAGAAGATCCTGCAGCCTTGCTTCGTTTTTCAGGTGATTCTTGAGCGCAGATAAGTGTCATCAACTACATCGAGTGCTTCTTTGTTACAGCTCACTGTGGCAAAAGCAAATGGGACTATCATGATAATGGAGTGGTGAGCTGTCCCCCTCTCTCCTACCCTTGCCATAGTTAATTATAGTGTCACATAATCAAGCAATTCACAATATGATTCACATGATGACATTTGCTTTCAAGAGAAAGAGTGGAAAAAATGACAGCTGAATATGACCTTAGCTACTATACACTGTGTTACAACTCTTTTGTGACTCTTAAAATAATCTAACAGGAGGGTTCATAGCAATGCCAAGAATTACATATCCTTGGGTTTCTCCTCTATGTAAAGTCTAGTGATAGAACTTGTAGATTGTGACTCACCCACATCCATATTATCTGTGCAGACATGGACGCAAGTTTTTTCTTCAAAAAGAAAGATTACTGTATTTAAAAAAAAAAAAATATTGCAGGTTGCCGAGTCATCTGATCCGTATATCAGCCACATTGAATACACCTTTGTAATCAGAATAGATGAGGGCAGGACTTCTTCAAATGCTGTATCAACCAGTCACATACAAGTGCTATTTATAAAAAGATTGAACTTGGCTGGTTTTACCAACTGAAATGTCATCTATTTTGTGATCCTTCCAGACGGGAGAATTAGTACACTGATGCCAGAGAAGGGAAAAGGCCATCCACAGCAGTCTCTTCTCTTCCCTGATGCACCTGATGCAGTGCGTATGCCTGGGTGCACAGCTGAGTTTCAGTTTCACTGCACCTACACAGATCAATTAAACTGTACAGGAATCGCCACATGAACTTGAGCTTGCCACACATGGCTACACAGTTTATGAATCCAGCTAAGTAAGGGAAGAGAGCAGCCAGCAGAGAATGTCACTGTAACATCCCATTAGGAAAACCTCTCCCAGCTGCCCCCAAGGTACAGTTGCTGTAAGGTTGTTTCCAATTACTCTGTATCGTTACAGTGTGAAGGGTGAATAGTGGTCTCTGTGTTGTCATGGAATGTAGACTTGACCATCCACTTGGGTGCACACTGGAATGCTGCTATAAAGGTCTTCCCGAAGCCTTCTTTTCTCTAGGCTGAACAATTCCCACTGCCTCAGCCTGTCCTTGTATGGGACGTGCTCCAGCCCTCTAATTATCTTTGCGGCACTCTTCTGGACTTGTTGAGGCAGGTCCATGTCATTCCTGTGCTGAGGATTCTGGAACTGAACGGAATATCTCTCTGCTTTCTAACACAAGCAATTAGATGGTACATATGCTTTAACAAAAAAAAAAAAAAAAAATCAAACACCTAGCAAAGAATTATGCAGGATGTGCCTGAACAATGGAGAATATTCTATAGGGCAGTTCCTTTGTCATAGATGGTGTTAGTTTTTAGGTTGAAAGTTGTTGACCTAAAATTTAGTTCTGATACTTTTACATAGAGAGTGGAACACAGGAGATTATGATGAGACGATTGCTGCGGGTTTTGTGAGGTAAATACTTAAATATCATACCTAGTTCTTGCATCAGTATTTTGAATAATATGTTGCTTGGCAGTATTCTTAATAACACAGTGTATCTAGGCGAGGAGAAAATAACAAGATTAAAGCAGAGAAAGAAGTAAGAAGCAGCAGTCTCTGGAAGATGAATAGAAGGTGGACTGGAAATATAGCTGAAATCTAATGGAAAATCTCTGGAATACTCTGGAAATGTAACGTCAAATTTAGTCTGAGAGTTTACTTGCACACTATCTTGTTGGGCTCAGCGCTGAGGTGACCTCTCTGTTTTCCAAGGTCAGAGTGGAAGATAATTAGTAGCCTTTGTCTGTTTTTAATGTTCTTAATGGGGTTTGAAAAAGACAGGCAGATTTTATCTGTGACAGAACATACAAATTCAAAGATGTAAAAATAGTTCATTTTGTTTCTCCTTTGAAAGAAATTTATCTTTTCTCTCTCAGAAGGCAGGAATCATCTGTCCAGGAAGAAAGTGAGTTGGCATAAACCCTTTTTCCTTAGGTCACTTCCATTTGTTCACCTCTACTGGACTCTGTAAGCTGTTGTTCCTCACAGAGCAGGAGCCTGTGGAAAAGGGACTTTTCCAAGACACTGCTGAAGATAAAAACAGTTTTTCATCTTTAAAAATTTACTTCCTCAACATGCAACAAAAGATCAAATGTTAAATTAGGCAAAGAAACCTTTTGGTACTGAATCAGGCCAATGCCTGGTTCTGCATTTTACCACTGATTTTGTTTTTGTTTGCCTCATTTCACACATTCCTTAACTACACACACCCATCTAGGCTTACTGCTTTAATTAGGCATCCCAATGCTAGTTTTTAAAACAGTCCATCTTCTTGGCATATTGACTGGCATCCAGAGCACAGTCCATGGTAAGCTCCAGATCTCTTCCTGCTAAGTTATTTTGTTTCTGTTTCTGTATATCTGATGTTGATTATTTCTGCACAAGTGCCCTACATTGCACATACCTATATAGAAACCTGTCCTATTTTTCCAGACCATAATACCAATTTGTGAAAATAAATTGAATTTTAAGTTCTTCTATGGCATTTGCAGTCTGTCACCTTTTTTTTGTATAATTCATAAATTTAAAAGGTACAGTCATTATTCAAGTTATTAGTAAAGGATTGACTAAAAGGGGATTAAATACAGAATTCCATGGTATTCCATCATACTCATACATTTTGGGTGTTATTACACAACTGGTTTTGTGTCCACTTCAAATTATTTTCTTCCCAGCATGATTTGCTCTGTTTGCCTGCCTAGAAGAATGGTTTATGAGACAGTGTCAAAAAAACTCATCAGTCAGAATACTTTACACCTGTTGCTTATGCTCTGTAACAGGAAGAAATTTGATTAGTTTGGCATGATTTGTCTTTTACAACAAATTGGTACTTGGTCCAACCAACAAACTTGAGCAGAAACCTTAAATTTTACAAGGAATATCTCTTGCATCTAGATGTGGTTTACATATTCTTTATGTAGACTTACATTTTAACATTGAACTTTAAGCCAAATCTACTCATGTTAGGAATATGCAAATTTTGCCTGTTTCTATAGTTGAATGCAGACTGTTGTATTTGCATTCTTACTAAGCAGCAAAACATGCCCTAATAAAGACAGGTCTACAAAAGTGGAACCATTTTTTTCTTTCTGCTCTTTTCAGATGCTGAAATGATGTTTAAAGTGAACTGCATGTTCCCATAAGTTCTTTCCTGAAGCAGACAGCTGGAGTGGAAGATTTGTGCTTTAAAAGTATAGCATTAAAAAAGAAAAAATAACCAAGGAAGAGTTAAAAAAACAGACTAGTAAATAGAATGGAATGAAATTTGGGAAGAAATGTGGAGACTAATGAGAAGTAAACTAGAGTTGTACATAAGTGTGGATATCACTGGATCTGGAGTTGGTATTGTGTTAGGGGCTGAACTGGTAAGTGAAATAGAGCTGATAATTGAAATACTGGCAAAATAGTTTTACTGTTTAGCTCCTGGGTATTTGGAGAGAAGAAGCAGAAGTTAACTGTAAAACTAGTTAGGGATTTTCTGATGAGCTACGTATTTCCATGAGAGCATTGTAACATTTTAAGATGTGTATAATATGCATATATTGTAACATTGGTTAATGTGAAAACTGTATGTAAATCTCCCAAATTGTTTTGTTTGCTGTTTCATTTTTGTTGCTTTTTTTAAAAAAAAAGTTTCTAATTGATGAAATTGCTTCAATGTTTGTAAAAGAAAAGTTTTGGAATGTTACCCTCCATGACTTTACGCTGTATGTTTTAGATAATTAGGAAGATGCATTTAGAAACATTAAGCTTAAAAATTCAAAACTCGGGTTTAAAAACCTGAGACAACCCAATGTAGTATTTTTTATAAGTGGATCACAAAACATAGTTGTTTTTCTAATTTTTAAAAATATCTTAGGAATGGAAGTTAAAATCTGACTTTGGCTGGCAAAACTGTTTTCTGGCTCTGCAGAAAACAGTTTGCCTCTGTGGACAAACTGTCCATGGACATACAAGGCATATTAACATTAAAATAGAATCTGAAAGACTGCTTTATAAAGGTTTCTTATGTCAAACATCTACATACTTGTTTATTTTGTTTGAGCACAAAGTGTGCTACTTTGGAAGGGAGGAGGCTTTTTTTACCTCTGTGTGCTAAACTGACCTCGCTATACTTCAAAAGTTTAGGGATAGAACAGGCTCCATTTATCCCAAAGTATCTTTTGAGGGTGTTTGTTATGGCTTGACAACAGAATAACTGATGCACTCAGATAAGTATGAGTATCTTGGTATTGTTTATGCATATTTGTGCAAATTGTCCCCACTAGCTCTCTAGTTCTTAGGAGCACTGGTACTGAGAGATGTGCTTCCCATTCTCAGTATACTGGAAATGAGGTAATCATTGTATCTTAAAGGAAGACACAGCACACGTTTTATTCAGAAATTTCTAAATGGTACTTCTTAAATGACTTCCGAATCGTGTATTCTGATATTCTGTGTTGTGTGTGAAGGACACTTTTTTTTTTTTTTTTTTTTTTTTTTTAAATATCTCTTACATAACACTGTTCCACTAAATAGTCTCCTGAATGTTACTGTCATACAGATCTTCAGAATTCTGGGCTACAGCAACCTGAAATTTCTGGGTCTGAGAGTCAGTCTTTGTAATAGTCTATAATAGCTCTTTCCTCTTCATAAACGATTATATGATTTTTCACTATTTATCTGGACAACAAGCAGTTAATGTGTTTTCTATATTTTGATAGTTTTCTTGAAAATAAACCAATAGTTCAGTTAGTAAAATACATACACTACTGAAAATCAGTTATACTGTATTTTAGTGAAACTTGATTTTTTATGGTGATGCAGTTCTTGATGTAGTGTTCGCTTATTAGGACATACAAGCATAACTGATTTACAAACTTCTATTCTTTTTCACAGCAGGAACAAGTTATATTATTACTTAACACTTACATTTTTTGTGGCTGCTGTCCAGGTCTCCATGTAATTTCCAATGAAATTCTTTAACAGTTCGAAAAATGATCCAGTTTCTGGGAATAAGACTGCTGTTCATGCAGATATGCGTGTTGTAATTGATGCATGATTTTGATCTGTAGGACTAGATGGCATACTATTTCTATGAGGGATACAGCCTAAAGAAAGAGAGGTATAAGCTGTTAACTATCCTTCAGCTGTTGTCTCCAAAGCATATGAGGTCAAAGTAAGGAACGTGCAAAGTGGCCAAGGGTAAGTAAGTAAGGCTGGCAGAGTTTTATTTGTGATCTAGGCCATGTCTAATAGTATGGGAAGGGTAATGGTTTACAGGCAGTTTTAAAATTGAGCTAGAAATTTATCTAGGAGCTAGATATTTCTGAAATCACCACTGACTTTCTGCTCTGGTATTTAAAAAGATGCTAACTGAGCTTGTCAGGCTAGTTAGTCCCACTGAGACTAGTCTTACCATACTTTTATGTGGTTTGATGTTTTTAACCACAAAATTTGCTGTGCGATATAATTTGAATAAATTAAATAATGGTTAACCTAAATTATTTCATGATTGCTGCGTGGATGCTAAGACTGTATGTAGGCTCAGGTAATACTTAGGTGGGATTATTGAGACAGTAGATACGAGACAATCGATGAGTACCACTCCTCCATTCTTTTTGTGAGTTTCCTTACTTGTAATGATTTAATGAGTTAAGAGAGACAGCACATAGGAACAAGGGGATCAATAGATTTCTTACCTAAACTGTCATTGATCTTTTAATGTTTGTTGGAGTTGCTTACTGCTGCTGCTTTGGTTTCACTGCATGAAATTGAAAAGCCAGAGAATAACATTAAAGGGGACCTAGTATTTTACACAGGAGGGGAGAGGATGAAGGAGTGGAATGGTGCAGGTAACCTGCAGGTGAGAGGAAGGTAAAAATGGAAAAAGAGAAAATATACAGGAAAGTAATTTATTCTGAGGAATACTAGAATTGTGCGTCACAGTTTCTTACTTGAAAATGTTTGCTTTTTAAAAATTTAACCTGAACAATTCAGCCACCTGGGTTTTACAATAATAAGTATGTTTTCCCTTTATTTACAGTTAACTATCTTGCAATATTAATTTCATTTTATCATGACTTTTCAGTTTGGAATTCACATTAAGAAGCATTACTTTTCATTTTCATATGCAATGATTAAAACATTGCTAAGCGGTGAAACTACATACTTTATGAATGTTAAGTTGTTCTATAGAAGCTTTGTAAATAACTTAACCAAAGTTCATTTTTACACCAATTGTATCACATGTTTATAACCTCATACAAATGAAGTTCTCATTTATACAACCTCATAAATACACACAGTAAACAAAACCTGTCTTCTTGTGCTTTACTCCAAGATAGGGAAATTAACTGCGTGTTAAAAAGACTTATTGCTGAATACTTCCTTAAGTAATAAAAGCCACAATTTCAACTGCAATTTAGGATTAACCACAGAGCAAATTTGTTGCATCTTTTCCTTGGCAAACATCTTATATGAAGCCCTACACAATACTGCAGCATTTTTGTCCTGGGTTATACAAACAAGGAAATCATAAGGTAGAGTAAGAAGACACTTCAAACAGATTAACTGTGTTTGTACTTAAATTTAATGGATCTTGGCAAAATGAAGCATGCAAAGAGAGTCTTAAAAATAACTTGACTAGAATAATGTCTTTCAGGTATATAAGAGAATGTAACAAGGTGAAATTATGTAGAAATATAGATTTCTTAAAGGTTATTTGTTTGAATGGGCAAACTACTGCTGACTTTGCAACACACAGCACAAGGAAGGATTTTACTTTTTCCTGTATTACTGATCATGACTAACAAGAGTCTTCAATAACCTTTGTGATGTTAGGGTTAGTTTTCATGCAATATGAAAGCAACACACAATATAGCTTCAGGAAGCTGCTCCAAAACTTCTAAAGAAAAGCCACTTCCTGTTTTGGTTTAATTCAGCAGCTGTTGAATTATTTGAATTGTACAGCTGGAAAAGGATTCTTGCTTTCAGAAGGACTCTACATGGGACAATCTGAAGATAGGGATTCAAGATTTTCTGTGATGTGGGCAGATAACATGTATTTGTGATTTCATCCAGCCTGTTGGCTATACATTTTCATAAATATTGTTTGTCCCTTTGTCACCACATTATTTTCATGTTGTAATTATGGGTCAGAGTAAAGGCTCATTTTTTAGTATTATTAAAGGAAAAAAAAAATCCTTTCTGTTCACGTTTTTCAGATCTACTTTGAAAACAAATCTTTGCTAAGGACACAAATCAGTGGACTTCTGCTAACTACTTTGCAAGTATTGCAAGGAGAAATGTATTTTAGAATTTTTTGAGTGCTCATCCCATACTTTCTAAATACCTCAGTGGTTATGAAGTATATTTTTACAGCAGCTTTGCAAAGCAGAGCAGAACTATCATTCCTGTATCGAGAGTCATGGTATGAATCACATTTGTAATTCATACTTTGTGAAAACAAAAGTATGTAGTCTTGCTTTAAACTAGTGTATATGTAAGCTTTATACTTTGCAGATAACCAGCTACAGGGACATAATTAAATTTATTTGAAACTTGGTTTTGTATCAGTGCAATGAATGGAATTCAAGTGCCACCAATATCAAATTAGTCGAATAACGACTTGGCCCCACCTGCCTTCTGTCAAGAAAGAAGGAATATGCTCACCTCTGAAGAGGAGACTGTGTATGCATGTGTGTTGATGCAAACCTTCAACTGCTTCTTTTAATTCAGACTTAAGCACATGAGAGTTCTTTATAAACATCTAGATTAAGATGTTACATATTTTTTTCATAAATCTGGCTGATTTGAAAAAAATAATGAAATAATATTTTTACATAGTTCTATATCCTCTTTCTTTTAGAAACTGAGGTGTGAAAGTCCTCACAGAGTAGCAAAGACAGCCATTTATCTAAAGCATGAGCCATTAAAACCCTAGGTGGTCCTGTTTAGCTGTTTTGCTGCAGTGACAGTTGGGGTCAAGGGATCATGGAACAGCTGGTCTGTATAACTTTGGCCAATTCTCAGGTTATTTGGTATATGAAATGGTTAATTATATTTGTCAGCACTCCAGTGACTCACATCTTTAATTGTAGGGTGATGGATCTTCATGCTTTGTAGACCCTTGCAGCTGTTCCTCATCATAAGCTTCCTACTCTGTATTCACCAGAACAGTCAAATATGTTCAGTTAAGTTTCATAAATTATGTGAGTCTTCAACCAGCAATGCATGATCTCAAACTAAGCAAGTACAAATCACACCACTACAAAGCTGCACTGGAAACTCTTCAGGGACTATGAAGGGGAAGGAGAGGAGGGAATAAAAGAGGAGGTAATGAAAGAGAGGAGAGAATGGGCAAATTCCAATCAATCTCACCTCCCCTAAGGATTTACATTAAAGTTTTGAATACATTACCTTTTTAGATATTTTGCACTAGACAAACACATAAACCATGAACTGAAAATAGTTATTAATATGTTTAAAGATTTGAAATACTTTTAAAATACAACACTTTATTAACCTGAGTCAGCAGTTGGTAGGTTATGTACGCGCTTTTCATTGAAAATCATCTGTTTTCCCAAAAGCCAAAAGAAATTCAGTATGGAATGCCAAATATTATGTTAATTACAAATATTTATGTTAATTCAAGGGGATATGAGCAGTGTGCAGAAGTCAGCATTGTAGCTGCAGCTACATATACTCACAGCATTGTTCTAATAAAATTTTACATCTCTGCAAAGCAGCCCAATGTCAGCAGCTGTGAGAACCTGCATTTTGAATTTCCTGTGTCTGGCTTATTTAAACTTTCATCTATAACACTAGATTAAATTGAATCTTTATGTTGAGTATATGGTAAGAAGCTGAGTTAAGCTCTGATTTCCCTAGTTAACACTCACAAAGTGCTTCTTGAAATAAGATCACTTGGATCATTTTTCCTATATACTGTTCATGAAGATAAATGTTCAACATTTCCACCAGAACTCTTCATCAAAAGTTTATTCTGCCTGGGGTAAAGTTCAGCTGTTACAACTGAAATGTTTCATGGCAAAGGTCTGAGCTTGCTTCCCTTAGTCTTTTCACGAATACGATAGTGTGTATTTGGAGGGATAAGAATCCCATGATATTCATGAACGTTATCCCATGGGTTGCTGTTTTCAGAAAAGAGACAGGGTTTTATGACAATTTTGAAAAGGTATTTTCAAAGTATTAGCTGAGTCTGTAGACTTATTTTTAGTTTTTGCATTCATTAATTCTATTTTTAAGTGTCATTTCATTTTATTAAAACTTTGAAAGATCTACCTAAATCATAGAATCATAGAATTATAGAACAACCAGGTTGGAAGGGACCTATCGGATCTTCTAGTCCAACCATTCCTATCAAACACTAAACCAAGTCCCTCAATACCTCATCCACCCGTGCCTTAAACACCTCCAGGGAAGGTGAATCAACCACCTCCCTGGGCAGCCTATTCCAATGCCCAATGACCCTCTGTGTGAAAAACCTCCTCCTAATTTCCAGCCTAAATCTACCCTGGCGGAGCTTGAGGCCATTCCCTCTTGTCCTGTCCCCTGTCACTTGGCAGAAGAGGCCAGCTCCCTCCTCTCTACTACCTCCCTTCAGGTAGCTGTAGAGAGTAATGAGGTCTCCTCTCAGCCTCCTCTTCTCCAGGCTAAACAACCCCAGCTCTCTCAGCCGGTAGTCATAGGTTCTGTTCTCCAGCCCCTTCACCAGCTTCGTCGCTCTTCTCTGGACTTGCTCCAGAGCTTCAACATCCTCCTTGTGGTGAGGGGCCCAGAACTGAACACAGTATTCAAGGATCGGCCTCACCAGTGCTGAGTACAGAGTAAATATTTGAGTAAATATTTGATAGGGATTTCAATATAATTTAAATAATCAAATTTTCATTGCTATGCATGCCTATTGTGTTCTTTTTCTGCAGTACTATGTTTTTTTAGTGACAAAAATGTTCACAGAATAAACTTCCACAATCACAGTCATATTTGCATGTAATATGAATTACAATAAATTCATCTGATTAGGGTTTGCCTTAGATATCACACATAAATAGGAAGTTTGGATAACATATTTTAATGCCTGTTCATGATGAACAGAAGTTTAAAAAGTAGCTGGAAAAGAATCATTAAGTGATCTTGCCTGAAGAATGTATTGTGCTTAACTGTAATCTGTTTAAAGACATTTCTTCAGACAGAAAGCTTTCTGAAAGAAAAATCATAATTTGTTGAGATCCTGTAAATATTCCAAACTTGAAAACAGCAGCTTTTATACCATGATTCTTCTGTAGTCAGTCTCTGGTATTTGTGAATATTATACAGGTTTACTTTTGATATTAAAGACTTCCAAGCATTCTTTCTGAATGCAATTGAACTTTTTTCTAATTCAAATATATGTAGGAAAAAGGAAGATCCACCATATTTCCTGATCCAAGTTTGATCTATGGGTTACATTGCAACAAAAATCTTCATAATACTGCTATAATTCTGCCTTGGGGAAAAATGGTGATTAGGATTAAGACATGATAATGGAAGCAAATCAGCCTTCTGTTTTGCAATACTCAGGTCTTTACTACATGAAGTTCTCAATTAGCAGACATGGGACCTTTTTATTGTTTCTGACTACAACCCAAACAAAATAGACAATACAAATTGCGATCCTATAAAAATCAGCATTGAAGTATAGGAACTGACAAATCATTGTATTCAAAATATCCAACTATGTTATATCCCAACTATGTTACATGGTTGGACTCGATGATCCGATGGGTCTCTTCCAACCTGGTTGTTCTATGATTCTATGATTCTATCCCAGTCTTTGACACCTGAGACTATAATAGATACAGGAGAATTGTTAGCATGCTTCATTCCAAGAATTGCCTTACTGTAAGACAAGGCATGGCAGCTGGGTACAACTATCCTGAAAAAACTGGGAATTAAATTAGCCACAGTGAGGTGAAGACAAATTTAATAGGTTAGTTTATGTACAAAGCCTGTAGATTCCAGCTTCATGTCAGACTGCTATGACCTACAAACAATTTACTGGACTCTAATGTCAGAAAAGAAATTGTTTCCTTTAGTTTATTTTACAAGCAATTAATTAAAACCTAGAAGTGTTGTTTTCTCTTTGTTCTGCTCTAGACCTTCTTACCCGGATCACCTCCCTAGTTAGAGTATTTTATTCAGTAATGGAGAGAGAATTAATGCCAATACATGTTCCACAACAATAATGGATCCATGGTGAGGTAATGATTAATGCAAGTAGGCTTTCTATTCTCAAAAGAATAAATGTGTGGCCAGGAACATCTTTGGTGATTTTAACATTATCGCTTCAAATGTACACTCCTTTCTTCATTCTGTTGTCTTTCTTTCATATGGAAAAACCATCTAAATCTTTCAACAGGACTGAGAATATTTCTTCTCATTTGATGCTGGCATTTAAAAAACTGGTCTTACACTGACTTCAGGAACAATTGGCTTAATAAGGTCGCAGATAATTAAGTCTGTGCACATTAAGCCTGTTTGTCTTTCACTTTTTGCTTCAGAATTCCTTCTGTGTTCCAGTGCTATGGAAAAGTCATGCAAAATCCTCTAACTGGCCCACACTAATGCCAAGCAACTTTGTATCCTAACCCCTGAACATCTTGAAGTCTTGAAACTCCAAATCCTGCTGGCCATTATTTCAGATCAATCCTGTGTTCGTTAAAGCACTTAGCAGTGGCTCCTATGAATGTACTATTTTGAGTTCCTTAGATAGTCAAGGGTGAGAGGTGTGCATCTTTTTGTGTTTCATGAATTGACTTACCCTCTGGAGCTGCTTGTCTCTCTCCATTGTCTATACAGAGATGCTGAAATAATACATTCTCCAGTCATATATTTTACTATCATTATTTGGGGATTTTCTGCCAGCATTCATGCTTTTAAAAGGTTTTGATACTGTTTTCAAAATGTTCTTGTTAGTATGGTCACACTCAATCTCAGAGCAAGTTAGCTGCTGTATATCAAATGATAATTTTGTAAATTCCAGTAAATGTCTACTTTAAAATTTTTTCCTCCTAGTTCAATGACTTAATTTCCTAAGACTAATGGCTCCCACTTCCATGCATGTGTTTGTGATTAGATTTTTGGCCTAACCCCCTAGAGAACAGGAAACTTGCTTCTGACATCTACAAGTAAACAAGAAGCCCTCGACTGCTTCAGAACTCTGGCTGGGCAGAGCCTCCAGAGATGTGATACTCTGCTGCATTTGTCACTGAGCAGGAGGAAAAATGATTAGACTGGGCCTCGTTTCCACTACACATGTATAGCAGCTTGGAACATTTCAGCTAAAGCAGATCTTGTTTGGAGAGGAAAAAAAATGTTATTATTATACTCTGCTGACAGAAGAGATGACAAAAGAATGAAACAAATGTGCCAGAGGAAAGAAGGTAGTGCAACTGTTGGTGCAGTTTTTCAGTAAAATTACTCAAAATACTGACAACTGTGATTTGTCAGGGATTTTGGTTTTAGCTTTTGAATCTGCTTTTTGGGGTTTTATTGTTGTTTGGTGTTTTTTTTTCTAGACTGCTAGTAATACAGGAGAGTTTCTGAGTGCGGTTGATTGAATTTAAACTACACAAATAATGTCATTTGTACATTTTTTTGTGGTTTCAGTTTTCAGGAATTTCATACTACTAGAATAATATTTCAATAATTTCATCTTATAATATTTGTTGATAATTCCACTCAGCAGAACATGTACATTGAATTTAAAGTACACAGGATATTCCATAAAAAAATTGAATTTAGAAATCCATGTTCATATCTTTCATGTTAATCTTTGTCATGTAACTTTAGGTGGCTTGGTGCTTTATGTACTAGAGGTATATTGAAGATTTGCATTATGGGAAAAATCCTTCTGCAATTTTCTATGTTGTGGTACTGCAGAGTGGTAATGGAAAAAAGAATAAAAACACACAATGGAAATTAATTCCTCAGGAGTACTCTGCAACTGGTTGTAGCAGGCAAAGGAAGATAATTCAGGATACTTTTATTAATACTGTGATGCAAATGCATGTGAAAAAAGTTATTGTTGTATTGTGTTATCCTTAAATACACATTTGAAAGTTTAGTTCCAGATCTGTTTGACATATTTGGAGCATGTGACAAGATCTTCAGAAATTTTCCGCTTTCTCAACTAGCCTTCAACACTTGTGAAATAAACTGACTACAGAGTGCCATGTTAAAACTCCATTCTCTCCTTCTTGTCTTTTTTTAACAGTAATATGTTCACAGGGAATAGTTTCAAAACTCTGGACTGAATCAGGCTGAACAGAGTCTTGCCATATTATTAAGTAGCAAATGTGGTGTTAGCCTACTTCATGAAGTCTTTTATTGCTTGAATATTGTTTTGGCCTACTTACAGAAGCCTTTTATTTCTTAACTTTTTTCTGTATTCTCACGGAAAGGTTATTTTCCCTATGTGAAACATAGAGACCAAATATGTGGAAGATGGCTGAGGTTAATAATGCTGCTCAGATCTAATGAAAAATTGTGTATTTTCATCAACATTAAACACCTCCATTATCTGAATTATACTTATAACATTTGTATGGTAAGTATCATTTTGTTATCTTGCCTAGCATCTTCTGTAACCAACCTGATCTCCTTCTATGAGCAAGTCACCCACCTAGTGGATGAGAGAAAAGCTGTGGATGTTATTATTTACCTGGACTTTAGTAAAGCCTTTGACACTGTCTCCTGCAGCATTCTTCTGGAGAAACTGACAGTTTAGGGCTTAGGTAGGTGTATTTGTTGCTGTCTGAAAAACTGGCTGGCTGGATGAGTCCTGAGATTTGTGGTGAACAGAGTTAAATCCAGGTGGCAGCCCATCACAAGCAGTGCACCCCAGGGCTCGAGTTGGGGCCCAGTCTTATTTAATATCTTTATCAATGATCTGGTTGAGGGGATTGTGCTCCCTCAATAAGTTTGCAGATCACACCAGATTGTATGGGAGTATTGGGCTGCTTGAGGGCAGAAAGGCTCTACAGAGGACTCTGAACAGGCTGAATCTATGGGTCAAAGCTAAGTGTATGGGGTTTAATGAGGCCAAGTGCTGGGTCCTGCATTTAAACAATTCAGGTTGATCTATAATCAGTGTATATACATATTTTTATTATATTTATAAGTAGAGGAAACCTGTCAGTGTTTTTTAAAAATATATTAGAAAGTGGATGAATGAAGATATTGTATTGCATGTTATGTGGATGTGTGTGAGAGGGGAGCAGCACAAAGTACCACAAAGAATTAATTGTTACAGAATTCCAAATAAATGCCAGGAGCCTGATCATAAAAAAATACCAAAATGCCTTGGGAGCAGCTTATTATTCTGATTGTTTATTCTTTCTGTGTACAAAAAAAAAAAAAAATATTTTTGTATTTTTTGATAAATATATAATATTACATTAAATTCATAGTTGACCAAACCAGAAATTTCTCTTTTACTCAAACCAAACCAAACCAAACCAGTCCTTGTCATCCAAATGATGATGTCAGTGCAATTAACAAAGAGGGAAATTGGCAGCCTGCAGATAAAATACTGGGAAAGTTATGAGCAGTGATTTTTTTCTGTAAGGCTACTGCTACCACATGTGCTTTTATGAACACATATGAAACGCAGAGCTGGTGTCATCACCTGTTGTTAAATTTGCCCACTTTTTATTAATGTTACTTTTCTATTGTCTGTTGCATAAGACTTTGTTTAATTTATCAATTTCATTGAAGTCTTTCATGTTCAGCACCTGCATGAGAATTTATTTTGTAAAATTTTTTTGTGCGGCCAAAACTAATTGCATGGTTTCCAGGAACAAAGGTGAGGGGACTAAGTTAGCATGTAAGAAACTTCCTTGAAAAACTCTGCAGTTCACATATTTAAAAGCAGAAAAGGAGTTTTGGCACCTTTTTTTATTTGTATGAAAGTGTTCCCTTTCCTTGAAACACAAAAATTTATTCAGGTAACAGGCTTGTAGGAACCTTCAGTTTGTATATGCTCATTAGATGACTCATAATGTTCAGTGTTGACTCCATCATCACTTGCATCTCTCACACCTCTTGTTACAGACAAGACTGGACTTTTGCCATCTTCACAGGGGAACTCAGCAGGCAAACTTTAGACTACATGACAAAACCAGGCTTCCTTGCACAAGCTTCCGCATTTAGGGGTGAGTAAATATTAGGCACAAGGCTGGAGAGCGTAATAGATATTGATGTTTACATGATCATCTGTTATTGGTTTTTTTTTTCATATTATGGCATAATACTTTGTTTTGTAATCTCGAGACAACAGAAAACCCAAAAGCATCCCATGCAAGGCTGGCATCTTGAAATAAGGTTGAAAAAACTCATAGCACCTGAGTCTAGGAGAAATAATGACATCAGGAGAAGGGACTCAAGTGGCTAAACTGTGAAACATTGAAGTTGTGCAATGAATTGCCTTTAAAAGAAAAGCAAAATCAAAACTGATTGCATAGAAAGATTGAATCAAGATACCGGTGTATTGTTTTCAGGGGAGGTTGGAGGAGGCATAGGAACTACAGAGAAATCACAGAACAGATTGGTAGAGATCATGAGGGTCATCTAGTCCAACAACCCTGCAGTAAGCAGGGGCATTTTCCACTACATCATAGAATCACAGAACCACCAGGTTGGAAAAGACCTCTTGGATCATCAAGTCCAACCATTCCTATCTGCCACTAAGCCATGTCCCTGGGCACCTTGTCTACGCATCTTGTAAATACCTCCAGGGATGGTGACTCAACCACCTCCCTGGGCAGCCTGTTCCAGTGCCCAAAGACCCTTTCTGTGAAAACTTTCTTTCTGACAAGTAATCTGAACCTCCCCTGGCAGACCTTGAGGTCATTGCCCCTTGTCCTGTCCCCTGTCATGTGGGATATCCCCTGTCACTTGGGGTATCAGGTTGTTCAGAGCCTCATCCAACATGACCTACAACATTACCAGGAATGGGGCATCTACTACATCTTTGAGCAACCAATTCCAGTGTTTCACAACACTCACTAAAAAAAAAATTCTTCCTAATATCTAGTCTAAACCTCTCCTCCTTAGTTTGAAAGCATTACCCTTTGTCCTATTGCTACAGGCCCTGCTAAAAAGTTTTTCCCCACATCTTTATTATAAGCCCCCCTTAAGAACTGAAAGTATGCTGTAAGGTCTGCTCAGAGCCTTCTCTCCTCCAACCTGAACAATCCCAACTCTAAGCCTCTCTTCACAGTGGAGGTGTTTCAGACCTATGATCATTTTAGTGGCCCTTCTCTGGACATGTTCCAACAGGTCTATGTCTCTCCTGTGCTGAGTGCTCCGCAGCTAGACACAGTATTCCAGATGTGGTCTCACTGCAGCAGTGTAGAGGGGAAGAATCACCTCGCTCAAACTGCTGGCAGTACTTCTTTTGTTGCAGCTCAGGATATGGGTAGCTTTCTGAACTTCAGGTGCACATTGCCAATTCACATCCAGTTTCTCATCCACCAGGACTCCCAGGTTCTTCTCCACAGCTCTGCTCTCAATCTCTTCATACTCTAGTCTGTGTTGATACTGAGGGTTGCCCTGACCCAGGTGTAGGACCTTACACTTCAGTTTGTTGAGTCTTATGAGGTTTTCACAAGCTTGCTACTTCAGCTTGTCAAGGAACCTCTGAATGGCATCCCATCCCTCAGGGGTGTCAGTCTCACTATTCCGCTTGGTGTCACCTACAAACTTGCTGAGAGTGCTCTCTATCCCATCATCTATGTCCTTGACGAAGATATTAAACAACACCAGTCCCAGAATAGACCTGTGAGGGGCACCTCTCTTCACTGATAACCATCTGGACATTGAGCCATTGACCACTACCTTCTGAATGTGACCATCCAACCGATTCCTTATACACTCAAAAGGCCATCTATCAAATCCATATCTCTCCTATTTGGAGAGAAGGATGTTGTGGGGGACTGTACCAGAGGCCTTGGAGAAGTCCAGATAGATGACATCCAGAGGTCTTTGTCCACTGATCGGGCGGGACTTGCTCTTGGTAAAGCTGTGTTGCCTGTCTGAAATCACCTCCCGGTCCCAATGTGCTTTAACATAGCTTCCAGAAGGATCTCACAGAAATGAGGCTGACAGATCACTAGTTCCCAGAGTCCTTCTTTCTACCCTTTCTAAATATGGGTGCAATGTTGCCCTTTTTCCAGACAGCAGGGACTTCACCTGATTGCCATGGTTTTTTAGATATTATGGAGAGTGAGTTGGCAACTACATCAGCTAATTCCCTCAAAACTCTTGGATACATTTCATCCAGTCCCATGGACTTGTGTACATTCAGGTTCCTCAGATGGTCACAAACCTTATGTTCTTTTACAGTGGAAGGGACTTTTCTCTCCCAGTCTTGCAGCCTGTCCCCTCGAAAGGGTGTTAAGAAGGGGTGCTGGTGAAGACTGATGTAAAAATTTGTCAAATATTTTTAGCTTTATCCTTGTTTGTTGTTGCCAACTTGGCAGTCTCACTTATCAGGGCAGGCATACTCTCTTTGACTTTTCTTTTCTGGTCGACATAACTGTAGAAGCCCTTCTTGTTATTCTTTGCATCACTCAGCATGTTCAGATCCAGCTCTGCCTTGGCCTTCTTGACCCCATCTATACACAAACACACTACATCTCGATACTCTTCCTAGGATACCTGTCCCTGCTTCCCCTGCCTATGCATTTCCTTCTTGTCCTTTAGTTTGAGCCACAGGTCACAACTCAGCCATGCTGGTTTCTTGCCTTTCCTGCTAGACTTCTTGTACTTGGAGATGGTGAGCTCTTGTACATTATGGAAAAGCATCCTTATAGATCTGCCAGCTCTGCTCTGCTCCCTTGTCCCTTAGAGCAGTTTCACCAGGGGTTCCTATCGACTAACTCCTCAAAAAGCTGGAATTTTGCTTTCTTGAAATTCATAGTCCTGACTTTACTCTTTGTTTGATCCATATCCCACAGGACCACAAACTCCACCAATGTGTGGTCACTACATCCTGGACAGCCTCTGACCTTCATGTCCCCGATAAGCTTGCTTGCACTGGTGATCGCCAGGTCAAATACTGTATCTCCTCTGGTAGGGATACCTATTACCTGGCTTAAAAAGTTGCTTTCAAAGATTTGACCTGACTTGGAATGTGGAGAAAGAAGTGAAATAGTCTCCCAGATATACGGATATGAGAAGCCGGGGAGAAGGTTAGCTGGAAAGTAAACAAAAAGGAAAACAGATGAATGCAAATATTGGTTAGAGGACAGGAGGATTAAGTAAGAATAAAGATAAACAATCTGGAATTTAAGGAGAGGTGGCTGGGGGATATGAGCTACCAGAAAATAAGTGGAATGAATAATGTTCATATAGAGAGTTTGAGCAGGGAAACCAAGAACACTAAACAAGCTTGTGGGATGATTCTGCCACCTTCTTTCAATGTTGTGACCAAGCAGCATATGTTTGTGGAAACCAACTAGAAAGTAGGTGCTATTCTGTTTTGTGCAGAAGCTGAAATAAAGTGGAGAACAGAGAGAACACAAGATATAGTTTCATGATGAAGTTGGGGAAACGCCTGGAAAATTGTATTTAGGTGGTGATTTTAATGGCAACGTGTGTGATATAAATCTTTTCCTTTACATCAGTCTCAGAAATTGTCAGTAGGTGTGCAACTGTCTTTTCTTGTATCAGCTTGCACTTGTGACTGAAATGAAAATGAATAAAAAATATTTTTAACAAATTTGTAATTCTATAATGCTTAATATGCACTGCCATTAACTCAAAAAAGTCAGATAATTCAATGAACATTTGCAAATACTTTTTAGCTTAATCTCAAAATATCTCAATTTCCCCCTTTATAAAAGAGATAATATCAGGAAGTCAACTAACCAAACCTTGGTCAAGATACTGTGGCATTGATAAGATAGGTTTCAGAGTAGTTTGAAGTTGTAGCAATATGCGGTGAACAAGGCATGGGATCTCATACTGAACGATGGAATGAAAATAAAAGATTTTGTGTGTAGAATCAAAGAATCATAAATTATTTTGGGTTGGAAGGGATCTAGAAAGGTCATCTTGTCCAACCTTCCTGCAATGAGCTGCAAGACATCTTCAACTTGACCTGGTTGCTAAAAACCCTGTCTAACCCAGCCTTCAGTGTTTCCAGGGATGGGGTCTCTAGCAGCTCTCTGGGCAACCTGTTCTGGTGTTTAACCACCTTCATTGTAAAAATAATACTATCCTCCTGTGGTTTAAAACCATTATCTTTTCCCTGCCACAACAGGCTCTACAGTCCCCATCATTCTTATGGGTTACCTTTAAGTATTGAAAGGCTGCAACAATGTCTCCTCAGAGCTTTCTCCAGAGCAAATAATCCCAAGTCTCACAGCTCTTCATCACAGAAGAGGTGTTCCATCCCTCTGATCATTTTTGCGGCCCTTCACTGGACCTGCTCTACTAGGTCCATGTCTTTCCTGTGCTAGGGACTCCAAAACTGGACACAGAACTCCCGCTGAGGTCAGAAATGAATGAAAGGGGAAAATCACCTCCCTTGACCTGCCAGCCACAGTTATTTTGATGCAACTCAGGATTCAGTTGTCCTTCCAGGCTGTGAACACACATTTTGGTTCATGTCCAGCTTTTCATTCACCAGTACCCCCAAGTCCTTGGCAGGGCTGCTCCCCATCCTTCATACCTCTGTCTATATTGATACAGTGATGTCTGTAATCTGTAGCTAAATATTAACTATCCTGTGCTGTGAAAGCAGGGAGGACTCTTCTGCTGTAAGTAGAATTTTATTAGTCAGTCTTGAAGTAAAAGATGTCATTCTTTCTTGTGTATGTTAATCTTGGTTTAGCTGATAATGTTATTGCTGGAATCTTTGCATTTGTACATGCTTGACTGTCATTTCACCGTTCTTAACTTTTCAGTGACATGTAAGGTAAAATTGAAAGCTCCTTTGTGGAAAAAAATACATCCATTCTCTTAAACAGAGACAGATTTACAAAAAAAAAAAAAAATTGAAAAAAGGAAATAAATACAATACTTCTTATTTTAATTTCCTGTTTTAAGATTTCCAGTTGTGGGTTTTATTTTACTGCAAATATTATTCTAAGTGTTCCAGTTCTTTATGAGTGTTGTTCAGTGTACTTTCTATTTTAATTACTTTATAATTTGCTTTTAGTATTTAATGTTTGCATTAAATATTCCTTTTCTTCTTGATATTACTTCTATAAGGTTATTAAATGTAAAAAATGCATTCATATTGAAAGACTATTGTATTATAAGTAAATTTTCCCAGATAACAGCATCTTATTGTTTAAAAAAATTAAGAAAGGAGTTTTGAGTTTTTAAAAATTTGAAGTACTATACCTGCCATCTACTGGAAGTACAAGGACAATGCATTTAACTTGTATTCTGTTAACTGTTCAGCAAACATGTATTATTCTACTACTTTACTTTATTATTTTACTTTTTTCAATTAAAAAAATGGATTGATCTTTAACTGGCATTATTTCATTTATTACTTTTTCGAAAACAGCAGTCTTAAAATTTAACTCCAGTTCTCAGCTTCTCATCTGTCACGGATTTTTAATTAATCCACAATAAAATCTAAACAAGTGTAAAGAATCAAGTGTAAGAAATACATTTGCTGCCTTCTTCTGTCCTGTTCCATATGATCATTAATTTTTATGGATCTGTGCAACTTGCAGTCGGAGAGAAATGCATAAAGACAAACAAGTTTTCAGATATTTACGTATTTCTTTGGAAAAAAATAGTTATGATATCCAATATCTTAAAATAACATCTCAAATAATCAAAAGGGGTAGATATTAAAATTTTTATTCCTTTTGATGTGAGGCACAGTTTTATGGGAATGGTAAATTACACTCGGTCCATTTTCATCTTTTCTTGACTCTTAGTTCTGGTCCCATAAACCACAGTAATTTCATTCTATCATGGCCACTTCAGTTGACAAAAAATCAAGATAAAGTAATATGAAGGCAAAGAAAACCATTAATCTTATGTTGCCACTGGACTTGGCAGGATCTACTGTAAATATAATTTGTTTTAATTTAGCAATCCAATATTTGGCAACAGAAAGAAAAAAGTAATTATTAATTAATTATTAAATAATTGCTAGTTATTGTTGACATGAGATTTGAATTCTCCAGGTTGCATACAATCCAATAGCAACCTTTTTGATGTGAGAAACATTGTTTTGTCTGTATATTACTGGAAAAAACTAGCATAGATTCTTTAGTAAGCTAGATTTCCATCAGATCAAGCTGTGAAATGGAACAGAAATAATTAAGTGTAAATTTACATTTTTTAAATCTATTGTTAACCAAACCAAGACAGGCTTAAAAGGAAATCAAAGAAAGTCATTGGTTGTCTTCAGGGAAGTATTACTGAATTCCTAAGAGATTATTGTCAAAATTTGCAAGACTATAGTACTTGATTTAATTTTGGGTTTTAGTTTTAATACACTGATTCTCTCAGAGTATTACAATCTGAGTAATTTATGGTTAATATTGTTATAATTTTCTAGAACTGTTGCTAAGCAAGAAATTGTGTCTTTATTCTTCTCTGGTATTTTTTCTTTAAGTTTGTACATATCTCTTAGTACATATTTTATCTCTTTAGTAGCGAAAGAATTATTAGGCAGTTAAATTTATTTTCACACCACTTATAAATAAATTTCCTCTTCCTCACACTGGGCTAGGAATCACCTGAAATCTGTAAGCCAAAACCAGACACCCTTGGGCAAGAGTTGCTTTCAGTGGAAATGCAAATGCTTTTGGCAAAGATGATCTTGAACTTTTGCCTCTTGTTTCATCTGTAAATGTGTTAGTTTCGTTATGGAAGAGTACACAGTGTCTGGATTCTATACTATTTAATTTAACATTGACTTTCGACTGTAGATATATTGTGTTGGCATTTTCCTATCTTTCTAGTGAATCAAATGTCAAGTCTAAAGCCATAAAACTTCTGGTATCTTTTGGAAGCAGTATTCCCCACCCCCACCCCAAATAGAATTTTATTGAAAACTTTAAGTAAGAAAGTAGTTATTTGCTTATTAAAATAAACTTATTCATTATGAATGATATATATATTTTATTAGTACCATTTATTAATAAAATATTTAAGCCCACTTTTGAATAATGACAAATTCACTTCATCTGAGAGATGGATTTAGCCTCCACGCTAAGGCTGGGATTTCTCTGTGCAAAACTAACCACATACACCTGAACTTCTGAAAACTCTAGACACTTAAGGTAGCTTTTTCATACATGCTTTGTGCACACTTTCCTGACAACCTCTACCTCAACTTCAAGCTGTGTTGTAAGGTTATTCCTGCTTTCCAGACATTGTGGCACAGGTAACCCTAAGGCTGCTTTCAGCTATAAATTTTTTTCCTTCTTTCTCCACATGTTCTGAGGAAAATATACTTCACATAAGCATTCTTCATGCTTTCTCTCTCTTTGACTTTAGAGAATAAAGAACTGAAGGGAGAAAGCAGGGAGGGGGGGGAAATTGTTTATGTTTTTTTTCTTTTTCCCAGGTCTATGTAGACCAGACCTACTTAATTTAGCAGTTTAAATTAAACACCTTGCATGCATAATAAAAAACATGCCTCTTGTATTGCTGCTGAAGCAGAATGACTCCTTTTATTCAGTAAGTGCTTTGATAGTATTCCAAATCCATCTCTTTGCATTTAAATAGGTTAAGTGGTGCCTGAAGGATGATTCACAAATTATTACAAAGAGTGGAGCAGATAAACCAGAGAAAAAGAGGAAATATTGAAGGATTTTTTTTCTTTTTTTAAGGAAAATGTCATCCAAAGTTTAGTATCCATGTGGAGCACACATATGCTCATTCTGTATTTCCTCATCAGAATTGCTCTTTTACTTTTTTCCAGGCAAATTTCTGTGCTATCGTCTTCCCTACAGATGTTGATCTACTACCACCTGATAGAAAAATTCTCACCACTGTCTACCCATTTCATTCCCCCTTTCATTCCCCAGTGCTTTAGGGTACTGTAATCTGTTCTATACATCTGAAGTTCCTTTTTTTGTCATGAATAGCTATTGTATGAGATGTTTCCAAGCATACGTCAGTCTTACCAGTTAGATTTATTAAAATCAGAGGAGAAGCAAAACAAAATGTTTCCATTAACTTAATGCATGCAATTTTTTATTTCTTCTAAACTAATCTAAGATAAACTATATGGGCCTCTTTACACTGAGTAAACTGTTTCTTTCCTTTCACTATCCCAGCTTCTCTTTTTTGGTAACTTTGGATTTGGATTCAAGAAAAAAAATCAGTGAGAAAATGCAGTTTTGTTTTTTTACTGCCTCCCTGTAACACTGTAGTTCTATCAATGAGGTTGGCTAAGGTACTCTAGCTGACCTTTAAAAAAGGTTTGATTTCTTGAGGTTGCTTTTATCATAGATGAACTTTTTTTTAGATTTCTTTCAATTTTCCATAGTTGTCTAACAACAGATACTAAATTAATGTTATGATTACTTAATATAACTGTCAATACTGCACAGAGGTTTTTAATGCTAAACTTGTTATGTTGGAGAAAGGATTTATGGCAATGGAACAGGAATTTCCCTTAACCTTAATTTAATGAAGGTCCCTTAATTTAACGAAGGTCCATTTCTGGTTTGGGTTGTTTTGCATAGATCTTCTGCTTTAAATCTTTGCAGGATAGAAAGAGAAGAAATTAGTTTATTAGAGTGGTTTTTAATAGAGGAAGTTAAAAATTGAAATTTTATTTATTCATCAAGGTTTTTTACCATGAAGAACCATGTATTTTCTGGAATGTACAGTGGTGCTATTATTATAAACCAGAGTGTTTGGAGGAGCCTTAAGAGCACACTGTTGAGATCTGTTGTCAGTACTGCCATGATTCCTTTCCTCATCCTTGACTGAACATAAGAAGACTTCTCTAGAAGTTAAGAAAATGCAAAAAGATAGTTAAAACTAAGATTGGTCAAATAAAATTTTAAAAAACCCAAACAAACCCAGAAACACTATTTTAAAAGTATCTCCTAAAGAGTTGGGTAAGCATTCAAAAAGTCATAAACTGGTGAAAAACATATGTAGCAGAGGTTAGAAATAGACTAAAAGAATCTGTAACATCTTTGACCTTTTAGTTTTGCCTGCAGAATAAGCATTCTGAACTGACTCTGTAGAAAAGGTTTTTTCCTAGAGATGCCCAATAGAACATGATAAGCCTTTTCTTTAGTAAAGATAGTAATATTTTCCCTGCTGAGGCCATTCAGAATAGATGCTGAAGGTTGGCCCTTTCTGGTATTTGCCATCTATAAGATGATAAAAAAGGGTAAAGTCATATTAATTCCATGTACACATCTCACCAACTTGAGCAGGTGATAAAAGAATCAAAGAAAATTAATGACATGCTAAATAATTTTTTTTGAACAGCTGCATTTACCTGGTTAATAAAAGAGCAGAAGAAAAGTGGGAAGACGGCAGATGGTTATGTTTTGATTACAGCATGAAGCCTATATGCCTGAATTGAATTTCCAGATCTTCCCCACTTGTGTGACTTTGAGCATTGTAGTTAATCTTTCATATGTTTCTTCTTTGTACCATCGGCGATGACCATATTTTTCCTGTCTCCCTAGAGTACTGGGAGAACTTTGAGGTAAAAAAAAGTTCTACCTGGCAATGACAAACTAAAATTATTTCTTTGTGGCTTTAGTCAAATAAGAAGTAGTTCTCTTTTATACTACACATTTCATTTCAGTCTAAAACATTTTTAAAATATTAGATGTAAAAATACCACCTGGATAATCTTGGTTTGAATAAATAATTTATTTGTCTATACTGCTATTAATCACCACCTTAACTGCTAGTCTGTATCATTTAAGTTGATTATTCATTTAAGATATGTAGTAATGTGCATCACTTACTACAAAAAATTATAAAAAAGGAACCCTAACATTTTTCTCCTACTGTATCTGGTCTCCTAGAAAAACGTGTCCTTCCCTAGAGCAGCTTTCATACAGAAATAAGATCAATTTCAGCGGTAGTGTGTCTAGGATAAATGACAGTCCACCTCTGTATTTTGTTGGGTGTCTAGGAATAATGTAGACAGCCAGCATCTGTGTTGCACATGAGTTCTTACAGAGAATCTCCTAAAAAGAGTGAAAAGATCATTAACAAACCGCATTTCAATCTTCCTTATGCAGCTCAGGTATCAAATGAGCAATTTTCTGTCCGTAGGTTTGAGAAGCTCAAATGTAAAAGGTACCAGAGACAGGATAATGGTACCTTAGTGATTACACTGTTTTTCTAACTACTTCCAAGGCTTTTGCTTTCAGTTCTGCCTTAACAAAAAGATAAGCCTGAAAACGAGCCAGGTCCTTATTAAGAGCATAGCATATGTCTAAGAAAGAAAGGTCTTGCTGTTCAGCTTTATGTCTTTTGGCAGATTTATAAGGTGTTTATGTATGGTAGATTTGATCGCATGGACGAGTGCTGAAGGCTTTGCTTAATTTCATAAGTGTTGAGAAATTCTGATGAAAATAAGTTCTTGGTAATAAGATTTAATTCTTAGTAACACTTTTCAGGACCAAATAAGGTGATGCTTTTATTACAATAAATATGTTTCATGATCACATTTGGAAGGGGCAACCAATGCTGAAAGGATGTTACATGCTGCATCTGTCCAAATTTGGACATACTAATGCTCTAATTAACATATTATTTATCATTACTTTTTATTCAGACATACACTTAGTAGGCAGTGGGATAAGATCATGAATTCCGGACATGTTACTCTTACAACTATGTTTGTTATAGGCAGGGATTTATAGCAAGTCTGCCAAATTGTTTTCAGATCATAGTAATTAAACAAGAATTAGCTATAAATATTTCATCCGGATACTTTTAGCTACAAAGAGCAATACTTCAGGGACTTATAATCTAAGTAGACATTATCCAGATATCAGAAAGTATGTGAATGTTTAAGTGAAGTAATTCAGGAAGGGAAAGCATGTGAAATGTATTAATCCTGTGTTGCACTGCTTTTGCTTGTTTGCTGTAGCTTTAGTTTTACCTCTGGTAAAGGCTGTAGAAACATAGGTTTAATCACATGGTTAAATTTTTGCTTGTAAAAAAGGATACTTAAAACAACAAGTTAAAAAGGATATAATATATCTTGCACTAAAGGTTTGCTATATCTCTAAATGGAAGATATAATGTTTTTCAGGAAATATGAGACTGTTCTGTAGATTGCATTTTATTCTGCAAAGACCGATGAAAATGCTCTTTTAGATACTCAGTTCTCACATTACTACCCTAGTCACTACTTTCTGTTCCCTTGGTAAACTTGTAGATGGATTGTAGTATTGCAAATAATGTGGATGTTTAAAATGAAATGTAGACTCCTCCCTAGAATGCCTTATTTTTAAAAGTTCATATATTAATCTGAATTTTCAGCTTTGGTTTTTCTGCTGTCCTTGTTGCAGTCTTTCTTTCCTCTTATTGTTTTCTATATGTCTACAAATTATGGTGTAAATGTTGACCTTCTTCAGTATATGATTTTTCACTCTTAGTAGTTCTAGCACTACTTAGAAAAAGAATATGTGGGAAAACTCCACAATGTTATTCCATTATTCTGGTCAACACCTGGTATTCTTTATCATGCAACTAGAGAAAACAAAGCAAGACCCTCTTCCTATATGTATTTAAATGTTTGTAGAGCATTTAAATATTTAAATCATATATTGTTCAGTTTTCTTTTATCAGTAAAGAACCAATAGCTACATAAGGAATGGATGACAATGTGGGTTCTAGATAAAAATATTTTTTAAAACTAGGTTCATAAACCTTCCTGTTAGATTTTTTATTGAACAAATGTTATGATATCAGTTATGTCTCAAAGAGTGTCAAATGTTCTGTATTTCTCCCTCCCCCTGCTAACCCTAAATATCTTCTCTGTATTTAATCCACATGGCTGATAAAATGGCACTCCTGCTTCTCTTTCTCAGACATCGTTCCTTGTCACTCATTACCAATTTGTGTGCTCTGTTGGTAATGGTTACAGCACTCTGCTGTAATAGGAATTTTCAGAAAGCCCATTGTCTTACTAACAAAATAGCATGTAATACTTCAGCTTACTCTAGTGCTCCATGTATGATCTTCCTGGTGTGATGCTGCAGACATCTCTACCAGTTTCTCAGCAAAGCAGGTGGTTCGTTTAGAAGCAACTGAAAATGTGCTCTGTTAAGAGGAGTAGATATCTCTCTGCTATTCTGACCAATGCTATCAAGGATTTTTAATTTTTATTTTCTCTGTTTATGATTCTCTAAATGTTGTCTCTAGACAACACAATTGTGTGGAGGAGTAGGAAGGTAACACATTATTGTATCAGAATGGGAATTTGGAGGTTTTGCAGAAATGCAGATTATTACATTCAGGGGGAAAAAAAAGGTACTTTTATGGAGGGAAGAGCATTGATGGTTGCTTAGTGACAAACTAGAGGCCTGAGAAAGCAGAGGTACAGTCAAGATAAATAAAGCTGTATGGTTAATTAAAAGTGTACTCAGCAATCATAAATCACATTCCTACTTTCACAGGTGCTACTACTTGTATTAGAAATCAGGTATGAGGAAAAGGATGAACCAGAGAGACAGACATCAAAAAAGCTGCTAGCTGCTATTCCTGTATTTAATGTGAAGAGATCATAACACATACAAGTGAGAGTTCCAGTTCTTTTTCCTAAGTGGAAGTATGCTACCCCCAAAAAAAGGCTAAAAGAATTGTCATGTTTCTGATGGATATCTGTAGTAAATACTTACTTTTGCATTGTATTTTTCAAAATTATGTAGAAGGATGATAGCTTCAAAAAACCTAAATCTATTTTGAATTGTTAGGGATCTAATTTAATACGAAATGAACTTACACATAGAAATAAAACTAGTATGACTCACTACAGAGTCTTCAGAAGAATCTTAAATCCCTTGAAAAGTTTGATACTTGCATCATCTGATTAAACTTTAACATTTTTGTGGTGTTTTCTAGACTGATGGAATTTTAAGAGGGGTTTTTGTACTTCTGCATTACATTCATGAAACTTAAGAAGTGAGAAGACTAATAATAAATACAGACTTCAAAACTAGCTTTATAGATCTAGATAAATTCACCATAAAGTCTGTCTGACTGGGAATTTTGCATGTGTTGAGAAACTGAATAATTGTCAACAGTTTTCTTATAAACTGTATTGGGTAACAGATGAGAAAATCTTCAGGCGCTAAACTGAGTTAACTTCAGCTGTGATTGTAGTGCTGTTGATGGTACTGGTAACAATATTTATTAAAACAACTGATGATGTATCATAAAAATACTCAGTAAAATTCACCAGCTAATATATCACCAGTGCCTAATATTGGAAAACTTAATAATAATTGTACAGTCTTAGTCTTAAAATATCTGTAAATATTTTGTCATAAACACTTCATGTTTCATCTAAGGCAGTGTGCTATGTCTTCTTTAAGCAGTAGAACTCACAAAATGTACTGTGCATGTTCAGTGTTGAGTGCAAACAATTGGATTTACAATGAGAAATACATGCTAGAGTTTGCAAATGAATTTTCAGAGATTTGAAGTCTTTGATATGTGGCAAACTAGGTCACAACCTTTGGGTCAAATGTCGCTGTGAATTATAATAATTGCAATTTATGGTAAAGACTAGAGTAAGGTTTGAAACATGTCAATATATCTCATGAAGTAGAAATAAATTACAGCTTGTCATAAATGACAGATTTCTGTTAGGTGCTTTCTTTCACTTCAACTGCATCAGACCTTTATCCACCCAGCAATTAACTTTATTCACATTAATATTCAGCAGTGTTGACAAGACTGACACAGTAAAACTCAGTTTGTATAAAAGTAAAGACAGTTTGATGTAGAGTTATTATATTGTCTTATAATTCACTCTTGAGAGTTAGATCTTGATAAATGAAGAACAAAGCTCTTGACTCTGGTGTTGACTTAGTGTGCCAAAAAAGACTCTGATTTTCTGTTTTTCAAGGTACACAACTTTTTGTTTGGAAATAAACAGTAATTTTATCTAAAGTATTTCTAAAAGTAATATTAATGCACCTGTATCATGCTCTTTATTATTTCCATATATTCACTGTTACCCAGATATTTTTTGAATATTTAGAATAATTATGATTATGTATAATACTTAACAAGGCTATTCATATATTTCAAGTATGATTTTAACTTCTCCAGGAAATGAAAATGTGTGTACTATTGCTATTCCTGCTAAGATTGTGGCCACACAAAAGTTAAAAAATAACTTATCAAGTAAAGTGGTAAGGCAGTAACTATTGGAAACAAAAAATTTCCCAACATTTGATGTGTCTGTATAAAATATTACCCAACAAGAAGTGAAGTTAATCATGAGAGAGAGCAGGTTTCCCAATGTTTAAAAGAAGTGTTACAGATGTTGTAGAGAGATTTAACAGCTGTTCTTTTTAGCTTTGTAATGTTTACTCAAACTACATTTACAAAATTGCTGATGCACATTGAAGCCATTACAGAGACACAAACTTTAAATTAAAGTACAGACTGAGTTTTCTTCTGGTACCATTTTACTTTCACAGTGTCTTTTATGGAAGAATCAGAAAACCTTTAATTAATACAGCCTTATGTCAGGCACAATGTTCAGGTTAGATAAATAAGATATTACGTGACAGTAGTTGACAAAGAGACTTCTGTGCAGCTTCTTGTTGAATGTGGCAATTTTGCAGCAACTTTTTCAGCATCTCTGAATGGGATAGAAATAGTAATAATTCATACCAGCATTGCCTGTAAGTTTAGACTCTCTTCTTCCTTATTATTTCCCATTGTATCTGTAGATTTAGGTAGAGGAAATTTACATAAAAGTCTGAGTCTCTGTTGCATGATAGCCTTCTATTGCTACTTCAGTATAATGAGACAGCGATACAAGTACAACAAGAACATATTAGAGAGAACTCCTGAATCCTTCACAATATATTTTACTGTATACTAAACAAAAAAATGCTGATAAATATCATTGCAGAATGACTAAAACCTACCTTAATATTATTTCTTAGTTTCAAAGGGCTTCCTGCAGAAAGCCCAGCTGAGGGCAAACAGGAGCTTCTCCTATGCTGTTGTAATGTACATCAATAGATGTATGTCCTAATAATAATGGGAGAATTAAGTTTGCTTAGAAATTACATTTTTCCTCCTTTCTATTTCTCATTGTAGGCTTGTTAAACAAGGAACTGAGTTTGCTTGCTGTACCTTTTAACAAATCTAAGTAAGGTTTGTCATCCCCTCAGAGTTAACTTGGCCACTGAATCTAGGAGTTGCCAATGTACTGCCTCTGTACAAAGTCTTGGTCCTCTTACTCAAGTGCGGTGGTGCTTTTTAGCCTGGACCACCCACTACTAAGAAGAGTTTGATACTGAGAGGAGAATGCTGATGGTGTTATTCTTACCTCTAAGACCCGAGGATGAACATGTCATTGCCTAAAGGAAATTTGTCCCTTTGTTTCCCACATACTAGGCTGTTAGGCAAAAGAAATATGTCATCGCTCCTCATCAGTCTTGTAAGGTGAAATTTTATTTTGGCTAAAGTGTCTGATAAATTTCTAAATAGTTTTATGATTAATTATATGAATGAGTTCATGAATTTATGATTAATTATATATTTCAGATAAGCCCTTTACTACAAATCCTCACCAACCTATATCATATATTCTGCTTGAGGCTGCTATGATTTCATTTCATGAACAGAAATAATTTTCTTGATATTTTTTTAATCTCTCATGTCTCTGACATTATATATATTTACTTATTCTCATTTCTCCTGCTGACTTTAATCATAATTTTTATCAGCACTGAAGACCTTTAGAATCCACTATAACTTGTTTGGAGATGTAGGCTGTGAAAATGAGATCTAGAGTTACACTAGTGAAGGACAGACATAGGTGATTGCAGCCCTTAACTCACAATGAAGTTCAGCATACAAAAAATCTATGTAGTACATAGTTGAACCATATCTGTAAGAGCCAGAAAGCCAACTGGAGCATTATCTTCACTACTTTAGAGATGTTATGAATCTAGGCATTTATCTGTGTATGAGTTCTGATCTGTTGTGAGGTAATTAGATTTGAACAATCCTTTTTTAAATGAGGAAAGATGAACTGCAATGTTATACTATTATCAATGATGCATTCAAGGGTAGGCAACTTATTTTTAAATCTCCATTCTGCCTGTTTTGGAGGAATACTTTGAATATAGATCTCCAGAACACTCATTAGCTGTGAAGCACCTGGGCACTCTTAGAAGAAGCTTTCTCAGTCATTCCCCTTTTGTCTTTTTTTTTTTCACTTTAATATGCATGTGTGTTCATACCTGACTTTCCATGACACTCTGAACACTTCTGATCACTAAATGATAGACTTAACTTTCTAATTTTCTGTTCTTGATCCAACAATCACAAAAGTATAGATAGACAATGAAAGTTTGACCCAGAAATCTTTATAATGTCTGTGCATGTTCTCCATGTGCACAGAATAACAGAAATAAGAGGGGGCTACTTAGACCCAGGACTGATCTTACAGGTCTTCTGTCTGCTTAACCATACACTGGACAAGGCAGGACAAACTCATTGTTTTCACAAATCTTGTCTTTGGGCTTGAGGGTTCTGTTTTCTGTCTGAATTTTACCAACATCCTTAACTATCACTTTGACTGTTCTGTTCCACTTTGAATTCAATATTTGCGTGTCTTTCTCAGGTTAACAGGAAGAGGGAAATACTAAGCCCTAGACAAATGCACAGCTACAAACTGAACAGGAGATGCATTAACTGGACTGAACTGCTTTTGAATTCTTTATAATGTATTGGCTACTGGAGTAATCCTTTGACTTCATAGAGTTTAGCCTGTAAACCTTTTTATAATTTTCAAGTGGAATGTGGGAAAATGGCCATGAAGGAAGAACACTGCTGTTTGGATTCTTCTCTACTAGCAAAGTAATCATGATTGTGTTTCTGTGAGTATATTCCCCATACTTTCTAAGCTGTTATCCAGCTGTTACACCAACAATGTTGCCCATATTATAATCTGAAAAGTGTTGTCAGTATTCTGTAACTGTCTAAACACTGGAGTTTATAGTGCTGTTCTTGAAGAGTATCATCAGGTGTCATTCGGTTTTTCCTAACCTCATTAACATTAAAATTTTGTTTACATATTTGTGTATCTGTGGATTTTAAAACTCCCAGACTCTTTCACTTTTTCTTGGGTTTCCAGCACCAGTCTAATACCTTTTTGTCTTTAATTATTTGAATGATTTGCATAGCTTTTTAAATTTAGTAATTCCTTTAACTACAGGGCAAGCCTTAGAGCACACTTGTATGAGCATTGTCTGCCTTGCAGCTTTCTTTTCCACATTGAGGTAACTATGAATCAACAGGAAATCAGACCTCTACATAATTTTTTGTGACTGCTGTTTGACGTTATGCAACTTCCTGTTCACCTAGAGAATGCTAGAGCGAATGGCTGGGTATGGTTCTTGTAAAAAAGTCATAGAATTGTAGAATCATAGGATCCCTAGGTTGGAAAAAACCTCTTGGATCACTGAGTCCAATCATTCCTATCTGCCCCTAAACCATGTCCCTGAGCACCTTGTCTACCTAACTTTTAAATACCTCCAGGGATGGTGAATCAACCACCTCCCTGGGCAGCCTGTTCCAGTGCCTAATGACCCTTTCCATGATATTTTTTTTTTCCTAATGTCCAGCCTGAACCTCCCCTGGCAGAGTTTGAGGCCATTCCCTCTTGTCCTGTCCCCTGTCACCTGGGAGAAGAGGCCAGCTCCCTCCTCTCCGTAACTTCCTTTCAGGTAGTTGTAGAGAGCAACAAGGTCTCCCCTCAACCTCCTCTTCTCAAGGCTAAACCACCTCAGCTCGCTCAGCTGCTCCTTGTAAGGCTTATTCTCCAGTCCCTTCACCAGCTTTGTTGCTCTTCTCTGGTCATGCTCCAGAGCCTCAACATCCTTCTTGTGGTGAGGGGCCCAGAATGGAACACAGTGTTCGAGATGCGCTCTCACCAGTACCAAGTACCTTTCTGGGCCTGCTGGCCACACCATCAGTGAGATCATCTTATCCATTCCTCTTGCTTCTGCTTCCTCATCAGGATATTGTTGGCTAGAATTTGGGTTTTAGTGGCAAAGTAATTATGCTGTAACTTAGTTAAATTTCATAAACCACAAACTGGCTGTGAGCCTGGAAGCACTGAAACTTTTGCCTAATTGGAATCAATTGCTTCTCTATTTATGCTGGATTACAATGTTATTGGCTCAATTTAGTTTGTGGGAAATAAGTTGTTGACAGTTTGGCTGAGCAGCTGTAACAATGAAAAACTGGAAAAAAAATGTGAAGATAACAGGCAGAGCCTGTTTAGCATTGCTAAAGCCATTGACATTATCATGGAGAAATGGCTTCAAGCCAAGAGAGGCTCATTTGGACAAGATAGAAGAGAAGAATTGCGGAATGTTACTGAACGTTGCAGACTCAAAAGATGTGTTTATACTGTCACATTGGCCTACTCCCTGTTTAATGCCAGGGTCCTAATTCACTATTGTGCATACTGCATAGACATTAATGTGCACACAAGCTCCATTTGGGGATGATCTAAATATTTTTCTTGGAGGAAAATCCTACCCATGGGATCTCTGTAGCCATAAGGACAGAGTATGCTGGTTTCTTAACCACCTAGTATGCACTAAGAATATAAGACATGCTAACTACCCTTAAAGGATCTCTTCTTATAGCTTCAGAGCAATTTTATGATTTTTTTAAAAGTATTAATCCTATAAGTTGACTCCCTGTATAACATTATAAGAATAAAACTCCAGTGGCCCTAGCAAGGAAGAACTTTTAGCATCTTAGTAAAAGAACCAATCTGGCTTCTTCTTTCCCTCTTCATCTCATCAGTACTTGCTAGAGCTCTCTCATCCTACAATCCAGCAGAGCTCTGCAGAAAAATAAGCACTGATCTCAAGGCTCTGCCTTCTAACTTAAACCTGTTCACATTCACCAGTATCTGCTAAGTTGCCTTGGATCTCTTTAGTAATTCTCAAAGGCTGCAAAGCGATACATGTATCTGGGCCTAGACAACCACTTAGGTATTTGCAAAGTTTACTCGGGGTTGGGTATGGGGCATCTGTTGCGTGTCACTCATGTTACTTTTCTGAACAGCAGTGCGGTACATTGTATGTAAACAGGCGTGTCATCATGTGTCAGCAAACACTGCCAAGAACTGGTGTACTTGTTTGTTTTAACTTTTCTTGCTGATGGTAGAGAGACTCGAACTCTGATTTGTTTATAACTAGCCTTTACAGTGAAAAGCAGGATTTTTTATTAATAGGCTATCCACTGTAAGAACTGGTGACAGAACAAGGGAAGAGCAAGTGAAATCTTACTTGCCCAGGCTAGGAAGAACAAGGATAACAGAGACAGATGTGGAGAGATATCTGCAGAGAATGCAGAAAAAAAAGTAGTTACCTATCTGAAGGTTGTCTGGAAGGCAGCATGACTATGTGTCTACGCATGATTAGAAAGCTTTCTTGAGGCAAGTTGTGGAGAACACAGCAAGCCAAGCAATATGGACAGCTATGGTACAACAGTGCCAAAGCCATCTCTGAAGACCTGCCTAGTTTCTTCCAGGCATCTGGGTTCACAACTGACTCCTCTACCTAGAAATTGCAGATTAAGTATCTTAATGGTTTGCAGGCCTCCCCATGGTGGAATATGTCAGTGTTTCATAAAAAAAGAGGAGTTGTATATCTGACATGAATGTGGTAACCCAAGGATTGTGGACTAATACTGACTATGGTGGGGTGGGAAAGAAATGAACCAACAGCCTAGATCTCTGACTTGAACTTTCAGCTGAGAAAAATCAGAAACCCATTCTATAGGACATACGTACTTCTTTGTTTTGCTTCAATATTGATGCAATGGTATATTCAGATTTCATAGGATTTAACCTTAACCTTAAAAAGAAACCCAAGCTGTTGAGGTTCTTTCAAAACAAAACATGAAGTAATGCAAACTGTGTTTACAGACAGACTGAAACCATGAGCTGCAATGTATGAGCATTTCCCATCTGTCATTAATCTCATTGTGATATTTGGCTCTGAAGCCTGATGATGTTCTGTTAGCAACTATATTCACTGTCTTGGAAGTGACTATTTTACTGTATATATGACAGAAGAAAAGGAGGCAAAACTGTTGGGAGATTAAGATTTTTTCATTGAATGAAATATAGAGGGAAGGTCTGAATTAGGACAGAAAGCAATGTGAAAAAAATGAGAAAATATAATAGCAAGAAAAGAAACAAATAGTGAAATCTCAAGTCTTAAAAGGAAACGATTACTCACATGGATCTTGAATGTGACATAAAGGCATTGAATGAAGGAAACAAAAAAAATCTCAGTGTCTCATATCTTCCTAATCACTAGACTTGTCACTGATAACAGAGTTTCACTAAGAAATGAAAACAAAACTGAATTCATCCCCAGTTAACAAGACACTCAACTACCCCCTTAGAAGTTCTTGTCCTAGTCTATCTCAAACAATAGCACTGCAATGTCTTCCTATTATCCCATAAAATTAATGTGGTGTTAACAGTGATTACTTACATATTAACACTATTAATTTCTTCTATGCTGATAGATGTGGTAGATGAATTTATTAAAGGCTCTTATTCTGCACATCTGGACAAACCTGTCACATCTTGGAATTGCACTCATCTGATCACATGTAAAGAAACACCTTATTCAAACAACGCTAAAGAACCCTTGAAAAGTGAGGGGTGAAGTGCCTCTTTTTTACCCCTTCAGCTTCCTGAGAAGGGGAAGTGGAGAGCAAGGTGTTGATCTCCTCTCCCTAGTGTCCAGTGCCAGGATGTATGGGATTGGCTCAAAGCTACACCAAGGGAGGTTTGGACTAGACAATATGAACCATTTCTCTACCAAGAGGGTGATCAAACACTGGAAGAGGCTTTCTAGAGAGGTGGTTGGTTTCCCAGGCCAGTAAGTGTTTAACAGGCATTTGGAAGATGCCCTTAGCAACAAGCTTCAACTTTAGGTCAGCCCTGTAGTGGCCAGGCACATGGGCTAGGTGATCATTTTAGGTCCTTTCCAACCAAAATATGACATGACATGACATACCATACCATACTATACCATTTCTAATTTTTAGTTTTTCTGTTATTTCTTTTTTTCTGAGACGCTTCAAACTGATAATCTTCAAGTATGACCATAAATACACAGTCATTCAATACCACAGCAGTTATGTATTCTGTTTTCATAGTACTTTTTTAATTGGGAAAAGTTTTACAAAATCTTGGGAAGGATTTTAGTTTTATTGAATAGCATTACATTATTTATTGAATAGCTTCTCTTTACAAGTCATACAAGAAAATAAAATTTGGAGGAGAGGAATGAAAATAAAGGTATGACCAATAAATGTGAGTCTTCACATCAAATATCAATTCATACTTTCTGTTTCCAATCTCTAATGAATATGTTGCCATCTTGAAGATGCCAGATCCCAAAGCGCCACAGGGACAAGAATAAAAAATCAGATAAATTACATATATTTTTCTAACAGTTTCTCACTAAATAGATTTAATTTACTATAATTTAAAACATTTTTTAAATAATTTCTACTGACGTGTGCTTTATGTGTTGATGCTAGTGGCTGTGCATTTCAACAACTAAGTGATAAGTCTCTAATGAGACATTGTCACACTGATGATTACTGCAGAAAGGAAAAAATTGGACAATACCATGAACCCTTTCCTCACTTGTCTCTCTTTCTTTCTTCCTTCCCCCTCAGCTGATAAACATGTCCTGGAACCTGTTAAACAATTATAATTTTACGCACACAAAACATATATATAAATATATATATATACACTCTAGTTCCAACACACAAACCCCCTCCCCCCGTAACTCTTTTCATTTAACAAATTAAGAAAATCAGTTGAAATCACCTTCAAAGTAGTTCCCTTCTGAGTTGACACACAGATTCATATGAAGCTGTCAGTGTTCAAGGCAATTCTGCAGATCATTTTCTGAAAGGCTGTCAAGGATCTCTATCATTATTGCTTTCAAATCTTCTATGGACAAAAAGTGGTTTCCTTTGAGCACTGACTTGGTCTTTGGGAAGAGGTAGAAATCGCAGGGAGCCAAGTCTGTTGAACATGGTGGATACTCAAGCACAGCAATGGTTTTCTTAGGTAACAACTGTTTCACAGATAGTGTTATGGGCTGGTGCATTGTCTTGGTGCAAAATCCACCCATTTCTCCACTATTCTGGTTATTTCCTTGTCATGTATTCATGCATTTTTGTCAACACTTCAAGGTAATGCTACTGATTTACCATCTAGCCACCAGGAACCCACTCTGCCATCACAATACCAGGAATAATAGAGAAAACAATCAATGTGACCTTGAGCTTCAAATGACTCAGGCATGCATTTTTTAGTCTTGGAGATGTTGGTAACTTCACTCCATTGATTGTCAATTCATTTCTGGATCATATGTAAATATGCAAGTTTCACCACAAGCAATTACCAAATTCAACAAATCCTCAATTCATTGCAAAAGGTCTCCTTACAGTGTTCTTTTTGTTCATCTGACAGCATTTTTGAACCATTTTTGCACAAACCATTTCACATTCAGTTCTTCCTTTACAACACGTCAAACACTTTCCCAGTCCAAATGAACTTTCTCTGCTACTGCTGGAATACTCAACCTTCTGTCTTTTGAATCATATCTTGCACATTTTCAATGTTGTCATCAGTAGTTGCTGTTCTTGGGTGACTTGGGCAACATCTCTCATGCTTTCTCTGCCTTTCAAAAATTCAAAAACTTGTGCATGAGATACTCTTCATCATAAACCTCTCTCAATATTTGAAATGTTTCTCTTACTAATTTCTTCAGTTTCAGAAGAAAGTCGACGTTGACTCACTATTCACTCTTGCACAGCAACATCTTCCAACCAAGGGTAAGAAAATGTCTATATTTGAACATGTGGCCACCTATACTGAGTGAAGTGATCAGGTTGAGCCTTCTCTCACTGTGACAGGTAAGAATATAGTCTATTAACATCTCTTTGTCTCTCCCCTTCCACTCTTGCTTCATGAGCTATAGGGTTAGTCTTGGGGTTTGGTTATTTTTTGTGTTAGACCTTGTGTGTGTCTGCATATGTGTCTGTGTGTGTAGGTGTGTATCTCCACAGTTTAAGAATTTAAATCACGAAGATGCAGACATATACTAAAATTTCTGTGAACAGTTTCGTACTATTTATTTATGAAATTATTACTTAGGACAAAAGTGAAAACTTATCTACTCATTATGTACCTTTGTAATTTCAACAATGCAGCTTGTGATAGGACCCTAAACAGACTCAGGTTTTCAGATCCTGTCACATTTTTAAAACCCTTCAATAAGAGGGTTAAACACTTTAAGCCCACTGAGGATGCTCTTTTTTGTATCTAGTAAAACTACATTTTGTTAGAGTGTTAGAACTAGTTTTTGAGATAGAGAGGACTCATACCTTGTAGGTGGAAACTGAAACAAGCTTTAAAACAAACCAAAAGATGACAGAAATCCCTCCCTGTGAGGCTGGATTCCTGTGTTCACACTACCCCAGCCAAGTGGACTATCTCTGTTGCTGTTGCAGCTTGAGATGATAAGTAACAACAGGTACTAGTTCAGCAAATTAGTCATTCCTGTTCTGCAAGCTTTAAAGGGAAGTTCACCATCAGGATTAGGTGTTCAACACCTGCACTGTTCTTCAGAAAAAGATACATTTCTGTTCTTTGGCTGTCACGAGTTATGCTGCAGTTGTCCTTACCGTTTAAATTCTGATTTCTTGGTTTATAGTCAGGAGACTGGTGTCAAATTGGCCATATTGTCTGTTGCTGCTAAATCAATCTGAAATGTGAAAACCAAAGCTACTCTGCCATTAAGAACTGCTAACCACCACAACATGTTGACTGGTAAAATGTGGGACTGCCTTTTATAAAAAGTGAGGAATAGAGGTTACCATGTTAATTTGTAAAGCTCAGCAACACTCACATCTGCATATATTTACTAATTCAAAACTTATGAAAATCATGAACAGCTTCTCATTGTTCATGTCAAGTTTTGGATTACCCATTTGAGTGATGCTTTTATCATAAGAAGTGTTTTTAAATGTAGATAATTCAGACCTTTTTCATGTTTCAGTAAATAATGGTGAAGTTGCGTTTTTCTTCTTTATGTGAAAATAAGCTTTTTTTCTTCCCAGAACTTGTTCTTCTTTAAAGCACCACCATGTTTTATATTATTTCTTTACATTTATGCAATAGCCCTGTTAATTCTTGTGTGTGTAGCGGCTGAATCCCACAATTTATTGGGAAGAAACATGAGGCTTTTCCACCTAATGTAGTCTAGGTCTGTGTGGTTCATTGATTCTTGTCTTTAGGAAGGAGGATCTCCTGGAGAGCAGAGTAATTGCAAGTTTAGCAAGGAACTCTTAAATACAATACTCTACTGTCACAGAAGAGAAAAATGTAATCGGTAGACAGCAAAAACCAAAATCATTTCTGAGGCTGGCATACATGGGGACACCTGCTAGGTTGCAGGATGGGAGCTACAAGTAATCTTACTAATAATGTTTTTTTCCCTGCAGAATGAAGACTAATAAAGTTCCCTCATTGTTCCTCTCCAGTTTGACTACTTTCCTTATTCCAATTTCCTCTTGCTGTCCTTTACTTTTTTTATTTATTACACAAAATCTTAATCTACCAGATGCACCAAGAACCACAAGTTTTTGAGGTTGTCTGAGATATTTCATTCCTGCCAAAGCATGACTGCTCCCTCAAGCCATGTGAGTGACAGTACTCCATTGAAAGAATTGTGGAATCATAGAAGGGTTGGAAGGGACCATTAAAGGTCATCAGGTCCAACTTCCCTGCAGTGAGCAGGAATGTCTTCAACTAGATCAGGTTGCTTAGAGCTCCATCCAATCTGATCTTGAATGCATCTACCACCTCTCTGGGCAATTTGTTTCAGTATTTCACCATTTGCATTGTATAAAATGTCTTCCTTATACCTAGATTTAGGTTATGTCTCAATGTCTTTCCTGTGCTGGGGGCTCCACGGCCGATCACAATATGCCAGGTGGAGTCTCACCAGAGTGGAGTAGAGGGGCAGAACCACCTCCCTTGAACTGCTAGCCATGCTTCTTTTGATGCAACCCAGGATACAGTTGGCCAGCTGCTCTGTGAATGCACATTGCTGACTCATGTCCAGCTTTTCATTCACCAGTACCTCCAGGTCCTTCTTGGTATAGTTGCTCTCAGTCCTTTTACCCCAAAAGTTCTTTAATTCCTGGATGGGAGCACTAAATATTGCATGCTGGCTCAGGAAGTTATTTAGAAGGGTGCAAGCAGGCAGTATAATAGACCTATGTAACTTTTGGCCATAGCACTATGCATATCATAACTCACTGTTATTTTGTCTTTTAATGTTTCGTATGTGTTACAGAAGAGTAATAACGTTGGTTTTGCTGAAAAACATACAACATTTGAATGTTCTGATTTATGCTGAATGACTCCAAAGTCCTTGTGAATAAGAAGGCTCAAGGTCCAGTAAATAATATTCACTCTGCAACTAACCTCTGCAGTATTTTATTTTGTGCTTCCTTTATCTAAAAGTTTTTTAAGCAAAAATCTCCACT
The DNA here is from genome assembly GCA_033558105.1 of Coccyzus lansbergi. NCBI lineage: Eukaryota > Metazoa > Chordata > Aves > Cuculiformes > Coccyzidae > Coccyzus > Coccyzus lansbergi. The sequence continues at coordinate 3,339,826 of JAUMJK010000245.1, forward strand.
AGTAAAAAACTGTGATTCTGATAAATTGCATTCTTAAATTTAAGAAAATCAAGAAAATGTGAGGACATTAGAATTTTTGTAGCAAAAAGTTGTTATGCTGTAGTTAGAGTTTGCTGTAACCATGCATCAACACAGTAAAATTACCAATATTCAATTGAGTAGTCACTCTTGTCAAAATAGAGTAGGTTCAAATTTAATCAGTGTATGAGGATTCAGCTTTGATGGGTTTCAAGGATATTTTCAACTTGTCAGTGGAAAAGTGTGAATCTCACTTTGGCCTTGAAGTAGAATTAGGAAGTTTTTGTTCAAACTTTTGTGCTTAATAAAGTTCTTTGCATTCAAAATGTGACATCTTGACATTTATTCAATTTCCTTTCGTGTCACCTCCATTTTCTCCTCTGCAAGGCCTACACAATGGGAAGAATAGTTGGAACATCAGAAAATTCAAGCTAGGTTTTCAAAACTATGAGACCAAAGTGCATCTGTCAAAACAAAAGCTTTGAGACCAAAATAACACATGGCAAGCTTGATAATGAGTATATGCTATTACAAATAACCACTGTGAATTCGATGAACTGTATAGACAAGGTGTTTCGTGTTAACTATTGTTGTGGCCCTTGCAAAACAACAGGACCTCTGACCACTGCATTAAGCTGACACATTTGTTAAGTTATTGTTTCACTAACTGTCCTTCATATCACAGCTAATATGAACCCAGCATGACCATACATAGTTGTGTGCAATAATAAGCCATATTTGCATTTGAATCCTGCAGAGACTTTTTTGAATCTTTACTACATTAAACATTATCATTGTGTTTACAGAGTATGATTATGAGAATTGTTTGTTTGACTAACCATCTATAGGTGAATATCTTTAGAGATTTTTTGGCTGGATTCATTCTATTTAAACTTAGTTTACAGTTCTGAATCATAATCTTCTTTTTAATTGGTCTGTAAAGCAGATAGATAAAAATGAGAGCAACTGGAATAGAAATGGTAATGCATCAGAGCATAAACAACCTGGTTTTCTATGTAAACTGACTAATGGGAATTTTTCTACATCAATGTGTTTAGGAAAATATTTAGTTATGTAAACCCAACAAAATTACACAAAATGTTGCAAAATTGGTAATAGTTTAAATCACTATAAAGAAACAGCGTTGGAAAGAACAAAAGTGATTAACTGAGTTCCGAAGAAACTGTAAGCACTCAAGAAATGCTTGGGTATCATAACAGGCATTGCAGCAAAGATATTTTTTTTATAATGTTCTAGTTTCATGTATGGTCAAAATTAAAAATATTAGAAGCAACATTTAAAACGTAAGTTCTGACATAGTCTGATGAATAGACATCTAATTATCCATTTCTCAAACTGCATCTCAAGTTCTCCCTTTATTTTAAGATGCTAATGCATACGATTTTACTTATCGTTAGAAAGACCATCAAAAGCATGGCATATATAACGCTAAACTCTTTTTATATGTTTTGTTTCCCACTGATGACACATCTGCGTATGTGTGGGTGGGTTTCTTAACTGAACTGACTCTACATGGCTATAGATACTATCTGAGTTTATCTGTCATTTCATGGATCAGTAATCTGATTGGTCTTAGGAGGAACTTTTAGCTTTTCTGAATCTGTAGGGGCATACCTTTAGAACAATCTTTTAAGTGATGCTGAATGAGGACACTAATGTGGTAAGAACTGGAATTTATAGCATGCATGTAGATAAATGACAATGAAGTTCTCATCTACAGGAGGCAGATGGAAGAAAATGAACCTCCAGTTAGAATCCCTTGTTATCTGAAAGTCACAGATCTGAAGTCACTGTACCTACTGTGGATAACTTCATGCAATGTTTGCTATCAAGTAGCTGCAGAGTGCTTTGTAGACATCATGTATTGTGTTTTGACACATGCTAAGAGAGCTTTAAATATTTGAAATGCTTATGTTAGCACTATTAACATAGGATATTTTAAAGCTGTGACGCATTCTATCAGAATGAAAACTTGCAGAACTCAAAATGGGACACTACAGAATCTCAGTATTTTGTCTTTCAGGCTTCCTGCTGTCTTTCTAAATCTACAGAAGTATGAAAAATTAGATGACTGCAAAAAAATAATACATTTTTTAAGCATTTACTTGGGTTCAGAGGGAATATTCTCCTGTTACTGCAGAAGGGCATTTTTTTCTCGATTTCCTATTTTTAATTAATCATACACAAAAGGTCAACATTGATTAATATGAAGCATCTTCATGTGACTATCACTATTATTGTAATAAGATTACGAAGACAACCTCATTTTCTTATTTGGCAACGTAGACTATATTTAGTTATATTTTGCCTAATAGCTGAAATATAAGAGCAAATAAGCATAGGAAGTATTGGCATGGAGCCTTACAGAAAGGCACACGTGCTCGAGGGGTTTGAAATCACTGGTTATTACTACTCTGCATGCAATCTGTTGCATTTCTGTTTAATTGTAGAATTATTTCAGACCATCATAGAGCTTTCTACAGACTAACTCATACCTGATCCTAACCTATAAATCAAGGAATTTATTAGGCTGTGAAAGATACCCACTTGTAAAGCTTTTAAAATAGCAAGTTTTTTATCAGTTTAAGTTTTCTTCTTTCCAGTTATATAATTTCTATCCTACCCTGAAACTTAATTATGAAAACTGCATCCTAAGATTACAAAACTTTGATCATTGATTTTTTTTAAAAAGTAGGACATTTTTAACCATAAATAAAAGCTTTCTAGACTAGCCCATAGTAGTCTAAAATCTAACTTAAGAAACATCAACGTTTGAATAATTTAAGAAAAGAAAAAAGAGATATACAAAATTAGAGAGCATTTTTAATACCTGTCGCATTATCTTACATATGAAAATCAACAGCAACTCAGTCTAATCAGAAGGTAAGGCTAGATTCTAGAACATGAACTCCATTTGTAATCATTTTACCAACTTCGAAGCAAGCATAATAGGAATCTAAAACCAGCAATGGACAAAATATCAGTTTGTTAGAAAATCACTGACCCAAAAAGGCAGGTAAAGATCCTTTGCCTCATACAGGGCTACCTCCCAAGCACTATCAGTAAATAGCAGGCGACATGGTAATCAAAAGGGAGAGGTATTTAAGTTTTAGGCTTTTAAAACATGAGCATGGTCACTACAAGCTTTAAAGGCAGAGGTCATCAATTATTGTACTAATTGCTTGTTCTGTTTGTGTCTCAGGCTAAAAGGAAAGTCTTACTAAAGCAAAGAAGAGACACACAGAAGTGCTACCTCAGGTCAGTTTCAACATCTCATTATTCATTATTTGTTTTGTTGTGCCTATGTGACTTTAAGTTGAATGTACTCATGTATTCTCCAAGATGCATACTGTGCAACACTTGGGAAATCATTATGCATATTATTCTGCAACTGCAGGCATGAAAACTGCCAGCTTCTTTCTTAGCTGTTGTTTCCAGTTCAAGTAAGAAGTAAGAAAGCCATCCGTTTTAGGGTTTAGACATCTCTATTTAGTTTTGAAGTCCAGGTGTTAGCAAGGGGAAAATGTGTCCATCTGAACAAGTTTTCCTTTCGATGCATCTCGGAAAACAGATTTTTTTTTTAACCTTAGGTCATTTGTCCTTATATTTCTCTTCTGAAAAGGAACCTACTGCAAAATGTTAACAGTAGTATTGTCCAAATGATAAAATAGTGATCGAAGAATACATACTCCGTTTTCTTTTAAGTGATACATGACTCTGAATCCTAAAAAAATATTTTTTCTCTCCAAAATATGGGTCAAATATATTAAGCCTGTGGAAGAAAGTATACATATCTAAATCTAAGATATGTTTTCAATCATATGTTGTTGGTAAACTTGATACAATGAGCTCTGGCAGGGTGGAGATGGGAAAATCACAAAGATGGTGATGACTCTGTTGTGTTATGTTAATGAAAAAACTTGAAGTTTGGGGGCAGGAGTTTGCAACCTAGCAACATAGTTTTGGGGTTGGGCGGTGGCCAATCAATATTTGTTACCAGGGCAGAAGTGACCAATCAATGTTTACCTCATGTTTGGCCTGCTTGGTCTATATGAGCAGCGAGTTAACCCATAATAAAGCACTTAATCTGAAAATCATATTGATTTGTCGTGAGATTCATCATGCTCCCGCCATCATTAATATGTGATAGAAAGACCAAGGATTTTATGGCAACTCATGTGTAAGAGACTCTCTCCCCTCTCAAAAAGTACGTCTTTTTAAAAATCAAGGACTCTGCACAATTTCATTAGATAAACGGATGTCTGATTTTGAAAAGTGGGTAGTAATACATCTGTATATAGAATCTTTTTAATTGTCTTCCAACAAATAATCCTTGTCTGGAAGACATCTGAAAAATAGAATTCCTATCATATTCAAATTGTATTCAGGCTCTACAGTCTGAAGACAATTTTTTTTTTGCTTCTAATTTCCTATTTTTTCCTTGCAAAAATTTCTCTATAATGAATTTGTAATTTAAATAAAAGACATAGCATTGCAAACATGTGGAAGTTATGTTCTTGTGGTTTCCATTTCATTTCAGGTTCAGTAATTTTATTAAATATTTAAATATTCTTTAAAATTTTGTACTCAGTGTTTGTAATTAATTCTCATTGTGCTGCTCCAACTATCGATTACACAAATCTTTTTCTTTATAATTTACTTTAACATATCCCAAATGAGGCAGACATACTGGTCATCTACATCTATGTAGTTAAATAGAGGTAAATATTACATTAAATAAAGATTTATGTTTTATTATATATAATGGTTTGGTAGTATCAAATATGTTACACATATCACTTAAAAGTTCAGAAAGAATTCACACTTTAAAGAACTATTAATATTAGCAGATAGTTTTATGACAGTAAGTTAAACTTTTCTGACAATGTACTTACATTTCACTAGTGAATTGGAAAACAATCCTACAATTATTTGAACTATTACTCTTTAATATTCTGAAGCATATCTTTAAAAATGACCTCCTACTGTGACTGAAAACTCTATGTGAAACATGATTCTTCTTACTAATCAGATTTCCTTCTACTTCTTCTCATTTGAGAGGTGTACTCAATTGTACTAGATGATTATTTTTTATCTCCTCTATGGTTTTTTAGACAAAAGTTAGATTTTTTTTTAAATGCACAGAAACAATTTACACTTTTCAAAACAATATTGAAAGACTGGTCATACTGATTCAGATTAAAGTTTCATCTGGTCTTCTTTACTTGCTTCTGCATGGACCTGCACAGCAACAGCGCTTTCAGGCAGAGCCATCTTCTCTTGAGTACAGGTTCAAACATGAGATCTTAGTCACTTATCCGAAGCTCTGACCAGTTAATACTGACTGCTAGAAAAAAGACTGAACGGGTGGGTTGCTCCTGCAGGAGCAGAGTAGGAGTCTTTGACCCAAAGTCTCTTGTCATATGCTAGTAGACAGGCAGTGATCTGAAGGGGGAAAAGGACTGTCTATAAATGGATATATCAAGGAAAATATCAGGACAAGTATGTATCCTCATAATACCTTTCTTACACTTTCCCAAGAAAATCTCAGCTTAGGGGATTTCCTGAGCAGTATGCAGTTTGTCACTGTTGTGTTTTTTATCCTTTACAGAAGTGTGAACTTACCAATAACAGCAAGTTTGTAGAGATGTCTGTGGCAGGGTAACTGGATCAAAGAACCCAAAAAACCAGAAAGCAGTTCATGAAGAGGAAACTTATCTCTATGTTTATAAAATTGGAAGTTCCAGGGGAAAACACTTCATTTGTAATGGATCACACTTTATTTTGAAGTCATTCTAATCCTGGAGGTTTGGACTAACTTAAAAATGATATTATACAATGTAATTTAGTTTCTTCTCTGAGTAAACTAAATTTAAAGGCTTGTCTACTGCATGTATATCAGACTACTAGTAATTCAAGGTATAGTGCATCACCATCAACTTAAAACCTTTTTCCTTTTAATAATTGTGTATTTTTTTAAAAGGAGCTTACCATAGTGCTATAGGATAAGCAGGCGATAGTGTTTAACTTTCCAAAGAAATGCCACAGTTTAATTTTGTTTCTAAATTTGCCAGACAGTGGCTTTAGGTAAGGTTTAAAAAAAAAAAAACATTTAGAGAAGATGATTTTGTTCATCTGTTAAACATAATTTTCTGAGAAAGTCTGCCTCCTCACAGTTTTGCTATATGTACTTGTAATTTCATGGTGAGAGTCTGTATGGTAAAAGACATGTGACATTCACTATCCGGATATAAATGCACTCAAGTCCAGCAAGAGGTTGAATCTGGAAAAATCTCATAGAAATTATGCAGAGAATAGTTCTTAAAGTTTGTCTGTACAATGAGAAATTTTGTATTCTCTTTCTAAAAGGACGGTTTCACAACACTCCTGAAGACAAAGTCATGTCAGGAAAAGAAAAACTGACAAAATAAACCCAGGAAAGATCTAGAGGTTTAACTGTTAAGCAGGAAGCTGCTTTTGTGCAGCTTTTATACAAAATTACTGTTCTCTCTTGTTTACCTTTAAGCACATAATCAATGCATCTGACTACACTAGGTCACATGAACCACGAGTCATGCTCTGTAGTCCAAATCCTCAGTAGAGTTTGGGACTGAGATGGTTGTTTTGAGAAGCTAAATGTGAGATTTCTGAGTTTTAATTATGACAGCGTTTTTTTGTTATACAAACAGTCACAAAGGGCCCCAAGTTTCCAAATAGACACTGGAAATAATTGTGCAGAGAAAGTCAAATATGCTGTTCCTTATTTTAAAGGACACACAAATGAGAAAGAAACCATGGTGACGGGGGACTACAGGCAAGATAATGAAACTAGTGCAATATCAAAAAAACAGTTAAAAGCAGGCAGAATATCTGTGATCCTATGGATAGCTGTTTCACTAGCCAAATTATTCAACTTCTCTGCATTAAACAGTTTCTAGATTTCCTGAGAAATGGGCAAGTACTATAACTTGGAGAAAATTTATAATAGTATACTTGGGCAGAGATGATGCCCTCCTACTCTGAGTGAACTTTGTGGGTATTATTACTTCCTACTTATAATTTTGCTGAAGAGTTGCTCCTGGAGCATTTTAATAACTTTTTATCATGCTTCAGAATTACCCTCCAGTATGCAATAAAAGGAAACCACAAAAGAAGTAGTGAAATAGAGTGGGTAGGAAGTGTAAAGAACAAAACCTTAATGTATGGAATTTTGTTTAATGATCAGGATTCTATAAGACTTAATTTTGCATAGTCTATTTTGTGTATTATTTTATATAGCTAGTTGACTTTTAATTGTCTACCCAGCAAGTAGATAAATAAAACATTGTCTTGAAGCCTTATAAATAAATACATGTTCTTCATTTGCAACAAAATTAAAAAAAAACCCCTACATATAGCCTGAGAATCATAGAATGGTTGAGGTTGGAATATCATCTTGTCCAACCTCCCCCATTCAAGCAGAAGTCCATAAGAAGCATATTATGCTCTCCCATCATAAAGACGTTAAAACTCACTTAACTGACTTACTAAAACAGTAATGTGAGAAACTACTTTTTACCTAGTGGGTACTATCAGTGTTTCTTATGGACTGAGTGATCTTTTCATCACTATTAACATTTTGTTGAGCTATTGATTATAATGAATTAAGACAGTGAAGCTGGTACATTGCTAGTATGTTAAATGTCTTTATTTTAATTCTCTTTCTTTGACTTATTAAACCATTATGTAGTACTGAAGTGTTCCTGATGCCTAATATCTCCTACTGAGAAGCAGTCACATAAGAATAGCAGCCACTGCTAGGCAGTTCCTACCTTCCAGTGTCACCGATCATACACTGAAAGGGCACCTCAGAGAAGCACACCACAATTCTGGAGTTGGTTTTGAAAATACTTAACTGTATCTGGTTACTCATGGCAGTCTCTGTTATATTGTGTTAACATTCCTACCTTCCTAAGCCATGGTCCAGCAGGACTAAACCCAGAACAAAGAAGCAAGACACATTTGTGTGCACGAGTTGAGCTCAATTAATGGTGTTTGTTTTGCCTGAAGTTGCATAGAGCAACTCTCACATATTAAAGTACAAATACTTTCACAACTTCATAAGTTCTCGTAGAAACATCTTGAAAATGGTGACTACTGTCTTTTACCCTGCTACTATCGTGTTATTTAAATCATCAAGTTTAAAATTTTTATAAAATATGCTGTAGTTTAGGAATTGCTTCTCTAGTGTCTGCCTTTTCAACTTTCTGAAAGACAAATCATATCTTTACAATCAATATTTATTACCTCTTCGAATGCTTTCTCTTTCAGCAACATCAGAAAATGCCCCATGTGAAACAATGAGACTGAGTATGTGTTGCAGAAAACTTTCCTGAGTCATACAGGCAGTAAAAACAACAAAGTCCGAACTTCATTGATAATAAATGGGAAGAGCAAATATGTGGTCTTTTGACTAACATTAGCCGACTCAGTATAAATACTACACCAAGGAATTCAGAATGTTTTAAATGAAAGCAAGTCAGAAAACAAAGTATGATGTACAAAACCCAACAGCGCACAACTGTTCACAGCTTAGTATATGTGTGAGACTTGAGATAGGAAAACAGAAGGTCATATACCCTAGCTATCCCTTTGAGCGTAAAGCAGACTTCCCTGTCTGAAAACTCATCTGCAGTACATTTGGATGGGACATGCAGGCTGTATTTGGCACGCAGGTTATTGCCTTTAAAATCTTGCTGTAGAAGATGTGAGTGGGAATACAAAAGTTTCTATTTTCTTTTTTATTAATACTAGTAACAACTGCTATATGACTAATTCACAGAATCACAGAATCACCAGATTGGAAGAGACCCACTGGATCATCGAGTCCAACCATTCCCACCAATCTCTAAACCATGCCCCTCAGTACCTCATTCACCCGCACCTTAAACACCTTCAGGGAAGGCGAGTCAACCACCTCCCTGGGCAGACCATTCTCAATTCATCACACTGCCTGTGAATGCTACCAAACCTACAGAGCTTCCTCTTTCATAATTAAATTTTTAAATCTAGTACCTAACTGAAGTTTACTATTAGAAGAACAGAGGATAAATAGCAAGGTATTCATTTTCTTTCTTAGTTCATTAACTACAATATTTATGTGTTCACATCGTTGCCTGGTTTAAGAGTTTGTCACAAATGGGCTGAAGATACTTCTGACAGCCAGTCATTTATAGGAGTTTTAGAACCTTCTCTGCCTTCCAAGAACAATCTCCCAATTAACTGCTTCAACGTGAAATTGTGGAATTCCTAACATGGTAATATCAAGAAGCACAACATTTGGTGAAGATATATTGATATGAACAGAGCTGGTAGCAGTAATACAACAATAATTGCTGGCTCATTTACAAATTATTTAGCTCGTGCAGTGAACCAGATGAGAACAGTTAATGAGCACAGCTTCTTACTGTAATTAGTAGAACAGTAGTGCCTCACAGATGATTTACACTTTGCAAAAGCCAGTGTATTTATTGAAAAGCTTGTGTGCTCTGTGAAGTTGTGCCCATACCATGACCTAAGGATACAATGTTTACTTTCTAATAAGCCTTAAGGTTGATCTACAATAACCTCTGTATTCCTGCAACTCTAACAAATACAACACTGAATATTTGTGTGTGTTGTGTCCTAGTGTGCATCCTAGACTATAGGAATTTATTTGGCCAGTTGACATATTTTCACAGAATCACAGAATCACAGAACAACCAGGTTGGAAGGGACCCATCGGATCTTCTAGTCCAACCATTCCTATCTAACGCTAAACCAAGTCCCTCCATACCTCATCCACCCGTGCCTTAAACACCTCCAGGGAAGGGGAATCAACCACCTCCCTGGGCAGCCTATTCCAATGACCAATGACCCTCTGCGTGAAAAACCTCCTCCTAATCTCCAGCCTAAATCTACCCTGGCGGAGCTTGAGGCCATTCCCTCTCGTCCTGTCCCCTGTCACTTGGCAGAAGAGGCCAGCTCCCTCCTCTCCACAACCACCTTTCAGGTACTTGTAGAGAGTAATGAGGTCTCCTCTCAGCCTCCTCTTCTCCAGGCTAAACAACTCCAGCTCTCTCAGCCGCTCCTCATAGGGTCTGTTCTCCAGCCCCTTCACCAGCCTCGCTGCTCTTCTCTGGACTTGCTCCAGAGCCTCAACATCCTTCTTGTGGTGAGGGGCCCAGAACTGGACACAATATTCAAGGAGCGGCCTCACCAGTGCTGAATACAGAGGGAGAATCACCTCCCTGGACCTGCTGGTCACACCGTTTCTGATTCAAGCCAGGATGCCATTGGCCTTCTTGGCCACCTGGTCACACTGCTGGCTCATGTTCAGTCACCTGTCGACCAACACCCCCAGGTCCCTCTCCTCCTGGCAGTTTTCCAACCAGGCTTCTCCCAGTCTGTAGCTCTGCTTAGGGTTGTTGTGACCCAAGTGCAGGACACAGCATTTTCATTTATTTCTGTTGTTGAAGAAATAAGTTGAAAGACAAAAGATATAATTCTTGCCCTCCTGGCAGAGTAAAGATCATTTTCTATTGTGTCAAATCACAGAAAGATGGGGTCGGTACAGCTACAATTCAATTTGACATATGGACTAAAGGAGGGACATCAAAATAGAGAAGTAAAATGTTTGCAAAAAAGCACCTGACTAGAACTCACATGAGTACAACAGTGATATTTATAAAGCCTACATGAATAAATTAATATCTTTAAGAAAGGTCTAGTTCTCTTCCTTTTCTGAGCTATAACTCTATATGGGCTGCTTGTAGCCAAGAATGTAAATAGAAATGTCAGATGACTATAACAAAGTGATATTTACTAAATCTATGCAGAAATATTAAATGTTCTTATGAAATGCCCAGTGCAGTGTTGCAGGTTCACAGAACTTTACCAGAACTGACACGGATCTCAGATTTCTAGTATTTTTATCACAATGAGTGATGCTGTTGCTGTTGAAGTATAACAACTGAAACTACAAAACTACTCAGGCCTAGTAAAACTAGAGCAGAGGTTTTCCTTTTACTAAACTTTCTACACTCTTACCTCTAATAGTAAACAAAAAAATAATACAGGTGGGAAATAATAGTGAATTACAATGGTAACAAGAGTGCATAATTTAAAATTTAAAAAAGCATGAATACATTTTTTCAGTTGAGAAGAACATAAATTCGAGTGAAATATACTTCTGCTTCAAAACACAATGAAGCCAATGAAGTTATTCAGCAAATTCAGTTCAAATTTATTTGTCAAGTTCAGAGGAAAGAGAAGTGACATAGCATTTAAATTTGAAACTCTAGCAAAATAACTTTGCCAGCATTTCCTTTTCAGAGTGTAATAAGTACAACATGGTAGTTTTATTTTACTGATGGTAGTTTGTCATTTATTTAACCATCCAATGATTAAATCTCTTATATGCAACACAGAAAACCTCAGGCAGGCCCTTCATGAGCGTTTCTGAGTCTTTATCAATATGTTTTGGTCATTTGCTCAGGCTGACCTATTTGCTTTATCTTACAGTGCAGCGTGAGACCGGATTCCTTCAAAGGACCTTGTAGTAAGTGAAGAAGAAACAGGAAATGAGCATCAGGAAGCAGTCATTTGGAGAAGGAAGAAAGTACTTTTAAATGTAGTGATGAAAATACTCAGAATACTGAGGTTTCCAGGATTCCCAGTTTATTAAAATATTTATTTTCCTCTTTACATTTTGGCAGTTATCAGGCAATTAAACCAAAGGAAGTTAATTTAATTATAGAATCATAGAATCGCATAACCATGCAATCACTCGGGACCTTGGAGATCATCTAGTTGCAGCCTTCCTGCCATGGGCAGGAACACTTCCCACTAGATCAGGTTGCTCACAGCCTCATTGTACCTGGTGTTGAACACCTCCAGGGATGGGGCTTCCATGACTTCTCTGGGATTCTTTTTCCAGTGCTTCACCATCCTCACAGTAAAAAAATTCTTCCTAATCTCTAATATAAATCTTCTCTCTTTCATCTTAAATCCATTACCCCTTGCCCTATCACTGCACTCCCTATCAGAGAACCCCTCTCCAGCTTTCCTGTAGGCTCCCTTTAAGTACTGGAAGGCTGCTAGAAGGTCTCCTCACAGACTTCTCTTCTCTAGGCTAGGTAAGTGCAACTCCCTCAATCTCATCATATGGGAGGTGTTCCAGCCCTCTGATCGTTTTTATGGCCCTCCTCTGGACTCTCTCTTACAAATCCACATTCTTCCTGTGCTGAGGACTCTCATGAGAGTGGAGTACAGGGGCAGAACTTGTTCACTTGACCTGCCGGTCGCACTTCTTTTGATGCAGTCCAGGTTACAGTTGGCTTTCTAGGCTGCAAGTACATATTGCCAGCTCATGCTGAGCTTGTTATCAACCATCACCCTCAAGTCCTTCTTTTCAGGGCAACTCTGAATCCATTCTCTGCCCAGCCTGTATTAGTGCTTGGAATTGCCCCAGCCCAGGTACAGGACCTTGTGCTTGGCTTTCTTGAACTTCATGAGGTTCACACAGGTCCACCTCTTAAGCCTGTCCAGGCTTGCTCTGGGTGATGTCCCATCCCCCTAGTATGTATCAACTGTCCCACAAAGTGACGTTTCATTGCAAACTTGCTGAAGATTGTCACAATCTGGACCCACGAGTCACACGCTTGTGTCTGGCCCTGACAGGGGCGGAAAGTGGATTTGTTTGTCTGTGTGGTGATCCAGAGGCCAATAAGGTCACTCCCAGGGTGAATATCAAAACAGTATTTATTTCTGGCTCCAGCAAACCTAAACATACCAAGATACCAGGGCACAAAGACATGGTGGGGTGCAACCTCCCAAAGGTACTGAAATGAATCCCCGAAAATGACCCAAGTCCCTAGGATCTGACCCAACACGCACACCACAAAATAATGCAGGGGGAAGGGAGAAGGTGTGGAGAAAAAGAGAGAGAGAAAGAAATCACCACATCGAAGGCAGCAGACAACCTCAGGAACACGTGGTCCAGACTGCATGGTCCAGGCTGCTCCAATCCAAGTGTGTGAGTGAGTGCCAGCATGGAGGTGAGCCCACACTCTCCCCTTCCAAGTCCTTATATCCCTAAGTCCGTTTTGGCAGGCTCCAGAAGTGAGCAGGTTGGGGGTTAGCTGGGGCAGTAGCAACAGCTGCATCTCCTCCCCCCACCAAAGCCAGCTCTGGGGCCCAACTTCTCCCAAGGGAGGGAGAGCTGTGCCTGCTCCTGTACTGCCCACCACGGAACCATGGCACGACAGGCAAGCTGGTGCCACAAGTGGGTAGTCCTCAGACAAAATGTTTAAGGCAAATAGGTAAACATAGTCTGACTTCACAAGGATCAACTCAATCTCACTGTCCATGTCTGCAACAAAGGAGGCGCTTTCCTCAGCGCACTTCCTCTGGAGGGGCCGTGAGTGCGGGGATTCCGCCTTCCCTGGAGCCCCTGGCAGGTGGCGGGTCGCTGTCCGGCCTCTCCTTGGGGAGGCTGGGGCGAGAGGGAACGGCCTCGGGCTTCGCTGGGGAAGGTTGAGGTTGGACGCGAGGGAGAGGCGGTCCAGTTGGTGGGGAGTCACCGGCCCCGGAGCGGTTTAAAAGATGGGTAGATAGGGTGCTCAGGGTTGTGGTTTAGTGGTGGACAGGTACGGCTGGACTTGATGATCTCAAAGGTCTCTTCCAGCCAAACAATTCTACGATTCTACGATTCATCATCAGTCTCCACTTGGACATTAGGCCATTGACCACAACTCTTTGAGTGTGACCATCCAGCCAATCCCTTATCCACTGTGTGGTCCATTTGACGAATCCATGTCTCTTACGGCTGTGATATCTTTGCTAATCTTGGACAATATTTTAACTGAAGATTAACAGAGTGAAAAAACACCAACATGCTACATAATTTATATTTTCCAAATAAAATTATCCTGTACTTGCAATAGAATTATATGCTATACATATTCTTGAGCCATAGAGTCCCATTACAAATAGGAGAAGAGGTGGAAACCGTTCTCTTGGGTAGCATTCAAGTGTATTCTATTTATATTGTTGGTTATATTACCCTAATTCCCAATCTTCTGCTCTTATTCCCACTAAAATATAGCAAGACTTACAGATGTGGGATTAACAGTTGCCATAATTTCTTTCTGTGGCAATCATAAGAGATTGTCCACATTATTTTCTTGGCAGTTTCTCTAACACTGTTTTCAATCAGAACTTTTCACAAAGTTAAACTTTTACTTTCAGATACTTTTGAGACTTGTAAAGCTGTTTTCAGCCTGCATTAGAATGAAAGCAAACCCTTCAGAAATAGCGTGAAAAATGTAATGTGAGAGGAAGAGGTGTAATGCAGAGAAAACTCTTTGGGTATGGGAGTCCTTATGGAAAATCTCATACTTGACTGAAATTATGTATTTATGAAATCATGTACAATATGCTGAAGATTATATTTTTTAATGTAACACTCTGTTTTTAGAGACATACTATTTTCTCTTGATAAATGTGTTGTCAAAAATATTCTGAAACAGCTCTAGTTAGGACATCTTCATATCAAGTGATTGTCTTGGACTTGCTAGTGGTTATTAAACCCAATGTGGTGAGTTGACCTGCATGCCAGGTGCCCACCAAAGCTGCTCTAGTGCTCCTCCTCTTCAGCTGAATAGGGGAGAGAAAATATAACAAAAGGCTTGTAGGCTGAGACAAAAACATGGAGAGATCATTCACTAATTACAGTCACAGATGAAACAGACTTGACTTGGGGGAAAATTAGTTTAACTTATTACCAATCAAGATTACAGTAGGTTGATGAGAAATAAAAGTGACTCTTAAAACATCTTCCCTCATCCTTCCTTTCTTCCTGGGCTCCACTTTGCTCTGTTTTCTCTTCCTCCTTCCCACCAGTGGTACAGGGAGACAGGGAATGGAGACTGCAGTTAACTCATACCATGTTATCTATACTGCTCCTTCCTCCCCAGGTGGAGCACTACTTGCCCTCTTCCCTGGCTCTGGTGTCAGGTCTCTCCCACAGGAAACAGTTCTCCACAAACTTCTCTAGTGTGAGTCCTTCCATGGGTTGCGGTTTTCACTAACTGTTCCAGCATCAGTTCCTTCTATGGGCTGCAGTCCCTCAGGAAAAGACTGCTCCAGCATGGGTCCTTCGCAGGGTGACAAGTGCTGTCAGCAAACCCACTCCAGTGTAGGTTCCTCTCTCCACAGGTCCTGCCATGAGGATGCTCCGGCATGGGCTTCTCACAGGGTCACAGCATCCTTTAGATGCATCCACCTTCTCTGGCATGGGATACAGGAGCATAGCCCCCATTTACCATAGCTGTAGGGAAATCTCTGCTCCAGCAACCGAAGAATCTCCTTCCCCTCCTTCTTCACTGACCTTTGTGTCTGTGGAGTTGTTTCTCTCACATATTCTCACTCCTCTCTTCTCACCGTGGATGACGTTGAATAGGATTTTTTTTATCCTTCTTAAATATATTATCCCAGAGGTGATACCACCACCACTGATGGGCTCAGCCTTGGCCAGCAAGGGCTCCACCTGGCATTGGCTCTATTGAACGTAAGAAAATCTTCTAGTGCCTTCTCACAGATGCCATACCCATAACTCCCTACAGCTACAAAGACCTTGGCATGTAAACTCAACACAAAAGTAAACTATCACAAGCACCTAGCATCACAAACTGACTAGGTAGCCTGATTTTTCTTTCAAGAGTGAGTTGTTGGCATGAAGGGATATAGACAGTTTTGTAATAATTTATCTTTCTCAGATGAAAAAAGCCAGATGCACTGCAGTACTCACATTGACGTATTTTTTAAAAGTTAATCAGAAAACCAATCCTGGTGAAAATACTATGTAGATGTTGTTATTTGAGAACCTAGGAACCATATTTTATACAATGAGGAGTTTTGACCTGATTTTTAAAAGTACAATACAAATAACTGCTGCTCAGTGCGCAAACTAAAGAAGAACTGGTGTATGTCAATGTAAAGGGTATCTTCAGCCAATAAGTAGTCATATATTTTGATAAAAGACCCTTTGGAAATACCAGTCTTTACACTCATTTTTAATTTTAATGAACATAATACATTTTAATGGAAAACAATTTAGTGTGGATGGTCTTTCCTTTTGTTGTCATTATTATATGCAGCAACAAACAAATCAACGGAACAGGGATACGAAAACAGAGCTGCAGTTAAGCAAAAGGTCATACTGATGTTTCATATTGATTCTGGAGAATTATTAGCTGCACAGTGACTGGCACACTTAACAGTACCTTCATGATTCATTTGCCAGTCACTCTGCAATTATTCCAGGTGCTGCTGGGGAAATGACTCTCAAGACTTATAGGAGTAATCAGCACATAGATGTTGGCAGGATAAAACCTCCAACACAGGCTTCAGGTGCAACACTCAATGCAGATGGAAACACTTCAGTTGGTTCTTAAAATGGGTGGTTATATCTTGGCTGGAAAAAAATGTGGAACCTTGTTTTTTACCATAGTCTTATCAGAAAATGCAACAGGATGTAGAGTTTAAGAAACTTTTCAGCATTCAAAAATAAAGAATAGATTTTGTTCTAAAAGAAGTCCTTTGTTTAAAGAGCGAATAAGAAATGAGATGAAAGGATGCTGGAGTTCAGGGGTGTAGATGTTATTTTTATTTAAGCAGTATCCCATCTGATCTTTCTAATTCTGTTCCTATAGCAGAATAAATTATGATGCTAATGTTGTTCAGGTGAAGTGAATACAGACAGCACCCCGTTGTTTCACTCTTGGCATTTCTGAAAGGTTCTAATTCTCTTCCAAAAGGGTCTGAGTCACTTTTTAAAAGATAACATAATAAATAAAATAGAGTCAGCCAGCCTTTACAAGTGTCATCATTTTAAAAACATAACAGCTTCAAAGCAAGGTGATTTCTAGCACTTAATGATCAAAAGGCGGGATGGAGGGGTTAATTAGTAAGATTGTCAGAAAAGTTTGGTTAAAAATTTTCCTCTCGAAGTATTAGAAAGAAAGTACATTTAGATCTAACTTGAAGTTTTCACCTGGAAAATACTTCTTTCACAAGACTTTTAATGAAAATGCTTGATACACAAAACAATGGAAATGTGGGAAAATTATATTTTGTTTCTGCATGTTTCTTCTTTATTCATTGAAAGCTCCAAGATATTGTTTCCTGCTTCCATTTTTCTTTATGATATCTACTGACCAGATGAATCTTAGTTTGATCCACTGAAGTAGACATTTCACAGTATGGAATGTCTTAAGAATAAGCAACAAAAGCAACTTATAAAATGAATAAAATTCAAATGAAAAATTTTCATTTTCAGTTTTTCTCCTAAAACCAACAATTACTAAATTGGCTTTTCAATTTATTTATACAAATGAACCTCATTCAATTATATAACTACAGGAAGTTATATAATGCCCCTATTCCTTAAACAAGATTTTAAGGTATCTATAGATCAAAGCTATGACGTTTCAAATATCATGGAGAGTGGTTTGACAACCACTTCAATGAATTCGCTCAGGACTCTGGGATACACCTCATCAGGTCCAATAGACATATATGTTCAGGTTCCTCAGGTGGTCATGAACACGATTTTTCCCTACAGTGGGAGGGTCTTTACCCTCCTGGTCTCCATCTGGTTGTCCATTAACCCAGGGGGCAGTTGTCAGTGAAGACTGAGGCAAAAAATTTGTTCAGTACCTCAGCCTTCTCCTTGTCTGTTGACACAAGTTTATCATAACCATTTTCATCCATCAGTGGGGGTATTCTGTCTTCATCATGCTTTTTCTGATTGACATACCTATAGAAGACCTTCATGTTAGTCTTCACTTCCCTTGTCAAATTCAGCTCCAGCTGTACCTTGGCTGTCCTGACCCCATCTCTACAGAACAAGGCAATGTCTCTATACTCTTCCCAGGTTCCTTGTCCGTGCTTGCACTGCCTGTGTGGTTCCCTCTTGCCCTTCAGTTTGACCATCAGGTCTCAACTCAGCCACACTGGTCTCTTCCCTTACCTGCATGAGATCCTACAACTGGTGATTGAGTTCTCTTGCACTTTATGGAAACTATCCTTAAATATTTGCCAGTTCTGTTCTGCTCCCTTGTCCCTGAGGACCATATCCCAAGGGGTCCTACTGACTAACTCCTTGAAGAGCTGGAAGTTTGCTTTCCTAAAGTCCTGAATATACTACTCATCCATCGCATATGCCTCAGGACCTTGAACTCCACCTGTGCATGATCACTACAGCCCAGGCTGCCTCTGATCTTGATGTCACAGATGAGCTCACTTGTATTGTTGATCATCAGGTGCAGTACTGCATCCTCTCGGTTAAAGATGTCTATTACCTGGGTAAAAGAAAGTGAAAGTGAACAGTTCTAAAATCTCTCAGTGGCAAAGATGACCCTGTCAAGTAAGCATGAGGTCTACTCTACTTGCACAAAGACTGAAAATAAGTTTAGTATTTTATCTCTTTTTAAAGTTTTCTATTACTGCTTTGTTATCTGCATGATTCTAACTACTTCACTGATTATAAAAGAATATAACCTAGAGTTCTACAGTGTAGAGACTCTGTGAGGGAGCACATTTAAGCTCCTAGACAGTCTTGGAGTTCACATGGTTTCCTGCACCAGCGTTAGTTTTGTAGCTGTGGCAGCATTTGATTGATAAGACACAAACTCAGCATCTTGAGTGCTGCTCAGGCTCACTAAACTTAGAAGTGCAAGGGGTACACAGACTGGATCAGTTTGGTGTCTGTGCAACAGGAAGACTGTAACCATATACATCCATATTTTTCAAACATGCGACATCAGAAGAATGCACTTTGCATTAATCTGAAAGACCTTAAAGGAGATTGCTATTCCTTTTTTTTTTTTTTTTTTTTTTAAATAGGATGTGTTCCTAATTTATTACCAAAAAACTTCTCACTGTCCAGGAACAATGAACAACACTGTGACCAGAAGTACTATGGCGCACAGCTGTCATAAGATTAAACACTGTAAGAAGACTTGTTGACCATAACCTGGACAAATCTTGATTCAACAGAGCTTCATTTCCTGTATCATTCTGTATCCCTTATTGGTCACTTGAAAAAAAACCCTTCATTTTTCTATTAAAAATGTGAATATTTTTACACTTTCAATTCTGAAGGTAAGCACTCTGAAAGCTTTTCGTGTGACTGCATATATGACTGTGAAATTATGAAAGCAAGGTAGCCTGTCTGCAATCATCTAAACACATCAACATGCCACAGCAATAAGAACCCTGTCAGAAGGCAGTTAAATCCTCATAATTGTGCTTCTGTGCAAAATCAAAGGACAGGCAGGAACTTTATGGTTACAATGAGACGTCCATGAGGGAAAAAAATATGCACCACAATGTAAGTAAATTTAGTACATGTGGCCTTCGAGACTATGAATTTTTGTAAATTCTCAGTTCCTACAGTAGGTACTGCTTCTGAAACTGAATGGATATATGCTACTGCTGGGAGCCTCTACAATTATAAGTTCTAAGAATTTGCCAACAATGAAAAAAACTGATAATTATTTGTTCTTATTTTCATTAGAGGTCCCAGAGGGAGAAAAAAGTTCAGCTGGAGAAGTGTTAAGAACCCAGGGTGTCATTTCAAAATGCTGGGAAAGGTTATGGAAGTAGAACATGAATATAGCATTGATGAGGAGACACTATGAGACTGCTTGTTAGTGTATGATGAAAATTGCCTTATATGTTCAAAGTTCACATTATTAATTAATAGACAGTTTAAGTGCCAAAACCAATGAAGCCAAGCAGTTTCGGGTTTTCTACCTTCTGAAGGCAAATCAGATTACTGTAGGTTGAACTAAACACGTCAAAACAATTACTTTTTTTAACGAAATGACATTACCTTGTCATCTTGAATTGCTCATGCAGTAGATACAATTAGTCATTTGGATCAAATTTATGTGGTCTTTTTTCCTCTGAAGCATTTCAGTCATGGACTACTACTAGTGTCTTTGAATCCCCTTGTCACTTCACAGAGATCTTCAGGGATATTAAGGGCATGGGGCTAACACAAACTATTTGTAAGGTTTCTGGAGTACTTATCTATTAATAATACAATATGTCATAAGTGTTCTAGAAAAAAATCAGCCCACTGTTTTTGCCTGTGTATGTGTATCATTTAGTGACATTCTCACTGCTAATTCTAGCAGTTGCACTACAGAGTTTCTTTCATCACCTCACCAAGACCCTATGACAAGAAAGGAAATATTTCCATTAAGATGGTATTTTATAAAATCTCCTTAGAAAGCTTTGCAAAACTTCCTCTGCATTTACTGAATTTGTAAAGAAATCACTGAAGTAGTCTAGCATACCAGAGAGTTTACCAATTTATATAATGACTTACTACTAACACGCCTTTGAAAATACATACATAAATGATCTTTTTATATTTAAGGTACAACTTTTTCTGGTTATGTAATAATGAATCTTTCAGACTAATACGTGAAGACTGTATTAGGTATAAATTATTTTCAAATAAATTCATGAAAAGAAATCTGTGATATTTCTAAATATTTTCCAATAAAAAGAAATTTTTTCTTCACTTCACTCTGCAACTATAAATATTTCCCTAAAATTAGGGAGAAACTATAGACAGAGCTTTAAAATGTTGGTTTTTTTTTTGTGTGTACAGGAGTGACCACCAGTAGTTGTAGTCGCTAATATCCATGACCAGCTTTTACTCTGTATTGGGAAAAATGGCTTGTGTGTTATGTACCATATTTTAGCAGCTGCTACTACAGAGATTTTATAGAAGCAGCAAATTCACTACCTGTATTTTTAGTTCTGATAAGATATTTTACAGGACTGAACAGTCTATACAGCACTAATTAGTTTTTCATCTTGGTAGGATATATGTATTTTAAATGAAACAACTAATGGGATAAGGAATTATATAAACTGGGATTACCCTCCACATAAAACCACTGCCTGTTGTTTCATTTTTAAATTCATGGAGGAAAACATCTCCATAAAAAGCTTGGAAGTAAGATACACACTTATTTTTTAAAACAGTATAGATCATGACCTCTTGATAACATTCAGCTGTGAAAAAACTCCTCTTGAGGAGAATGGACAGTAAGGTATTTTCAGAGTAATATCCATGAAGTGCTGCAAAAGGTATTTTAATTTTTAAAAGTTTAATCATCATCTTTAAAATCTTACATTTCAATACAATTTTTATTTTTCATGTGGAAGTGAGAAATATGGTTAATATAGAAAGGAATCCTCTCCTAAACTAAACAGCATGATGCATTGCAAGGTCGAAGAGGATGGAAAATAGGCATTTGCATTTACACCAACTTCCAATAGAAAATTTGTGCACTAGATAGCGCACTAGAATATATACAATATATGCATGTATACACAAAATTTGGACTCTTGATCTTCTGAAAGAAAAAGATGTATAGAGTAACAGAGCCACCTCATAGTGGTAACAATATTCACAGAATCACAGAACAGAATCACAGAACAACCAGGTTGGAAGGGACCCATCGGATCTTCTAGTCCAACCATTCCTATCTAACACTAAACCAAGTCCCTCAATACCTCATCCACCCATGCCTTAAACACCTCCAGGGAAGGGGAATCAACCACCTCCCTGGGTAGCCTATTCCAATGCCCAATGACCCTCTGTGTGAAAAACCTCCTCCTAATCTCCAGCCTAAATCTACCCTGGCAGAGCTTGAGGCCATTCTCTCTTGTCCTGTCCCCTGTCACTTGGGAGAAGAGGCCAGCTCCCTCCTCTCTACAACCTCCTTTCAGGTACTTGTAGAGAGTAATGAGGTCTCCTCTCAGTCTCCTCTTCTCCAGGTTAAACAACCCCAGCTCTCTCCGCCGCTCCTCATAGGGTCTGTTCTCCAGCCCCTTCACCAGCCCCGTTGCTCTTCTCTGGACTTGCTCCAAAGCCTCAACATCCTTCTTGTGGTAAGGGGCCCAGAACTGGACACAGTATTCAAGGAACGGCCTCACCAGTGCTGAATACAGAGGGAGAATCACCTCCCTGGACCTGCTGGTCACACCCTTTCTGATACAAGCCAAGATGCCATTGGCCTTCTTGGCCACCTGGGCACACTGCTGGCTCATGTTCAGTCGGCTGTCGACCAACACCCCCAGGTCCCTCTCCTCCTGGCAGTTTTCCAGCCAGGCTTCTCCCAGTCTGTAGTTCTGCATAGGGTTGTTGTGCCCCAAGTGCAGGACCCGGCATTTGGCCTTGTTAAACCTCATGCCGTTGGACACTGCCCAGCGGTCCAGCCTGTTTAGGTCCCTTTGCAGAGCCTCCCTACCCTCCAGCAGACTGACACTTGCACACAGCTTTGTGTCATCTGCAAACTTGCTAAGGGTGCACTCAATGCCCTCATCCAGGTCATTGATGAAGACATTGAACAGGACTGGACCTAGCACTGAGCCCTGGGGAACACCACTTGTCACTGGCCTCCAGCTGGACTTAACACCATTTACCACCACTCTCTGGGTCCGGCCATCCAGCCAGTTTTCTACACAGGAGAGTGTGTGTCTGTCCAGGCCAGAGGCTGACAGTTTCTGTAGCAGAATGCTGTGAGAAACTGTGTCAAAGGCTTTACTGAAGTCCAGAAAGACCACATCCACAGCCTTTCCCTCATCCAGCAGCCAAGTCACTTTATCATAGAAGGCGATCAGGTTGGCTTGGCAGGACCTGCCTCTGGTAAACCCATGTTGACTGGGCCTGATCACCTGATTCTCTTGTAAGTGCTTCATGATAGCACTCAAGATCACCTGTTCCATGACTTTCCCTGGCACCAAGGTCAGACTGACAGGCCTGTAGTTCCCCGGATCCTCCCTGCTACCCTTCTTGTAAATGGGAACTACATCAGCCAGTCTCCAGTCCAGAGGTACCTCCCCAGTCTTCAAGGACTGCTGGAAGATGATGGAAAGGGGTTTGGCCAATACATTCTCCAGCTCCCTCAAAACCCTAGGATGTATCCCATCTGGCCCCATAGACTTGTGGGTGTCCAGTTGGCCAAGTAGGGCTCTGACCACCTCCTCTTGAAATATGGGAGCCTCGTATTGCTCCTCTGTTTCCCGGGTATCTACACAGAGAAACAGAGGAGCAATACAAGGCTTCCATAGTTCAATATTGCTGCCGAATGGGAAAAAATTACTGTCAGTTGAGAAAATCAGGTATTTATTTATACATACATGAAATATGTCAGTTTAGAGCAATAACTCAAATTGGATGAAAACTAAGACTCTCTTCTGGTTTGGAGGGCTGAAAGAATCTGGCATGCTATAAGCAAGCGAACATCTGATTGTCTTTATACATTCAACCACTGATTGACTAAAACCAAAAATTAAATTTAGAGCTTCTCAAGCTGTGTGCCCTGCAAAAAGTAGCAAGAATATGGAGGTGGGCTGCTGCTCAGAGCTTCTTCTGTGAGACAAACCAAGCAATTCAAATATGCCAGCATTATAAAAAAAAAAATTATAGGACATGTCTCAAAGACATCTCTCATTTCTGGCAAGGATGGCTTTTCTCAATCTGTGGGGAGAACTCTCCATGAGCTGTTAACCTCATGTTAGGCCATCATAAGTTGTTATGTAAGTGTTTAAT
Organism: Coccyzus lansbergi; assembly: GCA_033558105.1. Classification (NCBI taxonomy): domain Eukaryota; kingdom Metazoa; phylum Chordata; class Aves; order Cuculiformes; family Coccyzidae; genus Coccyzus; species Coccyzus lansbergi. Next base: position 3,363,527 of record JAUMJK010000245.1, read on the forward strand.
AGCAAAATGACAAGGGGGACGGCAGATTTCAAAAGAATTTAAAAAAAATATATTTCCTGAAGCATAATTAGTTTATCTGCTCAAGAGTACTCACAATTGAACATCACAATGCTGAAGATATTGACTTACAGCCTGTAGTCCACATGTGACCGACAACAGTCTTTGCTAATTGGACTTAAATAAGAACCTTAAAAAGTCTTCAGCAAGGTGATGGCAATGAAATCAGAGACTAAGATGTGCTATTAATGTTAAACCAGGAAGACTGAAGACCTTTCTTAACAGCATAGTGAACAAAACCCAGAGGTACTTTAAAATAGAGCCCAAAGGATAATGGGGTTTGCTACTATAAGTGGGAATAGTAACATTCTGTCACGTACAGAGATTGGCATATTCTGCTTTTTTTTCAGAGTGCTTATAAACCAGCATCTAATTCTGAAACATAATTAAAGTCAGAGAGCAAAGATATTGAACTGGTTTTTTTTAGAAATACTTGACATTTACTAGCGTATAGCATCTGTCATTAGGATTGCTTTCCTCAAAATGTTTGCAAGCTCTACAAGAGCAGAAACATTGAAATGCACCAATATCTAAGTGGCAAGAGCCAACTTAGGGAGCAACAACATGCACATTAAAAAACTTCAAGACATAAGCAGAAAGTACAAACAACTTTTAAAATAAATATCAATATATATAAAAAATAGAGCGAGTTCATTTAATTCAGTTTCTCAAAGGGATATATTACTTCTTCAAAAATTCAGGTCTGTCTGTCTCTGCCACTTATCTCAAGGGACAGTATTGTCTCCCTCCTAAGGAGGAGAGAAGCAGAGATGGATCCTGACTGAGAAGACAATTTCTCTATTCAAACTTACAACTTTTCAAATGCATAGGCAAGTCTGTCGTATGATCCAGTTTGGACCAGAAGTCTTATTATGCAGTCCTATGCACTGGGTGTGCCTCCTGGGTGCTATATCTGCTGTTTCATTTAACAATATCTGCCTTACTGTAGCACTTATTCATAAAGTTATCACCATTTCTGTGGCAGTAAGACTATAAGGAAGCAGGAAAAAACAATTTCAGGTTTAGAATGAGTATTTTAGGAATAATTTATTTATTTAACATAACTATTAAATAATTTATTAAATTAACTTATTTTGGACTAAAGTTTCTGAGGTAGAAGGGAAAAATGTGTAGTCATTTGTGTAAAAGTGTAGGGATTTGGGGTTTTATAGCTGTTCAGAGAAGCCATTGAAAAAGAAAGAAAAAAGAACAAGAGACATATTAGGTGACTTTGGTCTTCAATTTCAAGACATAATTTGTGTTGATATTCTTATGTTTCTTGCGTATATGCACGTGTACTGGCTGAACTGATTTTGGTCTTGTTTAATCCTATTTACACTTGAGAAAAATTTGTGCTGCTTTTCTGATAACAATGGTAAAAGTGGCATGGTTTGGACTTTATTGCATTAATTGTTACTTATGTAATAACACAATAATTCAGTATGCTGTATCAGCAATATTGTGTTTTAAATTTTAGGGAAATGAATATTCTATCATCTGCTTCACTGATCTATGAACAACAGTTCTTCCTCACTGTTTTATTAGGTTCTTCTTGTGTGTGTCAGATAAAATGCTGACAGCTCAATATTTTGTGCATGCTGTGCAAATTTATGGGTAACAATTCTACGAAGGACTAGAGGCATGAAATGTGATTAAAATTCTTATTGCCCAAGAGCAGAGAAAAGTTCCAAATGTGACAAGTAGGAGAAGGAGCAAGAGTTAATTGTGAGGACAACAAATCCAACTACAATGATCCTTTTTCTTCAGCAGGATTTTGCAATTGTAGTATAAAAAAATGTCAGATGAAGCTTTAATTAATGCTGTACTGTGTTGTTGCTGTAGAAGCAGCAAGAACTGGTTTTGCCCATTGATGTATGTGAAGTGCTATAAATATTTTCTTAACATCTTTACACAATACTGTTTAAAGTGTCTTAGGTGTCAGTAGTGTAGACAGTCAAGTAAGTTCAGATTATTTTTTCCTGATCACATTCACACCTGAAATCACTAAGATAGCATAGATGTATATCTGTCATGAAATACATTATTCATTTGATGTGCTGGAAAGGTAAGATAGATGCAGAATTAAGTCTTATTTGCACTACAGTAAAAATAGTATGTTACCATCTGGGGTGACATGGGAAAACTCTATATACATGGTACATGAATTTATGGCACATGTTACTCACCTTTCTGTTGTGTGAAGCAAGGCAACACAAATAGTAATCTGATGTTAACATCATTAGTATGTTTTTGATTTTATTAGTATTATTTTCATATGTGAATATTTCAATAAACTTAAAACTCATCTGAAATTATTCATACAATTGCATAATTCAACAGGTTTATAATATGTGTGGTTGGACTAGATGATTACTGCAGGCCTCTCCTCTCCTCTCCCCTCCCCTCCCCTCCCCTCCCCTCCCCTCCCCTCCCCTCCTCTCTCCTCTCCTCTCCTCTCCTCTCCTCTCCTCTCCTCTATCTCATTCAAAGATAACCTCCTCCAAGCTCAGGAGGAATGTATCCCAACAAAATATAAGTCAGGTAAAACCACTAGGAGGTCTGCGCATAAGACCAAAGACTCAAACACACAAAAAAAGGAAGCCTAGAAGGAGTGAAAGCAAGGACAGCTAGCCTGGGAGGAATACAAATAAACTGCTCTAGTAGCCTTTGATCAAGTTAGGAAAGCTAAAGCAACTGACTCTAAGTCTAACTGCCAATGGACTATCCATTAGGAGTATAAGTAAACCCTTCCAGTAACTCAATATGCACATAAGGGTCTGGAATAGTTCAGATTTGAGTGCCTCTTGTACTTGTGCTTCTGGCCTCCTGTCATTTCATCCTCAGTTCCCAATCAGCTTCTGACCAAGAGTACTTTTGACAGGTATATTCTTCACTTATTCCTTTCTTCGTTGCAGGCTGATCCTAACTGCAACTTCTGTTTCTTCTTTTCAGTAATTTCTGGAAGTGTAATTCCATGTCTCTACCCTACACAGTTCTGGAAATAATGTCTTACTATATTGTGTGGTTTGGAAGAGAGAGACCACAATAATAAAAGACAAAAATCATTAATGTTTCTGTCTTTAAGATTTCTTTCTGATACAATGTTTCGTATCCCTCCATGGTTTGCAGGTCTTTCACTTAAATGGCACAGGTCCAATCAGGGGAGAGTATGGACTGTGGTATTTGACCATTCTGTAAATACTGTTTGAGCATAAAAGTTCATTTCCCAAGGAAGCAAAATTATCTGAAGATAGAAATTCAGTAACTACTGTCTGCAGATAGTTGACCTGGTTATTTACTGATTGCTCTAAAAGTCATCAAAAGGCAACTGGTGTTAGACAGGAAATAATCACCATGCAAAATAGATGATAACACACTCTTGTGGATTTCTCCTGGCATTCTATTGAAGTTCCTCCAAGTATTCTTACACTAACAAAGGATTTATAAAGAAAAAATAAAAAGATTTAGCTCTTTTATATAACATAGTATAATGTCACGCATAAATGTATAGACTTTTCATTATATAGGTTTGGTTGAAGCTTGGGTGTTGCATACATCAACAAAATCATGGAAGAAGTGATGATGGAGAAAATTAGTCAATTAGTTTACTAGATAAGATTCTTTCTCATAATGGGAAAAATAAATATGTTTTGTTTACTTACTGGTAAGTTCAATAGTGTTTTCCTTGGTTTGCTATTATTATAGATTACCCCACAGTATCCTGCTGCAAGAGTTTTGTTAGAACAACATTCCCAGTGTAAATAATATCTTACTATAGTAAGAATAGATGACTTATTATTGCTTAAATCAAAATAGTATATCATTGAGTCATAGAATCATGAAGTGATTAGAAGGGACCTTTATAGGACATCTAGTCCAATCCCTCTGCAGTGAGCAGGGATATCTTCAACTACATCATGGAATCCTAGAATCATAGAATAGCTTGGGTTGTAAGGTACCTTAAAGATTATCCAATTCCAACCCCCCTGCCATATGCAGGGACATGTCCCAGTAGATCAGACTGCCGCGGATTGCTCAAAGGCCCATTCAACCTGACCTTGAATGTTTCCAGTGTTGAGTTACCTACCACCTCTTTGGTAACCTGTTCCAATGTTTTACCACCCTCAGTGTGAAAAATGTCTTCCTAGTATTTAGTCTAAATATCTCTTCTTCTAGTTTAAAACCTTTAATCCTTGTCCTGTTGCTACAGGCACCACTAAAAAGCACTTCCCTGTCTTTCTTACAAGCCCCCTTTAAGTATTGTTGTGGTTTGAGCTAAATTGGTCAGTTTTGTGACTAACAGTTGCTCTAAGTAACTTCATTCACAGAAAACTAACTGCATGGTTCTAAGACACTGTTCTTTCCTAGAAGTGACAACACAGTGTATTGGTATGCAAAAAGGACAACGCTTATGCTGGTGGAAAAGGGCCACACCTGCAAGGAGGACTGAGCAGGACAGGTGATGCTAAACTGACCAGCAGAGTATTCCATCCCATATAAATCATACTAGGTACAAAACTGAGAGACCTGAGGTCTGCCTTCTTCTGCAATGGTCAATGTCCAGTGAGGACCTTATCTGTCCGGTTGCTCCTGATCCCACACCTGTGCATTCCTGGATCCAGTTCCTGAGCTCAGCTCCCTCCTAGCTGTGGACATATTCCCTCATGACTGCTCTACGATATTTGTGGTGACATATGGTCATCAAGGGGTGGGTGTGAGATATCATATAGTTGTATATATTTTATTACTTTCTAGCTGTTTTCTTCATAATTACCACTTCATTAAAGGTGTAGTTTTAGTTTCCAACCTACAAGTTTTCCTTTCCCCTTTCCGTTGGTGGGGGGAGAGAGGGGGAAGGATTTGGGAGCCAACTGTACAGTTTTAGCTGATAAAATTAGCGTAGCTGGGTCTAAACCATGACAGTATTGAAAGACCACAATAAGGTCTCCTCAGTCTTCTCTAAACTGAACTCCAACACTTTCTGTCTTTCTTCACAGCGTAACTGTTCCAGGCCTTTGATTATATTTTAGCCCTCCTCTGGACCCATTCCATCAGGTCCATGTCTTTCCTAAGCTGTGGACTCCAGAGCTGGGAGTGCTATTCCAGATCTGGTTCTGTTTTTCAAAAACTCAGCTGCTCATATCTATTGACTCAAATGCAAATAAATTAATAGTCTCCTGCATCCCTCTTTCTCTCAGGCAAACAGGAGGCAAAACACAATAATAAAAGGGAAATCCTTTGTCAAAGCATGTTATTAAGATTTGGAAGTTTCTCCTCTCTCCTTATTTAGGGTATTTACCTTCTCTACTCTTGTTAGGCTTTGCTGGCAAAGGTGTTGCACCTGTACCACAAAAAGTAGAACACATGGCTAACATGTATTTCATGCACAAATAATATTACCTGTCAGGTCTCTGATATAAAATATTCTTAAATTGAGTAGTTATTTTGGGGTATACTTTAGAGAGCAAGAACAATGCTACAAGAAGTTTTTCTTGTATTTGATTAAACACTTTTTTCTTAAGTGAGCTCTCTACCATTTTGTCAGTTTTTAAAGATGCCTCCATCCTTTCTACTAAGAAGGGGTAAGTATGCTTTTAAACTCTTGAAAAAACATTAAAATTCTCCCCTGTTATTAAGTTGGTTTGATATCTGAGGAGAGAAATAAAATTTTAAGTCATAGCTACTTATATTACTTACAAATTCTAGTATTTTTAATTAGAACCTGCAAAAAGCAGGGGAAAAATTGGCATACCCATGCAGAACAGTAATGCAGTCACTTCCTTACAGATTTAAGCCCATGGCTATAGTAATTACTTACTGGATAAGTCTCCCAAGGAATGTTGCTCACACTGTTTTTAACTGGACCTCGCCTAGGGAACACTTGTGCATGTCAAGTTGAGCGGAATTCAACACAGTCAGAGATGTCTCTAATTCTAACCTCTCCAACATAATGCTAGAAAATAGACATTGTATTTGATATTATTTCTTGTAGTATTGCAGGGTGTTATTTTAAAGGTAAATTACACATAAAATGAAAAATGCAAGCTTTGCATAAATGCTCAGCTATTCGGAAGTATGAAATAATTAGAGATATAAGCAAAACAACTCCGTACAATTTCTTTCTCCAGCTTCAAAAGCCTCCTTTATTTCAAGGTCTCTCAACTCTAAATCCACTGATTCACACCAATGCTTTTTGCTTCTATAAGGAAGTAACACATAGTAGCCTAGGATACTGAGTCCCTGTACTTGTGACTGCAAAAAAACCAGAGTAGGCAAAGGAAAGTCCACAGGTATATGTGTATATATGTACATATGTATATATACACACTTCATATTTTTATAATATTTTTAATAATATATTTCATATTTTATCTGGTTTTATTAGGAATGTCAGTATTCCAGTAAGCAATGTTGATAGAGGAGAGCAATCTGTTCAGCAGCACTACTCAAAGCAACTGTGTTATTCTACCAGCCTTCCTCGTTCACAGATTCAAGAAGGCTCTGCTTCTGTCTACAGCATGAGATGCTTTGTTCACCTGGAAATTTGTAATCATAAATGCTAGTAATAAAAATGAAAGGAGTTATATAATTGCCATATGCATTCTCTAGGCGTATGGGGTTGTAATCTTCATTTTCTTTCATATAACAGAAGTGAGGAATATTTCATTGAATGTTACCTACAGGATGACTTTATCTGGCTGCTACGTTTGATTCTGAGGCATTAAGAAAGGGCTAAAATATTGAATGAACACTATCAGTATAGTGCTTCCCGTACTGACTATGTATGGCCAACCATTTAGAAGCAGAAATAATTATACTGAAACTGCTTAGTTTAGAGAATGCCATACTGAAGCTCAGCCTTCTTTGCCTTGTTTTGTGAGATGAAGTGATTTATTTTTTGTGATTGGTAGGATTTTTTAAATACATTTCTGTTTTCTCTACTTTCTTTTCACATTATATTGGAACTTAGGGATTTCAGTTTGCTTTGGCCCATGTTTTGGTTATAAATATTTCATTCTAATTGGAAACTATCAGCTGGTACAGCTGCAGGAGTCTGAACAATAGCAGCTCATCTCTGAGAGTCAGTGTCATTTATCATAATTCCAAGGCTTATTTTCTTTACTAAATAAAAATGGGCAGTTCACATTCACAGCTATTGTTTCACCTCTCTAGCAACTCAGAAAGGCATATTTATTAGTTTCCTTCTCAACTATTTTGTCTAAAGACTTGTCAATAATGAAACCTTGGAAGCAAAGTAGACAGTTGGCTTGTCCATATACCCACAACATCATTTTGCCTTCCAAATGGTTGTTCATACTCCTTTAGACTGAGAACAGCTAACATTGTGGGAGGTTCCATTCCACTGAAACTTTGCATCCCTAAGCATATTTTATTGCTGCTAAAAGTAAGCATGCACTTTTTAGAGGTATTGGAAACTTGCCTATGCCTCACCTAGGGCTCAGTCTTACAATTTTTTTTTCAATATACTGTCCCAGCTGCTAGAAAACCTTAGTAAAGACAACTGAAATTACTCCTTTAGTTTTGAGTTGGTAATTAAACAGTAATTTAAATCTAAAATGTAGTCCAATTCCTCTACAGCTGACAACATAACCTGCTAAACCCACAGTGTGTATGTATATTCTTCTCTATATTTAGAGGATTCCGGTGAGAAACTCAGTTAAATGCTCTAAATACTAGTTATTTTGTTTCTCTTCAATGTGCACATACAGCACCTATTAATTGTAATGGGTGCTATATGCAGTTATCATGGGTACAATATTAGCCAATTAATATTGTTTTATAACACCCTTAACATCCCCTTATTTGCTTGTATTTACACACATTCTTACAGACAATCATTTTAAAGTTACTTAGTCTGGCATTGTCTCTAAAGTGATTTATGGTAAAAATAATATAACAGGGGAGGGGACAAAGTGATGGCAATTACCAGTGAATTATATGGCATATCACCAAATATCTACTGCTTATCTGTAAAACTATTCCAACCTGATAATACTTAAATTCAATTAAAACTTACACATTTCCATTTAGATAAATAACTGTAAGCTGTATCAAAGAAATTACACTCTGTTGACCGAAAGATGCAACCCTAAGCATGTGACCACACTGACACAGTAATAATTGGAATCAACATCATTTTTTAAAACTATTTTACATAACAATAGGAAAATCACTTACCACATTTTCAAAAAAAGTTCTGACACAGAAATATATCCAATATACTAGAACTCAAATGCTGTTTGTAGTTAAAGAACTCAAACTGTACATAACATTTCAACCATGAAAAGCTGAGGTTCACAGAGATATGCAACTTGTCCTGGCTGAAAAAACAGAACAGTGCCAGGAACATTCTTATACTTTTTTAGTCTTTGCCTGGTTTGCTTACAGACAAACATGAATTTCTATCAAATTGTCATCTGAATTTCTATATAACTTAACTTCTCCAAGAAGCCTTTTTTACCTCAAAGGTCCCTCCCTGTTTTCCTCATAATGAAAGTCTTTAGTAGGAATCTGATTTTTTATCCTCTACAATTTAATTTATCCAGTCTCTTGTGTTTGTACCCTCAGTAAGTTTGCAGGAAACATGAGGATGGGCAGCAGTGTTGATCTGCTTGAAGGTAGAAAGGCTGTACAGAGGAATCTGAACAGGCATGGTGGATAATCGTAACCAATTGTATGAGGTTCAACAGGGCTAAGTGATGGGTCTGCTACATTGTGCAATGCTACAAGCTTGGAGAATAGTGGCTGGAAAGCTGCACAGTAGAAAAGGACCCGTGGGCACTGGTCAATAGCCAGCTGCATATAAGTCAGCTGTATGTCAGTAAGGCCAAGAAGGTAAATAGCATCCTGGTTTGTAACAGAAATGGTGTGGCCAGCAGGAGTAAGGAAGTCATTGTGCCCCTGTACTCAGCACTGGTGAGGATGCACATAGAATACGCTGGTTTAGACCCTTCACCACAAGAAAGACATTGAGGTGCTGGAGCATATACGGAGAAGGGCAAGGACACTGGTGAAGGGTTTTGGAGCACAAGTCTTGTGAGGACTGGTGAAGGAAACAAGGGTTCTTTAATCTGGAGAAAAGGAGTCTGAAGGGAAACCTTATTGCTTTCTACGACTGTCTGAAAGGAGGTTGTACTGAGAAGGGTGTCAATCTCTTCTCCCAGGTAAAAACAAATAAGACAAGAGAAAATGGTCTTGAGTTGCATCAGGGGTGGTTTAGATTGGAATGGAAGGAAAAAATCTGCCACTGAAAGGGTTGTCAAGCATTGGAACAGGCTACTCAGGGAAGTGGTTAGGTCATCATCTCTGGAAGTATTTTAAAAGCATGTAAATATGACACTCAGAGACGTGGTTTAGTAGTGGCCTTAGTAGTCTGAGGTTAATGGTTAGACCCAACAGTCTTAAGGGTTTTACCAACCTAAATGATTTCATGATTCTGTAATCCTTCCAAGATACACTTGTCTCAGTTTCTCTCTTTCAGGTACACATATAATAATACTAAATAGCTTTCTCTTTCCTTTACTCCACTGTATCCTTCCTTCATATACATTTGTTGTTCACACTGCTAGTATACCTCATGTATCCCCTTCTACCCTAATGGGTACACATGTCCTGTAGAATTACTGGCTACTTTTTCTCTAGATGTGTCCTTTGGCACATTAGGCTAGAGATTAGGAGGAAGTTTTTCACGGAAAGGGTCATTGGGCATTGGAATAAGCTGCCCAGGGAGGTGGTTGATTCACCTTCCCTGGAGGTGTTTAAGGGATGAGTAGATGAGGTCCTGAGAGACGTGCTTTAGTGTTTGATAGGAATGGTTGGACTCGATGATCCGATGGGTCTCTTCCAACCTGGTGATTCTATGATTCTATGATTAATATGTTAGTAGTGATTAAGTGTTCCCAAGATCCTCAGAGGGAAAAAATCTTCAATTCTTCTTTCTATCCCATGCAACATTGCTGGCTTCTATTTGATTTCTTTCTGTAAACACATAGACTGTTTATGGTTGTTTACCCCTTGAACAGCCTTTTCTTGTGCATACGTACATTGCACAAACATGTCATTGATAGGTGAAAGAAGACAACAGAAAGAGTTGTGTGAACATGAAAAAATCTATTCAATAAATGTTGTGTTTGTAATAACAGTGCATATTGCTACCCAAATAATTATTTAAATGACTTCTGAAAGAACTTTACAGCTAGTTAAATAATGAATGTATGTATTAACGAACAACATATGAACACAGAACAATTTTGATCATACTTGCAGACCACAGAGACAAATTGTGCCATTTGAAAGTCCAGTTTGGAAGCCTGACTACCATACAAAATAAAGTACTTCTGAATATTCACTCTTCCATTTCTGAATTCCTGACTAAATTAATTTTAAAGAGTGAGACTGCTTCACAGAGCAAAAATCTCATCTTCTACCACTGATTACCCACACACTTGCCAATATATCAGCTAACAATTTATGTGGACTTTCACCATGTTTAGTCTTCAAAAGTCCTTAATGTACTAGTTATAAATAAAAAGATATCTAGATGACTACACTGTAATAAATATTGTGGTGCTCTGAAAGGTAAACGAGGTACATCTAGGTAATGCACATCCTTCTCACCTGGTATTCAGGAAAAAAAGCCTAACATTGTATTTGTTAAGAACCTTATTCTTTAATTTTAACTTATTGTTACTTACAGTCACAAGAGTTTTGTACACAAAACCACGGGTATCATTTCTAGCTGTCAAAATTCCCAAGGCGTGCGGAGGGGCTGGATTGAAATGACGTCCTGCAGTGACATCTAGTGGAAGCTGCGAATCACAGTGCTCACTGGTTTAAGTAATTAGCTTAGGCTTCCAAAATTAGGAAGGTGTTAACACCAAAAATAGACACTTACAATATATATATTTTTTAAAAAAAAAAAAAAAAATTGTTTGCATGAATTTTACAAAATTTATAGCTGAAGAAGATGTGTGATGGAACGAAGTTTATCTTTTTATCCTTGAGGTCTTAGGTGTCTCAGTAGAAAAATAACAAAAATGTTATTTAGGCCAGGTTTAAGGGACATATAGACGGTCATGCATATCTTCTATGAGATGTTTCTTTTTTGTGTTGCCTTCTATCTTTTCTCTACTTACAACCATCTACTATACCACCTCTAAAAATAATCCTTAGAAATAAAGCATCATTACTGTTATATCAATAATTATTTTTATAATTTAGACCTATAAATCACTTTTACTTTGTATGTCAGTATTTAAGTCTAATTCTACCAGTAAGTTTAAAATCAAATCACAATTTAAATTAAATCAGATTCAAGAAATTTTTATTTTTAACCAGCAGCCTAAACTGGTTTTGATATGCTGTTCATAAAGTATGACTCTGTATTTGGGTCCCATACTTTGCTATCCTCCTCCCTCTCCTCCCAGAAGAAGAAAAATGAAAAGGTTTTTAAAATACAACAAGGTAAACACAATTCCACTTCACATTAAGCTGATTATTCATAGGGGGGAAAACCTTTATTTTGTTCCATTTTCCTTCCACCACCTCTTCACTCTTAACACAGTAAGCCAATTCCTTGGAGAAAATCTCTTTAAAACACACAAGCTGCTGTAATGCAGAACAGGCTCATAGTAACATGAACACATAAATTCTTCCTTTGCTTAACAAAAGAAAACCCTTTAGTGTCAGGCATCATCATGTCTGTAAAAACTATTGTAGCCAGTTTCCTATATAGCAATTTTCTAAAAATACATATCTTAGCCTCGCTGAGTTTTGTACTTGGCTCTCCAGAGATTTGTTTGTTATTCAGTATACTTGTAAAACAGCGTCTGCTAAATATGAAGAAACTGCCATTTTCCTTCTGTAATATTACATTGCAAAATGAAAAGGTTCTAATTTTTTGAACACTTCTGTAACAGATAGTTTTCTGTGACAGACATTCTGTTGAGACTGCAGCAGAACTGTTTGAGCAGAGATGAATTACAACATGCCTAAAAAAAATGCTCTAGGATTATATTAATCTTTTTCAATGTCCATCATTTGGAAACTATGGGAATGTTACTAAACTCCCAATTACCTTCACCAGCAAAACTCTTGAAATGTGATTCCAATTCACAAAGTAGCTATGAATAGTGGAGACTCATGCAGAGCCTCAGAAAACTCCCTACAAGCTGGCAAAGTAATGCCATGGAGATCTTAATACCATTAGAGCAAAGAAAATTTTAAAATCACTAGTGAAGAAAAAAATATATGGAAAACAACGGAGAGAGGGAGAGGAGCAAGACAATCACTTGAGAATAATTCTGCTGCTCCTTCTCTGTGGTGAGATCTCAAACACAATCTGAAACAGCAGAAAATCCACCCTCTCAGCTGATGGGTCCCATGTGCTATAATATCTTCAATTGACCTGTTATTTGGCTCTGAATATTGTTTGAGAAATGTAACTTTACATCAAGTTATTCTTATTCATTATAATAGATTTCAGAGTATTCATATCCTGTAATAATGGTGTACGTGAAACAAAGACTTTTTGCAATTTGGAAAAAGTAAAGCAGGAAAGCCAGGAATACTGAACTCTAATTTGGAAGAGAAAGAAAATCACACTAATTTAAGAGTCAAGTATGTATACTAAATCTATATTATTAAGATAAAATCTCTAGAAAACACCTGTCAGTAATTTGAATGGTTTCTTTCTTGCTATCAGGGATGATGTGGAAAGTTTATCTAAGAATGATAAAAATTATTTTGCTCAGGTTTGCATAGTCATCATCTACATATTTAAAACATTTCTTTTTCTAATACACAGCATAAATCAATGCAGAACTAGAGAGATCTAAGAAATAGATATGTACTCAGCATATTTCTTTGGCATAATATATGTACTGGACTTTTCCTAAAGCGCATTTCTTTTTGTCACATTCAGCTTAAAAATTCTCTTTGAAGGTATTTCCATCATCTCCCCCAGGAAATCACTGCATTGGATAGTGTATTGTTTTGTCGGGGAACTTTTCTTATGATCAACCTCAACATTTTCTCTCTTCCTCTGGCTGATTAACTTTAGCCAGCTTTCCATAGATTTTATCAGTCAGCTAACAATATTGTAGCCTACATGAAATGGTTGTTCAAATTAATATATTTCACTTGACCAAACACCATGCAAATGTCAGCTCATGAGAAGGCTCAGACTTAGGAAAATCATTTGTATCCTCCACTTCCAATAGTCAGAATCTTGAGAAGTACAAACAATTTTTGGTTTTGTCAGTATAAGTTGTCATACTCTATTTTTGGAGAAGCAGCATTTGTCTGATCTTCAGACAGAAAACTCTCTGAAGGATCTTGGATGAAACTGGAGAGAACACTGTTTCCACATACTCAGTTTCACTGTTGTATGCTGCCACAACCTCTCTCCAAGTTTCCACATTGTGAATGTGAAGTTTGAGAAGAGCTATATCAGACATATAAGGCCTCAAGTCACAATGAAGCTGTGGTGCTGCTCGTCTGTGTCATGGCATCACTGATGGAGGCCAAAGGCCGAAAGCATGACTCTTGATGTGCCAAGTGCTAGAGTTGACAGATATCAAAGTTAATAAAGCACGGAGAAAACCTCCATTTTTCTGTGCAGGAATTTATCAGTGCCCCAGAGAATACACAGAAGAGACAGAGCGTACCTGGGTTACCACTGGGGAATGATGCTGTGTTCCTGCTTATGGCTGTGGTACCAGACTCTTCAAACTGTAAGTCTCTTCTCAAGCATTAGTGGATCCAAGATTATTAGCTCTGGAGGAATACATATGTATATATGCATATATGAAAATCTGCAGTGCAAATGCACAGCATGTTTGAGGCATCCTGGGAAAAATCCAGCACAAATATTTGTGAACATACTGTGTGCCTGCTGTAGATCTGATGTATTCAGAATATATTTGACTCACTGTGGAAACAGTATGTCCTTTATGTATATACACACTGGCCATTCATTATATACCTAGAAATTCAGTATATCACCAATTAAGTGGGAAAAGTGAGAGCTTAAAAGCAGAAGTCTATCACCAAAATTGGTATGACTGCCAGACTTTTTTTTTTCCTTTTGTACTTACACTTTACACACCTGATTCGTTTTGCATGATTCTTCTCTTGTCAAAGATTCGTCTCTGCACATTAGTTCTGCAAAGCTTTGTCACCTGGATGGAAGATTGCATCTCTAGCTTTAGGCTGTATCTTACAGAATCATGAATCATAATTTTACCAGTAGTTATTTATCTTGCTATGTCTCACATAGCAAAGCAATACCTTCTGTATGTAAAAGTGATACAAATGACCCAGGTTTCTTAGATATATTTTAGACAAAATTTATAGGATTTACTGCTTAGCGTGTCATTCTTTTTATAACTATTTTGAAAGATTCAATAGAACATTTGATGAAGCCATCTTTATATAAATAAGGCATTTCTTACATGGCAAGGATAGAGATTAGGTATATGAATTGATGATTAGCATTTATGACTCCCACAGATTAAGGAAAAATATATATGCCTTTTAAGACTTAAGCAATCATTTAGAAGTCTTAATAAAACGTGGCATCAGGCTCAAATTAGACTACACATAATCAGAAGCCACAGTTTTGGTACTTTTCTCATATACCCAGAGAAGACATGAACAGAAATGAAACAGCTGGAGAGCAAAATTAAATGTGTATTTTCTCTTAAGTGAAGGAACATATAAGACCTTTCCATGTATCTATCTGTTTATGTATCATATAGCAATATTACTGCCTCCAGAAATAAGGATGAAGCTTCTTTCCTGTGAGAAAGAATTATATTTTCAACCTCATAGAATTTCCTTAGAGGCATGTGAAATCATTCATCATAATTAAAATTTCAAAAAGCCTGTAAAACACTTGGAATATAATATCCCACTTTCAGTAGACCTAACAACCATAAGAAACATAGAATATTATGAGGCTAACGGCAGAACTAATCCAAGCCGGAAAAGAGAAATTGCTAATGTGTTTTTGTTTTTGTTATTATATTGTTCAATCTATTAATTTTGCAAATTCAGCAAAATATTTACAAAAAGTGTCTGAATAATCCCATTACTCATATGCTTAAAATTAAGCATATACCCATAAGTCACAGATCTTGACATGCAATGAAGTGTATCTCAAAACATTTTTAAAATGCAGCATCCATAGAAGGGCATCCATTCTAATGTCATTTATCAGTTTATTTTCAATAGCATCTATGGCCATGGGCAATTCAGTATTATATTTTAGAGATGGGAAAGCACACTAGTACTATATGAGTATTAAGAAGCAATACTGTTGATCTCAATATGTACTTTAAAACAATGATATATTTGTAACAATAACAGTTTCACTGTTAAGAACATCACAAGAGGCATTTCCAGGAGGCGGTGGGGTGGGAGGGTGTTTGTCCTTTTTTGCAGAGTTGCAAGGAGACAGTCTTTCTTCTCAGAAGCTAAAGATAGTGAAATGGCATCCACATATTTCATAAGTCTTACCTGATATCTTTTATTAAACTATCTGCACATTTTCCTTTCAAAATAATAAGGCAGAAACGTTCTACTTAGTTGAACTTCTTTTAAAAAGAAAGAAAGCAAAATAAATTACTTAAAAGACATAAAATAAGTCAATCACAAAGTAGCATACAGTTAACAAAGATAGACTGTAGAGGTAAATGTTACCATATGTTTTCATCTGTCTCGTGTGTTGCATACAGTGATTAAAGAAACATACACCACATCAGGCCCATTAAGATGTCCTACTCTATAAGAAATCAATCAGAAATAAAATTTAAATGCAGATCTTCGTTGCCTTCACCATCCTTTTATTGGTGGCAAAAGGCAGAAAGGGTCTTCAAAATACAAACACACAAAGCCACATACCCCATGAGTGTGCCATGTTAGTAACTTACCAAGAATCAAAAGCAAAGAATTTAAGGCTTGAAGACTTCTTTATATTAAGAAGGCCTGAAAGGTTTATTATACATGCTTTGGATTTTAAAATCATCTTGCTTTTTCAATTGATACAATCTACTGGGTTTTATAGATTACCTTACTTTTAAGGCCATGGTGGTGACAGAGTAGGATTTTAAAGACCAGCTCTTCATGCTGCAAACTATAAGCCAAACTGCACTTATACCTGCTTTAAACTGAGTATATTGGTAGTAACATTGATACCAGAGTGGCTACTTTATGTTTAAAGTAACTTATCACACCAAATATAAAAGAGACTAAAGCATTCTCTCAGTTGAAGCATAGTATGGCATTTATGATAAATGCTAACAAAGTTGAATTAAACAGTAAGGGTCTTTTAAAAGTCCACCAGTACAGTCCCTTAGTCAGTTTCACAACTTCAACTACAAATTTTTGCTTTATTGCCCAAATTCCTGTTCATCATAGCCAAAGTTTAGTGGGGCTAACCAGCTCAACAAGGAGAACACACCCAACCTGCTGTTTTTGTGGGCATCTCTGGACATGCTGCTTTACTTGAAAATGCTAATGGAAATGAAAAATGCCCTTTCTGATGTACTTGAGGGCACTTGCTGGTTTTCTTGTTTGCTCAAACCTAAATGCCAACGTAAAACCCCACTAAATTAACAGAGGAAGGAGAGCTACTGTTCAGACTCGTCCCCATCACTTTCATCATTCTTATATAGAAAGGATGTCTTTCAAAATCAATGGACACCAATAATCTGTCACAAAATGCCCTAGGAGGTGCTACTGCCAGGTACAAGGAAGAATCTTTGAACACCCAATTAATATTTTTCTATTCAATTTTGCTCACAAGGTCATGGCTTTAAGATTATATCTTATTGTGTCAGAGACAGGGTTTACCTAAGATAGTCTCTAATTTCAAATACACAAACTTGGGTACCAAGCTTTTATTTTTAACTTCTAGAAGACTATGAAAACCCCTCCTTTTCCTAGCACACCTCTGATAGCCAGAAATAGAGCTGAAAACAATCACACTTGCTAGTTTCAAGCTTGTTTGCACAGAAGTCTGTGTCAAGATCATGAATTACCTGTGACTCCCAGCTTGCCAGACTCAGCCTCTTTTAGCATTGCGCTATGCCACTGAAACATTGAAATGAAAATGGAAAAGAATAACCCGATCATGAAATTATTGACCCATAAACCTGTACTTTAACACACAGAAATTGAAGAAATGAGCTGGCAGGAAGAAGACTAAATGCAATGCTTTGTAAGACGCATCCCATAAATTGGTCATGACTGAATCAAATGAATAATGTACCACAGCTGTGAGCCACTTGTATCATTTACCAAACAGAAAATTACTGGGGGAACGAAAATGATAAGTCAACCTACATTCAGCTGGCCCTTTTTAACCATCACACCAAGAGAGAAGACTCATGCATTTTGGGTTGGTAACTTCTGGACACACTGAGAACTTCCTGGTGGTCCTTATCCTCTAGAGGTCCTAACACCTTATGACTTTATAATAGGGGTTGAAGGTCCTGTCTAGTAGGACATTGCTTCCTATACAATATTCCTGTGGGGCACACAAATTGCCATTTATTAGCAAGTGCACAGTAGACTGTAATAAGGTTAACCACATGTTCATGTGTATAGCTTGCATTCTGAATCCGAATTCCACGCGTGTCAGACCTGGTGTTTTCTCTCAATGTATCTTATCAAAGATCACATTGCTTAGTTTGTTTTCTACCTAAATACATCATATGAATTTTTTCTAAAAAACAGACCAATAACCATTAAATAAATTATAGAGAAGACTGGAAATTATTTTGGGGTGGGAGAAGATGGTTCCTATGTGCCCTGGGTTCTGTCTGGGTTCCTTTCCTCTCTTCTCTCTCACAATTGATACCTTTTCTTTTCACAATGTACTGGAGATGCCAAAAGACAACTAGGTTTAGGTATTTAAGATTTGCATAGATCACCAGGTTGGCTCAAATAACAGGTTTTAGACTGCTTCATTGGCAAAAGTAGCAAAACAGCCTATTAATCTCTGACTCTTACCCACACCTTCTGAAAAAGTAAAGATGGCTGATCCTCAGCCCCTGAAGCTGAAGGAATCATCAAACCAAGCATCTCTTCTAGTGCTTTAAAAGTAGAAAGAGAAATCACTGTTCTCTATGTGTCTCATCCTACCTTCATAGCCTCAGATGTATAATAGCTTTATCTTTGGTATTAGGGAACTAAAATCAATTAATGTTGCTGAGAAATCTTGAGCTGGAGCTGAGTCACTTCTGCCATCCTCTGAATTCTGTTCAGCAAGTTCCCACTGACAGTAAGCTTATTTTTTGGAAGTATTACAGACCTGTGTGTAGGAAGATGAAACTGCAATGATGATGTGATGCATTTAAATAAACTTCCTTTGCTCCTCCAACCTTTTTTTGGTTTTCTTGACTTAGGTTCAAAACGCTTCTCAGATTTTCCTTTGATTCAAGAAGCAAGAGCAAATGGCTAGAACTTTTGAATTGCTCAGCAACACTGTCACCAGTACTTGGGCTGCAGAAAGTTTGCTTCTAACCACAGTAGACAAATAATTCAATGTAAAGAACTCCAACCTAAACCTCCCAACTCTTCTTCCTACCATGCCCTCAGGTCCTATGACCCTAGGACCATTTTGACACGATCACTCCTACCAGATCTAAATATGGGTTGACTTTTGGCTCATAAACTTTACTGTTGACTTCTTTGAGACAAAAAAGTAGGCATTCAAAGGTTCTCAAGGAGGTAGAGTTGAGGTAATAACATATCTAGAGCAGTTTAAACTTTATGTCTTTGCCTGCGTCTAGCCAAATCCTGTAACTAACAAAGAAAGAAGGTGAGAAGTTTCCACTGATCATAAAGCTTTCAGGAGAGGAGGTAATTCTATATTTTTTTCCTTAAAATACAGCTAAAAGAAGTATCTACAAGAATAAAAAGAGAAAAAAATCCTCAGTTTTTTTTATATCAAATTCAGAAATGTCAAAACAAATAAAAGTGTGCACTCTTTTTTCCTTTAAATGGACACCTGTAAACTAGAACTTTATTTTTAATCCTCTTCTGTTTAAACAGCAGACCTATTTTTATCTAGTACTTCTGTTGGCAATTTTCCCCCAAGTGCTTTGAATGTGTTCACAATAAGAGCCCTTAGTTTACTGATTGCTGCACTAATGTGATGTAAAGAATGAAAAGAATGATTCATTTCTTATTCTAAAGCTTTAAATACAAATTAACACCAAAAAACCCCACTAATCTTCTTTTGGGGGGATTTAGCTGTTACAGTAATACACAGACTACTTTAAAGTAATAAAAGAAATAACCTAAAAAAATTAAGCAAAACGAATTTTCAGTTAGTCTTGAAAAGCACGACAAATGCATTTTGAAAGGAAAGAACAAAATGCAACTTTGTTCAGTATAAACTGAAATTGCCTTCTATGCTTAATATAGTTCACTTATAATTAGTTGAAGATTTTGTTCTGGTTTGAAACAAAGTTCCATCTTGATATTACTATGTACTGTGTACACAGAACTTTTATCAAGAAAGACTGGTGCTGCAGGGACTGCTTTGACAGCCTTTATCGTAGCTTTATAGAAATGAAAAGTGAAAGAACACAGCTGGTTTTAACAATGGGGCATGTTCAACATTAGACCAAAACACATTAGATATTGCAAAATATTGCACATTATATTTATAGCTCCTTCCAAGTTTTTGAAATTCATGCTGATGCTGCTCTAACAATCTGTCTCCTAATGACAGAATTAGATTTCACTTTGAGAAAACGCTTTCTAGGCCAGTTGAGAAAACGCTTTCTAGGCCAGTGGCAGGAGGGTTGGATTCAGAGCACTGATAACAAAGTAATGAATTTAAGTATACCCTAAAAACAATTTGTGTTGCAATTTGAAGGTCTTTCTCACTCCTGAAACTATGTTTGCAGTACTCTGTCATTACGTCTTACTGATTTTGAAAATACCAATCTGAGAACTTCCTGAAATCCAACCATGAAGTTTTTTGAATTCTGCTTATAGTAAAAACATTTAGGATTAAATTCACCAAATATATTCAAACAAAAGGTCCAACATTTAAGCACCACTGAAAGCTTCAGGGACTCCACTCATTGCTTCATCATCCTTGAGTAATCTAGATTTCATTACTTCTGCTAAACATATATAAAGGTCACTCAAATCTTGAGGTCCCCAGTCAGTGTAACACATAAACCTATGCAAATAGATTAATCAAGTAAACAGACATTTTTGTTTAATTTTGGGGCACAGGGCCTTTTTTTTTTTATCACACTGCACCAAAGACAGCCCAAATAATCTTTTTTTTTTTTTTTTTTTCTTGCAGGCTACTGGTTACAGTGTTCATCAAATAAAAATTTTAAAAAAAGTCTTCTATGAAAAGAAACAGAGAATCTAATGTCAGCTCTCCCTTCTTAGGAGACAATTTCAACACAGTTCTACCTTCTATGGAACCATTCTTAATATAATAAAAAAAAAGAATGACTCGTAGAAGAAAACATCTCTATAACACTAAAGGAAAAGTAGATCAATGCATGAAGTGGTTTAAGAAATAGTCCATGAATCACTGAAGTCAGTGAAAGACTCAGATTTAAAAGATTCTGATCTTTATTTTATAAACCATTCTGGTTTACGTATTTGTAGACTTGCATAGCAGCACTTTATTTCATATATTCTAAATAAGGTAACTGTATGAAACATTTAAAAGGTTCTGTTAGAAACTATCCTCTTCTTGAATGTATGGTTCAGTTTTACCATATCTCCTGGTAATGATTTTCCACCATCTTTAATGGAAAGGTGCAAATATGGGTAATGCCCACAGAGCTAGTGAAGCCCTTCTTCTTCCAGTGCACAGTGAGGGCTAATCCCTTCTGCTGCCCCCGCTAGAGTCTCCTGGAAACAGTTCTTATACTGTACATCCTATCCATACAGTATGCCTGCTCTTGGCAAGGAGAAAGTCAGCTGATCCAGGTCAAAAATATGCCAAAGAGTTAAATGATGTGATGATCACATGAGAGTCCCAGAAGTGAAACCCTGAATGAATTAATTAGTATGGATTTAACCATTGCTTATGTAAGAGTTCATAGATGGGACTGCTCCTGATTTACTATAGAAGAGAAAGTACATTGATACCTAATGTGGAGTAGGTTCCTCTTTATGTTGCCTGGAAGAGATTGCAATTTGCCACTGCAAAATCAAACTCATCCACGTTGAAACTTTATACCTCATGGCACATGATCAAAAACTTCAGTGAAAATATTTTTTAGTTAAAAACCTGAGATAATAGTCTTGTTTTTCAGTATTTGTGCTTATATTTGTAGTCAAGCTTTGAATCCATTATTGTGAGCTTGACAATAAACAACAGCTGAGACTGAAATAACAAGATTATTTATAAATGCTATAAAATATCTTTGTATACCCAGTGGTATATTGAATGGAATTTAAATATCAGAAGGCAATCTTATGTCATTGAGAGTAAAACTGTTAATATTTTCCATATGTAAGGAATTCAGTGAACTGTTGAGGTGTAGAATGACATGTGAATGTAGAATGAGGTGTATTTTGATTCTAGTGATGTTAGCCACTCAGATGAGCTGGCAGGTATTTAAGTGATCTACTGCGAAATTCAGATTCTTTACAAGTATGAATATCAGAATTTTGCTCATACAATTGACTTGACAAAGGATTTTTAATAATGAATTATTATATGAATATTTTAACTTATTTAGCATTAGCACCATGGCTTGTACTCAAGAAGTACAAATGTTAGATGTAAAGTTATTTGATCGAATGTGAAGGTATAAATAATGAATATTTAAAACATTTAGTTTTCAAATCAGAAATTGCCGCTATTAAGGTAGTCAGGATATACATTTGGTTAGATTAAACCATTAAGGATGGTCTTTTTTAATTTTAATACCATGATGCTGGAGTTAATACAATAATGGTGGCATAGGAAAGCTTGAAATAATTGTAACTCTTACATTGTCCAATAAACATAATTACTAAATAACTTTGTAAATAAAGACATAAAAGTATTATTTCAGTGTTTGCATAACTCAGTTGTAAGAAGCTGGGTGTCAATAATAAAACATATTAAATATGAGAAGGCATGAAAGCTGGATATTCAGGATAGCCAAATTCCCTAAATCTGCAGTTTGTGGCTGATGTGTACGTTTCAAGAACTGCTCGGTAAAAGTGGTAATTTGCTTATTCCCTGCACTGTGTGGAGTTTGTCTATTTGTAATGTATGTTATTTCTACACGGAATAATGTCTAGCTATATGGATTATGCATCTTTAACTGCAGTGGTTCTTCATGTATAACTAAGGTTCAGAAGGAGAAAAGGTGTTTTCAATTCTGTTTGTTTTCATTTTCTAAAGACCAGTTTTACCTTGGCAGAGACATTATGCTGAACTGTATCTAAATCTTCATTTATATCTAGTACTTCACAATTACGGATACTAAATCAGAGCCCTACACATTTATAGACTTGGCAGTAACAATGTTGTTGTTATGCATTACTCACTGATTATGGAAACAAAATTATTTCTTTTCACCGGGTTTTGTTAGATTTTTTTTGTCTTAAGTTGCTGAAACAACACATTGTTTTCTTAGGATTTTTTTTGTCTTGCTGAAAAAACATATTGCATACTAAATTAGTCTGATGACAAACTTCTAAATTAATGTATGTTGCAAATATATTATTATAGGACCATTCTATATCCTAGTCAGATGCGTCCTTTTAGGCTTTGGTTCTGGATAAAACATTGCATCAGGCAGTCACAACCTGTAAATATTTTTTCTGCCTTGAGAATTTATGAGGACCAAAGCAAAGTCTGGGGTGGAAATATAGTTAATGACTCTAATATCGGTAGTCTGCTTAGTGGGATACAAGAAGTACAGATGCAACAGTGTGTTTGGCGTGCTCAAGACGTCAACTTGATGGAGGCAACTGTTGAATTTTACCCAAAGTCCTCTCTCCCTGCTTTTGAGTACATCTGAGATGTGTGCTGTCGGGACAATGACATTTTTTTACTAATCAAGCAAAAAAATTTATTTGAAGTTTGGCTGTGGTAGAATAGACCAGAACAGTAACAGCAATTAATGCAGAGAAATTGCAGCAACCTTTATCGTACAACATAGAGTCACAGAATCACATCAGAAAACATTCCTACAAGATTCCTATCACTGAAAGTGAGGGGTATATGTGTTCTTCTGGTTTCCTAACAACTGGATCTGTAAGTGTGACTCATGATTGTGAATGTGAAGACATGCCCACCAACAAGGGTTGCAAAGTATTGATTCAAGTCAGTGCAGTTGTCAGATATATGATAATGCTGTCATTTAATGATACAAGAGCATACGAATTTTGAAGTCTAAAATATCAAATAGTTACATCTACGCATGATATTAGTATCTATGTAAAGATAAGATATATTAACAACTATTTTACTGAAAAAAGTGTTGTTACATTCTGATGGATTTCTTAAACATTAAATAGTTATGTGAATAAAAATCCATATATTGTTTGACACCTAAAGGCATGTAGAATTTAACCACTATGAGACTATGCTACTGATCAATTTGATGAAATAACTGAATTATCATTTAGATTACTGAATATTCAAGTGTATAAACAAAGTAAATAAAAGTTCCAAAAATGTCCCCTGTTCTATTAACAGACTATCTCAACTTCTTCTTATGATGTAAGTTCTTCTTGCTCTGTGGTCTTTACAATAGGAGGGCTTGTCCTGGTTCCAGGTAGACATAAAAAATTTAAAGCAATAGAAAAAGCAACACATCATTTACTAGGAGGTAACACCTATTTCCGCACCCCCTCCCCCGCCCCTTTTGTTTTTGCAAAAGTGACTTCATTGTTCCATGAGAACATTTTATTATTGTTTGAGCTGTTGGGGAATGTGGGATGCCAGTGGCATGATGAATTCCCATTGAACACAAAGGTGTTTAAATTTTTGAGAAACATAAGTTGGCCCATTATCTGTTTTTATTGCTTAAGGTATTCCCAATGCCATTATAGCTGCACACATGTGTTTTAGCACATGTTTTGCAGACTCCCTGGTCTGAGCTGTGGCCCATAAAGCCACAGAAAAAGTATACATGCATCTTGTGCATCTGACAGAAAGATTTGTTCAGGGGTCATTCCAAACTTTAGCAACAAGGCGATTGGCACGAT
Source organism: Coccyzus lansbergi (assembly GCA_033558105.1). NCBI lineage: Eukaryota > Metazoa > Chordata > Aves > Cuculiformes > Coccyzidae > Coccyzus > Coccyzus lansbergi. The sequence goes on from JAUMJK010000245.1 coordinate 3,387,806, forward strand.
TATTCCCAATTGCCAGGCCAAAATTAGGCTGATGGTTATGTAAAATACTTATGTTTTCTCTTTGTTCCAATAGGTAAAATAAATTGTAATAGTACAAAACCACATTTTTAACTTCTTTTATCATAACCCGTTCTATTTTGCAAACTGTACCCACCACATACAATGAGTAAATACCCAAACCACTTGATTAGTTTCTAATTACTCTCAAAAACAAAGGAAACAAAAACCCAATAAAGTAAGGGATGCCTCTTTAAATTTGGAGCAGAGCAAATGTAAACCCGCTGGCCTTTTTGTTTGCTTGTTTTTTGGTTTGGCTAACAATAGATCCACTAGCTTTTTCAGTTTGGAGGAGCTGACCCTCCCACCAAAGGCATCCATAGCTGTGGCTGTTGCCACCCCTTTGTCAAGGTGGCTGCAGGCATTTTCTTTTTTCAAGTTGGGTGGGGTGCAGCTTTTGTCTGGGGGCTTCTGCCTTTTTGCAGACCAACGTAGGTCAGATGGGGCAAGCTAGGCATCAAATTTTGGGGAAACCCTTCTCCTATTCCATGAATAGGTATTTCAATGGCATCATTCTACTCCCAAAACTTATTTTCTCCACCCCAGCAGAATCCTGCTAGAATTACAAAGTACCACACTCTCCCAAATTTTTGCAACCCAGCCAGTTCCCTCAGGGCACTTGCATTTGCTTTCTTTACAGGAAAGGTTTTAGACTTGTCCCTCTTATCAATAATGATTGGGGGTTGGATTTCAGGGTCAAGATCAGGGTCAGGCTCAAATTTCACCATCCTTTCCTTCCCGAAACAGTTAGAACTCAAGAAACCCATCTCACAGCACATGTGGCGGGTGCTTTCCGTTTCACCCTTGCAAAAACTCAAAAAACCAGTTTTACTACCAGCTACAAAAAGCTGGAACAAAAGCAGGTTCATCATCCTTTCTCATGCAAAAGTGTTCTCCATAGCACCTTGCAAAATCTCACTACTAAAATTAACTTGCCAACCCACTTTACTGTACGGTACCCCATAAAGCAGATCCCATTCATTACCTCCAGTTAGTATGTTAAGTAAAACAGGATAAGCTTCTACAGTGATCTCCTGCCAGTGCCCTCCCAGCCCCTACAACCTCACCACCCCCCCACCCCCGCTCCCAAGGTATCAAACCCTGTTGGCGATTGGAGAGGCACAGTCAGTTCTGGGGGTGGGGGGTGCTCTTCGGGGTTTTCACATGGAGGCAGTTCTGGCAGGCAGCTTCCCTTCTCTTCCATGTTTTTGGTCATCTTTTCAAATTCCTGTTGCCACATGGAATGCTCGGGTGATGTTGAATGCTTGAAGTCTTCACTGAACAAATCATCTGGCAAGACAGCTGATGGGGTGGGTATTCCCCTTCATCTTCTTCATCCGGAGTTTCTTCATGCTCCACAAGTGTGCTGCTATTATCTTGACTGGCATAAGCTTCTCTCTCTGCTCTCACTTCACTTAAAGTTTCTTTAACTAGTCTCCAGAGCGGCAGATATTGCCAAAGGCTCTTGTTTCCCAAGGTACTTTCTTCAAACAGCTTTTGTCCCATTTTCTCCCAAGTTTCATTTTCCATGGGGGCATCGGAACTCGGAATAATGCCTCTTTTATCAGCCCATCTTATCAGAGATTGCAACGCAGTTTCTTCATAATCAATTTCTTTCATAGAAAGAGTTTCTTTGAGGAGTTCCAGTGCGGCTTCTATCCGAGTCCCAGCCTTGGACAAACACCCATGGCCCTTCTCCTCAATGACTGCTCGCCTGGCCAACAGTAAGTTTCCCATATTTTCTATAAGCTGCAGCTGTCCAAAATACTTTTTTCACATCCTGGGCCAGGATGTCCCTCTACAATCGTTCCTCCTTGCAACACTCCAATCTAATCTCTGACTGTCTTTCAAGCTGAATCTGCGTGTCCCTGTTCGGGTGCCATTTAATGTTAGCTCGCAAGCTCCTGCCCTAATCCCAGAGTTAATTCATTAACATAACACAATAAAGTCATTCACCACTTTTGTGACTTTACCCAGCTCCACCCTGCCAGGGCACTTAAAGAAACAATTACCAACACTCTTCCATCAAAAATGTCTTTGATCTGTATCTCTAAAAATTCATAGTTCATTACTGGCAATTTAGAACCCTATAGAACAGGAAATGTTTCTTTCTATTAAATATCAGCAAGCCTTTCCTGAAAGCAACATGATGTCCATTATTAACTGTCCTTTGTGCCACTGAGATTTGTTGTATTAAAGAATTAATCCCCATTTTATGCCCTTAGTTTACCTTTCTGTAGTAGACTTTCAGATGAACACAGGTTTACTGCAACACAGGATCCTACTGCAAAAAGAAATAAGGCACCCCTTCCTACCTATTCCCCTAGCCCTACAGAGCAGGATCAGTTGCTGTTTACGTACTGCTATCTGCTATTATTCTACAGGTCAGAAGTTGTATAGGCCTTTTTTTTTTTTAGGTACTGTTAATAATAAGCCATTTGGTGTTAAGTCCAGCTGGAGGCCAGTGACAAGTGATGTTCCCCAGAGCTCAGTGCTAGGTCCAGCCCTGTTCAATGTCTTCATCAATGACCTGGATGAGGGCATTGAGGGTACCCTTAGCAAGTTTGCAGATGACACAAAGTTGTGTGCAAGTGTCGATCTGCTGGAGGGTAGGGAGGCTTTGCAAAGGGACCTAAACAGGATGGACCGCTGGGCAATGTCCAACGGCAAAATGTCTGGTCCTGCACTTGGGGCACAACAACCCTATGCAGAACTACAGACTGGGAGAAGCCTGGTTGGAAAACTGCCAGGAGGAGAGGGACCTGGGGGTGTTGGTCAACAGCCGACTGAACATAAGCCAGCAGTGTGACCAGGTGGCCAAGAAGGCCAATGGCATCGTGGCTTGTATCAGAAACGGTGTGACCAGCAGGTCCAGGGAGGTGATTCTCCCTCTGTATTCAGCACTGGTGAGGCCGTTCCTTGAATATTGTGTCCAGTTCTAGGCCCCTCACCACAAGAAGGATGTTGAGGCTCTGGAGTAAGTCCAGAGAAGAGCGACGAGGCTGGTGAAGGGGCTGGAGAACAGAACCTATGAGGAGCGGCTGAGAGAGCTGGGGTTGTTTAACCTGGAGAAGAGGAGGCTGAGAGGAGACCTCATTACTCTCTACAAGTACCTGAAAGTTGGTTGTGGAGAGGAGGGAGCTGGCCTCTTCTCCCAAGTGACAGGGAACAGGACGAGAGGGAATGGCCTCAAGTTCCGCCAGGGGAGATTTAGGCTGGAGATTAGGAGGAGGTTTTTCACCGAAAGGGTCATTGGGCATTGGAATAGGCTGCCCAGGGAGGTGATTGATTGATTCACCTTCCCTGGAGGTGTTTAAGACACGGGTGGATGAGGTCTTGAGGGACTTGGTTTAGTGTTAGATAGGAATGGTTGGACTAGAAGATCCCATGGGTCCCTTCCAACCTGGTTGTTCTGTGATTCTGTGATTTGCCTAATGGAGAGATTCTTAGTACTCGGAAGTTTTCAAACTTTTTAAAGTCAGTTGAGAAAATTTCTTGTTCTGGTATTTTTTTGTCTGTATACCAACCATCACTAAGATTATTCAGTATCACTAATCCTGTCAGTAGAGTGGATGGTGTTTATGAAGATATTTTTTTGAATGTCGTGTCTGTGGATATTTTGAATCAAGGAGAGTTGGGCAAATTGTCTTAATTCTCACCCCAATATTTTGGTTGTTTGGTTTTTTGGTTTTTTTTTTGGTTTTTTTTTTTTTAAATGATGCCTAGGTTCTTCTTCTAGTGTATGTATACTAAAGATAGGGTCTGATTGGGGAGATTTTGGGGGAGGGAGTAATCATCTGTGTAATCCTTGTTATTATACTTAAAGTGATAGTTGAGGGCTAGGAGTTGAAACAATATTTTATGAAAGTATCATGTTGAAGTTTTTGCAGGTTTCAAAATATTTAAATATGTAAATTTCAGTGAAGAGACTTCAGATTTTTTGATAGCCTAATGATTTGAAGCATCTCATTTCTAGTCAAACACTGACAAAAGATGTTCAGATTGCAGTGTGAGATGGTTTCTATGGTTACAGTTGTTTCCTAGCATTTCAGTGACATCTTTTGTGAGCATTGGCTGCTTCACTTATTTGTCACTAATGTATGTGTAGAACTATAGTTAATAGCCTTGGGCGGACAATTTTTTTTTTCTCTGAATGATGGTATTGTTTTTTAGCAGCATTTTTCAATAAGGTGACAATGCACTAGAATACTAATGGTATGTATGGTATTTTAAGATGTCAGGTTTTCAATAAAATGGTAATGAAAATTTTGCATTTCATTTAATAGCTAAATATTCATGAATTTTTTTCACAGCATGATCAAGTGAGTAAAAAATAAACTCTATAATGTGGAACACCAAACATCATAAATTTAACTTCTTCTCATAGAATCTATTCAAGACATTAAAAAGAGTTTTTTATTGATTTAAACCAGCTGTAATAAATGTATGTAAAACTGAAGGTTTAAATTAATTTAAAATATTTTACTATATCTTGTTTATGCTGTAGTGTGAAATGAAATACACATTATGAATAATATCCTACATGTGCAGGACAAGTGTTATAACCAAAGACTGGTCACTTACGTGTGATAAATGAGGGTAAAAAATTATATATTCAAATACAAAGACCACTCTAAGTCAGGGACTATTTTGTTAAAAATATTTGTATTTATTTGAATTTACTTAATAACAGTGTTAGAGTGTGAATTACGATCAGCTAAGAAGTGGGTGCAGCATTGTAATTCGTAGAATACAGTGCTATCAGTTCCTCGGCATATTAAGAGATCAGTTCTGTTTCTACATTCGACAGTAGGAATTTGCAGTTGCCGTTAACAGAAGCAGGATTAAATTATCAGAGTTAATCCCCTATATATTGACAGTACCAGTAACCATATATACAATGATTAATGATGTGAATTCCCTCTTTAGTCTGTACTTGCATCTCTTTTGTGTAGAAAGGTAGCTACACTGTGCTGGGCATTTTTAGTCAGTCAAGTCAGTATTTTAAATTTAGATTTTTTTAAATGCAAGTATAAAATACATTATTCAGTAGCAACACAAGAAAGGAACACTGGGCCAAGGGTTGTTTCTCCTCTGCATATACGGGAGTTTCCTGTGGATTCAATTCCAAATCATAAGAACTTGTACCATACTGTACTATCAACTCCATCACTGTTGCATGATTGTAAGGCATATTTTTCCTTATCCTAGTTTCAGGTTTTGTTTCTTTTTACAGGTCAGTGTGTTATTTCATGTTATTAATTCCCTACACAAACAGAACAAGAAAACATACATACCACATCATATCTCCCAGAAGACGTGTTTAGAATACAGATGTGCTCTAGAGCAATGGAATGCATAGTCAATTTGTTCCATTACTAACCTCTCATTTGGGCTGATTTCAAGACCTACAGCAAAATCCATGAAGAAAATGGCTGTAAAAACTTAGGCAAAATAAAAGCAGGGGACAGAAAGATCAACTATATATGTAGGTAATGGAGTAATGTGTACTTTTTGCATGGGGAAGAATTAATGGCATAAAGAAGTCAACCATTCATGCATAGGTCATCCATTCTCACTTCCATGACATAGTCAAGGCAGCTAAAGGGCCACAAAAAGCCAAAGGCCTCTAGTTACACGGTAATTGCTTCTGCTCTACAGTATGCTCCAGACTCTCATTACGTAGAGCTGAACTGATTTTTTTACACATATATGGCTGGTGACCACAATGAAAAATCATTATATTAACATGATTTTATTTTGGTTTTAATACACTTGGATAAAGACAAAAGAGTAGAAAAATCAAACCTTTAATCCAATTTAGATTCTGTCTTCCTTCCTGACCTTTGGGAAATAGATAAATTTTTCATCATACAGAGTTTATTGCACATTTGTTTAGTCTCTTTTTTTCCTGTCTCTTTTCAGGGAACAGTTATTTATTAAGATGGCTAATTGAGTGAGACTTTGATTTGAGTGGTAGAATTATCCAAAGGTCTCCTGCTAATTTGCTCCTAATAGCAACTGTTTCAGGTTTAACAGTGAAACAATTAGATCACATTCCTATCAAATATGTCTACTAGAGTGACTCAGAAATCCTAAATAGAGGAATCCAATTCAATACTTGGAGATAAGACTGGCAATATATAAGTCTTCCTCCTTAGAATTTATCCATCAATATGGCAGCTAAAGCCACAGCGATGGCTTATGCCAATATAAAAGGAGGGCTAATGTATCAAGGTTTTTATATGTAATCTTTATCTAATAACAAAAATGGAGTAAGAATGCCTTTAATGACTGTACCTGCAGAAGAAGAAAGCTTATTTCCTACATTCTGTAAAAAGCTAGATCTTCATGAGTTACTCTCTAATATTGTATGTACATATGTCATTTTGATTTCCTGTTTTGCATATCAAAGGAACTGACTAAACACCATAGAATAAATACCCCAAACAAACTGTACTTCACAGGATTATTGTCTCATTTTTTTTTTATTTTACATACATTCCTAACTCACCTCTTCATTCAAAGATCCTCTTGTTTTATAATAAACTCTTTTCATAAGTTTTATCTTGGACTAGAAGTATAATGCTCTGTTATTGTTAAAACTGTTCGGTTCACTGTCAACTACTCAATAATTTTGATAATGAGAGGCATTGGAGGAAACTTGAAATCTAGAAGTAAATGTAATATAACTGGGATGCAAGTGCATTGTACTTGCATATAAGATATGCCCACTTTCATTGGTAGAAACTTAACTATAATCAGTCAATCATGTCACTAAAGTTACTTTAAAAGAAAAAGGGTTCCATTTTAAGAGTGCTTTAAGAAGTGTACAAACCTAAAATTAAAAATCCACCTTCCAGCAGAGGCAGCAATGTTTTAATTTTTTGCACATAAAATAGCAAGTGTCGCAATGGGATGCAAGTTTCTGTCTGCTGATCAAAGCATCTTAGAAAACAAGAGGAAAAGGTCCATTATTGTATTGAGCATACTGCATTGTATCACCGAGCACAAAAGTAATACCAAGTTAAATGAATAATCCTTCAGCAAGAGGCATGTTGTCAAAATGTCCCCGCAAGATTTTCCCCTGTAGAAGGATATGCATATTAATGAAGTGTATGCTGACAATATATTATTTTTGGACCTGAAAACAAATTTAAACAAGGCTGTAACCTCTTCTCTTCTACAATGTTGGAATTTATCTCAATTCTGATTGTATTGAGAATACCATACATAAGATATCAGTTACTACAATAGGTGATAGGATGTCCAGGTTGCCACTCTGAACTTAAAAGACATTGAGTATAGGTAAAGGTGAAATGTTAAGTCTTGAAGTGAATTTTGTATTTCATTTAACAGAACTGAACTCTTAGCAAAACCCTACCCTAAGCTGATGCACATCATATGTTCCATAGATATAGCCTACCCCATGCCATGACTCCTTCTTTTAAACTATCTTTCTTCCAGGTGTTCTTTATGGGAATTCAGTGGAAGTTTAAATGTTATTAAACTGAAGACAAGCTTCTGTTAAATTGAAGAATGTTGCCTCCACCTCCTCCTCCTCATCCTCCTTCTCCAAGCTGCTCTTTGGAAATTGAGAAATCTTTTTTGAGAATTTATATTAAATCTTTACATCAGATAGATGAAGTGTTTGTTGCTGGGATGATCATCCAACTACCCCAGCTCATTATCCTTATTGAGGAAGAAGTTTGTATGTGATTGTTCCTAAAGATCAAAGAATCTCCAAACAGCTTATGTTATACTTCTTAAGCACTCTGACTGAAAAACAGAGCTACTTTATTGTCAATATTCTATGTCTTCAGAGTTGTCTGTAAGGTACTGCCACAACAGAGGCTGTTCAGGAAGCAGTGAGGGCTGCTGCACCCTGCAAGGCAGGAGTCCAGTACAGCCATATGGGTATCAGGGCTGGAGTCTCACCAGCCAGGACACAGCTCCACAGAGGGAGAAGAAGGGTAGAACCAAAGAGGGCAGCTAGGGTTTCAGTCATCAGATGAACGTCTTCTGACAAGGCGGGTGAGGCCAAGGTCAAGCTAGGAATTCAATCCACAGGTAAGGATCAGAGCTGGTGAGAGCTGGGTCAGATACAGCCCAGTGTGACCTCGGGAAACCCAAGTCTCCATCAATCCTACAACACTGAGGCAAGGAGTGAAGGTACAGCTCTGAGTTTCAATGGAGCCAATGGGTAGAGTGTGTGGGTGTAAGTACCAGGTGAGTTCACGTAGGGCTACCAAGGTGTTTTACAGTGTGCTCAGGGCCCTGACAGAGTTTCCTCCTCTCCTTATCTGCACTAGGCAACTGTTCAGAAAGGTATCATGCCACTTGCTCATCCCTATGTACAGTAAGCATTCAGACTGTTGTCTTTAGGATACCTAAAAGCAACTCTCAAATTACACATGATCTGAGTGAAAAAAAAAGGAAATCTGACATAGATGATCTAGACAGCAAGACTGAGTGCATCTCAGCAAGTTTGCAGATGACACCAAGATGAGTGGAAGGATAAAATGCAATCCAGAGGCATCTGGACAAGCTGGAGGAGTGGATCTGTGTGAATCTCATGAGGTTTAACAAGGCCAAGTGCCAGGTCCTACACCTGGGTCAGATCAGTCTGTGGCTTCAATACAGGATGAAGGATAATGTGATTGAGAGCAGCCCTGTGGAGAATGACTGGGGGTGCTGGTTGATGAGAAGTTTGACATGAGCAGGCATTGTGCCCTCCCAGCCCAAAAAGCCAACTGTATTCTGGGCTGCATCAAAAGAAGCATGACCAGCAGGTCGAGGGAGGTGATTCTACCCTTCTGTTCCAATCTTGTGAGACCTCACCTGGAGTATCATGTCCAGTTCTGGAATCCTCAACATAAGAAAGATATGGAACTGTTGGAAAGGGTCCAGAGGAGGGTCACAAAGATGATCAGAGGGCTGGAGCACTTCCCATATTTAATTTTCCAATATTTAATTTTCATACTCTTATTCACAGTAACTGCACTTCGATCACAGAATATTTTTTACAAATCTGGATTTCTTTATATATACTGGCTTCTGAAAAAACAACAGTAGCTCTTTTTATCTGAATCAGTATCCTCTCCTATTCAGCATTAATAGCTCACATTTTATAGATGTTTAATGACTATAACAATTGTATTACCAAAGGGGTTGGAAGACAGTCTATAGAATTTTGTGAGATGCAAGAGATACCTGACAGTGTGATCAGTACTTAAAAAGGACTGGAGATTAGTTAAAATATCTTGGAATAAACTATGGAAAATACTAAAATCTAGAAAGTTGCCTTTCTGCAACAGTACTGCAAGTTCTGTTTCTGCCAATGACTATTTTTGCATGGCAGCTCTCTACTAATGGAGGGGCCCTTCATGATGCTGTGCCTGCTACTGACTGTTAAGGGTTTGGGTTTTTTCCTATTCACTGTTCATAGTAGATTTTGAGTTGGTTTTATGCCCATGAAACTGAAGACTAACAGTCTCTGGAGCCAAGCATAGTCCCTTTGTTGGGTAGAAATAAAGCCTACAGGAGAGGATGGATGTGCTCAGCGTCCCAGCAAGTGGCTTGAGATGAAGTGATATTGGCAGGATTCAGACTGAAATTATTACAAAACATGAATGCCACATGTGCAACTGCTGCCTGGCTGTTTCTGTGCTTCTCTACTTTTGTTAAAAAGTGCTATCTTAAAAAAAAATAGTAATAAGCTTGATCTTGTGCCATTGCTATCTGAAAATTGCAGGGGCTTACAGATCCCAGAATGAGGGATCAAGGGGGGGAAATGATTGTTCTGCCAAACGTGAAGCTTCTGTAATGACAGTATTGTATATTGCTTCTACAGAATGAGCCTCCCATTTAGCTTAGCTTGTAAACTAATCTTACCTAGAAGTTTGGTCACATGTTGCTCCTTCCCAAAACAATCTGAGAAACTCTAACAAAGGTTAGTATTGAAGTCTGGCAGTTATTAATAGTAGACTGGCATATTTTCAGTTTTATTGATTTAGGTTGTACTAATAAAGTGATATGGGATTTCCTTTGGGTTAGATAATCACATAGATTTTTGTGATATAAAAATGAAGAAAAGCACTGTTTCAAGGCGGTTGCAGGCAGGCTCCCTCAGTCCTGCCAGTGCTTCTCAGTACTAGTTGTGCTATCCCTTTTAGGCGGTCCTGGGTTTGTCAACAAGAAATCATGCCAGCTGAGTAGTGATTTTGTAATAAGAACAGTTGGAAATTACTATGAGATAATTTTCACCTTAGAAAGTGTCTGAATCTAGTTTCCAAAGTGAAAAGCTGGTACTTACATCACCAAGTCTTGCTCATCTTTTGTCCACCACAACCTTCATTATTCCCAGCATCATGTGCCACTCTGTTTTTGTTAGTACGAGAATAAGATCATTATAACCTTGTTAATTTGAGAGCCATGAAAGCTAAATTAAATTCTTCACTTTGCCTTCTTTTCCTCTGATAAATTAATTTCAAATTTCAATTGGATAGATTTTTGAAACAATAACTTGTAAGAAAAATTATTTGAAGTCTACAGGGAGCTGACCATCATCAGAGCAGTTGTCTTCTTTTATTCTTTCTGCTCATTTAGCTGAGAAGTTGAAAGATCACTAAATACTGCTTTTCGTGCAAATAGCTGCTAGCTGCCACAATAGAATTATGGGAATTTGGATGCAAGGTTGCTAAAGAAGTTGTGGCATATCTATGCCTGAATATGTTAAAAAAATTGATTGCATGTGTGACTTAGAAGTTGGATCTGACTTCAAAGTTGACCCCACTTTGAGCAGAAGATTGGAATAGATGATCCCCAGAGATCCCTTCCAGTCTGGATTATTTTATGATTCTGAGTATGCACGATGACTATGGAAGGAGATATCTTCAGACAAAATAATGTCAAAATAGTCTCAAATTGTTGTTCAGATTTTCTAACTCTAAAAATTCTATCTCTGCACTCAGAATTTGGGTGATACTCAATAACTGTATAATACATAATATTCAGTAGTAGTGTGATCCTCTTAGTTTATGATTAATATATCAGATCGGTTCTTGCCGATTTCCGTCTTGTGTAAATGATTGTATAGTGACTTTAAGATGACGTTCCTTTCAGATATAACCTTTGCTGAGAAGGTTTTATCCAGTGAAACCTGAGTACCTACATATTCACAGAAAATATGCCCAATAGGAAAGAAAATACAGATAAATTAAATTCATGTTTAAGTGTGGGTAAATATTCTCAGAGACATAACCTCTCCTTATTACATTTGTGTAAATGAAGAATTGCATTAATATTCCCAGCCAGATGTCAATTCTAGCTCTTCATAGTAGATGTAATGTAGATGACAGGTTGTCATAAGGATAGCATTTCATCAGAAGTAGAAGTAAAATCAACTCTATTATACTGGACCATTTATTTCTTTTTAGCTAACACTTTCCTGTAAGACATTTACATTGCTGAATTCTATATTAAGCTGAGTGACAGTCTGGATTTCAAAGAAAATTTTATAAACATTAAGAAGGATTTTTTTTTCTTTAAAAAGTGCTTATAGTTTTGTCCTAACATCATTCTTACCCAAGAGAAGCTGTTACTGTCATCCTTTAACACAGCAAGCATGGATTCTATTTTTTTGAGGAATATGACTCATTTTCCAACAGCCTCAGATTACAAGTTCAAATATTCTAACAAATGAATTTGTTGGTATATTGTACACAGTGACCACGTATTGCTCTTCAAAACAATTAGAAATCTGGAATTACTTCATGGTGGAGTTCAGTGGAGTTCACCCGAAATTTAAATCAGACTTTGAACCAATATCTGCAAAATTTTTCTTATGGGGATGGAAGACCTGTGAAAGCTGATGCATAGATCACTGAATGTTTTTCTTGGCAGAGAGAGATCTGTTGTCTTCTACTCCATAACAGACTCTTTGTGATTTGCAATATTTTGATTTTAACCTGCTTCTCTATCTTCCTGGTATGAATTCTTTCAGCAAAAAAATCATGCTTTGAAAATATAACTCACTTAATTGAGCAATCTCCTGTTTGAGATTGAAATGATTGAAAGAGTTTTAGATCTCAGATGGCGTGTCAGTGTTTTCTACCAATCAGCTTTCAGCAAAGACAAAATCTGTTTTTTATTTGTCTTCTTTTTAAACTCAAGTTCCAAATTATAAAGCATGACAAGTCTCAGAACCTGATACATTCAGGAACAGGAGTTGTGGCAAGAAATGTTTGACTATGCATAGCAGTAATTCATCTTCTAAATTGATTTCATTTTTGCCTGTGTATTTCAATGCAACATCCTTCAATCAGGGTTATGGTAGGAATGTCTTTAGGAAGCAGCTAGACTCCCTGTAAATTCTGTAAAATACTTGACACTTTCTGTAATATATTATTACTTTTCATCACGTAGATTCAGTAAATTTGTTGTTGCAAAATTTTTCATTTTAACAGAAGACTTTAGTTTTGTAATTAACTTGTATTACCCATGAGAACAACGAACAATGAAAATTACATAAGGATCTAAGTATCACAAATGCTGAGGCAGTTATGTTGCTTTTTCCTAACTTGAACTGTAGCAACTCCTGCAGATCTGGTGGTAATCTAGTCACAAAACATGATGCTAATACTGTAGGAGCAAGATCCTGACATAATTTTTCCAGTTCGATACCTACAGTTTGGGATTTGTTGGGGTTTTTTTGCATTAAGTTAAAAATTTGTTGAGATGAAACTGTGTATTGTATCTTTTGCTTTATTTTTTTTCCACCAAAACATGAAAGCAATTTTTTTAAGTCCCTATAAAATAAATACCTTTAAAAGTAAACTAGTATTATAGTGCTCAATGGACAGTTTTGCCAAGTCTGAAATAGATGTGAATAAGAAATTTGATGGATTTAAAGATTAAATATGTTCAGAAAAATGTTTCAGACTTCAGAAATTAGTCTAACTCTGGAAAAGATCTTTGGATGTAAACATCTTCAGGTACTGGTGATTATTTATGTAAGACTACACTGGTGACTAGAACCAAATAAGAAACAGTGCATTTTTGGCCCTGCATCTCAGCCCAGCAGGCTTTCTAGAGAGTGATATTGCTATTGCGGACTGGCAGAAATGCCTTAAATACTTTTCTCAAAGTTCAGGTAGCATGGATTTTGCTCTTCTGAGTCTGTTTTCCCATAAAGAGATGTCTGGAAGGAAGGATAGTGTCTCCAGGATGCTGAGATGCACTGTGAAAACAGTAATGAAAGTACTTCCCTCATTGTGCCTGTATAACAGATAACTGATGAGATTTATTGCAGCCTAAAAACTCACACATTCACATTAAAATCTTCTTTTATTTTTTTTGAGAAAATTGTTTAGTATTTGTGTATTGATGGTCATAAAATGTACATTCTAATTGATACATTTGAAAGATTTTTAGAAATGAGGACCTAAAACTGGATTTTTCAGATATTTAAGTTTGAATTCCTTTTGCATTACATTTTATCCATTTAGTTGATAGAGGAAAAACTGAAGGATAGTACTTACTATTTCATTCTTATTTAGAAAAATTTTGAAATGTCACAAAATTCTGTAGTAGGAAATCCATAGAAATGTAAGTGGAAAAATAGATATTGGTAGGGAAAATAGGACAATAGATACTGGTTCCCAGTAGGGGATGAAGCAGAACTAACATAAAAGGATAAAAGAATTCATGGATTGTGAAAGAAAAGTGCCAACCATAGTGCACTGTGACTGAGCAGGGGATAGATTACAGATCAGTTAGTTCTTGCATCCATTCATCTCATTAAATCCGCCCATAATAAAGGTGCACTGCAATAAAAAAAAATAATTTAAAAAAAATCTCCAGAGGAAATTGTAATTTTCTAAAATTTGACCTATTGTAAGAATTATCAACTTCCACGTGGGAAAAAAGATATTAAAGGCAGCTATAGAGGGTACAAATTCTTCAGGCGAGATAGGAAGGGTAGAAGAGGAGACGGAGTAGCCCTTTTTGTAAGGGAGGACTTGGATACCATTGAGATGGACTGTGGCGATGAGGAGATTGAGTGCCTGTGGGTTAAAATCAGAGGAGCCCATAAGAAGGTAGATTTTGTGATGGGAGTCTGTTACAGGCCACCCAGCCAAGGAGAAGCAGCTGATGAGCTCTTCTATAAACATCTGGGGTTAATCTCCAAATCAATGCCACTTGATCTTGTGGGAGACTTCTATCTTCCTGATATCTGCTGGAAGTACAATAGAGCAGAAAGGAAGCAGTCTAGGAGGTTCCTGGAGTGCGTGGAGGACAACTTCCTTGCACAGCTGGTGAATGAGCCAACAAGGGAGTGTGCCCTTCTGGACCTGCTGTTTGTGAACAGAGAAGGCCTTGTGGGGGATGTGGCAGTTGGAGAATGCCTAGGACAAAGTGATCATGATATGATAGGATTTTCTGTTCTAGGCGAAGTGAAGAGGGTGGTTAGCAGGACAGTAGTGTTAAATTTCCAGAGGGCAGACTTCAAACTCTTCAGAAGGCTGGTTGGCAAAGTCTCATGGGAAACAGTACTTAAGGGCAAGGGAACCCATGAGGGCTGGGAGCATTTCAAAAAGGAGATCCTAGCAGCTCAGGAGAAAGCCATCCCCATGTTCCAGAAAAAAAGGCAGCAGGGAAAAAAACAGCTTGGTTGAACAGAGAGATCCTGAGTGACATCAAGAAGAAGAGGAATGTTTATGGGCTCTGGAAGAGGGGGCAGGCCTCTTGGGTGGACTACAGGAGGGAAGTGAGACTGTGTAGAGAAAAAACCAGAAGGGCTAAGGCTCAACTAGAAATCAGATTGGCAAAGTCTGAGAAAGACAACAAAAAATCTTTCTATAAATATATAAAAAATAAAATGAGGACCAGGGAGACCATACAGTCCCTATTGGATGCAGAAGGAACAGTGATGACAGGGGATGAGGAAAAGGCTGAGGTACTTAATGCCTTCTTTGCCTCAGTCTTTAATTGTAAAGAAAGTTGTTCCCTCTGTGTACAAACCCCAGAACTAGAGGAGCAACATGAGGCTCCCATGGTCCAAGAGGAGGTGGTCAGAGCTTTGCTTGCCCAACTAGACACCCACAAGTCTATGGGACCAGATGGGATTCACCTTAGGGTATTGAGGGAGCTGGTGGATGAATTGGCCAAACCCCTTTCCATCATCTTCCAACACTCCTGGAAGACTGGGGAAGTTCCACTGGACTGGAGGCTGGCTGATGTTGTGCCCATCTACAAGAAGGGTCACAGGGAGGATCCGGGGAACTAAAGACCTGTCAATCTGACCTCGGTGCCAGGGAAAGTCATGGAACAGGTGATGTTGAGTGCTGTCATGAAGCACATGTAAGAGAACTGAGTGATCAGGCCCAGTCAACATGGGTTCACAAAAGGTAGGTCTTGCCAAACCAACCTGATCGCCTTCTATGACCAAGTGACTCGGCTGCTGGATGAGGGAAAGGCTGTGGATGTGGTCTTTCTGGACTTCAGTAAAGCCTTTGACACAGTTTCTCACAGCATTCTGCTACAGAAACTGTCAGCCTCTGGCCTGGACAGGCGCATACTCTCCTAGGTAGAAAACTGGCTGGATGGCCGGGCACAGAGGGTGATGGGAAATAGCGTTAAATCCAGTTGGAGGCCAGTGACAAGTGGGGTTCCCCAGGGCTCAGTGCTGGGTCCAGCCCTGTTCAAATTCTTTATCAATGACCTGGATGAAGGCATTGAGTGCTCCCTTAGAAAGTTTGCAGATGACACTAAGCTGGGTGGAAGTGTGGATCTACTGGAGGGTAGGGAGGCTCTGCAAAGGGATCTGAACAGGTTGGACAACTGGGCTGAGACCAATGGCATGAGGTTTAACAAGGTCAAATGCTGGGTCCTGCACTTGGGGCACAACAACCCTATGCAGAGCTACAGACTGGGAGAAGTCTGTCTAGAAAGCTGCCAGAAGGAGAAGGACCTGGGGTTGTTGGTTGACAGCCGACTGAACATGAGCCAGCAGTGTGCCCAGGTGGCCAAGAAGGCCAATGGCATCGTGGCTTGTATCAGAAACGGTGTGACCAGCAGGTCCAGGGAGGTTGTTCTCCCTCTGTACTCGGCACTGGTGAGACCGCTCCTGGAATCCTGTGTCCAGTTCTGGGCCCCTTACCACAAGAAGGATGTTGAGGCTCTGGAGCAAGTCCAGAGAAGAGCGACGAGGCTGGTGAAGGGGCTGGAGAACAGGCCCTATGAGGAACGGCTGATAGAGCTGGAGTTGTTTAGCCTGGAGAAGAGGAGACTGAGAGGAGACCTCATTGCTCTCTACAAGTACCTGAAAGGAGGTTGTAGAGAGGAGGGTGCTGCGCTCTTCTTCCAAATGACAGGGGACAGGACAAGAGAGAATGGCCTCAAGCTCCACCAGGGGAGGTTCAGGCTGAACATTAGGAAAAAAATTTTCACAGAAAGGGTCATTGTGCACTGGAAGAGTCTGCCCAGGGAGGTGGTTGATTCACCTTCCCTGGAGGTGTTTAAGGCACAGGTGGATAAGGTCTTAAGAGACCCGGTTTACTGTTTGATAGGAATGGTTGGACTCCATCTGGTGGGTCCCTTACAACCTGGTTATTCTATGATTCTATGAAAAATTAAGTTCTTGATATTTTTGAACCTGAAAACAAAGTTAATGCAAAACATTAATTAATTTTAAGAGGAGAATATCTGTGGACTCAGCAGCCAATATCCATTCTTTCCTGGCTGACGATTTGTATATCTCAAGTCATATTGGCTGTGTAAATTAGTGGAGGGAGGAAGACTAAACTAATGTCTCAGAAGTTTTCATCCTAAGGGTCACTTGAAATTTATGGGACCATATACTGGCTGTGGCATCAGTCATCGAAAAGGGCTGCTATCCCTTTTCAGATGCATGTGAAAGCAATGCAACCAATACTTTGGAATTTCTTATTTAAGACCTAAAAATACATAGAATGACACTATAGCAAACTTTAAGTCTTTCTAGTGGCATACTAAAAACAACGGGAAAACCTTTATGAGACTTGATTCAGTTTGGAATGTCAGATATTATGATGCCATAACGATAGTTATACTTGTTCTCATGATTCCTAAACAGTATTTAGAAGTACATCTTTGTAATAGTTTTACACCTCAGTGATTTTTGTAAAATCCTAAACTTAACTTAGACTAAAGATAACAATACATTGTGGCATGTAAGTGGAGTGACCAACATAAAAAGAGAGAGACTGATCTGAGAACAACAGAGTGAGAAATTAATGAGAAACTTAAGTCATTTGGTCTGTGGATTTCTTAAGCACTAATTTTATATGGATATACTTAGCATTCCTGGTTTATTTTTTGGTTTCTTTTTTTTTCAAATGCCTGTTTAAGTAATAAATGTATAACTGCATATCAAAAATATAAATATTTGCAACGGCCTGATTTAGATTAAGAATTTTGAAAGCAAACTATCCAATATCATTATAAAAATTTGATGCATGATTCTCTCCCTTGTATAAGGTCTTTTGCCTGAGGAAACAGTAATTTTTCTTGATCGCCATGCAGTCGTGTTCTCTTTGGTGCAATACTCTGAAACATCAAGATATTTGCAGGTTAACATTCCAGTTATCATGAATGCTAGGACAGAGCAAATGAGGAGGACACAATATCTTTAAAAATATTTTATTATTTTGGCTGTTACATCAACGTTTGACCTTCCATCAACAAAATATACTACTAAAATGACTTAATTATTTTTAAGACTATATGCATTTGACACAGATAGTATAGGTGTTACATCTACATTAAATTCATAGTCTACTACTTGTATGATCCTATTTTATCTAAACTAAAACACCTCTCCATCCCTCTAATGAACTGAACAGCCTTTATGATTTTTAATATTGTTATTATAGCAATATCAAGTCCTAGACTGAAGTTCTACAGTTTTTCTCTGCAGCTGAAGCCCCTTGACTTTAAGGATTTACAGTATTCAAAAGCAAGCAAGTTCATGTGTAATTGTAATAGGGTTAAATAAAAAGCCTGAATTCTGCAAACTGTAGAACACACTTTTCTTTCTATGATAGGCAGCAGAGTAAGTGGGAATAAAGCTTGATGTATTGGATTCTGTTACAAACACACAGTTCAGCTTTGGTATTTTGTAAATGCTATGGGCTACACCACATGCTAAATGCACCTTTAAATCTAAAATAGTCCAGGTCTATGTTAGTATCTATGTTTCATATTTAATGGCACAGTAGATCTAACTATTTGTAATCAAAAAGCATCCATATAAAAGAAATTTAGTGTGACTGAATTTTTTTTATATTCTTTTCTGCAAATGGATTTATTTCTTAGACTTCCTCTTTACTCAAGAAGTGAGAAAACTTAGGGGAAAATCTAAGACAGTTGAAAGCTTTTCAACATATGTCATAAGAGTTTTTTCTAATAACTAATCAGAAATCATAAGACATACTATTTTCTATCACTTTCCTCTGTAGCATGTGAATCATTTGCATGAAGGCTCCCAAATCTGCAACGCCTAGGAACTATATGGGGTTTATCTGGGGGTTTTACATGTACTTTATTAAAATTGCATGCACAAATATCGTACAGTGAGTCTTGAAATTTTCAGTCTTATCATGTAAATTCTTATTTAAATAAGTAAGATTAGCAGAGGCTCTGTCCCCAGGCTCTTCTTACTAACCAGTTTCATATATGGCTTTTCTGGAATAACTATACAGAATCCACAGCAATTGCCTCATTTTGATTTAAAGTCATAAGTAGTCAGAATGCTTCCAACTATTTCCATTACAGGTGAGAAATTATTTGATAGAACTTGTTCATTTACAAAGAATTTACAAAATCTACTTTCTATGAACACAGCAGGAATCAAGTAACTGGAGACAATTTGTCTTCTCACACTTCTCAGCACGTTCCCAAGATTCCTCTCTTCAGAGAAATTTCCACTCTCTCTTTCACTTCAAGGGCATTTTACTTTTATGTCTGTGTGGCATTTTGACGGTTTCTCTAATTTTATTTGCCTTTTCCTAGGTGATTTGTACACAGATATGCCCACATCTACTTACCAGCACCAAAGAAACTCTAATCTTCAGTGTCTAAGCAACTTTATACTTTGGTGAGGTATCAATTTTTTTTTTAATTTCTTTTTCAAAAATGAAGTAGTAACAGCTTGCTACATCTATCCTGAATAAAAAGTGACTGTCAGCTTTATCATACTAAGTCTCTCTCCCAAATAAAGCCTTATGTGTTGTCTGGGGATGAACTGTTTACATAGTTATTTTAAAAACTGTTGAGATGATAAAATACATTTCACATGCTATTCCTAGCCAAAATTATGTGTACCCAAAGGTCTTAAAGAAGTACAGCACTTAAGTCACTTTGTTCCTCTGCTGATGAGCTGTGTGAAGAATTTTTAACCCATAATCAAGGCCTATGTCAGCTTTTGAAGGAGTTATATTCAGGTTCCTCCTAATAATTTTTTGTTTCCTGTGCTGACAGGAAGGGTCTAACAGAAAAAGGATCACCACAACACATTGATTTGCCAACAAATCCCAGCAGACTGTTTAAAATGGCACAGTAAGAAAGACAATGAAGAGTGGATGTGATAAAGTGCCTCCTATTTACAGGGACCATAACTTGTAATACACAGTTTCAGCATTTAGATAGACTACAGAAAACCTGAAAGATTTCTGATAATTTAACAAAAAAAAATTTGAATGATTCCAAGGGCTTGAGATCTCTAGCTTTGAACAATTAAACACTGATTAACAAGGAAGTTATTATTTTTCCTTGAATTAGTCACACAAATTGCTGTTTTCTGTCAGCATCCCTTGTCTAGAGCAGTGAAGTTCACAACTGTTAAGAGGATCCCTTAACTGAGCAGATAACAAAGGACAGAGCTAATTTATGTTCATTCACTTTTTGTGTCTTAACTAAATTTCAGACATAATCCTGTGAACACAAATAATATACAAGAAGTTTTCTTCCTGAGATTACGAATCAGAGAAAGACCACAAAGTTAATTAGAAGTAAAAATTAAGTAAATTATTTGTATAATCTGTGAGTCACTATGTTGCACCAGCCATTGTGAAAATCATATCACATACCATATAATTAATAATCTTCTCTGTCTAGCCACCAAGACAGAGAGACACGTAACAGGATAACCAATTTATTATAACAGGTCTTTTTAGACTAGACTAATTGCAGATAAGACGGATTGCAGAAAGAATTATGGAGAATGTTGCAGATGACATTAAAATATAGATGCTACATATGCTAGTGTGTTTCCAAGTCTTTATTCATGCTGAATATTACATATGTCTCAGTAAAAGCTGCCCCATAGGCAGCCACAAAGAGGATCAAGCAGACTGGCAGAATTTTTTGGATAACACATGGATAGATCATGGCAGTTAATTTTGCCTAATATCCAGGGCATTTGTGGCTGCCAAAGGCATGTGTAAACTGTCTCACGGTGCCATTATTCATCCTCTTGCTGATCAAGAAAGAAACCACATTTTATTATTACACTATTTATGAACTCATTCTTTAACAGACTAGTATTCATGTGTTCACAGTATATCATTCCTGCTAGCTCTGAAACAACTGAAACAACTGAAACTCTTCCTGTTTCTTGATATGTCTGACCATATTACACTCATGAACTGAACCTCAGTTCTTTTGCAGCTGAGAAATAAACATACAGAGCAGTATCTGTTGGAGCAGGACATAGACCTACTGATTCATAGTTCAGAGCCGTATGTCAGAACTGTCTTCCTACTGTACACATTAGAAACCTTTTGCCCTGATTTTGCAAACTTGGATTTAGAGGTTTTACAGTTCTGTAAAGAAATTTTATGGCCTTCAATGTATGGGATTGATTATATGGTATATAGTACTCTTTCCTCTGGTTCCCTAACTGTAACTTCTTGCCTTGGTATCTTTCTGTCAATTACTGAAATACTAGACATGCCAGCTTGTGAATGATACTTCAAGACCTCTTGTAGTCATTATGTCCCCGTGATTTTTTCATAGGAGCATCACTTTTGGAGGAAGGTCAGCTGGAATTTTAACTGCCTCACATTTCTTTTGTATTTGAAATTATTCTTTGTACTGTTTGGTCTTAAATTATCATGCAGTTTACTCAACACTTCTTGAAACTCCTATATTTCACCCTGGGATCTGTAACATAGCAGGTGAACTAATCTCTATTATATTTTATATAGATACTACCTTTTACAGCTTTCTGAATTATTAATTCTTTAGTTGCTAAAATAATAGCTATTGGGTTCTTCTGCTAAGATATTATTTTAAGCCTATTTTAAATTATGCTCTAGATAAATTAATCTGCATTCTGATCTTGTTTAGATGAGTTCGTATGCTCATGCCCTTTAGAAAGAGGACATTGTGCACACTTTCAAATGTGTGACGTGTGTGAGAAGGCACAGAAGCCAAGCAACAATGAGGTAAAATGGAGAGAATAGACTTCTTAGCATTGCAAGTACCATCTGTTCTGTAGAAACGCATCCTCTGTGTTGGCATTGCCACAGTGGTATGACATGTGTTATTACTTTTAATCATACTTTGTGCTGAAGAAAAGTCTGGTTACATGACAGATTCGGAGGTTGCAGACTCCCTCAAGAGCTATTGCCTAGAAATCCAAGACTTAGGAATCCAGGCTTGGAGTACTGAATATTTTGGTTTTGAAGTATAATGACCTGTGTAAAATTATGCCACTCGGGAACATCTAGTACAACCCATGTTATTACATTTGTCTATGAGATGAAGAAAGCAGACAGTATTTACATGAAAAAGACGGCATTTTCATAATATGATAAAAAATCCTGTGCTGAAAAATTTGCCATCATTTTCAGAGCTAAAATTGTAGGGGATTACAGGAGAATACTAGACAGAAAAAAATGAAGGTCTTCTGTCCTGACTCAGATTTTTTTCAGATTTTCTAAGGATAACAAGGCTTCGTTTATCAAAACAAGGAAACAGTTCAAAGCCATTACGTAAACCAGTCCTAACTAAGACATCTGTTGTGAAGTCCTTGCATATGTAAGAAGGAAAAGCTGGCAGACCTAAACAGTGTTTTTCATGCATCATAACAACTTTATTTGTATAATACGCAAAAACAGGTGTCTAATTCTGGTCTTACTGCTAGCCACTGTCAGCTAATGTCAATGCAAGATGTCCTTATGCATTATGTAGATGCACAATCCATAACTAATATGGATTGTCACTTTTACAGCTATTGAAGTATTAATAACCATCGGAACTGGAGTCACACATTCTAGTTCTGTTTGCAATGACAACCAAATTATGTCATATTTTTTTCTTGATTGGACCTCACTTCTATGTCATCAGTGGCAGTGAACTTTCAAGCATAGACATGCAGGGATATGTAACTTCTGGCTGTGTGTTGTCAGGAGGCTGTTACTAATATCTGGAGCCCAAGGTTTTCTGAAACAAGACAAACAGTCTTTTGGTCCTGTGTTAGATTCAAACAGCATGGCATTTAACTCGTTATATAGTTATGATGGCCAAAACTACAGAAGCTTGGCAATTAACTTAGGAACTCAAATACTTTTTGGATGAAAACTGAATATCAGAGAGCTATTTCACTTGATAAAACATTTAAATCAATGCTGTTTTGAATATATTCTGAAAATATCTTTCCATGGCTGTTTTTCCACATAATATTTATTTAGTTAAAGTCTGTGCAATATGTTGATTTACAAGGTGTTTTTTTCTTAATATTCTAATTTGACATGTCAGAAATCTTCTCAATAGATGCCTATGGTGTATTCTTTAACATTCTTCAGTGTCCTTTAGTATTCTAGACTTATAATCATAACATGCAATTTTAATTTTATAATGTTGCAAATTGTTAATTAAAGAAAATTAGATTGCCAGTTTTTGCAATCATTTTCACTTGTCACTAGATAAAATGCTAAGGATATATGCTTTCATGGTCTTCAAGAGTCATCTGGGAAAGGAAATTGTCAATTAACATTCACATTTAGGATTTTGTGTTCCATTTTCTTTAATCTCAGAAAAGGCGTTTATGATATATTTATGTATTCTCTTCTAGCTCAGTCCTCAAAGGGGTGGATATTAGAAATGCCACAGCTTGCACGCGTATTGGAGCAGATCTCAATGAGCTTGTACCACTGAAAAAGCTATGTAAAATGTGGAAATCAAAATGTGTTCCTCTCAATCACTTGGTATCACTGCAGATATAGTATTTGCCAACACCCAGTAAATAAGCATTTTTTAAGAAAATCCCAGTGTTCTTCATTCTTTTAATTCTGTTTTTGTCATTCCCTTTGAAATCCCTGGAATTTTTATCCTGAAGAAAACAATAATATAAGTGATAGCACACTATTATCCATATGATTAATTACATCATTCTAGTCTCTGAGAAGCATAAGAGGGAAGTGCTAAAATCTGCTGCTTGTTAAACATCATATATGTTGATTTCCTTCACTTAGGATTCTCAAGAAGTGACAACTAATGCAGCAATATTAAATATCTATTAATAAATAAAGAGATATGTTTATATATTGTTTTCTATCACTGTACTTGCCAAACAGTTTTCAACAGGTGCACTGAGCTTTGAGTTCAAGACAAATATCAGAAAATGGTGACAGAGGGCTTGATATGTCACAATTTTGAGAAAAGTATGGACCAAGTCCTCCATTGGAATATCAGCTTTAATTCTAGATTGAACAGAAGACATTAAGTCCAATTTATTATAAGCTTTTCTATACACAGAGATATTCATTTGGTTCAAGATTGTCTCATTTTTATTGTCTGGCTTTCAAATAAGTTCTTATGAGGCTTAGTAGCTGCAGCTGAAAATTGCTGGAAAATAAGTTAAATACTGCAAACTACAGATAAATCTGAACATTTTTGATGGTAGTAAAAATCATTGGACTTTGAGAGTGATGTATTTTGGTTTTGAATAAATTGTCCTTCACCTTACAGATGTAGAGATCTGGAGGTTACAGAAGCAGGTTCTAGACTTCCTTCTTACTTATGTACAATTTAAGTACTAATTAACACCAAAGTGTGAAGTTCGGTCTTCGAGTGGCAAAACAGATCTTTCTTTACACTTACAGAGTTCCTCTATCAGCTTAATCTGCCATAACAATCTACTGAAATATACAGAGTCCATTAATCTTTTATGAACATTTTCAGGAAAAAAATTACTCAATATGAATGACCGCTTATCCTGGTATTGTAAATTCCAGATACTGGCATTGCAAAGTAGGACCATTCATTCCTCATGATAGCTTAACATTATTTCAGAAAGGAAACACTGAGTTAAATAATCCATACGTCTATAGTTTCTCTTGCTCCTTTAGCTGAACCTTTTACACAAAGTGTAAATACTGGATGCCCAGCTTGACCTGCAACACTCTATGAAATTAGGCCACCACATTCTGTACTAGCTGTGGCCTTGATATGCTCCTCATAGGCTTCCCCAAAATGCAGGTATTATAATTATTCCTTCCAGAGGCTGAACATCTCCCTGTGCTGTCTGTTTCCTCCAGCAGTGCTTGAAAATGTGCTATTATTGAAAGAGTTAAAAAAAATCCCCTTGGAAAAGCTAATTATTGCATGCAGATACTTCTTTGTGTGATCAAGGAGGGGACAATTTAATAGGCTCTGTAATACAACCAAGAACAAAATTGCTTTAAAGGAAGTCTCTTGTTGAGTGACAACTCTGTTGCCTGAGCCAATTAGGTCCCAATAAAGAGTGTTGAATTGGCTCCTGCTTTCTCATTAATTATGTTCTGTCACAGACATGGGGCTTGATTTAGCAATTTTGTATTACATTAAGATACTGAAAGGAATGGAACAAATGGCTCACTCTGATAATAGGCATTCTATACACGGTGTGACATTTACTATCCAGCTGTCCATAAGGCAGCCTAGCACTTCAGTTCAGGGGTTTATTTGTCATTGCTTCAAAGGGACACTCAGCTTTTCACAAAAAAGAAACAGAGAGGCTAATAGATAGGACAAAATGTACTGCTGATATGCTTTATTAGAGATAGGATGCTAGGGTTTTGCTAACAAGCTCATCCGTTGGGACTAAGCCGAGTTTGCTGTCAATCATCCTACACACAAAAGCACACTAGTTAACAAGGAGAAATGAATTACAGACACTTATTCCTGCCTGTGGGATCACAAATACACCAATCTGTGAAAAAGGCACAAACTCAGAAGACAAACTACATATTTGTCAATAACCTCCTAGAAAGAACCCTAGTAATCCTTTGAAGACCTTTGATTTAGCTTCCCTCTAAAATACATGTATAGGAAATGTTTTAGTTACCATGACATTTTTCCTTTGTTACTCGTACAATTTTTCATCACATTAAAAACACAAAACTGAGGAGGTCTGCAAATGTTGTGCTAGGTATACACACTGCTTTTTATACCAAGCCACAGGGGGCAGCTGCTGTTGTAATATTCATTAATAGCAAGAGAAAATTAAATCTTACAAACTTCAGGTTCAGACTATCTTGCGTCAATTTATAGGGCATAATCTAAATCCCAATTTATGTCTTATATAATAATTAAAGTAGCAGGAATTTTTTTAGGTTGTGCTTATTTTTTTACCTTCAATTGTATATTTTCAGGGGAAGCTTGAATCTATTGCTTACATTGCACTTCCAGTAGCAGGTTCAATGTATATGGGCAAATTTGTTAATCATAGAATAGCAGAATTATAGAATCACCAGGTTGGAAGAGACCCACCGGATCATCGAGTCCAACCATTCCCATCAAACAATAAACCATGTCTCTTAAGACCTTGTCTACCCGTGCCTTAAACACCTCCAGGGAAGGTGAATCAACCACCAACCTGGGCAGACTCTTCCAGTGCACAATGACCCTTTCTGTGAAAAATTTTTTTCCTTATATCGAGCCTAAACCTGCCCTGGTGGAGCTTGAGGCCATTCTCTCTTGTCCTGTCCCCTCTCACTTGGAAGAAGAGGGCAGCACCCTCCTCTCTACAACCTCCTGTCAGGTACTTGTAGAGAGCAATGAGGTCTTCTCTCAACCTCCCCTTCTCAGGCTAAACAACCCCAGCTCTATCAGCCGTTCCTCATAGGGCCTGTTCTCTAGCCCCTTCACCAGCCTCGTCGCTCTTCTCTGGACTTGCTCCAGAACCTCAACATCCTTCTTGTGGTAAGCGGTCCAAAACTGAACACAGGATTCCAGGAGCGGTCTCACCAGTGCCGAGTACAGAGGGAGAATAACCTCCCTGGACCTGCTGGTCACACCCTTTCTGATACAAGCCAGGATGCCATTGGCCTCCTTGGCCACCTGGGCACACTGCTGGCTCATGTTCAGTCGGCTGTCAACCAACAACCCCAGGTCCTTCTCCTTCTGGCAGCTTTCCAGCCAGGCTTCTCCCAGTCTGTAACTCTGCATAGAGTTGTTGTGCCCCAAATGCAGGACCCAGCATCTGCCCTTGTTAAACCTCATGCCATTGGTCTCAGCCCAGTGGTCCAGCCTGTTCAGATTCCTTTGCAGAGCCTCCCTACCCTCCAGTAGATCCACACTTCCACCCAGCTTAGTATCATCTGCAAATTTTCTAACGGTGCACTCAGTGCTTTCATCCAGGTCATTGATGAAGACATTGAACAGGGCTGGACCCAGCACTGAGCACTGGGGAACCCCACTTGTCACTGGCCTCCAACTGGATTTAACACCATTTACCACCACTCTGGGCCTGGCCATCCAACCAGTTTTCCACCCAGGAGAGTGTGTGCCTGTCCAGGCCAGAGGCTGACAGTTTCCATAGCAGAATGCTGTGAGAAACTGTGTCAAAGGCTAATATGTGCACGTAAATATTAATACCTACTTATATGTGCATGTGTAGATTTACCCATAACTATTTGACCCTTATTTCATCTCCTTGTCAGAACACTACCATCTGTAATGTAACATGACCAATGTAACTGACATAATCACAGAATCACAGAACAACCAGGTTGGAAGGGACCCATCGGATCTTCTAGTCCAACCATTCCTATCTAACACTAAACCAAGTCCCTCAGGACCTCATCCACCCGTGCCTTAAACACCTCCAGGGAAGGTGAATCAACCACCTCCCTGGGCAGCCCATTCCAATGCCCAATGACCCTCTGTGTGAAAAACCTCCTCCTAATCTCCAGCCTAAATCTACCCTGGCGGAGCTTGAGGCCATTCCCTCTTGTCCTGTCCCCTCTCACTTGGGAGAAGAGGCCAGCTCCCTCCTCTCTACAACCTCCTTTCAGGTACTTGTAGAGAGTAATGAGGTCTCCTCTCAGCCTCCTCTTCTCCAGGTTAAACAACCCCTGCTCTATCAGCCTCTACTCATAGGATCTGTTCTCCAGCCCCTTCACCAGCCTCGTCGCTCTTCTCTGGACTTGCTCCAGAACCTCAACATCCTTCTTGTGGTGAGGGGCCCAGAACTGGACACAATATTCAAGGAGTGGCCTCACCAGTGCCGAGTACAGAGGAAGAATCACCTCCCTGGACCTGCTGGTCACACCCTTTCTGATACAAGCCAGGATGCCATTGGCCTTCTTGGCCACCTGGGCACACTGCTGGCTCATGTTCAGTCGGCTGTCGACCAACACCCCCAGGTCCCTCTCCTCCTGGCAGTTTTCCAGCCAGGCTTCTCCCAGTCTGTAGTTCTGCATAGGGTTGTTGTGCCCCAAGTGCAGGACCCGGCATTTGGCCGTGTTAAACCTCATGCCGTTGGACACTGCCCAGCGGTCCAGCCTGTCCAGGTCCCTTTGCAGAGCCTCCCTACCCTCCTGCAGATTAACACTTGCACACAGCTTTGTGTCATCTGCAAACTTGCTAAGGGCACCCTCAATGCCCTCATCCAGGTCATTGATGAAGACATTGAACAGGACTGGACCTAGCATTGAGCCCTGGGGAACCCCACTTGTAAGTGGCCTCCAGGTGAACTTAACACCATTTACCACCACTCTCTGGGCCCGGCCATCCAACCAGTTTTCTACCCAGGACAGTAATGTAGAAATAAGAATCCTTAGGAAGCATGGAATTTGTTTTCCAAAATGTTTGTCTCATTTGAAAAAAATTCCAAGAACAAGCTCTAGATATGAAAGAGCAAAGAAGAAAATAAAATGAACATGCATTATCATAAAACAAAACTAAGGTTCATTTTCCAGAACAATGTGTGTAGTCAAAAGAAGCTTCAGTGGTGGGTGTGTGTAATCACAGAACCACACAGGAAGTGCAGCCACGAACCTAACCCTGGCAAGTCCACCACTTGTCCCTGAGTGCAACACCTATGTGTCTTACTTGCCATCAAACTCTTACCTAAACTTCAGCACTTATTTCCAGTTTTCCATGTTTGGACAATTTTCTAGAGTATTCTTTGTTTTTTCAGGATTTGGAATAGTATTTATGAGACTTTACTATTAGCCAGTAACATTACCTATTTGGGAATACTTTATTTTGCCCTATTTTCATATCCTGCATATAAGTCCTTCATTACCACTTCTGTTGTACATGGATCGCCCTTGAGAGATTAGAAGGGGGTGGGATAGGGTGGGGTCAGCATGTTCATATCAGATCATTGGGTACAGTCTCAGGTTCTAGAAACCACAAGGAAAGCTAACCACATCTCAAAACTGTCAGGGTTTGGTGCTTTTCCAAAAAAAAAAAAATAAAATTTGGTGTACCAAAATAAAAAAAGCTTCTTTAAACTTCCTTCTTCCCTTGAATTTGCTAACACTGCAGCCTAGGAACGTGAAGGTGTTACTCTCTAAGAAGCTGCCAGAAGTGAAACCAAGTTCTGTTGTTGGTTCTTGAGTAACCAAGGAAAGTGTATCCAGGATTTTCCCAGTGACCCGCTCAGGCCTGAGTTAGTGTGAAGGGGCTGGTTCATTGCAATGATAGCAGAGAGACATAGGGAAGATTTTCAACCCAAAAAATCTGGATACCAGACTTAGGACCCTTCATGTTACTTCATTTAAAAAAAAAAAAAAAACGGAAGCAGTTCCCAATCCTTAATAGAAGTATTAATGTACTATATATAGGAAGGAGGATTTGTAGATAGTTAGGCAACACAATATACGTTTCATGAGTTAGGCAGAAAGTTCTCAGGCAAGTTAAGCTACAACCAAACTAAACCACTTCTTCCGAAGCCTAACCTTCTTCCTGAGTGTTTAAAGCTGTGAATCTCTGCACAGCATCACCCCAGCAAGTACCTTCCAAGGAACTCCCAAGATTTTTTTTACTTTTTGCTTCTCCTTTACAGCCCTACAAAATAACCTGAGAACTTAATATAAAGATCACCTACTGCAGTAGATAAATACAGGTTGAAGAAACAAACTTCTAACCAGTTAGTTGCCTAATGCTACTTTTGACTCTTAAAGGCAGGCTGAACCTGCTTGTTGTTTTGTAGCACTGCTATCCTTTTCTCTTGCTTTCCCAATCATTAATTAAGTAATCTCCTATTTCTGTGATGATTTTACAAACTTAGAAAAGAAAGAAAACATGCCACAAAACATACACAGTATTGCCGTTAGCAACCACACCATCCTTGTCTCCTGTTGTGTAGGTGGTGAGAATCATTTACCCTCATTATATTGTCAGGTCTCGTGCTGCCTTAACTTCAAAATGGCTGCATCTCTTCCAGGTTGTAGATATTTTTAGCCAAATATTCCATTAATTCCTTGTATTGCTATAATTGTCTCCAATTTCCTTTCCTAAATAAAAATGAAGCATTAGAAACAAGTAACTCAGAATATATCCAGACTCAGTCAACTGAGATTCAATAGCCTCAAAAGCAACTGTATTTGAAAAGCTTTAGCCATGTACACCTAGAGAGACTCTGTGCAAAATAACTTGACCCAGACAGTAATTTAGGTCATAGTGAACTATTTTTTTAAACATTAACAAAGAATGAAGGGTTCTTGAAAAAGTTTTCCTTCTTCAAATACAGAATCACTTTGATATAAAAGTCCTAATTCTCCAGTCCAGCGAATACAGAATCTGAAGGGTTAGAGGGATCACATTGAAATTAACCTTTTTTTGAAAGAGAACCACAGCCCTAGATCTAGATAATAGTAGGCTGACATGGGTCACAAATTAGGCTTGAGATTGCTTTTCCTTGCACCTGAAGGTAATGAGACCCTGAAGAGCAGTTATAGTAGTAGTGTCTGATCTATGCCCTCTCAGTGAGGGCATATAATTGTGAGACAAACACAGTCTTCTAAGAGGTGGTTGCAGATAAGAGTGAAATAAGCCGATTATTAGAAATCATCACTGCCCCAGATTCTCCACAACATACTGCTAAGGGAATTACTTATCTGGAAGAGGACAAGTGGTCTATACTATCTGATGACAAAATTGCTACTTACAGTTCCTGCTTTAAGAGTACAGTTTCTATATATTCCGTGCATAGCGGTTGTAGGAGAGACTGTTTCAGAGGATAACTCAAGGCTGTTAGACATTCTCAAAGGGGTCGAGTTATTTCCATTGACTATGCAAGGAAATCATTGAAGACTGGCTTCCTAATGTAGAGTGCTTCACATACAAAATGTGGCTTTCTATTCATCTTCCAGAGTAGATCTAATGATTTTAACGATTTTCCAAGATATATGACAGTTATACTGTGGGGCTAGGTTGGCAGACCAAACCTAGAAGGTGTTCATTGTTGGACATAAAGTTTCTGTGTGATTACAAATGCAGCATGTCCAAGCTGAAACTAACATATCCCAGAAAATCTATGGTTACATTTTAGTATAGTATATTTGTATATGCGTCCATTGTAACTGGTATGTTACTAATGAGATGGTTTACATACTGGTATTCTCAGATACAGTCTTTATTGCCTTGGAGAAAGATGGCTTGGGTGACACTAAGTTTGAGGATGATTTTGATAATCCCAGTGTTTTTTCAGTAGGAGTTCTGTGGCTGGATTCTATTAGACTTCTAGAGGGAGCACTCTTTGGGGAGTGAAAAACATCTGAGGAGTGGACAAAAGCAAGATAAGTTCCTTGGAACTGATGAACCACTTCATGTAATATGAATATGCTGAATCAACTTCTGAGAGGATTACTCAAAGTCATGTTGTTTAAATGTGCAACTAGAAATTAATTGTTAGTAGTTTAGAATATATTCCTGATTAATTACTCACACTTCTGCTCAGTTTTCTTTTTACAATGTGACACTGCTTTAACTCTCCTATACTGCAGCTTAAAGAAAATGTGACTTTACCAAAGCATGTTCTACATGGTCTTTCATACCAGGAAAGAAAACTCCTATGCAGCTCTCGAAGATAAGGCAAGATCACGCAGACTAAATTTGAAGGCCAGGTACTGCCAAGCTTTCTGTTCATTGACAAATGAAATCTTCCTTCTTCACAATGAACTTCATTCATTTCAATATTGCACAGGAAAGCTAATTTATAATAATGAAGAGTATTGAACATTAATCTTTGGGTTTAACTTAATATTGCCTGAATCCTTTCCTCTCAATTCCATTTACAGTTATGAGTCCTCCTCGGCAGCTGTTGATATTTTCCTTTGCTTATTTGCCTTGTCAGTTTGAAGTAGTTTACTAAGACTTTTAGATTTTTGCAGTTATTTTTTATTTTAATTGGATGTAGATTCAGCATTTTTCTCCTTGTCTATAATGTCTGTGTCTACTAAATAACTAAGCTTACAAAATGCCATCTTAAAACTCTATTTAAAAAAAAAAAAATAAAATGAGCCTCCAATTTTACATTTATTGCAATCAACCTGATGCATGATGTTGTCTTTCATCTAAGAAATACTGAAAGGTACTAATAAAAAGCAATTAATATGCATCTTGGGAACTAATCTGAAGGATCAGAATGATCTCATGAGAAGTTTGTCTGTGAGGTTACCAAGACCATCTGCAGCACTGTCACTGAACTCAAGGCACACAACCAGGAAATCTAGATATTTACAAGATTAAATACTTAGTTACCCTTATAAAATGCTAATTATTTTCTAGCTTCATAAGTTGCAGTCACAACAGATGACCTGTTGGGAACAGTTTAATATCCACAGATGCCCAGTGACAGGTAATATTCTGATCTAAAATGGCTTTCCAATTATACTATACTTTTTGTGAATACTGTGTTTTGCTTTACAGAAGTTCAGACAAATGTTTGATGTTCCTGAAGCTTCTGTATTCTGAAATCAGTTGAATTTTTGTCTCATCAGCAGCATATAAGTATCATTGACACATTAGTCAGTGTTCCCTTGAGACTTTTAAAGTAAAAATTTGCCCTTTTTCTTGAAAATAAATTCAATATTCTTCCTGATTGCAGGTGGCATCACTTTTGTACACTGTTATAAACTTTCTTTTCAAAATCCAAGAGATTTTTATATTTATAATGCAACTATATTTTCTTTCTTTCTTCCTCATGCTGGTTTCTGACTATTTCAGAACTCTGCTTATATTAGGAAATTTTAAATGATGGCTAAAAAGCCTTGCTTATTTTTTTCTCCAGACGTCTGCAAAAAATAATATAACTATAATGTAGAGATGGACTATGAATGTCATTAAATGGCCCCTTACTATTTTACTGTTGGGTTTAAGGATTCTAGGAGAAAGGAAATATGTTGCAGTCTCCACTGACTTCAAGGAGGATGTGGCCAAGCATTGTAAGGTATTATAAAACTAATATATGAATGTAAATTTCTAAAATCAGTCAGTCCTGAGTTATGTACCATTGTCAGCTATTAAGTCACACAAAATACAATGAGGGTCAAATGGTTGCAGTTAACTTGCTTTGGAGCAAGATTACAGTGACTAATTAAATCACTGATGAAAATTAAGTTGACTCTCAGGTTTAATATTTCTTTTTAATTCAGTACAGACACTGAGTGTTTGAAAGTCAAATTACTCCTTCTAACTCAGTTTTACTATTTCAGATTTTAAACCCTGGTAATTGATTTTAAGTGGCAATTCTAAGAATAAGCTAGAAGAAGGTATCTTTTCTTGT
Organism: Coccyzus lansbergi; assembly: GCA_033558105.1. Taxonomy (NCBI): domain Eukaryota; kingdom Metazoa; phylum Chordata; class Aves; order Cuculiformes; family Coccyzidae; genus Coccyzus; species Coccyzus lansbergi. The sequence goes on from JAUMJK010000245.1 coordinate 3,420,909, forward strand.
ATATACAAGTAATTATGAAGTTATTAAGACATAAAATTTAAATTTAATGCAAATGTTTAATAGACAGTGTTGTGATACAATAAATGTAAAATGAAAGATGCGCCTCAACTGCACAATTTCAGACCTGAAATCTGTTTGACAGCACTCATAAGTTGGCTTGGCCATATTACAGAATCTCAAGGAAAATAATAATGCATAGGAAATAATAACCAATTATAATTTTTGTTTATGTACTGATTCAGTGAAATACTTTAGATTATATATCTTCTCTACAACTACATGATGTTAATTAGCTAATAACACATCTTCCAAACGATTTTTAAATAGCTCTGTTTAGATTCTGAGTCATACAAGTGGCAAGCTGTTACTTTTTTTGCATGAGCTACAGTGAGTGATTAAAAATTATATGCATGACTCAAAAAGAAAAGTTCAAGTTTTATATAATCAAAAAATGCTTAGGCAGTTCAGTTAAAATAGCAAATGCGAAAACATTACCCTGTTATCTATTACAGGAGTGGACAAAATTAGATTTATATTTTTTCTGTTCTCACTTGATACATTCTTAAGAAAAATTCATATACTCTAATATTATTGGTTTATAGTTAATATAATCCACAAAGTGTGTGTGCTGGGAGTGGTGGTGATGGTGGAATATAGGTACATGTATATACCAGTTTTAAGCCAGAATTATCAATTGGAATTTTTATGGTTTAAAGCCTGTCCACAAATCAGACACAAGTTACCCAAGAGCTCTCTGAATGTGATCAGATTGCCAGCATAAGACCACAAAAGAAACTCATGAAATAAAGATGAAAGCAAAACATCTGGAAAAAACAAAGCATCATATGTTATAGAACTTTAAGCACTTCAGTTTGTTAGAAAATCACCCTGTTGTTTTAATTACCTAAGGAAATGAGAAATCCAATTAAGAAACTGGCATATTAGTTTTTATTTAAAAGCATTCTTGTCACTGTGTGTTATGAAAAGAAAAAGAGAAAGAAATCCCTGTAGATTCAGCTTTTTCTAAACATTGTCCAAGAATATAAGACGTGGTAAGAATAGAAGTCTAAAAGGACTCAAACTAATCAATGAACTAGGAATAATGCCAGTATCTTATGCATTATAATTGGTGCTTTAAATAAGGTATTGAATTTCAGTTATTAATACTGAAATATCCCTTTTAGTGTGACAGTGAGCTTATAAACATGTTTCTTAAAATCATCCTACATAGAAATGGGAGTATTCTAACCTGTAATTAACATCACATTCTAGCCTCATTTTGCAAATTTGTTACTGAAGGAGATTCAAAGGGATCAAAAGTGCTTGCACCATTAACAAGAAAACTCGCTTTCATTTTCTTGAGTCATCTAAGAAGTGTTTTGAATCAATATGCTTTTGGCAAGGCTTCTGAGCATTTCAACTCCAAGATCATACCCACACCAGAAAAAAAAAAAAATCAACATTTCTTCTTCTAAATAAACCTGTATTTATAAATATTGCTGAGAAACCTATAATTAAGAATTCTAATCCTAAGTATTTACATGATTTTATGGGTCCACGTGCAGCACAGTAATTCTGCTACCTTTGTTCACACAAAATTTACCTTTAGAACAGACTTGACTGAGGAGCTCTTTCTGAGTCTTATATGACTGGATTAAACTCAGAAATTCTATTCATCATTGGTTTCCTTTTACTGTCTGAATTGAGTAAGTACAGGCAATAAACAGTCTTGTTGTAATACTGAAGTATTACTTAGTAGAATGATTTCATCCTCACTCTGTATTCTCTTCCTGTCTGCATTGAAAGGGCAAGACAGAAAAAGAGAATGATAAATTACTCCTTCTAAGAAGTGTCCTTCTAAACCTCTTGAAAGTGTTTCATTTTTTTTCCCCAAGGACTGTTAAGAGTGTTCTAAAACATGAAGCAAAAATTCCATCAAAGAACTGACCATTTCACAGCTTTCTACTTCTCTAGTCTACACTGAATTTTAAATTCCAAGATAGTAGGAAATGTCTGGACACAATTTTAGCAGAAGGTAAAATATATATCCTTTGCCTGATATTGAATTAATAATTTCCACACTATTGTGGAAACTTCAGTTCACATTTAAAAATTTATTTAAACAGTCTGCTAGCTCTTCTTTCTCCATATATGTTAATTAATGACAGGTCCATAGAAGTACAGAGAGCTAACTATAGTAACTATAGGTGCCAGAATCCAAAAGTCCTTCTTCCCACACAAGTAAATCACTGGGACAGAAAGCACACTCCAATTTCGATGTTCTTCAAGATCCATCAAATTTTGTATTCTTTCCTGTATGGCAAGACAACTTTAGGAAAGTTGGAAAATATTCCCCAATAAGTTTGATCAAGAAGTTAAGCTATCTTGGATTTCTGTTGCAGAGCTTTTAACATTGGTGTACATTTAGGAGCCAGTGGTACACTGTTTCCACGTTAGCAGTACAACTGCAGTTCATGTTCTTTCAGCTCTAAGTAGACAAATCTGCTCTAAGCATCTTAGCAGAACTTGTGGAAGCATATTTCTGGAGGAGTGCCAAAGACTTTCTGGCAGCTCAAGGAAATTATGGATAGATAGGAGAACTTACCATAAATCTTTGGAAAACCTCTAAGAATTGAACAGATACTGACAACACATGCTAGACCTTTTCTGAAGAAGGAAACTAGATAAATGTTCTGCTGTGAACTCTAGCTCCAAATTCAGTCTGAAAAGCAGCAATAACAACACAACTGCAGTATGTCAGCAGAAGCAATCCTGGCAATGGGTCATGAGGAAGTACAGATGAAAGGCATAGCCTACAGGAACTATTGCCATAGCACTCCCCATCTGTGGAAGGCGCTATGCAGTAATCGACAATGATGTCTCCTACATGGAACATCTTTTTTGGACCTAAACATTGCTCACAGACTGGTGGATCCAAGTCAGATTTTCATTCTAGCCTATGTGTCTTCTAGAAACATATATTCAAACTGAAGGGAAAAAAAGCTTGAATACCTTTTGGCTTAGTGACCTGTAACACTTGAGTGTATTATAATCACAGCAGTAGTACCATTGCCTGCAAGTGTGACTGTCTAGCTCTAAAATATGGGTATTTCTGAAAATGTGAGAGCTATTGTTGATCATTCTGACACACTTTATCGCCAATAAGCCTAAGGGAGCTTCTGTGTTCCTGAATGCGTAATAACAGAAAGGGGTAATCATGGGTATTTACAGATCTTTCATTTGTCTGAGTCTGGCAAACTTCTAGTCTGCATTTATTTTCTTTCCAGTCAAAGAGCTCAATGCCAGAACTTTAAAGGCCTCACACAACAGGAATTATTTTCTCAGCTTACTAATGCTAAGGTTCCCAAGGGACTACTGTTTAGAATATTTACTTTGATTGTCAGTTAAGCACCACAGTAGAGTTGCTAGCTCTATGGCTTGCATAATATCGGTCTGTTGTGAACTATGTACACTATGGAAGCATTTTGTGATCTGCTAAGAGAAAAATGATAGTCATGCTCTAAGAAACAATTGCGTGTATCTTGATAATTCTTATTATTCAAAGACTTCATTATCTCCCTTCTGATAATGACGGTAAGTTTCATTATTGTCTTAGGAAGTATGAATTAATTCCTTTTTTTGGTAACTTTGCTTTTGCATGCTTTACCAGTGACCATATATGAGTGAGTGATTTCACTGCAAGGAATGCTTTCGTGGTGCTTACACATTGTTGTTTGTCAGTGGAAAATATACAGAAAAAACATGAATTTTCACAGATGGTGATACCCTCGTCATCCTGAGAGGCACCAAGGAAAGCAATTTAAATTGCAGTTGTGATTCTCAGGTATTTTCCCAGTATTATTTCTTTTTAGAAGAGAAATGGAAACATAAATTCTTACAAAATGCAATCTTAATATTTTCGAGTAAATTTACTAATGAAAAAAAAGATGCAAGAAGCCAGAAAACAAGAACAATTTTTTTAAGATTTTGAACAGAAAATGTTGTCTGGATTTAAGTCACTCATCAGTGATGAATGATTCATAGATTTAATTGGTTGTATAACACAGATTGCAAAACCAGAATTTTAGATATCAGTGTAATTGCATAGCCTCAGATTTGAAAACATCATGCCATTTTCCATATATGTTTCATAATCACTTCCTTGTTCTCTCTTGTACCATGTTGAAGTTTGGGTATTTACTACTGAAATGAGGAGACTAATTCTTGCTTTCCGTACACTTTTGCAACAGAAAAAAATCACTTTGGAAGGAGTTCTCCAGAATCCCAGATTCCACTGAGCTTCAGCTACCTTGTATGAGAATATGCCCAATTATGAGCATATATTTTTAATATTTTAAGTAAATAAACTTCTGTCAAAAAATATGAAGTTACAGATATAAACCAACAAGGGAAGAATTATGTAAACTCATGGTGAAACTCCTTGGTCAATAACAATATTCTTTGAGTTGGATTTGCAAAGTCAGTTATCTGTGTCTGTAGCGTGAACACTTACTCTCTACTGCAATTTAAAGAGTGGCAGGCTCTGATCCATCTCTCCAAAGAACATGGCTGTCATTAGTACCCCAAATTCATGCTTGTCTACACTCCCTAACATAAATCAATGTTCATTGTACGAGCTATACTTCTCACCATTTAGTGAGGATGTTTTCTTTGTGTCATTCCCCAGATCAGAACAATCGCATATCTGTATAGCTGGTGCTTCTACAAAACAGGGTGTGCCAGTGAAACTGTTGGGCTCATACATGTTTCTCTTCTGCATCTTCGTGCATGTCTTTCACCCATGTAGTTTCTAGACTGGTGGCAATTACAGTGATTGCTGCCCAGCCTCTAGAGATTTTGGGTTCTGCTGAAGATATCCACAAAAATCAAGCAGAGGGCATATGCTCTTCATTGACTCAGTGGGATTTCCCTTTTATCCAAATAAGTGATATAGCAGTCCTCTTCCAGAAAACAGCTGTAGGCATCCCACCTACCTAGACAGTGGTGATCCCCAAGATTAGAATTTTTGTTTTATTTTCAGGAATTCTGTGATGTGATGTTTCCACATATTACTGCAGTATTAAACATGCCAGCTGAAGACTTCTACAGCCAGGCAGTCTTCTAGATAGTAGTGGAACAATCACCTTAGAATTAGCTCCAGAAGATGGCATCTGCTTCCTTCTTGCTGGTATTTATTAAATATAGAAGCCTTAAAAGAGAACAAAAATTTGTAGAACGAGTATGGGATAGACAGTGTTTGCATAGATTTCTCTGTCATTTACTAGATAACTGTTAGGACCTTCTTCTGTTTTGAAGGAACTACTTACAGGTGTTTTTCCAAAACCAAAATAATTTTATTTTACCCATTAAGTCATAAAAGAATCTGTGTCAGTAAAACGTGGGCAAGAGATACTGTGATCCAGAAAAGGTTTTGTTAGGTCACTAAGAGCCTTCCTTATTAATTTTAAAACAAAATATGTAGTTATTTTAACTTCACTATATTGCAGTATGTCATATTAGCAGTGACAGTGTTGCATACTATGTAACCTAAATATTAAACATGTTTTATGCTGTAAAAATAACAAAAAATAGTTTTAAAGCAATATTTTGAAACTTCATGAAATAAAAATTTCTATCTTGAGAATTGTTTCTTAGCCAGTTTTTGTCAATTTGTCAATTTTTTTCCCCTCCTGATCTCTGAGGTTTGATATTTTTGCCCTTTCACTTCCAGTCTGAATTCTTCTAGCTGCTTCTCTTTATCAAAAATATAAATTACAATTATTTGCTAAACAAATTTTCCAAATTTGAACTGATCACAGAAAACATCTTTGATATAAACTCAAATTGATGGTTAATTTTCATGAGTGTTAATTGAGTCAAAACCCCAGCTTTCAACTGGATGTCAACAGATAATCACTGCTGTGTTGTCTGAAAACATGAAACATTGAAAACTAAGTAATTCAGTATGTCAGGATCGGTAATTGTTATATAAGAACCATATTGCTAGGTTGTCCTTTTTAAAAAACATGACATATCAAATTGCTGAAAACTGGTGTTTACCACTGTAGCATTTCATTCTTACTTGTCATGTTAAATCTAGTCACTTTTTGTTATGCTATTTCTCATCACATTGCAGTTGGATGTGACACATTCCGTTACATGACATGACTCATTGCAACCTGAGAAATCATAGATTGGTTGGAAAAAAAGTGTTACTACAGAGGAAGAGGCTTTTCAGAAGCATTGTTGGTGTAATACACATTAATGATATCTCTTGTCATTAAGCTTTTACATACCTTAAGCATCATTCTGATCCCCTACTCTCGCTTATTTATTGTCAGAAGTTATTGTGGTTTACACCTTTCAACAACCTATGTAGAGGTCATATTTAGTTGTAGTTTACAAATGCAAAATAGGCATGAAAATGAACACTATTTTTTGACTTATTATGGCCACAATGTCATGTTATCCCACTACATTTCTATCATGATTCTAAATCGACCTGGTTTTGCACAATGCAGTCTTGGATTCTTAGGAGCAAAAGTTAGGTATAATTGAGTTCTTGCTATCCAGTGCTGAAGTTGCTTCTGGAGTAAATTACATGTGCACTCAGAGAACCCAATAGGTTGACTGTAGAAATTAAGCTGAGAGATCACAGAATCACAGAATGGCTGAGTTTGGCAGGGACCTCTGGGGGTCATCTGGTCTAACTGCCCTGTCCAAGCAAAGCCATCTAGAGAAGGCTGCTCGAGACCATGCATACATAGCTTTTGAATATCTCCACAAATGGAGACTCCACAGCCTCTTTGGGTAACCTGTGTGAGTGTTGTCAGCCTCACAGTAAAAAGAAGTGTTTTGTTGTGTTCATATGGAACCTCCTGCATTCCAGTTTGTTCCCATTTTCCTGCCGCCAGTCACTGCTGAAGAGAGTCTAGCTCTGTCTTCTTTAAACCCTCCCTTCAGGTGTTTATACACATTGATAAGACCTTCCAAAGCATTTTCCAGGCTAAACATCCCCAACCCTCTCAGTGTCTCCTCAGAGGACAGATGTTCCACTTCCTTAATCATCTTAGTAGCCCTTTACCTTATTCTCTCCAGTAATTCAACATCTCCCTTGTACTGTGTAACCCCAAACTGCACACTAGAGGTGGCCTCAATATTGTTGAATAAAGTTGAAGGATCACCTCCCTAAACCAGCTGTCAACACTTACCATAGTGCAGTTCAGGAAGTCATTAACCTTTGCTTTAAGGGCACATTGCTAGCTCATGTTCAATTTGATGTCCACTGATACTTCCAAGACCTTTTTAGCAGAACTGTCGGTTGGCCCCCAGAGTAATACTGGTGCATGGGTTTGTTCTTCCTCAGATACAGGGCTTTGGACTTCATTTTGTTGAAACGTAAAAAATTTTGTCAGCATGTTTCTCCAACATTTTGAGGTCCTTCTGAATAATAGCATAGATACAGTGGTATATCAGCCACTTCTACCAGTTTTGTCTCATCAGCAAACTTTCTGATGGTGCCCTCTGCCCCATCATCCATATCATTAATGAAGATACTGAGAAGAATCAGAGCCGGCATTCACCCCTGAGGTGTACTACCAGTTACTGACCTCTAACTAGACACTGATTGTTACTCTCTGGGCTTATTTGTGTAGCCAGTTTTCAATCCATCTCACTGTCTGCTCATCCAGCCCATACTTCATCAGACACTCTTTGAAGATCTTACAGGAGACAGTGTTGAAAGCCTAAGTGAAGTATATGTAGAACAATATTCATTGTTCTTGTCTCATCTACCAGGTCAGTAACGTGTGACTTCTTGAGTGCAAGGAACTTGAAAGTTACAAAAAAATAAAAGTAATATGATTTATAGCATTTCTGTCTCATTATTGAGGGTCTACATGAGTTTACTAGAACTTCTCCCATGAAGCAAGCTGTATGATAACTTTTCCTCTAATCCAAGCAAGTCATATGGAAGGCACCACTTACTTAAGAAATTAAGACCTGTGGTCCTAATCAGAAGTCTTACATTATTAATTTTACTACCATACCATTGGCAGAAAAGTCATGGTACAGCATGGGTAGATGAGGTCCTGAGGGACATGGTTTAGTGTTTGATAGGAATAGTTGGACTAGATGATCCAATGGGTCTCTTCCAACCTGGTGATTCTATGATTCTATATAGAAGTATGCATGTTAGCATCTGGATCTTTTTATGAATGTCAGAAGATCTCCCTGCTTTTTTCATGACTCCTCTGGTACAGCACTCAAAATATAGTCTTAAGAATCTGAGCTAGAACTAAATCACTGAAAGTTTTTCTAAAATTGTTTAATACATTTTTACTTTCATTTCACTTGCCAAGAATATTGTAGAGGAAATTTCCTTCTAGTTTCCATGGGAACGCTTTTGTAAATGTATAGGAATTCAAAATGTAAAGTGGTTGGTGAAAAACTTGTGAAAATAAAGTGTGTTTGCAGTTCTTCTTCCTTGATAAATGTAAGGAGAATGAAAACCTTTGACAGAAAAAGAGTGAGAGCATATGATTTTCCAGACATATGGGGAGCGTGTGCAAACTCAGGAGGCATGAATTATTCCTCTTGAGCAAAAAAAAGGCTTAGCAGATGTTAGTGTGCAAGGACCATGTAAACATTCTGGGGGCTTAAAGGAGGATAATTTTAAAAATTCATCAATAGGAGTAGAGACACGTGAAATTGCAAGCTAAATGTTTTATCAAATTCACAGGTAATAAGTATTGCACTAGTTACTTTTCTCTGGGTTCCTTGAGCACGTGCCAGTAATTTCCCATGAAAGGTACTGGTCGGCAGGAATATGGGATATACTCTAGAAAGTGTTGTCATTCTTGATTACAACTTAAAAAGATTTTGCTGTTTTAAGTACATTTATCTGAAGCTCAGACCCAGCTGTTCTGGGGACAGGGCAGTCTGTCAACTGTAATTGCATCACATGACCAGAAGCACATATGGCCCCTTGAGCTTTGTTGGTGGAAGGATGGAGAATTAACCCTTCCAGTACATACTTACCTGCCATCCGTGAAACTTCACTAACGTTTGTCTAAGTAGTTGAAGTAACTAGGAGGCATTTTGCTGAAAAGGTATGATAGGTACATGATAAAAATTAGACAGTACAGACGGGAATAGAGGTGTTGTTAATCTAAATGGAGAAAGAACCCAAATATTATTTGTGAAACATACATTTTCAGTTATATTTTAAATGTTTCAGTTCCTCAAGTAATCTGAAGAAAATCTGGATTTTAGGAATGAGAAATGGGTCTTCAACGCAGCTGAAAAATGTTAATAAAAGTTTTACGTACATCTTCTGAGGAAATATTTTGTGGAAAAGAATATTTTCCAGAACATTTTAGTTTGTCTATTTAGCTTCCTGCTCTGCTGACTGCTCTTTTAGTCTGAGGGATGTCTGTTTAGGTGGGAAATAAGATTCAAAATAAAGAAAAGGTCTCTGCGTTCACAGGCTTCATCAGAGGTTGGAACATGCTGTGGATTGCACTTATTGCTGCAGTATCATTATGGTTAATCTGCTTAGGCTCATTCTTCATCTGTTAAATGCTTGGGGTGGGGGGGGGGTCCTTCTTTCTCTGGATATGTTACACATTGACAGAACTTACCTCTGAAGTAATGCCAACACAGTATAATAACTCAAAAATAGGAGGCCTCTGTCAATTAAAGCAATATGGGGACTCACTACATGCCGTCATTAGTGGAGTAAGAATGAAAAAAGTAATCAACTGTCAGTTTTCAGACTTCCAGTAAGCAACACTTCTCACAAGCAGATATTATAGACATCCACTACTCTGTCCTTAGAAGTGACATGTATCAGTAAGTTATGCATATAAATAATGACATTCTGCTAAATGTAATGTGAAAATTCAACCTGGTATATCAGCATTAAACTGAGCACTGTACACAACATTGACATGACTATAAAGACTCCCTAAGGTTAAATTGGGCTCCTGCACTGAAATTCTAATTAGAAATATGAGTGCTCCAACTCTGCATAAGTGCATGTGTGTTTAATTATTTTCCCTTTTTACCTTACATCTTTCATTATTCCATAGTCCTTTTCTTCCTACTTTCTTGCTGTTTTCAAGCAACCCAATCTCCTCACTTAATCTAAGTGTAGGACCTTTCTTTAAGTTGGCATTAATTGACAAGCAGTGTTTAATTATTATTTTTCATCTCTGAAGAGACCTGGTATTAACTCACCAAGGGCCCTAGAAGGCATCTCAGCCCTTTGACACATGTGGCACAGCTCTGCCATCTTCTGACATATCTATTCTCCTGTCAGCAAGATAATCATTTTCTTTAGTGTAATACCAAACATATTTTGTCTATACTTTGTCTTTAGGGATTTCCTACATATTTAAAAGTACAGACAGCATTTTTAGTGGAGGATAAAGTGAGTTAATCTGTACCTGAGAGATATCTTTAAACTGGGTGAGATGGATGGTTACTTTATCACACTAAATGACACTTAAGAAACGTTAGTTTCACAAATATGAGTACAGTACCTAAGCTACCATGAGAACATTCTGTTTAGCATTATTTTCTATTACTACAACTCACTCTTAAAAGAGTATATTATTTTCTTAAATTATTCATGTCTAATATTAATTTGTTTTGTTTTATTAAAGAAATTATTGAAATAAACCTGGTTTTGTGTGGAGTGATTCCAGTATAGATTCACTGCCTGTAATAAAGTATCTTCTACTCTATTCCATAAGGTGCAAATTGTGTTAGAGAAGACACAGTGTATAAATTCAGTTTTGATAAATTAAAATTCCTTATAAGAACTGATTAAAATTCACAATTTTCCTCTCATATAATCAAATCTTATTAATTTTAAATCAGGAATCTCCCAAATGTTCTTAGTGAAATGCCAACACAGAAAGAGTTTTCAAATAGTTCTCAGTAGGTATAGATTTATTAGGGAAAATTAAATCATCAGAGTGAGTAATTTGGGCTCAGAATGAAATATTAAAATTCAATTTAGTGTTTGGATTAGTATTGAGATTCATGTTCATCTGCAGATGAATAGATAAAAACGTATACATGAGTCCTGGAGTAACTGATATCCCTTCCTGGGTAAAGCTAAAATCTAAGGTCTAAAAACTCCATGTAATTGCTCAATTGTGCTTTGAGAAGCTTTGCATTCTTCAGACTTGATGGACCCTAATCTTATTTTCTCTACCTATAGGCTATTATTTTTCAGGGCCACCATTTCTTATGACAAATCTCCAAATTAGACTACTGGATGAGGGAAAGGCTGTGGATGTGGTCTTTCTGGACTTAAGTAAAGCCTTTGACACGGTTTCTCACAGCATTCTGCTATGGAAACTGTCAGCCTCTGCCCTGGACAGGCACACACTCTCCTGGGTGGAAAACTGGTTGGATGGCTAGGCCCAGAGAGTAGTGATAAATGGTGTTAAATCCAGCTGGAGGCCAATGACAAGTGGGGTTCCCCAGGGCTCAGTGCTGGGTCCAACCCTGTTCAATGTCTTCATCAATGACCTGGATGAAGGCATTGAGGGTACCCTTAGCAAATTTGAGGACGATACTAAGCTGGGTGGAAGCATGGATCTGCTGGAGGGTAGGGAGACTCTACAAAGGGATCTAAACAGGATGGACCGCTGGGCTGAGACCAATGGCATGAGGCTTAACAAGGCTAAATGCCGGGTCCTGCACTTGGGACACAAAAACCCTATGCAGAGCTACAGACTAGGAGAAGTCTGTCTAGAAAGCTATCTGGAAGAGAAAGACCTGAGGGTGTTGGTTGACAACCGACTGAACATGAACCAGCAGTGTGCCCAGGTGGCCAAGAAAGCCAACGGCATCCTGGTTTGTATCAGAAAGGGTGTGATCAGCAGGTCCAGGGAGGTTATTCTCCCTCTGTACTCAGCACTGGTGAGACCGCTCCTGGAATCCTGTGTTCAGTTTTGGACCCCTCATCACAAGAAGGATGTTGAGGCTCTGAAGTGAGTCCAGAGAATAGCAACAAAGCTGGTGAAGGGGCTGGAGAACAGGTCTTATGAGAAACGGCTGATAGAGCTGGGGTTGTTTAGCCTGGAGAAGGGGAGGCTGAGAGAAGACCTCATTGCTCTCTACAAGTACCTGAGAGGAGGTTGTAGAGAGGAGGGAGCTGGCCTCTTCTCCCAAGTGACAGGGGACAGGGCAAGAGAGAATGGATTCAAGATCCATCAGGGGAGGTTTAGGCTCGATATAAGGAAAAAATTTTTCACAGAAAGGGTCATTGTGCACTGGAAGAGTCTGCCCAGGGAGGTGGTTGAGTCACCTTCCCTGGAGGTGTTTAAGGGACGGGTGGACGAGGTGCTGAGTGGCATGGTTTATTGTTTGATAGGAATGGTTGGACTCCATCTGGTGGGTCTTTTCCAACCTGGTGATTCTGTGAAATAGAAAACATGCTCTACCTTTCTCTATAGCTCTGTTTCTTGTTAGTCCTAATAGAAGAGAAGAAAAACAAGCACACTCTCCACCTGCAGGCAAGTGTTAACTCCAGCTATCAGTTGGTCCCTCGGTGTTTGTTCTTAACCTACTCCAGGTCTGTTCTGTAAGGGGAAATTTGACATGAGTAAATAAGGAAATGAAAATTTTCTGCAAAGCTGTTTAAAAATAATAATAATAAATAAAAATAATAATAAATACTCTATTCTTAACCATTATTAAAAGTTAACATTAGGTTTCCAAAAAACACACTTCATTTGCATAAGATATTTAGGCTGGGATGCCTAAACAATACAGCATAAGACCCAACTAAACAATGTCCTGAAAAAGTTCACACGTGTTTAATCTCAAAAGATGGAGCTGGAATACCAAACAGAAACAGAATTTTCCTTAGGCCTAAATATGCTGGATGCTGGAAAGTCCATAATGCCTGGAAGTACACAGAGAAGTGTTCTTCACAAATACCACTTCTGCTTAAAACATTGTGGTGCATCAGTTTCATTTATACCAGCTTGCCGGAACATATGCAGCAGATCTATCCTTTATTTATTTATCATTTATTTATTTCCCAAGTATGATCGTGAACTCCATATTCAGTGGTCTTATATGTAACTTCATTGCTGAAATCAGGAATCCAATTAGATTTGGGTAAACCACATGTAAGTTTTCTGTCATACATGCAATTATTAAAAGATATAGAGTAGACCAGTGATTGATAATAATTCTTGGAACATGACCCTGCTTACATTAACGTTTATTTTTAGAATCTGTGACCTTTCCGAATAACATTTTTATAAGTGCAGTAAGATCTTCTAGTGTGTGAATTAATGTTGTACTGATGGAGCAGAGTTGATTGCACTCAACCTTCAGCTTCATTCGCAGCAATACATTAGTTGTGAATTAGTGTGCAATAATTCATACCCTGTTGTGTCTTATGTCTAAATATAACATTTGTTCAGGTTTAGAAATAAAACATAATGGCACTAATATTTTCAAATCAAGAAACCCCCTCTTAGTATTTTCATTTCAAATATGTTGCTCAAGCTGCCATATGTTACAATAATAACAGTTTATTAAATAGTGACATAGACTCCAACCTAGCTTCTACACACATACACATTCAATGGCATCTTGGCCTGTATCAGAAATGGTGTGACCAGCAGGTCCAGGGAGGTTGTTCTCCCTCTGTACTCAGCACTGGTGAGACCGCTCCTGGAATCCTGTGTTCAGTTTTGGGCCCCTCACCACAAGAAGGATGTTGAGGCTCTGGAGCGAGTCCAGAGAAGAGCAACAAAGCTGGTGAAGGGACTGGAGAACAAGACTCATGAGGAGCAACTGAGGGAACTGGGGTTGTTTAGCCTGGTGAAGAGGAGGCTGAGGGTAGACCTCATTGCTCTCTACAACTACCTGAAGGGAGATTGTGGAGAGGAAGGTGCTGCCCTCTTCTCCCAAGTGAGATGGGACAGGACAAGAGGGAATGGATTCAAGCTCCACCAGGAGAGGTTCAGGTTGGACATTAGGAAAAAATTCTTCACAAAAAGTGTCATTTGGCACTAGAACGGGCTGGCCAGTTTGGTGGTTGACTCACCTTCCCCTGAGGTGTTTGAGGTGCTGGTGGATGAGGTACTGAGGGGCAAGGTTTAGAGACTGGTGGGAATGGTTGGACTCGATGATCTGGTGGGTCTCTTCCAACCTGGTGATTCTATGATTCTATGATTCCTTCTGTACATTTACTTTCTCTACCCAAGATGTTGGGATCTAGTCACAATGAAAGAGGTTTAAGAGTCTCTGGACAGAAACAATCATACTATATGTTCAGTCTACATTTCATGCTTTGTTCTTGCTTTATTTGTGATTCAAAGGACAGTTCATAAAAAGAAATCAAAATTATTTGGAAAAAAATATCTGCATTAAATTTCATATAGAGAATATGATGAGCAGACAGGATAAATATCAGTCACAAGGAGTCTTTAGATATCTAAACCTAATGTTTCAATTCCTAGAATTCTCACATAATCTTCAAAGTCTTCTAAACAGGTAGGTGTGGCAAGGAAACAATCAGAAAGGATTTTATCAGAGGTCTGGCTAAAATTCCAGAGAAGGCTGAAGTTTCTTGCATCATTTTGCTACTAGCTTCTCTCCTAATGAAGATTTCACCACTCACATGGAATTAATTAGAACTGGCAAAACTGAAATCTGCAGAATAGCATGGTGCAAAAGCTGCACCAAAGGCCTCTCCTGAATTTAGTTCTGATACACACGCAGTTTTTAGCACTGCAGGAAATGGAATCCTGGTGTCTTGAAGACTGTCAGATGCTCTGTTCATTGGGCTGGTGGTGTGGGTTTTTTAGTAGATTACAATTCTACTGAGATTTTTAAAAAAATAAGAAAGTTGGAGCAGCTGAAGAATGTATGTAGACAATGAAGAAAAGTCAGGAAATCAAAGAGAAATTAATGCACAGCATGTGGAACACAGAGTTCAAGATCTAGCCTGGCAGTAATACCAATGAAATGAACTATATAATATGGATTCTATAGTTATCCAGCAAGTAGACTCAACAGACAAGAACTCATATGGTAAGAAGTACAGTAACTGATGACTCAAAGGAAGCATCTCCTAAAGTTTCCTATACTCAACATGTTCGTGAGCAGTCCTTTTGGAAATGTTCTAAAATGTAAAGTAATATTAGACCATTCTATTTTTAGTTCCCGTTGAGTTCCAGTTCTAAGAATGTTCTTGCATCTACGCTGAGCAACAGAATAGATGCAACAGACTAATCTGCCCTCACACAGAAATACACGTAGGTACTTAATCCTGTAATACCTCTTTGCAGTGTTTGGCTGTATGAATTTTCCTTTTTTACTTGTTTCATAACTATGCAGTCTGCGTGGCTGTCACAGTTCATGTATTCTGCAGATTACTCTTCTATAAAATGAGCAAAACTGACTCAATTGCAAAACATATCTGCCCTTGCCCTAGTAGCAGAAGTATCATGGATTAGGCTGCACTACAGGGGATCCATAGACTTTCTATGTACAAATACAGAAAAAAGTGGAAGTACTGCTATCATACCGGTGAACATAATTTGTGCTAGTTACAACTAATTGGTATATGGAACAAAGAGAAAGGACAGTATTGTAGTATGCACTGTAGATCTCCAGAGAGCTGTCTTCTGGTAGCTAAACTATGCTGATGGATTTCCTGGTGTACCTGATATTCACAACTCCTGTTATTCATCCTAGCTAGGGTAAAGTCACTGTAGTCGGGCCTATCTGTGTTATCTTACAGCTGCAATTTGTTCTGTAACTATTCTGTCCAAAGTAAGGTTTGGTACTTTGCTAATGTGCCAGACCACAGTGTGTATCACAAGAAATTTCACTAATGCCTATTTAATTGATGGTTCAGAAACAAGAACATTTGCGAGAATTCTGAACTCTGCGTTTCCTTTCCCATGCCTTGTTTTCTTCTCCTTTACCTTTTCCTTTATTCTTTCTTTCCCCCTCCTTCCACTTCCCCTACACTTTCTATTCCCTCTTCCCTTCCTCACTCCCTTCCCTATTCATTTTTTTTTTCATTTTAAAAAGTGAAAAGCAGGATCTGAATTAAGGCAACTTGCTTTATTTTTGTGGATATCTGCTGAACTGTCTTTTATCCTAGCACAAGCTAGAATTTATTAATACTGAGTTTAAAGGATACGAAGATTTTTTGCAAATCTATCACAAAGAAAGGTGTATTAGGGTTGTAAATGTATTACTAAATTAGGATGGGCTTGAGGTTTTTTGTGCTTTTAGGTGCTCTACTAGATTTGATTGCAAGATTAATGTCACCAAGAGTCACCAAGTCATTACAATGCTGATGAAACGCAAGAGATAGGAAAGCTGAGCTGTGTATACAAATGTGAAGATACTAAGTCCTGATGGCTTCATGATTCATAAACTTTCAGAAAAGTGACTAGTGTACTTAGAACCAGATCTGTTAAAAAATGTCTTCAGAATGTATGAGAAATAATATAACTTTTGGACTCTGTTAACCCACTTTGTTAATCCTTACTTTAGAGGGATTTTGTTGGAAACAGTAATCCTGGCACTTATCGTCAAGAAATCTGATATCATAACTTATAAGAAAAATCAAATATTAAGAGAAAAAATTATTTGACTGCTAATTGGATTATGAGCAATAAAAAGAATTATTTTTCTTAGAGAAAAAAAATTAAATTTGATTATTTTTTTAGCCAAGAAACAAGAAAAAGAGATGAAAGTATTGCAGTTGACTCTATACATTACAACTGTCATCGAACCATTTATTAGATAACTAAAAAAGTATATAATACTTTATTAGATAAATAATAATAATTATCAGATGGAGTTCTGTATCAAAAACACATGAAAAAAGATTTGATTTAGGTCTCCTATCACATAATGATACTGCTGAAGAAAGGATTTGCAGCATTTTATTGAATGTACAGATGATATTATAACTCCCAAGAGCATGGAAATTTATAAATATAACAAGGAAAAAAACCAAAAAAGAGCAATCTAGTATGTATAAGTAATTTATTCATCTGGGGAGGTTATTTCAAAAAATATTGAATATAAAGATCAAATTGTTTTAATAGAAAGTCTTCTGTGAATTTTGAGTCACAGTGCATGCAAAACCTAGTAGGCAATAGCACTAATTAAGTTGCTAAATTCAGTAACGACACAAGGCAGATTACAGAGCACATTCTGTGCAGGTATCAATTCTATATTTAGAGCAGAGGTAGTTGGATGATAGGCACACTCTAAATGCTAATAAGAAAGGGAAGATTAGATAAGAGGAACGGACCTATTTCATTGGTTGACATTATGAAAGATAACAGATTATTTATCTCAATGGTTTTTCCTGTGTTTTATTCACAGAAATGCTTTCCACATGTGAACAGGGAAACTAAGTATTGTTTTCTTGACTGGACATGTTAAGGACAAACAGGAATAGACCCACCCTAACTGTCTTCAGGAGAGTTATGCACTCCAAAAGTAGCACTTGGCTTTTCTCTGCTTCTTAGTGAGGGGGTAAAAATTCAAAGAGAAGATGCAGTAGCACAGTGAGAGACGAGGGAAGAGGAGACTGAAATAAGAATTTCTGTCTTCAGACAGATTTGGGGTCTTCTTTGAGTAAATACATTAAGGCTTTGAAGAATGAGGTGCAATTGGCTATTACATAGTGTGGGAGGGGAAAAAAAAGGATGGAGTTCATTCTGTAGAAATGCTCATGTTTTATTACTCTTGTATTTTCAAAAGAGTTCAATTGTTCTAGTAACCTCAGCTTTAGAGCATTTGCCTTAACGCTTTGTCGTGTTTTTAACATAGAAGTCTACATCTTCTAAGGAAGTTGGTAGGCTAATGTATCCTAATGAGTTTCCCTTACTATACTTTGAAAATCTCCTTAAAATAGTTTGTTGTTCTTTAAGCAGTAGGTCTAGTGAGAGCTATACACAGGATCGGCATTATTCAAAAAATGTGTGCAAATCCATAAAGGAAATTTTAAAGGTGAAGGAGCAGGCCATCCATGTGTTAAAAGATGAGCTGGCTTGGAAGACTATGAGTCTGGCTGAACAGAACTTTAGCTGGAACTCAGGAAACAAACGAGAGTTTATGAACTTTGGAAGAAGAGGCAAGCAACTACTGGGATGTCATGAGGTTATGCAGGGAGAAAACAAGAAGAGCAAGTCCAACTAGAACTTAATCTGGCTACTGTTGTAAAAGACAATAAAACTGTTTCTGTAAATACATTAGCATCAAAAAGAAGCCTATAGAGAATCTCCATCCTTTATTGGATGTGGGAGGAAACTGTGACAAAGGACAAGGAAAGGGCTGGGGTGCTTAATGTCTTCTTTGCCTCAGTCTCTAATAGTAAGACCTGTTCTCTGGGTATCTACCCCCCTGAGCAGGAAGACAGATATGGGGAGCAGAATGAAGCCCCCATTGTCCGAAAGGACAAGATTATTTACCTGCTAGTCCACCTAGACATGACAAGTCTTTGGGGCCAGATGGGATTGTTATGCCCGCTAGTTAGGATCCACCCAAGGGTAGTGGGGGATCTGGCAGAAATGTTCATCAAGCCACTTTCCATCATCTATCAGCAGTCTTGGCTAACTGGGAAGGTATCACTTGACTGGCATTTAGCAAATGTAACACCCATCTAAAAGAAAGACTGGAAGGGAAATACAGGCCTGTCACTTGACTTCAGTGCTGGAGATACTTAGCAAGCAGATCATCTTGACTGACACAATGCAGCACATGCAGGAAAACCAGGTACTCAGGCCTAGTCAGCATGGGTTAATGAAAGTCAAGTCCTGCTTAATTACCCAATCTCCTCCTATGACAAGGAGACCCACTAACTGGAAAAGGGAAAGACTGGGGATATTGTCTGCCTAGACTTTAGGGTCAGTTTTGTTTTATGTTCTATCAGTGATCTGGACAAGGTGATCAAGTGAACCCTCAGTTTGCAGGAAACAGCAGCTTGGGCAGGAGTGTTGATTTGTTTGAAGGTATAAAGGCTCTACAAAAGGATCTGAAGAGTCTGGATCGATGAAAAGGGCCACTTGTATAAGGTTCAACAAGACTAAGTATTGGGTCCTGCACTTGGGTCAAAACAACCCCGTGCAACTCTACACACTCAGTAAAGGGTGGCTACAAAGCTGCTCAGTGGAAAAGAGCCTGCTGATATTAGTTGACAGCTGGATGAATACGAACCAACAGTGTGTCCAGGGAGCCATGAAGGCCAGTAGCATCCTGGCTTGTATCAGAAACAGTGTTGCCAGAAAGACTAGAGAGGAGATTTTTCCCTCTATGCTCAGCACTAATGAGGCTGCTCCTCAAATACTGTGTTCAGTTTGCAGTCCCTCACTACAAGAAAGACAATTGAGCTGCTGGAGCATATCCAAAGAAGGGCAAAGAAGCTAGTGAAGGGTCTAGGGACCAGTTCTTATGAAGAGAGGCTGAAGGAACTGGAATTGTTTAGTCTCCAGGACAGGAGGCTGAGGGGAGACCTTATCACTCTTTACAAGTACCTGAAAGCAAGTCATAGTATAGAGGTTGTTGGTCTCTGCTCCCAAGTAAGAAGAAATAGGACATGAAGAAATGTTCCCAAGTTGTTCTAGAGGAGCTTCAGATTGGATATTGAGAAAAAATTCTTCAGTGAAAAGGTTGTCAAGCACAGGAATAGGCAACCTAGAGAACTGGCAGAGTCATCACCTCTGGAGGTTTTTAAAAGATGTGTAGACTTGTCTTGGGGACACAGTCTAGTGGAGGCTTGGCAGTACTAAGTTAAGGATTGGACTTGGTGATCTTAAAAGTCTTTTCCAACCTAAGTGATTCTATGATTCTACACAGAATAGTAGGCAGTGTTATCTTCTATTAGTTGTGGGGAAACATAGAGGAAGTTGTGATCTCCCTGAGATAATTGAAGGAGTCGATGTTTAGAATTGAGATACAATTTCTTGCTCCAAGGCCTATATCCAGATCATGAGATCATTTCCTTTACATCTTCCTACTTAACCTGTCAAATTGAGATACTTCTCATGCTAGTTGTTTTGATACTAAACTGACACATTGAGATATCACTTTCTATGTGTGAGTTCTTACTCAGTGTTTTGCAGTAATAGTGACAACATCAATATTTAAAAATAAACAACTCGTTTAGTTTTATGTTTGTTAAATAAAGATTGTCCTAAAAAAAAGCAGCTCTTAAAATTCATTAAATTCCATGAGTTAATGTCTCATTAAGTACAAAATGTCATTTAAATGCGAAAATGATTACCTCCCACATTGTTACAGCTACTGCTACAAACCAAAAAATTGCAACAAATCTTTTCTGAGTGCTCTCATCCCACAACAATACCTGGTTTTCCCCCACTGCCTTGCTCATCACTGATAATTTCTTGATTCAGTCTAGCTTGCATTGTGGCAGGTGAGGAATGTTTAAAGTTGGAATAATATTGAAGTGGGCCTTTTGATGTGAGAGGCATTAAAAAAAAAAAAAAAAAGGTGAATTTTAACTCCCAGCCATACTGAGTCTGGTAAACTTTCTTCAAAGCAACCCTTTCGGTGCTGTGTTTTGGATTTGAGGCTAAAATAATTCTAGAAACAAACCAGTGGTTAGTTATTGCTGAACATTGCACCACCCTGCTTCTTTCAGTGAATAGGGTAGGGATGGGATGGGGAAGAATTTGGGAGGAAACACAACTGGGACACCTGATCCAAACTGACAAAATGGATATATTGCACACCATATAACTTCATACTCAGCAATAAAAACTGGAAAGATTAGGAAGAAGGAGACACACCTTGTCTTCCAAGGAGGCCATTGTTCAGTCACCAGCTAAGCACTAGTCTGATCATGGGATGTGCTGAGGAATTGTCTTTGCATAAATTGATTCATCTCTTTCTTTCACTTCTTAAACTGACTTTATCCCAACCCATGAGTTTCCCCAAGTATTTTCTCCATTTTCTCTGCCCCATTCAGCTGAGGTTTGGAGTGAGCAAGTTGCTGTATGTGTACTTGTCTGCTGGCTGGAGTCAACTCACTACCCCTGCTGACATTTACCTGGGTTCATCCAGCATGGGCTCTTTCAATCCGTCAAGACATCTTCAATGACAGCAGGCTCTTCATTGGAAACAAACACATTGTAGTTAATTATAAAGGAGTGTTTGGACTTTCCAGTGTAGGGTAAACAATGACAAACTTGGAAGTACGGTATGAAGATATGTGGATTTATAAAAATAAAAACTCTTTTCTCTGATGTATAATTTTGCTCTTCCTTCAAAGACTAAGGTTGTTCTTTAAATATGGACTGTGACTAGTATATTTAAGATATTCTACTTCATATGCTGTGAACTCCACAAGGCTATGTCTAGCTGAAAAAGAAGAGTGATATAAGAAGAAAAGAAGGCAATTTAGATTAAGAGTACTGTTAACACCCTAATTACATAAAAATAGTAAAGTAGCTTCCGAATGGCAATTATAGGGGGAAAAATTGAAAAAATGTTGCACAAGCAAAGCTAGCTTTGCCCACAGCCATGGTAATTACATGTCTGACTTAAGAAGCTGTGTTTTAGATTATGAATACAATCTTGCAAAACCCTCATGAAGACTGAGAAGATAGAAGGCATTTGGGTAACATCAGAGTATAGGCACAGTTGCCAGCCCGCATTTGGGTAACATCAGAGTATAGGCACAGTTGCCAGCCCCAAAGCTGGTTAAGTGACAACAGCTTGAAGTGAAAATATGGGAATCTAAGAGATCGCAAAGTAAGTGAAACAGTGTTAAGCAGTAAGTAGGTTTGAGTAGCGTTTAAAGAGCAGATACAAACATTCCAAATTCGATAGAAATAACCTACAACATTTATTGTCATGTCCATTTATGAACGTATAGTCTAGAAAATGTTTAAATTTAATATTTTATTAGAGAATATTGATTTTTTTTTATTTCTTGTTTTACTGATGATAGCACTGAATCCTCTATGGGAGATAATAGGGAATGAATGTTGTGCTATATTGTACATAGCAAATTCCCAGTACAAAGTGTTTCTCTGCCCAAATTATCAATGCATTCCTTGAATTGCACCTCCTCTGTCTTCTGTTGCTCTACTTTTGTTATTTTTTATCCTTAATTTTGAATATAAAACACCACTTATAGTTTTTATTAGTGAAGATTTCATGTATACCTCAGTATTTATCTACTAGTTTACCTAAAATATATTATTTTTTTCCCTGAGTTCTTCCAGCCCTCACTATTTTTTTCTTGAAGGTCATTAAATGGTTCCTTATTTCTTCTCTGTTGTGTTGATTTCTAGTGGATAGGTATGAGAGCAACCTGAAAGTTTTACATTCATATCCTTTATCACTCACTTACTCAAGATCTACATGTTGTTACCAGACTATAAGATGACCGAGATTTTTCTTTTTTGTTTCTCTAGGACTGAAGATAAAGAGCTATAGCATGGAAAAAAAAGGTAAGCTGAACTAAATAAATCCTTTTACTGTTGAAGGTAATACATAGCTCAGTAAACACTTGCAGGTGAAAGTATCTCTTGAGGCTCAGTGCATGCCAGTGAACAGTTCAGTCATTTCTGCTGTGTTGGGTTTTTTAACAAGAGTAAACACAGTCCGAAGCAATTTCTTTGTGACTTAAGATCTTAGGTCAGTGCCCTTTGCAGCATTGCCAGATTTGTTCAATGAGTGGGATGATTTCCAGCAGTTAAATTTAAACTCAAATGTCAATTAAAGGACATCAAAGGAAGCCTGTGCATGAACTAGATCCCTATTTTACTGAGGGTGAGACGAGTAGTCAAACTGATACTATGGCTGTAAAGTCTCATACAACACAGGAAGTATACTATTTATCAATAGAAATTTTATTTTCCTGATAAGAAGTAACAATATACAAAAGAAGCGTTATATTTTTTCAGAGTATATTCAAGTTCACATTTTCATCACCATAATCTATGATCAGAAAGGGAGTTATCAAGAGATCTGTCAAATTTACATGTGGAATTAACTGCTTAAAAAGAGACTGTTCAGAGTGGTCCATCCAAAACACAATGCAAAACACAGATGTCACCATTGTCATGGAATATAAATCTATCTACTGTATTTCTTTCCTTCTGACAAATCTACCATTTCTAACCCTCAAAAACAAAAAAAAAGGAAAAGTCCCTCTTGAGTGTTTCTAAATTCAAGTGAACTTGTAAAAAGAGAACCTTCTTCTTTTAGCAGTAGTAAAGTAATTCTGTTTGGAATTTTTTTGATTGATGTCATAATTCTGTAATTATTGATTGATTTAGAATAATTAACCTGAATTATTTTCAAAGATATTGGCTACAGGCTGGTCATTTAAAAAAAATAGTACTCATTTAGCTGGTTCCACTTAAAATACACTTCATATTAATAAGCTGGTACAGAAATGCAGATTTACTATGATTTAAAAATTGAACCAAACCTTTAATTGTCAAGTATGTGTATATTTTATGTCTTGAAGTTCAAACTATTTTAGTTTGCTTTGTAGTTTGCTTCTCTACCTTTGAACTTTTCTTAACATCCAGAAATTTTTCATTCTTCGTGTCTAATGAAGGTGGGGATAGAGAAAGATTGGCCATGATAAAGTCCTCAGTGTTGTAGTGGTTATTCTTTCATGCTTTATTAATAAGATCATAAAATTGACTGGGGTTAGGACAGTATTGGGAGGTTGACTGGGAAAGAAAGCTACCAAAATAAGTGACTAGTGCTCAGAGAACTGGTGAGACATAAGAGTAAGGCAGCCATTTAGAAATGCTGGGGTCCTCTATGAAGCAAGAAACTCTGCAAATTTGCCCCTGCTCAGCTCAGAGGTTTAATAACCTGCATTCAAGGCCATCTTTGATACAGTGAAGCTGTATGATCTTGGGTCATGCTCCAGGAAAAAGAGTAGTATGAGAAAGAGTTGAGAGAAGACTCATCCTCCTATTTTGCTAGGGAGCTACATTTAAGCTGAAACCTTCAGTGTTGCAGGTTGTTGCAGGTGAATATTCACCTCAGACTTGATTACTAACTTGGCATCAGATCCACCTCATCATTATGGGCTTGTTTGACAGTCACTGAACTGTTGGCTGAACCTGATTAACATCACCACACCTGCTCTGCTCTTCTTGCTCAGGTATTGGGGGAACTGCAGCCCTGGTGGGTGAAGTCATAGCCCTGGATCTGCCTTGGTGCAAACCTCAGGTCACCTAGCAATCAAGAGCCAAACAGTGAGTAGCATGAAAACTGATGGAAATTATAGACTAGACTTAAGTCAGCTGCTAGTAGTAATAGGATATTAAGAGGATTGATTCTTTAATTTCCTTTTCTAAGACAAGAAAGCCTGTTAGTTCAGACAGATGACCACATACTGCCTCTTCTCCTTCTACATTTTTATCATCTTAATGTATTAATTAGAAATATAAAAGTATTTTCCCAGGGTCTATTGTGCTAAAAATGAGTATAGAATAAAAACATACAGGATTTTAGTGAAACGTTGCTGGATGCTTAGGACAAAATTTTTCCATAGAAAGATAGTTAATCTTGAAAGCTGAGGACTTACTTTGTAAGAATATAGTTCTATCGACAGAAGAGGGGCAAAAGATGCATTGTCAGGTTTATAATACTTTAGTTCAATCCGTTAAAGATGCCAAGATTAGTGCCACAAGTAAGAAGAAGGAATGTTTGTAGGAATAGAACATTCTAGACCACTATCTGCAAAACTTCTTTAAACTGCCATTTTTCTTAATACAAATTTGAAATTCAAGTTGATAGAATTTTTTTTTAAATTATTTAGAAGACATGGAGAACCTGGCATTCAATTACAGGTGTCATAGTCGTCCTCATACAGATTTAAAGGTTCCCTTTACTGAAATTTACAGATGTGACAGCATTACTTTTAATTTTCAGAAGTATGAGGCATAGACTTCACACCCTCTATGCCTCGGTTACTGACACCCTTGTTACACCAAAATTTCTGCAGCAACTTGAAAGTCTGTCTCAATGATGAGGCCTTTTCCTGTCAAGTCTTACTGGCAACAAGTATTTCACCAGTCCTGCCAACACAGTGATGGCAGCAGTAGGTATAGGATTGACGTGAAAATAATATACCTGTCCATCACTATATCAAGCATACTCCTTGACCTCGCTGTGATTCAGTGTTTAAGGAAATAGAACACACAGCTGAAGCTGAACACAAGCAAGTCAAAGCTAGTGCTATGGGCAGAGAATAAAGTCTCTGCAGAATTCATGAATATATTTTTGTCTACAGATTTAAGCTTGTATTTCAAAACTTTTATTAATATGCTTACATATATTTTGCAGATGGATCAAAGATTGTTCTACTCTACTATGAGCATGATGGCTTAGCACAGTTGTGATATAACAAACTTGCTAGGTCTTGCGGATGACAAACACGGAACTCTGCAAAAGAGAGCAGTTCTACTTCAACAAGAACAACCTTATCTTGCAAGATAGATGGATCAGATAGCAGTCTCTCAAATAAGTTGAGTGACACCTGCATTGAGGCAGAGGCCTCGCAGTCTGATGCTGATTCAATTAAGACCAGGAACACCCGCAAAAGCACGTACTGAGCTCACCACCCTGAAGGTACGGCAAACCACTGAGTTCCCACTTCTGATGACACAAGGAGCCTTACCAAGAACCAGTCAAAAATGTTAATTGACTTAGTCCCACCTCACCCAGAGACTTCAAAGAACTTCCAAAAAAGTATAAAATTGGCACTTGGAGACTGGGATTTTTTGGGGGAGTGGGGGGCGAAATTACCACCTTACCTGATTGAGAGGTTGATGGACCTAAATTTCTCTTCCCCACCCCAAGAAGGAACACTTTTTGCATAAGAATTGCACACCTCTGTCCTTGTCGGCTGTTCCCTAGGAAAATAACTACTAACTCAAGTTATATATATTTACACATATATGTGATCCTTATTAGCCAATAACAGTCTCTTAGTGCTAACACAGCAAGTGGATTTATCAGTGGCAATTCCAAACTTATTTTTAGCTGTCATTTCAAATAAATTACCTACTGTTTACACTAATTCCAACTGGTGGCTTGCCCAGACATCCATCCATACAATCCTGTAGTCATAAACCTTTAACTGAGTCTGCGACTAGAGACAGATCAAAGCGCACCTAGACTCCTCTCTGAGGGGAAGCTTAGAAAGCTAAGGGGTCTATCTTGAACCTTGCAACAAAATGGGAGGGCACCCTTCAGCCAACTGTCAGAGTCATACTTATTTAATGTGACACACAGCACAGTGCTAAAGGAAATAAACTTTGCTTTCAATCTGAGGTCATATAGTTAAAAAAAGGCTGGAGCTAGCAGGGGTATATGGCTTTTGCTAGCAACAGAATCACTCCTGGCTAAAGCACTGTGGACAGGCTAAGGTCTGGTGTGCCTGCAAAAGATGCCCTCATATGTAAATTAATGGATATCGTTTATACATCTGACTTTCTTCTGTGTCCAGTTGTTGAAGAGACGCTGTCCATTCTAGACAAATGCTGATCAGGCTTTAATTTTATTTATCATTGGTCTCTCTTCCCTGTATTCCATTAACTTCCAGGAAAGTCCTTATCAGGGAGCAGCAAGGAGAGCTCTGCAAGGGCAGGGGAACCGGAAGCTGAGCACGATAACAAGGCAGGTAGAAGTCTTGCTTACAAGGGTCCCACAATACCCAAATAAGGTGACCAAAGCAGGTTAAATAACAATTATTAGTTGCAGCCAGGAGTACAAATAATTTATCTTGTCCTTGGTGATGAGGCAGGTCCAAGGTCAAGCTGAAAAGCTGAATCAGTAAAGTCAGACGTGTGATCAGGCCTGAAGACAGTGACCTGGATCAGACACAAGGTCAGTGTTTCCAGGCAAGTCCACGGAACAGAACACAGATCAGGGTTACAGTTTGGATTAGTGGGGTGTCTGGCTAGGCACAGGCATGGCTGCAGCCCCAGTGCAGAACAGGTAAGCAAGAAACAGTGAGAGACTCAGCAGAGGGCCCTGAGTCTTCTGAGTCTTCTTAGAAAGCTTTTGAGGAGATCCTCAACAGGGGCTCCTTCCACCTGCTTCATCATAATGACTTTTATCAGCAAACTGGCATTGAGGTCAGAAAGATAAACTCCTTAAAGCAGAGGCATGCACTTAGGACTTTAACAACCCAATATGTATCAGACACTGCAATTCATCATCAAAGTAATTACGCACTTTTCTATGTTTTTTTTGTAGAAATCCCATATTTTAAGATAATTGTCTTACAATAAGCTCAATAACTTTGGCCTCAAACAGGCAAGATCATTTTAAGATCTACACGGAGACTGTACTTAGCATGAGTAAAACTCACTTTTACACAAGTTTTCTCGGAAACATTATAAGACTATGAAAACCAAAGTTATATTGCAATTGGGTTGTTATTTCTATAGAAATGGATTTTTAAAGGAATTTAGTTTTTTGGTCTTGCTTTGGTAGTAGAAGTATGATTAATCTGCCAGCCATCAGAGTGAGACAAAAAATGCTACTCTGCATTTTTTGTTCATTTAAACATTTCTTTTTACAAGTTTTTGTTTCTCATTTTCTGGTTGTCTAGAATTGCCCCTTGACCTTCTTTCTCTTTATGGATATATGCTTATGTACTTAACTGGATTTATTTTTTTTCTTTCTGCGTGCATTTAGGCCTTCTGAACAAATTTATACTGGTGTACTCATTTTAAGTGTTGGTATTACATCAGATACCAATTCCCACAAAGCAGACTGGCAGTCCATCTGGTTCGGTATCCTATTTCCTGTAATGGCTAGCAACAGTTTCTTGACAGGACATTGCAAGAAATCCAGTACAGCCCAATGTTGATACATTTATTCATTAGGGTATTATTTTCTGCGTCAAAGATGAACTTTGTAACATTAATATGCTTTTATTTTTAAAAAGTTATCTTACAACATGACAGTGATTGTTCTCTATACAAATATATCTTCAATCCTTTCAAACATGAGCTCAGTCTTTTTATGACTCATACTAAGCAATAACAGGCATCTCATGACTCACAAAGCATAACTCTTTTCTCCAGTCAAAACTAAAAGTTTAAATATTCAGTCCTCTGCATTTTAAATTGTCTGTCCAAATCATTAGAGGATTAAATACCTGTTTATGGCATAATTTTTAGAAAGAATATTTGTATAAATTTCAGAGAATGTATTCAGGATTACTTAAGCATATTTGTGTAAATTAGATAATAGCTAACATCTGGAGCACCTGGAATTTATTGAAAGCAAAGATCTGTCATTCAGAAAGTGTGTCAAGTATCTTTTCTCTATATGCAACCAGCAATAGCCCTAATATCGCTGCAATATACAGACGAGTAATTTTCTCCATTTAAATCTTTGGGTTCTGCTAAACTATCACATTCTAATTATTGTGTTACAATACAAGTAAGAAGTTGCTATTGCCTATAATACTCCTGTTGCCTTATAATAGCTTCTGTGTAGAGATTTTTCTTCCTTTTAACTATACACAAATCTCCAGGTCAGTGCATCTGCAGTACCATACACGTTATAAATACCAAGTAATGTGAATGCTGAACAGATGGGTTTTGTGCATATCATCGCTACTTCTTGCCACTGCTTGCAGCTCTGTTTCAAAGCAAAAAGAGCTGAGATTAATCTCTTTTATTGGTATTTGTTTTGGTTTTGTTATTATATTAGAGGCAGCACTTTTAATTATCTTGTGGGTCTTCAAGGGTTCCATGTCATGGCAAGTTCCCAAAAGTAGGTCAGGTGTCACTTGTATTGACAGCTTAAAAGAGAGCAGAAAGATGAGTTGCAATAGATGTTCAGGAAATCAAGCTGGAAGCAGTCACAGAGTGTGTGGTTTTCTTGGCACTCTAAAACTCTCCAAAACACAGGGACTTTAGAAAAAAAAAGACCTTTTAGTACTGATGCTTGCCAACCTTACTTAATCTAACAGTAGGCAAACAACAGAGTATGTTTACAATTATACAAAACATTAATTTTAAGTTGAAATGGAGCCTTGCTATTTATGTATATTGCCTTGTAAATGAACACGCCTTTATGTTAAACTATAAAACATCTAAAAATATATGAAGATGCAAATTAAGGGAGTCAAAACTTCTAATATGGCTGATTTAAAGGTGCCTGCAGAAACTTCGTTTTTCATTTGCATGCCATTGTCATGCTTTGCTTAATTAAAGCATCACAAACACTGGTTTTCAAAGGAACCTTTTCACGTTTCCTGCAGAGGATGACCAATACTTTCTTAATGAGCATTTATTCAGAGTTCTGTGTTCTGTTAATTGTTTAGTGTGCAGTCCTATGCCTTTTTTACTCTGTGTTATTTAGATATTACTTGGAAGACAGAAATTTGTGTGGCATTCATTACTGACCTGTTTGGCTCTTTCATGTAACAGTTCGTTTATATCCATTTGGTCCTTCTGACAGTGCAGATGATACTCCTCATCCTAAAGGTAGGAAATTCAGATAGACACACAGTAAAGGGAAATGCATCTTTTAAACTAAGAGTCCCAAATCTGAGAAATCCATCTTCAGTTCTAACATATAGAATAATATTTAGGTTCATAGAACAACCACTGCTGCTGCAAATGTGAATGCTCACCATTCAGCCAAATCAGACTTCCAGGAATCAAGCTGAATCTCTGCTTTGAGATCTCCTGCAAAGTTCTTAGCTACTTAAGCCACTGAAGTAACTGAAATACTGTCATACTCTGTAAGGATTGACAGTACACAAGATACAATTAATTTGTGAATTTCATTAGTATTTCATAGCACAATAATATCAGAATTCATTGAACATTCTGAAAATTGTATTAGCTTTGTATTTCTTTGTATCCTCCAAACTTTACTCCTACTCTGCTCTCTAGCTCCTAGGGCATTGTATCATGCTGTTATGATGATATTATATACTGTACTTTTTTATGGTTTTCTTTCTTCTCAGTTTTTTTTCACTGTCTGAACAGTATAAATCTTAGCCATCTTTGTAGTTTCTAACTTCAGTTTCCTTATTTTAATAGAGCATCTTCTTGTATCAGCCAATCTAACTCTGCACACCTTGTTACTACTCTATACCAGGTGTTCATGAAAAAGGACAATAATGAAAATGCTAATAATAATTTTAATAACCTGTGAGGCTTCAGAATAAATTTTGAAGAAAATAATAATTGAGTCATGAAAATAAATAATAAATGAAAGCCTGTGATTGTATTTTCCCATTGAGAGATTGCACCAGAGTAATCTGATACCTGCTTTTGACAAGAAATTTTCTGTAAAGGAAATGTAGTTTGACTTTTCTGTAGGACTTCAGGAAAGTATTTGGTATTGTACCCTCAGGGAAGCTAGTAATGAAAATGAAGATAGGGATTAGTACAAGAATTCTATGGTAGATGGCACAAAGGCCTCACAGCACCAACTCCCTCATATCCTTGGATGGCTTCTTTCTGGTACTGTGAACTTGTCTGATTCGCTTAAATATCCCTAACTTCTTCCTTCTCTGCTGTGAACAAAGCTTTGCTTATTCAGAATCTGCCAATAGGCTTAGTGACCTGTGAGGGCTGAGAGTAGGCTTCAAAATGAAACACTAGAAAATTCTACTGTAATAATCTCTTATGATTTCGGTTTGAAGAAACATGTTTTTTAAGATTGAATTATAATTATTTTTGGAGAAACTATAGATCATGTATTACATTGGATAGAAAAACCTCCAACTTTCTGTCTATGCACCGTAAATCTGCAGGTAGGCTGTTGATTCTTTTTTACCTGCTGTTACAGCATAGACGAATAAGTATAAACAGTAATTTCTTCTATGTGTAATATATTTATATGCATTTATATGCACTTGTATATCATAATTGTCAAGGTTTTTAAATGATTAAATAATCTTTGCATACTTACCTGATAAAATACTGCAATCTTCATATTTCTCTCAGAATGTGATAAACATCTTTGTCCTCCTACCTAAAACTCTCTATTTAAAACACAGATTCTAACAGGAATACAAGCAAAATAAGTTTTCTTTCTAACTGTGTCTTGCAATATGAAATATAAAAGATACTCTTCTGACATTGTGGTTTGATTCAGCTTCTAGATTTGAAATTAGTTTTACAGAGTGAAAATGAAATTCAACATTTGAAAAGTAATTACAGTCTATCACTTGCTGACCCAGCTACAAAAACATTGGCAGACATATTGAGGTCATGGCACTACTCATTCTGAGTAATGTTTCCAAGATAGCTATTTTTCTGGTTTCTAAAGTCTACAGCCTAACAGGTGGGTGGCATGCATTCAGTGTGACAGCAATGAGTGTCATTTTATTTTCCATCATTACCTTAGTTGGAATAAAAATGTTTTCTTAACAGTTTATCTCCCACAAAATATTTTGGAGGCTGCTTCAAAGCTCAGTACTAAAATAAATTTGTAGGCTTCCATTTCTATTCTGAACATAATCACTTCATTCCTCCACCTTGTGTTTAACTCAGTTGTCAAACTGTGCCATTACTGCTCACTAGTCTGTGGTTCCACGTAAAGATTATGAAGATGTTTTCCAGATATTTAAAGTGTCTCAATTTTTCTTTATATGGATAGCAAGCTGGGGGTTTTTTTCCTGTTGAGAATTTCTTTTTTTGTCCCTGCTTTATTTTCTTCTGTATGGTGACCAACTACCATATTAAGATACCCTGTTGTTTGCCTACATTGCTACTCAAGAAGAAAAATAATCCTTTGATTGAGGAGTGAAGTTCTACACCATTCAAATTAATTTTAAGGAGGAACTGAAAAGTTAATAGATTTGTGAAGATCCAATGAACATTCGAGGAATACAATAAATAAAACAGCAACAGGAATGTTTCTACTGAAAACAGAGACAAAAAGCATGATAAACAAAGGAAAGACTCAGCTATAAAATGGAGGAACATGAAATCCAAAAATAGATGTCTAGGCACAGTAACATTTCTATAAGTTAGTACAGAACTTTCTTGGAGAATGTAACACCAAATTTTCCCTTCCTGTAAAAAAATTTAAGCACATTGAACATAAAATATCCAAATTAACTCAGGCAGAAAGTGAGAGAACAGAGTCAAACATTTGGCATGCATAAAATGGATTTATTGTTGTCAAAAGATAAATATATGAAAAGCAGCATGAAGATCTCATTGGGCTGACTGAATAAGGATCAGTCATAAATAATAATACAGAGAAAATACCTTGTGAAAATATCTTTTGTCAGCAAAGTAAAAAATAACTAAACAAACAGGACAAGAGATATATATATATCTCTACTCATCAAGAAATACTTCTTAAAAAGAAAACATTTGAAATAGAAAACATCTGAAATAGAAAAATGTAGTAAAAGTTATATATATAAGTATGAAGTCTGCTCTGAAAATTTAATCATTTTGTTTGATTTTTAAAGAATTCAAATGTTACATAAATGTCCTGTGGAAAATTCCTACTAGGAAAATCCAAATTACATCCATCAGGTGCTTAAAATACACAGTTTTATTTAGTTTACTTTCTGCAATTCATCAAACTGTTTCTATTACAGCAATCATGTCACCTGGGAATTGCAGTTCACCAAGTCCATTCTTTCTTGTTGATATGCTTGACAGAGAGCAGTCTTCTGAAGTTCCATCTAGCTTCCTGCCAAACCAAGAGTAGCATCACCTTGTGTGCATCACGAGACATATCATCAGACCTAACACCTATGAATTGTTGTACAGTTATACTGAATTAACTAGAAATGAAGTTTTCCAGGTTGATTTCAAAAAAATGATTCTATATATTTTTTTTCCATAACAAACTTCCTTGAATTTTATATAAAATCGTCCAACAGGAATTTTTTATCTTTCCAAGTAAAGAGCAATTAATTACTTCATAGCATACTGGCTACTGTGATAAAATAACAACATTTTAGTGGTCTGTCTTAGACTTCTGTAGTAATGTAAATCTCTTTGATATATATGCCTTATCTACAAGATGTTCAATGACAATGTCGATTCCTCTGTAACACCTAAGGTACCAGGAGTGTCTGTAAAAAGTTGTAGAAACAAGGACTACAATGGATCTAAGTGTGATACTCTCCTCATTCCTTAGTGAACTGAAATACGTGGAAGTTGTTCTTTGAACAGGCAAGAAGATTTCATCATGCGTATTATGATTATATTCTTAAGTATATCACCTGTATCACTAAACACCTGTTTCCTTGTATATCATTGACAAGGGGAAATAAGTTCATTTTGTGTTACACTGAAATAACTTAATCCAATTAATATTTTGAATTTTCCAAAGGGAATTTGTAAGTCTAGGTGTGTAATGGTTGCAAAGTAGGACAGAATTTACCGGTTTACATAAAGCACTTTTATCATCCTTCATGGTACCAAACACATTCTTACACCAAGAAAAGTGAGAGAAACATGAAGCATCACTTTGGCCTTAAAGAATCTCAAAATCCTTCCTAAAAAGAGAAGCATATTCTAAAAAAATGGTCTCTGATATAACTTTTTTACACTAATCAGTCACTTACACATCATGTATCATTATGTTTTCACCAGTTAATAGCTGATTTAAATTTATATAGCCTAGAGGGGTCCACACAACCCACACAGTGCAGCATTTAGGCTTAATCTTTCTGCAGGTATAGTGGTCAATTGTTTTCTCAAAACATCCTCTGGCATCCATTATGCTATATACAAAAATATAGATGCAGTAGGAACTTTCTATTTTAACAAGGAAGAGGCTAAATTCTGAGCAAAGTAACCTCAAAACCACCATCAAATTTCTAAGAAAAGTATAAATATGACCCTGAAATAGTAATGCAAGAAGCTGCTTTTGAGGAACTGCTTTGCTCTCCGTTTTTCCTTAAGAATGTGCCTGCAGAACCAAGGGAAAAATCTCTCTTCTGAAATAAGCATCCTATTTAGTACTAGTGTGATTGGGGAACTGTGGTCTGAAGTTCAGTAAAGAAGCTTCACAAGATATAGCCTCATTGCCCACAGATTACACAGGATTCTATTCCTTAAAACATTTTGGAGTTTGATCAGGATTTTTCTTATACTAGAATGGGTGAAGTTTAGCTGCCCCTGAAAAGCCTAACAATCCATTTCAAACAAAATTAAATAATACAGAAAGAAAGCACTATAAACTAAGGGGATCTGACACTAAAGACCAAACTGACTGCAGGTACAGACAACTCTATGAGATTTTAGTCCAATTAGGGAATGGCATTAATGAGACATATGGACAGCTCTAAAAGGGGTTCCCATTTACAAGAAGTGTAGCAGGGAGTATCCGGGGAACTACAGACCTGTCAGTCTGACCTCGGTGCCAGGGAAAGTCATGGAACAGGTGATCTTGAGTGCTATCATGAAGCACTTACAAGAGAACCGGGTGATCAGGCCCAGTCAACATGAGTTTACCAGAGACAGGTCCTGCCAAACCAACCTGATCGCCTTCTATGATAAAGTCACTCGGCTGCTGGATGAGGGAAAGGCTGTGGATGTGGTCTTTCTGGGCTTCAGTAAAGCCTTTGACACAGTTTCTCACAGCATTCTGCTACGGAAACTGTCAGCCTCTGGCCTGGACAGATGCACACTCTGCTGGGTAGAAAACTGGTTGGATGGCCAGGCCCAGAGAGTGGTGGGAAATGGTGTTAAGTCCAGCTGGAGGCCACTTACAAGTGGTGTTCCCCAGGGCTCAATGCTAGGTCCAGTCCTGTTCAATGTCTTCATCAATGACCTGGATGAGGGCATAGAGGGTACCCTTAGCAAGTTTGCAGATGACACAAAACTGTGTGCAAGTGTCAATCTGCTGGAGGGTAGGGAGGCTCTGCAAAGGGACCTAAACAGGATGGACCGCTGGGCAGTGTCCAACGGCATGAGGCTCAACACGGCCAAATGCCAGGTCCTGCACTTGGGGCACAACAACCCTATGCAGAACTACAGACTGGGAGAAGCCTGGTTGGAAAACTACCAGGAGGAGAGGGACCTGGGGATGTTGGTCAACAGCCGACTGAACATGAACCAGCAGTGTGCCCAGGTGGCCAAGAAGGCCAATGGCATCCTGGCTTGTATCAGAAATGGTGTGACCAGCAGTTCTAGGGAGGTGATTCTCCCTCTGTACTCTGCACTGCTGAGGCCACTCCTTGAATACTGTGTCCAGTTCTGGGCCCCTCACCACAAGAAGGATGTTGAGGCTCTGGAGTGAGTCCAGAGAAGAGCAACAAAGCTGGTGAAGGGGCTGGAGAACAGGCCCTGTGAGGAGCGACTGAGAGAGCTGGGGTTGTTTAGCCTGGAGAAGAGGAGGCTGACAGGAGACCTCATTACTCTCTACAACTACCTGAAAGGAGGTTGTAGAGAGGAGGGAGCTGGCCTCCTCTCCCAAGTGACAGGGGACAGGACAAGAGGGAATGGCCTCAAGCTCCACCAGGGGAGATTTAGGCTGGAGATTAGGAGGAGGTTTTTCACCGAAAGGGTCATTGGGCATTGGAATAGGCTGCCCAGGGAGGTGGTTGAGTCACCTTCCCTGGAGGTGTTTAAGGCACGGGTGGATGAGGTCTTGAGGGACTTGGTTTAGTGTTAGATAGGAATGGTTGGACTAGAAGATCCGATGGGTCCCTTCCAACCTGATTGTTCTGTGATTCTGTGATTCTGTGATCTTTTTTCATACCAGTTTACTTCATTTAAGTAAGAAAAACTGTGGTTTTTTTAAGAAAACATGAGGCCTAATCAGTATTCTGTGTGACCATCATTTTCTAATAAACTCCATGGAAACCATATTCACTAGACAGACACAAAGTAGTAATTCTCTTTGTAATCTGCTGACATGGGCTGGATTTCAACCTGAGACTGGCAACTGCTAATTCTAGAAGAAATAACCCATGCCTAGGTCTCCTGGATTTTGCTGCCTTAAGAACTGTTATCTGTCTTTCAGTTTTAGGATAACTATGAGAGGGAAGCTGTTGTGCTCTGTGGTTTTTATCTGGGAACATATGAAATTTTAAAAAATTTATTACTTGCGATATATGGAGGAAGTTTTGACCTTTATACTTTAGACTTAACATTTCTGTGATGCTTCAAGGTTTTTACTTAAAAAAACTTTGTCTTTTCACTTTTTTCTCTTGCTAAAGCATTAATATTTTGGGACGAATTCTACAGCCTTCATGCAAATTCAACAGCAGTTGCTTCAGCAAGTGTTCTTGGTGGTGCTACCCATGTGGGTGAGTGGTGTGCAATGCTACAATATGCACACAATGATATGCATTGTGAAAGAACCTTTTTAGACTTCTTCACTTCATACTTTTTGGTTATGCAGGAGGAAACCTGGGATGAAAGAGGAAATGTGGAGAGGAAATCACATTAAAAAACAATTTTGAGATCTGAAATACATTTTAAATGCAGAATGAGTCACCTATATGTATATTTGGTTTATTTATTTTCTTAATTGCATATCAGGCTGAAATAGTCCACACTTTATGGCATAGCTTAATTTAACGTATTTGACTATGATTATACTGATACAGTTGGCTGTTAATCTAATTTTTGCTTTATAGAAGTACAGTTGCCATAGAGATGTTATTTAGAATGAGATTCACTGTGAGAGATTCACAAATAGTTTTAATTTTCCAGCATATTTGAGGTCACATTAATATTTCATCAATGAGGAGTCTGCACAGGAGAGAATCATGACTTAATTGGTCATCAGTGATAAAGTGGTAACATTTTCTTCACAGTCTGAAAAAGTACTATTTGAAAAGTAACATCAAATATTAAGGATGGGGACTATTTTAAAAAGAAAAATGCTCTCTTGTTTGTATTTTCTTCATCCTTGCAGGAAGGAGAAAGCTTTTGTATCAGTAGAAGTGGATAATTGCTATTCAAGGGTATAATTATTAATATGGGCTTCCTACACACAGCTCAGCCAAAGAATCTCAGTTTGGATTCAGGTTATTTAATTAACACTCAGTGATAATGGGGTACAGTTGTGGTGTCCCATGTATAGCCTCACTATCTTACATATTTTTGAATAATGAATGTATACTGATGATACGTGAATTTCAGATTTTTAATAACTACTACGATAATGTGTCACCTAATTTGGATCACTTTTACATACAAGTTTCTAGTAAAGAAAAATTGTGCTCTGGTTCTACCTGTGGACTTCTCAGAGTATAAAGTAAAAGACTAACAGTACAATAGTCCATTGCAGTTCATAGACCTTATAGCTGAGATTCTTAATAATGACTGCCTGAAAATAAACCATAAGCAATC
This sequence comes from Coccyzus lansbergi, assembly GCA_033558105.1. Taxonomy (NCBI): domain Eukaryota; kingdom Metazoa; phylum Chordata; class Aves; order Cuculiformes; family Coccyzidae; genus Coccyzus; species Coccyzus lansbergi. The sequence continues at coordinate 3,458,240 of JAUMJK010000245.1, forward strand.
AAGACCTGGTGAGCTAAAAGCAGCACTGTGCAATACCAAGCAAAACCCTATATCTGAATCTCTTGTTTCATCTACCATTACTAGTATAAACAAATAACTGGGCATCCAAAGGACAGCGAGAGACTAATATTTCTGCACACTAATTTTCTATTTGGTAATTTACTGCTAGTCAAGAGATGAGGTTGAGATATTAACTCAAAACTTGCTTGAAAGACGAGAGAGCCCAGCAGATTTGAATACTACAGAAGGAATAATGAAACATTAAGCACATTTAGCATTTTGTGCTAAAGTCTTGATTTTATTCATTTGCTATCCCTAAGATTGTAGCTAATCTGAACAAAAACAGTTTGAGAGACTGTAATAAATAATTTGTGTACAATTCAATTAAACATTTGCAATTATATGAATTTATAATGCTGTGTAATGTTTTGAATATTTATTATGTATCTATTTTATGTTGAACATATGGTTATACCCTGTAGGACATTTTGCAGGAGACATTCCATTTGAAGCGTTATTTCCTGAAGGAACAAGCCGAAGTATAGTTCTTCTCTATTACTTCAACATGTAATATTATCTCTCTCTACTACATAGTTAAAGATGTTATTTAGTTAACATTTTGTGCAATTAAAATTAAACAAAAATGAGGCACTAACTGCATATACCTTCTCTTTTGGAGGAATGATATTGTAAATAATCTGTAATGGATGTTATTCATGTTGCTCAGTATACTGCTGTGAGCTGTTCAGATGTTATTATGAAAAGTACCGTGTGCAAACATATACAGAACAGAATGATAATATCTATTAAATGAGCTATAGCACCCAATAATATGAACAGTTGTGACACCTCAAGAAAATCAAATGTGTGTTACAAATCTTTATATTATTTTTATACAAGAAAATAATTGTGTTTCTATAATAACTCACAAAATATCATATAGGATACACAAAAATAAGTCCATAATAGTAGGAATGGGTTTGCTTTTTGGAGGAGTAAGGAGTAATCACAGTAAGCACTACAAAGGAAATTTTTCTTAAAAATTGATTTTATGTAACTTGTTTGAATCTTGGAATAGTTTAAATAAATACATGGCTTCCCTCAGAAAATTCATTCATTTTCTTGAGTTTGCTTTTGATGTGAGAAGTACCTTTCCAGTTATCTATCATCCTCAAAGCTGTCATCATGGGTCTTCCACAAGGCGAGACATATTGTGTCTTCTGAACTGTCAGATTGCTTTGGACTGCATCTTGTATGCCTCTGAGTAAAGCAACCTGAAAAGCATTGGTTCCTGGCAGTTACCATCAGCAATATTGCTTTTTTATTCTACAATGGTAAAATAATGGATAAACAGTTGTTTAACACAGCTTTTGACTCTCCCTTAACTTCATACTAGCCATGCTTCCAAGTACATGAAAGATCCAAAAAGACTATTAGTGTCATGAGTGGTTGTTGGTCACTGAGACCAAGTGGTGTATTTAGAGGAGGCAGTGAGGGGTTTTTTATTTCCCAGATGAAGATGTTAGCTTTAGGCTAAAGCTTGGCTTGGTGTTTTTAATGCCTTTGTAAAGGTTTGACCCTGTTTGCTGACAAAGATTTTATTTATCCTAATAAGCATCAGAGACATGCTAAGAGAAGATAGTAGAATTAGCCTTTCTGGTCTTTTTTGTCTTTTTGGTTTTTGTTCTAATATCATTTCCACACCACACTATACTCCCTTGATCATTATCTCCTAAATGCTGAGAGCAAGTGTAAGTACTAATGAAACTTACACTCATTTGTATGACTGAAAATGTACATGCCCTAGTGTAAGGGAAGGTGAGGTGGTTTATTCCTTTGATTGTCAGTACTTTCACTTTCACAGCTTCACTCCTTCAGCCCTTTCTCCATACATTTACTCTGGTAGTCTCAAGTATTTGTAATAAAGCTGTGCAGAGGCATTTGTTGGTACCTAGATATTCCTAACTTCAGGACTGAATATTGTTGAAATTATGTGTCTTCCTAAACATCAGAAGAGAAACAGCTTTCATGCAGACATAGTACATCAATAAAAATGGTTGTTATTATGCTCTCTTTCTCATATTTTATTCTAAGAAGACTATTGTCTTTCTTTCCTGAACCATATGAGCTGTCTCATCAGAAATACTAACCATATTATTGTTGTTAATAACAATATTATGTGATACAGCAAGCTAAGAAACCACAGAATCATAGAATAGTTTAGGTTGCAAGGGACCCTAAAGATCATAGAATCATAGAATCACCAGGCTGGAAGAGACCCACCGGATCATCGAGTCCAACCATTCCTATCAAACACTAAACCATGTCCCTCAGGACCATCATCTAGTGGGAAGGACACTTCCTGGGATGAGGCATCGACAACTTTCCTGGGCAACCTGTTCCAATGCCAGACCACTCTCATGGTGACGATATTCTTCCTTACATCTAGTCTAAATCTGTCCCTCTACAGCTTATAGCCATTGCCCCTCATCCTATCATTGCAAACATTTGTAAACAGTCTCTCTCCAACTCTCTTGTAGACCACTTTCAGGTAGTGGAAGGTCACTATAAGGTATCCTCAGAGCCTTCTCTTTTCCAGGCTGAACAAGCCCAACCATCTCAGCCTGTCCTCATAGCAGAGGTTCTCCAGCCCTCTGATCATCCTTGTAGCCCTCTTCTGGACCCGTTCCCACAGTTTAATATCCTTCTTATATTGAGGATTCCAGAACTGGACTCAATATTCCAGGTGAGGTCTCACAAGAGAGGAATAGAGGGACAGAATCACCTCTCTCGACTTGAGGGCTACACTCCTTTTGGTGCAGCCCAGGATATGGATGGCCTTCTGAGCTGTGAGCACACACTGACGGCTCATGTCGAGCTTCTCATCAACCAGCACACCCAAGTCCTTCTCTATAGTGCTGGTCTCAATTGCATTATCCCCCATCCTGTATTGAAATTGGGGATTGCCCCAACCCAGATGAAGAACCTGGCACTTGACCGTGTTGAACCTCTTGAGGTTCACATGAGGTTCAGTAGTGCATCATTTCCCCATAAGTACAAATACATTAGAAGTTTCCTTTGAAAATTCAAATATTGTAGCTTTTAGATTATAGTTTTAGAAAATTTCAGTCTGCAAAAGTTAGGTTTTCTACCCTTTTAACACCTATTCTTAGTAGAAGTGTTTGTGTATCAGATGTTTTAGGTGAAAAGTATCTGTTCTTAAAGTTGGTGCAAGGACCAACAGGAGTCATTAGAGCTACAAACTTGACTACATAAAAGCCACAAAAAGGCAAACAACTTTTTTAACTCACTCTATGCAAGTCTCCAGTAAGGAGTTTTCTACTCATCATCTTGACTTCACAACCTTGAGTATGTCAAGAGTATGTGCTATGTTTATTCATCAATACAGAATGGCTTAGGGAGCGTATGAGAGGAGAAGAAGGAATATTTTTCATTTCTTAACTCATCCGGTCTTCCTTTTATCCTTGTTCAAAGCCAGTGTTACCTTTTAAAGTATCAAATCTGCCATTTTACATATGGAGGACGGAATCTGGAATTCAACAAGCAAGTAGAATAGTTCCATCATAGTTCAAGCCCTTCTCCTCTTGATTCAATAACTCATGCAATTTGGATTTCTCATCCAAAGTACAAACACAATGATGGCTGATTTTATGTCAGTCACAATGACTGTAGAATACACATGGGTGTTATATCACAGAAAGTGGCAATGACACTATCAGGTTAGAATTGTGCAATCAAATTCTAGCCCGGTGGTTCTTTAGCTCAGTGATACATTGTTGAGAGGTTTTTTAATTATCTTAGCACTCTCAGGTATAATCTACGGAAAGAGGAAGCTGACACTGCGGCTTGCATAGGTAGCATTTTATTGTTTTAACCTTAAAAGGTTATATGAATTTGTAACTGAGTGGGTCTTTCCTAATATTTTTTTTTCTTGTTTGTAAGAGTTTGCGTGCTGTTTTTATAATGTTTTCATTGATGTCAGACCGTGGTATAAAAACAAGACTAGCACTGTACTAATTTACCCCAGGGTCTCCTGTGTCTTCCTTTGCCTCTCTCCTTGTGCAACTGGCATAGCTGCAGGACTGTTTACTCCACGGCTTATTTCCCCTTTATCTTTGATGTCCCAGGATGTCAAAGGCTGTGAATTTAATATTGATTTTATAAAGTACTTTTACTGTAACATGTCAGTTAGGATTAGCCTCAACCTCGAGGAAGCTCAGGCACTGAGCTGGATTTGCACGCGATGTGGCTCTCCAGCTCTCAGACTCTTTTCCCAAGCGAATGCTTTATTTATAAGAGTGACAGTGTGCTGTGAAAGCAGGGACAGCACACAGCCCCAAGCTATCTCTGTGTCTTGTATACACAACGTCAGTGCCCTGTGTATACATTAGGCTTGAAAATGTAAGTGGATCAGAGAGACGTATCATTTGCTGGTATGTAAACAGACAGATGAGTTTATAGATCGCATTAAACCCCAGTGGCTGTAACTAGTGGAAGAGTCTTCCTGGAGTCCCATCCTCCATCTCATTCCTCATTGCTCCTCCTTATACCATCAATATCAACACCACAAGCAGGACTCACCACCTTTAGGGAGAAATTAAAGGCACCTTTCCAAAGGAGTAATCATAGCTGAACAATATTCTCGCCTCAGTATTGTTCCCTGAACGTTTTATAGCTCCTTTGAAATGGCAGGGTCTGCTGGCAGAATGTATTAATGCACAAATTAATCTGTAAAGTTTGTTCATAATTCAATATTGATCATTGATAACAAAAGTGAAAAGTTTGTCTTGATCTCTCCCTTTTTTTCTCCCTTTTTTAACTCCTTCTTTTACTTCATGCTTTTGGGAAAGAAAAAAGAATGTTATGGCCATATTTTGTGTCTAAAACAGCTTCGTCTAAAGACTGATAAAGCTTGGAATTATACTCTCAGGGGGGTAACCACCAGTTTTCTTGTGTATGGAGCAAACCATGTCAACTGATTACACATTGATAATGAAAGATTAACTATTTAATGCATTACCTTTTTGTAAGCACATAGAACAGCTGTGCACTCGGGCTGTGTCTCCCCCATTCATGGCATATTTTATTTTTCATAGCTCCCCAGTTGCTCTGAGCTTGCTTTCCTCCTCAGCTGGGACTTGAGTTAGCTTAGGTCTCCTGAGCATGTTGAAAATATTTCTTGTTTGGTTCATTAATTATTCCATAAGCCTTGAATTTGAAGCGTATGTACACTTATGGCAATGCATAAATAATAGCAAAGTTATAATCCTTTACAGGCAGCATGTATTGCTGATTATAAACCATCTTTCATGTAGCTGCATTATCACTCTTTTTAATGTATTATGTTGCTCTATCTAGGTATATATGACAGTCTGAGTCTTGCTTTAAGCCATTTCCATAAGATATAAGATCTTCCACTGTAAAAGCTGAAGGAGTTCATAGTTCAAGAATTTTGCTGAAGATGGAAAATGGAATGGTAAAATTTATCGTATTTTCCTGTTTCATATAATATGACAAATACAGAAACTATAGAGCGACATTTGTGGTGTCAGTTGTTGCAGGGAACAAATTGGAAGCACAAAATTGAAAGTGACTGAAATGAAACAGCATTTTTTTGTGAAATGTGGCAAACATGACTATAAGTTATAAAGACAAGGTCAGAAAACTTTTCACATATAACTGCATAAATTGACAACCAACCCAAAATCTGCAAATAAAACTCTAAAAATAGTATTTCAAAATTTAAATCGGTGGCATTTTCTCTTGGTATCCACTCTCCCACTTCTTACCCGTGAGAGAGATGCTGAGTAGAAATAGCCCCAGACAATCTTTTATACATTTTTCTCCAAGACAAGAGTATTCCTAATATTATGCTAAAATGAAAGTTTCGACACTGGATATCAACACACAGAATTTTGGACATGTGTCAATTAAATAATCAGATTAAGTCTCTAAAGCATTTTGAGTGCAGCCTGTCAGTACTGCTGATGTTACAGCAAGACCATAAATATTTTATATACTTGAGAATACCACCTCTTCTGTTTCCTTTGCATTAGGTATATAGCATATCATCTTGGCTTTGTGTAGAATTCAAACATTGCTTTATGTCTGCATAATATGATGTGCTAATTTTTTCAGACAATGGATTTAGTAAGAAACTTACCCTCAGAGAACTCTGATTATACATTTAAAAGTATGTACTGAATAAACAAGGATAGCATATAAATCTGCAGGGAAAAAAAATCAGTTGGCTAAATTTTCTTTCAGTTTCTATGAAATTTATGCATACAAACTATGTTGAAATACCTGTGAGGGTTTGCTTTAAAATTCAATAAAACCCAATGAAATTCCAAACTTTGTATTTAATTTTTTTGTAACCAAATGTTTAGTACATCATAATACAAATTCAGCATGCTTTAATTCACAAATACATGACAAAATAAGCATCCAAATACAAATTGTACAGAGTATATGCTTAAATTTCTCAGACTTTGCACACACCCTATCATATTAAAGCATCCAAATTTTCCCTGAGCAGTATGTCCACTGGAACACATCAGTAAAGCTAGACTTTGGGGAATGCCTCACTCCGCAAAAACAATCCATGCATATATGTAGATCCATTCATAGGATATTTTTACTTATTATTATTCATATATATGTATTGTTTCATGGGAGCATATGATCAAGCGAATTTTAACAGACTTGCTTTTATGGATGGTTGTGGATGTCTTCTTTTCTTTTGCATGATAAAGGGATACACAGAAATCAAAAATTTTTCATACTTTGCAGCCTGAGCTGTAAACTATGAGTTAGGGTCTTTTCCATCATAGACCAAACAAAGCCTGACAAAACTGTCAGCAAACTTCTAAGGTTTTATGCGCAAAGTTTCAAAAAAAATGCAAACTCATTTCATGCCTCATTTATAAAGTATGGAATTGTTACTGTTGCTTCTTCATACAGCAGAAGGAGACACAGAAATTTTAATACTGCTTAATATCACCTAAAAACACTGTGGTGCAGTCAAGAATTGAATGAATGTCTCTGAATCCCTGTTCACAGCAAACTGGTTTGCTTTCATCCAATAATCTCTGACTGCCAGAGGCTATTTCAGGGTGGCCTAAATTAAAAGAACCCTGAGGAAATGTTAATTTGTGCCATAAGGTCAAAGCAGTCTCTTAACCTGAGGACTCTGTTAGTACTATGGTGGTATAGTCCCTTTTACTGTTTTTTTCCTGTTGCTCAGCTGAGCACAACCTAGCCAGTCCGAAGCACTAGAAACTGAGGTGTTCAAAATTATTTGCCACGAGAACATGTTGAACTTCAATTTATGTAAAAAATGTTCAGAGTAAGGTTGTTAAGAAATTGTTTATATTTTTCTGTGTGTAGCAAAGTACTGTAAAACTGTCAAAACTGTCTTGTTTCTACCCTGTTCTTGAATACTTACATTTTCAAAAGAAAAAAGTTAAAAGATAGATACATATACTGACTATTCATAATTTTTCTTTTTTCCCCTGAAGTATAGTACTTCCACAATACTGGTAAGAATGTGAATGCTTGTAAAGAGCAAATAAAGTGAAGAAGGATAGTTCACTTGAATAGCTGTTCAAAATTTGAATAAATTCTTATTAACAGTCTTTAGAAATATTTGACCAGTTCTTCCCATACATACTGCAATAATACACATGGATGCATTTCAGTATATATAACGTCAGCTTTTTGTATATTTATGCATTTTTTCATTAAACTATGAAGTGATTTGTCCCATATACCATGCTATTGACTTTAGTCATCAGCAAAGATAAATTTAAACACGGTTACCTCAAAAGCAGTGTAGCTGTACAGTTCATCTACAATGCTATCTTCATCATTTTGGGCCAAATCCTGAGTGTCAGCTCTGACTTCAGCATTATTACTGCATACAGCAGTATTGTTGGATGGATGAGAAGGAAACTTCTCTTCTTCACAAAGAGAAAACAAACACTTTTCCTAATGTTTCAGTGAATTAAGTTTGGAAATGTGGCCATAAAAGCATTGTCATATTTTGTAAATCTTGTGTGCCAACGAGATACAAAAAGCAACACATTGTAAGTATCAGCTGCATGTTTGTGTGCTGCCTGTCTCAATTTCAAGAATTACTTTCATCCCACTTTCATCCCAAGCCTGTTGAGAAATTGTTGTCAGTTTATGGAGGTTCTGCTTTGTGTGTTGGTATTTGTTATTCTTGCACTAAGCATCTATGGATTCAAACTTTTCCTGTTTGCTTCTCAAAGCCACCCACATAAACTGCCATTTTTCTTTCTTCACCGTATTTCTGGTTTTGTGGATTTTCAATTATGTATTTATTCTTCTATTTTTATGTATTTTCTGTTCATAGTTGCATGCTTCAATTTTACAGTTTAATGCATACATTTTTTGTCATTGGGAATTTGTCTTACTTTTAGGAAGACAATGTGATAGTATTCTGTTGTGTTTTAACTGTATCTCCTTTTAAGGTTTTGCAGGAAACATCTAGCTAGAACTGATGCTTTAGTAAGGACAGAGTGTGCAGGACAATCATTCATCTCAAACCACAGTGATTACACAGCTGTGTTGCTGGTGAAAGGGAATCTGGAACAGATGCTTTAAAATCAGGGTCACCTATTTTAATATAGTGAGGAATGTTTTGGTAAAATGTAGTACATTTCAAGCTCAACCATACAAGCTTTTCATCCTTTGTCAGTGGACAAACAGCTGCACTGAACTGCAGCCATGTCTACAGATTTTGACTGGCCAGTGACTTTAGGGAATCCCTTTTCAGCGCTAAGATATTAAAATACTGGTTATACGTGCCTCTTCTGTCTAAGATTCTGAATTAGTTTATGACACGAATTTGTTGATAATGTTTTCATATAAGTAGAGGACAGAGGACAATTCTGCTTCTTTTAAATGATAATTCCCCCATTTCTTGATCCTTGCACTCGTTGTTACCACCACATCTTATTTTGCCTGCTTAGTCATTCCTTCTTCCTAAATGCAGTTGTGATGGCAAGACACAAATTTGTATGTCCCACTTGGCGGTCACTTTAGAGGGCTTCTAAAGATGTCCTGCTTTCCCAAGGACAAGAAAGAAACACTTCTTCACCAAAGACTAAATTTCAGAGTACAATCTGAATAAGAATTAAGATAGGAATGATGATAACAAAACACCCCTGAAAGTATAGATAGAGCATTATTTTCAGATCCCACTGATCCCTCAGGTGTTTTCTACCAAGTCTTGCTTGGCTATTCCAGTCTTCTTGGCTTTATATACTGTGTTAAAATTAGCTACATCCTTGAAAGGCTTATTAAATGTCATTGGATGTATTCAAGCATTTACATGTTTTGGTGTTCTGCCTTGTTTTGAGCAGTATAACTTAATCAGCAGTCATGTAGCAACATCAAGGACAAGTACAATAATAGCCTTGTGTTCTATTTTTCATTAGTTGAGGAGCTTGTACTGCCTTCCATTGAACTTGATTCATTTATCTTTTCTTCTAAAAACAAATACAGAAATATATTTTTAATTAGCAATGAAATAGCATATGTGATAAGTTGCTTTTATCAAACTCCATATAATGGTGATAAATGTTGATATTATACTCAATTTGGAGTCTCCCCTATTTATGTTATATTACAGTTCTTTCAGGACTTGGCAGGCTGACCCCATGAACTATCCTAAACAGGTACAAATTAGGATTATATCCAAAATATATTCTAAATCACTGTGGAAAAATAATGAAAAACTGGGGGAATTAGACCCCAAGTTTCCCTAAATTTTCCCCAGGGTTAAATACACTGTGATTTTATAGCAGTTTTAGCATGAAGATGCAGTTGTTATTCCCAGGAAAGGAATGTAGTTACCATGGAAAAGGCCTGTTCTGGTTAAGTAGAATGTCCAGCATCTGTGGAATGGAGAACGGGATGTTCTCTTTGATACAGACACTCTCTGTTAGCAGGATGGGCGTGGAACTGCAAAGATAACCACGTAGCTGCTGCCAAGGAAGATGGTGCCCTTCAGCTGAACTTTGCTCATTACAATGTCACTATAACATCAGAACATAACTTTATTCCAGAGGCTACCTGCCACCGAGGGATGACCACTCCTAAATGGGCATGCAGTATAAATTTTACTGACTATACTTTTAAACATGAAGTGAGAGATTTTTACACCAATGAAGAATAAAAGAATTTATGACTAAAGACACTCAGTTTTGACCTAAAGGTAAAGAAACCATATGAAAATGAAACAGAAAGAGGAAAGTGTAGAGAAGATCTCCACTGGAACTTCTGGGATCAGTCAACAGTCCCCTCCATAGGGACACCTATTGGGTAAGAATTGTGTGTCACGTGTGTTTATCTATTCACATCACACTAACTGCTAGTGCTTATCACTGCTTGGAGTTAGACTGCATATCACTCCGGATGTCTTTTTGCAGTTACTGTCTTATCACTGGCTACTTTCAAATTCTTATCCTGTCATGAATCTATATAATAAAATTAGTTGGTACACACATAAAAGTTTCTGGAAACTTTAATAATCTATATAAAGGATGTAAGAGATTTTCCCCACTGATGCTGTTGTTGCAGTTCTGGTAGGCTGGCCAAACCGTAAAGGACCCAAGGTTAGCCCCCTTTCTATGAGGGAATTGTCCCAGTGATGCTGTCAGTGTGACCTTATCAGGCTGGTCAAATTGCAAAGAGTCTGAGGAGATTCCTCTGTTTTCCCTTACACTAACAAAAACATAACAATCAGGAAATGTATCACTGAGCATTGTGACAATGACTTCTTTAACACCTTGAAAAATAAATACAATGTGCTACTCCCATTTGCAGAAGTCAGTTGCAAATTGTTGTATACTAACCAGAATTTTCAGGGGTAAGGTTTTCATTTTCTTCCAAGAAAATTCATACTTTGCTGTTCAAAAATGCAGTTAGTTGTTGCACAGCCTCTGTCCAGGCTTCAGTTGAAAGATTATTTCAATAGTAAACTAAGATTTTGCCTAAGAGTTCCTGCTCTACAGAAAATGTATATAGCTGTTAAAGATTGACTTCATCTTTGCAAAGTATCTGCTTTTGTTTCTCAGGCTAGCGTTTCTCCTAATGCTCATTTTAAAAAAAAGGATTTACAGTTTCAGTCACTGATGTGTTTAAATTTTATTTTTTTTAATTGTGATTCTATGTAATAGTAATGTAAGTGCTGTCTCTTCAGAGGCAAAACAGCATAAAATTTTAATGTAAACCTTTTCCTGGTTGTTTAAGTGTGTTTGGCTAACTTGACATATTTTGTGTAGCTTTTAGAGATAACAAATCACTTATGATCATGGATAATCATGGCTACTCAATATTAATATTCACAGTCCAAATTGTAGTAACATAGGTAACATATTTAAATGAACAGACTGTGTTCTCAAAGTAGAAACGCATTCAGTAGCTTTAAGATAAAATCGTTATGTGCTTACTTGCACAGTACGACACCATGATGATTGTAAATCACACATAAAACTTGGCTTCTGAGGGTCATTTCTGAAGTTGTTTTATGATCTCATGCTTTAATCTCCAGCAAAGTTCTCAGACAAAAAGTGAAGAAGAAGATTTGAATCAAATGTAAATAACATATATTGTAACATTAAGTGAAAAGGCAGTAAATTCATATTTTGCTCCTGTGTTTATTTTGTAGAAAAATTTCATCACAAAAAAATAATGCAAAACCAGGTTTTTACTTCTTTACTGGAAGCTGGTTTGGGAGTAAGATGAGTACAGCAAATATGTTACCCAGAAAAAAAGAGTTGCCTTATAATATCTGCCATCTATGATTATTATAACCTCACAGACAAGTATAATTACAGTGTGTGATGTCTGTTTATGTCTATGAAAGCTTTGATTATGTAGTCTTATCTGTATTATACTGCAAAACAACAAACAATTATACTGCATAGTAACTCTAATCCAATACAAATGCCCTGAGCCATGAGTGTCACTTCAAATTGCAAGGATTTATGTGATACTTATAACTGCCTTTTTCAGCTGAATTTGACCACAAAGTACATACTGTTACACCGATTTTTAGAATCTGGAAGCTGATTAATAGACTGCAGAGAGGAATGTAATTACTTAAATAAGAGTACATATATTAAAAATCTAATTACTCAAAATTTTCATTGTCCGATATAGAAATGAAAAGAGAGGCAGCAGTAAATCTGTAATGATTAAAATATTAAGACAGGACCCCTTGAATTTTAGAGAGTGAATTGATTTTGAACAGTAAAATTCATCATGTTGTTGATGTGCACGTTGCAACTATTACATTTCATAGATCACATCTCTATTTGATTCTTGAAAAATTCTGAGCATTGTAAGACAACAACCAGAAAAAAAAGTGGGCACTGTGTTTTGTTTATATTTGTGAATTTTGCTTATTTTTTTAATTAAATAAGTATTTGGAAAGAAATGGACGGATAGAACTGAACACAGAGTTTGTATACAGCTGATGCCATCTCTCAACTTGAAATAAAGTTGAACCTCTAATCTAGAGGTAACCAGTTCAATAGCCAAAGGTGTCCAGAGAGATAACAAAGGGACTCTAGAATATGTTCTTGCAATATGTGATGCCCATGTATAGCCCATATAAAGTGTCACAGCCAATTTGATACATAATGCGGGGTCACTAAAGGAAATAATGAAGCAATATGAATGCTCACTCTAGTAGGGGTGACAAGTCACTTTCTAAGCAGTGCCTAAATTGTAAGAGATCTTTGGTTTCCCACTTCCTCACTGCAATCACGTTATGAGAAGATTAACTAGAGGAAGTTGGTGTCAGAGCCCATTCTTAGGGTTTTGTCTGCCTGGGCTCAGGGCCAGAACTGACAGTGCAGCTGTGTGGCCTTGAATCCAACAACTGTTAGAGGAAGGTTTGTAAGAAACCTCAGCAGAGGCTGTCCCCCTTCACTCAGGAGCTGCATTAAAGCTGAATGATTTCCTTTGGTCCTTGCCTCAGCTACACTGCAGCCACGCAGATGCCTGGCCACATACCTCACTGATCTGGACCTGATCGCTGACCAGGACTTCCTGGCTTGACCTTGGATCTGGTTTACTGCGTATGGACTTGCTTGCTGGCCAGCGTATTGGGTAATGGTCCCCAGACCTGCTCTGCTCTCTTTGTTGAGGTACAGTGTGGTTCTGCCAATTATCAGGTCATTGCCTCTGCTGCCTTGGTGTCATCCTTGGCTCTGGCTCACCCCCCAGCAAAACAGCCTGCTCTTGCTGTTCTTTCTCTGTTGGAACCCAAAGCAATCGCAGTTTGACCACTGCTAGAATGAAGAAAGCATCTAAGAAAATAAAGTCTGTGTTTTACTTCACCTTGTTTAGGCTTAGCTTTCAGTTTCTGTTATTCTTTCAGTTTGTGAGTACAGACATTTCTTTTTTATGTGCATTTCCTTTGTGCCATTAAAAATTTGCAGAGCCATTAATGGAGAGGTTGATAATTGATACTTTCAATGAGGCTAAGGTAAAACATTCACACTTTAAACATCCTAGTCTTCTCATATATAATGTTTCTACTTTCATTTAATTGTATTTATTTGGAATTAAATATATAAGATCAAGCTTCTGAGTGTCAATAATACAATAATGTTCCTAGTAGCAGTAAAGATGCATTCTTTACATAGTCATAAATGTAAATCAGAGCAAGTAACATTGACACAGTATGTACAGTGTCTTTCTTCTTTCAGTATAACCTTAGCATACAAGTTAGAGAACTTCAGTAAGGTAAAATGAGCCCCCTTATTCATACCATTTATTCTTCAGCTTGCTCCATGAATATAGAAATAAATTGAGACACTTAAAATAAGCTTTGGCACAAGCACTCGAGCACACTCTACTAAGTTTTTTTTTTGCTTCTCATGATTTAGAATCCAATAGCTGAGAATGTTTTAAGACAGAGGAAATTGCTTATGTAGAAGTGAGGCTATGATTTTGCCAAGATTAGTGATTAATTTATCTTTGCAGCATTTATTTGATTTATTTGATTGCAAAAATTTTCTTTGTCTAAAATCAAACTGAGCTTTCATGAACGGCTTTTCCATTATTTTGTACAACCTATCATAATAAAAAGCTGAAAATAACTCCCAGACACAGATGCTATAGCTAGCATCACGAAACATAACTTTAAAAGCTGTAATCTAATTCTTTATCTGCCTGTTACAGAACTGACTGTGGTTCCTCAGGATTCTCCAAATCTCTTATCAAATACAGAAAATATTACTTATACTGATGTAATTTTGTGTCATTTGCAAACTTTGAAAATCCATTGTATTATATACAGCTATACAGTATAGAAACTTTCTAAGTGAGATGTTGAGACATGAAAGACTCATTGAGAACTGTATCACACTGGAAAAGCCCAGTTTTCACATGAAGAAGTTCAGTCAGTCAGGAAAATTAAAGTACAAAAGAAGTTTTTTTGAAAGGAAGGAGTACCAAATTCAGGAGAACACATTTTTCTGATGCAACTTTTTGAAATGCTTTTTCTAACTTAAACCAGGAATAACAGATGCAGGCAAGATAAATAAAAGAATTGTATATGAATCTATTTCTGAATAAAAAAAATACTTTGAAAATAGTTTCATTTAACACTTGCAGAAAAGGAAAACAGATTTTATCTAAGTACAGGGCAGTTCTTTTCTTGCTTTCTTAACCCTCTGAACGTGTTCAAGAAGACAGGAAAAAAAACCCAAAGTACTTTCGTGCTATTCCAAAACAGAACCAACAGCAGACTGTGCATACTTACAGTGCATACACCTGAAGTCCTTCATGGTGAGCAACCTGGTGTTGCAGCACAGCAATAATAATTAAAATAAAAGCTACCCCCATGTTCGAAATGCCTTTTAACCAGGACTGCTACGATTCTACTGACTGGCTCTGTGCACATATATATGTGCCTGTATGGATGTGTCCCTGAGACTAACTAGCAAGAGCCTGAATAGTTCAACACCCAGAGAATGACAACTGTTTATTTTTTAATACTGGCTTACCTCATAGCAGCAAGGGCGTGGTTTTGTATAGCACCTAGAAACATTGTAGTATGTGAGTACTCACTATCTGTATTGATTGTTAAGAAGTTTGGCTACAACTTTTCTGCCGAACTAAGTAGGTCAAGTTTGAGTAAGATCCACTTAGTAACACATCTCAATATAACTCCATTCAAACAACCAACATATCTCTTTTCTGAATGACGCTCTACTGTGAACCTTTGACTGTGTAAGGACATGCAAGACACTACTCGATCGCAAATATGCATAGCAAAATACTTGCTCCTTCCTTCACAACCAGAATGATCAGGTTTGTCCTACTGTCACCTCACAATACTTATACAAAGATACATACTGGGATTAAAGTTCCAGTCACTGGTGCTTCGGCATGAAATCACACAAAAGCTGACCTTGCTACAAATCTTAAAATAAAGCTGCCTCAGCATGAATGTCCAAGATACAACATTTTCTTTTCATTAAAAGGAAAACAGGCTGATTTTCCTTTGTTACTGTGTTAAAGTAACTAGCAGAACAAGGGCTACATTAGGATAGATCAACAAGGAGTAAAATTTCCTTCATGGTAAAGAAAGAACCCACATTTCAAATAAATGTTCTGGCTTTTTAATATGAAGCTGACCTAGCATTTTTTATTCCTGAGTCACACACAGAAATGTTGCTGTGCAGTGGACCGTAGCAGCATGAAAAGACTGATCATTTCACAGACTTATGGAATCCCAGTAGGATTTTCTTTCTAAATATATACTGTATACAATACTCACAGGCAGAGACTTAAACCAGTGTTTATACTCTGATATCAGCGTTGCTGTTGCTGGGAAAGTGTCATTTCAAAACTTGAGTGAAACCTAAGACTCTTAAAGTAAATGTGTATCAAACACTTCGAAAATTACCCACAAAAATATTTTGAATTAATAAATATTTATTTAAGTTACTGGAGTGTTATCTGAAATGATCTGACTTCTTAAAAAGCCTTTTTAATCACTTTAATTACCCTCACTCTAAGAATGACATAAAAGGTACATAAAGGGAAAGATATTTCTTTGCAGACAGCCTTGAATGTAAAGTTGATACTGTAATTGTTTACAGGTTTTTCTTTTCTATCATTACCTTCCCACGTGAAGGTCGTCAGTGTCTGTTGAAGAAACAGACACTCTACTGACGGTTCACAGAATCATCAAGCTACTGTAACTTTGCAAGAACAAATTCATTCTCTGAATCACTAGCCAACTATAGACTACATAGGATATAGTTGATAACATATATTTGTAAATTCCTTTTATCTTTTACATGTAACGTTTCAGCAGAATTGCACCTGGTTTCCATTTACAATTAGTTAGAGGCACATATTCTGTAATATTTTTTCTGTATTAATCTGGGATTTAAAATTATACTAATGGAGAACACTTGATTTTGTCAGCTTTTTGTAGAGGAGACACATAAAGTGACTGTTTTGGTGAAATTTTCACTGTTTATGACTGGGAGAGAAGCCAGAAGAAGGCACAGAGGAGTAATTTTGGAGGAGAGTCTCCACCAGTGATGACACTGCTCACACTGAAACACTCAGTCATTCTGCAAAGGAAAATGGAGCTAGATCCAAATGCCCAAGAGTAGTGAAGCCAGCTGTACCCAGACTCCCATGAGACACACATACACACACACACACCAACTTGATGGCCACTTCACCTAATTGCTACCCAGTTCAGTTTCATATTTGCTGTTGCTCATGTGCTCATTCACATGTCCTCATGTGTTCCAGTTGCTGGTACTACAGACATCATGGTCTGACTCCAGATGGGGCACTCAGAGTCCATACACACGTATACACACAGAATATAGATTCTATCACCCAAGAAAGAGTTCAGAAGGAATTTAATAATGGGATAAGGCAAACTGCGCTGGCCAGATGTAAGGCAGGGCTGCACAAGCATACCCACCAGCAAACCATTTATACATAACAGATACTTTTTGTCCCCTTATTCCTCTATTTTCCCCACAATTATTCCTCCCCAAATTGCCAAAATTCCTCCTTATTCCTGCCTTTAATTCATCTGCTAAAATAAATCCTGTGCAATCCCAAAATGGTACTTTCCTGCATCTCATAATGTGCTCAGTACCCTTAGGTGGAAACCCCTATCAGTCCAAAATGTGCTCCAGCATTTCACACCTGGAGAACAGGGCTCAGGTTCTCCTGGAACAGATGTTAACATATCCCTTCCTTTCTGCCCTTAATTTGTATTCCTTACCTACTTTTGTGTCCTGTGCTCCCCTGGATGCATGGAGATGGGCTGATGGCTGTGATTGGCTTGGAAGAAACCTCATTCAACTGCCCTTACATCTCTGTGCTCCTCTGTGGGTCTGCAGACAGGCCTTTGCCACATAACACATTCTGAAGGTAAGCTGCAGTAGTAATTACTTAGCAGGCAAAACGTCCTCAAAACAGAATAGTCAAGAAGTTGTTGTACCTCCAGTACAGATTTGTGAAGTAACAGCAACTTACCTTGTAGCAGATATAAGGATAAGTCCCATCGTGTCTGGGGCTGCTTGTGATTAGAACAGCAATGGCTGCAGTAAATGATTCCTAAAACTGTTACCCACTATCAAAAATATAAGCAGAGATTTTTATATATTTTCCTGCATAAATAGAGACAAAATCTTAGTGCATATTTAATCTAAGAAAGCAGGAGAGAATACTCTAATCTCAGGTAATTTGTTTGCAAACTGAAAGTCTTTTTGACCATTATGCAGTATAACTGAGTTGGGAACAAAGAGGATGTTGGTTCCAGTGGAGTTTCAGTTGGCAGGTTATAGACCTTCCACACCTAGTGGGGACTTATAACAGAAGTGTCCAAACTACTCCTTGCCATCACTGGTAATTCCATGATAATTCTATCAACTCTCTTGATCATGTACATGTATTTTCCTTGTTCCCATGTTCTTGCAATTTCAATCTGCTGTTGTTTATTTTCATACCAGTTTGGAACTTTAATTAATATTCATAGGTAGGACTCTCACCTGTCATCTTTGGTAGTGGAATGACAGAAAACGAACTTTGCAGATTAAATTCTCGGTGATTTTGTGAATAGTAAAACTATGAGTTAAAAAAGAATACAAGAAAGTATTGTGGGAGAGAGCTTTCAACAAGGGACAACACTATTCCTTAAAGGTACCTATCTCAATTAGTGCATACTACAAGTTATTAGAAAGGACTCAGGATTCCCCATTTCAATTACTTCTATTAAATACATAGAATGGTACTAGAAAACAATTTTGTATATAATTTAAGAGAAGATGCAGACCTCATCTAAAAGGGTATAACATTTAACAAGGTGAGATAAAGGGTATCACGATTCCCTAACAGTCTCTCAAATAAGTTCTTATCTGCTGGTGCCAAGAGAAAGTGAAAGCTGGAGGATTCTGGATTTCCATAGACATTTTACATTCAGTAACTAGTGAAGGGAAATGTTTTAATGTAGTGACATTCAATAAGTAGAAAACACAGATATTACATTTAAATATTGTTAGATGTCTGGTAGCATGAGTGAAACAAGTATTTGGCACAGGGCATTAAAATGAGATGACCTGGAAACAGGAAGCATCTAGAAATCATGGATCAAATTAATGTCTGCAATATCTCCATTGAAATTGAACTGTGTGCTGGGAAGGGTCCATTGTATGTACATTAACTATGAAAACAAAGAGTTATAAATAAAGATATGAAAGAAATAATACTGAATGTATATAAATTACAGTGTGCACTCCCGTTAAATTGATTTTAGTCCTGACCATCTTATCTCAAAAGAGATTGCATCAATAATAGAAAAGAGTTTCAGAAAACATTACTGAGGAAATGCAAATGGCTTGACAAATTGTAGTAATGCGAAAGATCAGCAGTTTCATTAGAGTGAAGAAGGAAAGTGTAAAATACACAGAACAAACTAAAAGAAAAGAATACATTCCATGCGTACTCGACCTAGGGAACATGCTGGCAGGAGATACTACTAATGTCTAACAACTCTCAGATTTAGAATTCATATAAAACGTCGTACTAAGTGAACAAAAATCAATATACAGAAAATTAAGAAAGAAGTACTTTTTGCCTATGTAGATTATTTCAGACATGCTTACTGTGGAGCCCTTTGTGACTTCCCCTGACTTATCTGCCAATTTATAGGAGAGGAAGTGGACTGAAAGTATAGGAAATTTCTGGTTCACAAGATATATGTGATTGTATTTTATTAAATAAAGCTCAGAATATCCTCCTGAAGTATGGTTATGTGCAAGCTTTTTGTAACATTACATCACATCCTTCCTGTTTCTGATCCCTCTGCCATCAGAATCATGTGAGCAAGAACTTTACCAGATTTTTCTGCATGATAATTTTTTTCCCATTTAGATGTTCCTTTTGTGTATCGTTTGTAATACACAGAGTGATAGTAATATTTTGTGGTTGAAAAAAAGGAGGAAATACAGTGTCTCATGTCAGGCTTCCCCCACTCTCAACTCTTCCATATTTACCATATTTTAAAGAAGATAAATGTAATTTATTGTCACCAGAAACAGTATTCTTAGTAAGGCATCATGAATGATTACTGTCACTATTCAGAGACGTAGCTCATATTCTGAGAACTAGCTCTAATAAAAGCGTCCTTTGGTCTCAAGAAAGCACCAATAAGATCAAAATATTAGCAAGGCTACCGTAGCTGATCTCAGCTATAACGTATTCTGTATGTTTAAAATTATATTTTATTTATGTAAACACCCTTTTAAAACTTCCAGATGAGTGTTAACCAGTTATTATAGCATTTCACAAGATCTTCTTGGCAGAGAAACCTCTCTCTTCTGCTACATAAAGCAAGATTATTTTAATATATATTATTCCTCAGCAATGGCTGTGAATTCCAAAGGAGCAGTTATCCCAAATATCACTGACAAATCACAGTCTTGGGGTAAGCTATATGGTACTATTTGGAGATTTGTAATTCATCACACTCTATTTTATGTTTACTAACTTTGATGTTAATCCATGAGTAGGATGTTTTGCAGTGAATGAAGTCTAATTTTACAGCTGTTTTAAAATTGATTGGGTTGCAGGCATGCCTACTGAAATCACTCAGTCCATTGAAGAAAAAGAATGAGATTTGGGTTATAGAGTTTCAGATAATACCAAGTCCCTTGTGAA
The DNA here is from genome assembly GCA_033558105.1 of Coccyzus lansbergi. Taxonomy (NCBI): domain Eukaryota; kingdom Metazoa; phylum Chordata; class Aves; order Cuculiformes; family Coccyzidae; genus Coccyzus; species Coccyzus lansbergi. Next base: position 3,478,505 of record JAUMJK010000245.1, read on the forward strand.
AGGTATCTTATTTCTTCTCTTTGTTCTGTTTTTGGAAAAGTATAGCTGTGGGATGGTAGATTTTTTTCCAACCGTATAGGTCATAGGAATTGTAAAGATTTCCAAAGCATAATCACAGTTTGTGTTCTTAATAAATATAATCCAGGACAGAATTGTTTGCAGAGGTATTCAATTTGTTATATATGATCATTGTTAGTGTTCTATCAAGGACACAGGAAGATGTCTTTTAGCTGTCTGTTCAAAACTATTTAAGTATTTCTGATTTTATTATTATTTAACCATATCATTGGCTAGCAAAGCTCTTACAACAAATCACATAGCACAATATATTACACAAACATTAAGGGTAGAAACCATTTTTGTCAAAGTGACAACCAAATCTGGTTACTCACAGCAGGGATTGAAATGCTGATGACCCGCTAAGTTAATTCCTTAAAGTCAGGCAGTCCTAGGAGGAGTAAATGATTCAAAGGGATTTCAGAATGGACATCTTAAACTGAAGATGTAAAAAGCGATGACGACATAGAGAAAACTACCTGACTACAACTGGAGAGTCTGCTGCAAAACCTGGCATTTTTCTTTCTGAAACCTTGAAGCCTACTTCTGAAGCACTGAAGATGGTTCCACCTCAACATGAGGAAAAATTTCTTTACTGGGAGGGTGACAGAGCACTGGAACAGGTCAGTCAGGAGAGTTACACAGTCTCCTTCTCTGGAGATATTCAAAACCTATCTGGATACATTCCTGTGCAACCTACTCTAGGTCTGCCTGCTCTAGCAGGGAAGTTGGACTAGGTGATCTCCAGAGATCCCTTCCAACCCCTTTCCATTCTGTGATTCTGTGATTTCAATGCAGATTTGCGTACACTAATTTCTTCAAAGAGGCCTTTGGTTTGCAGGAAAATCTGCATGAACAAAGTGTAGAAAATTACATTTCTAGTATCGATAAATGCATATGACTTAAATTGAATTTTTCAACAAAAATAATGCTCATTCCTCTGAAGTAGCTGCATTAATTTACATTTTGTAACTTTTGTGTGTTAAAATATGCCTGTCAGTGGACTGAATATGTCCACCATAATGCTTAAAAAATGCATAAGTTTCTTTGCATGTAAATATAATAAGAGAGGCCATTTATATTGACCCCATGAGGCTTTTAGCACTGTCTACCATAACACCCTCAGCAGGAAATTAAGGTACAATGACAGAGTTACTACCAAGTGAATTGAAAACCTTTCCCCATTGTCTAATTAAGATGATACATCACTGCATATTCCACAAGGATCTGTTCTGTGTTTGTTTCAGTATTTTTGGTATTTTACATCATGGAACAGAAAACAGATATCACATTTGAAGATGACACAGGTTGGGGAGAAGTTTCAAGTCTAATGGAAATCATAAATGCATTCCAAAAGTTCTTTATAAAAGGACATGTTGATGCTGAAAACAGGCTGCTGCTCAACAAAAACAAATATCAATGTTTTACATATAGGCAGCAATAATTAACTGTACAGAGTATAGGCAGTACAGAGGAGTTCTGCAGAATGTGATTTGAAACAAGTCTCATAACTTACAGTTCACGGCCTGTTGAATTACCATTTTGGTCTACTTGACATCAGCTGGAATGGGGTACAGCATTTTTAAGTTGTACACCTCTGGATAGAGACTGGAAAAGAGGAAATAAAATGGGTAAAGATCTGGAAAACATAATAAATGATTACAGAGAAGAAGAAAGTGGGGGGAAAAGGCTGAGAGAAGACAACAAGGAAAGGAATACGTTCTTGGCCTGGCCTATGCTGGATATGACAAGAGAGAATAGCTTAAAATTGCAAGAAAGAAAGCTAGGTACTCTAAACTACCATGTAAACTGAATGTACATATGGAGGTAAATACGTTCAGCAGATTGTAGAATCACCAGTAGCTATATAAAAGTTTGTTGGCTTAATTCACCTCAAACTTAGTATGGCACAAAAATCCATGTTTACTACCTAGTCTTAATCAAAAACACAATAAACTGATACAATCTTAATCAGTAGCAAGCATTAATCTTATTTGCAGAAATTCGCTTGCTGATTTACACTTTTACATAAAATAGAAATTACGATTTAATTTATTTTCACACATATGAAGGTACCAATGACTAAGCACTACTTTGTAGGTAGGAAAGAGCATTTTCCTTTTTGACTTTTTAATGATTCACCTCTGAGAAATATTTTATCAGCATGTTATAAAGGCTTAGAAACATGTGTGGAAGACCTTGACATTTTCAAAACTGGGAAGGGAAGGCAATGGAGTGATGAAACAAAACTTTTCACCACTGAGTTATTATTAATAAAACTAGAAAGAGTGGGAGGGAGAGGGATCTTGAATATGAATATCTCTCATAGATAATCTGTTATAAAAAAATACGGCTCCTCACTGACAGATTCCTTTCCATTAATAAAACTTGAAGATGCAGGGTTGTACATCAGCCAGAAACCATCAAGTATGTACTAGCCTAATGGCTAGATACAAATAGGGTAATAAAAGCTTTTGGAACATACAATGTACTAGGAAGAGATATAATAATCTTTTCATTTCTGTACCTATAGTCTTAATAATTGCACTATCTTTTTTGTTTGTTTTTATTTTGTGAATGAATACATTTATTTCCTCATTGTCTCAAGCCAGGTGAATTTAGTTGTTCTATGACAGAAGATTTATTCCACTTCAAAATACGTTCTGAACCTGTAGACAAGGACAAAAGTATACACTGCTATTTCCCAGCACATTATTAGAAGCTGGTGTTGTCTCCGTTTCAACTGGAGAGTCAGTAATGTAGGTATCTACAATTAAGAAGGGTTTAGATATGAACCAAACAAATTGTTTGGAATGTGTAAGACAAATTTAAATTCAGGAGTAATTCAGATTCGGTTTATTTTGTTTTGCAAGAGAAGGGCACTGGTGAGACCTCTCTCAGAATCCTGTGTTCAGTTCTGGGCCCCTCACCACAAGAAGGATGTTGAGGCTCTGGAGCAAGTCCAGAGAAGAGCAACGTGAAGGGACTGGAGAACAGGCCTTATGAGGAATGGCTGAGAGAGCTGGAGTTGCTTAGCCTGGAGAAGAGGAGGTTGAAAGGAGATCTCATTGCTCTCTACAACTACCTGAAAAGAGGTTGTAGAGAGGAGGGAGCTGGCCTCTTCTCCCAAGTGACAGGGGACAGGACAAGAGGAAATGACCTCAACGTCTGCCAGGGGAGGTTCAGGATGGACATTAGGAAAAAAAAATTCACAGAAAGGGTCATTGGGCACTGGAAGAGGCTGCCCAGGGAGGTGGTTGAGTCACCTTCCCTGGATGTGCTGAGGGGCATGTTTTATTGTTTGATAGGACTGGTTGAACTCAACGATCCGGTGGGTCTCTTCCAACCTGGTTATTCTATGATTCTGTGATTCTATGAAATTATTTCTAATGGTCCATTCCTATTTTCCAAAAGCCTATGAGTATGCCTACTATCCAGTCAAAGAATGTACTGAAGTACAGACAGGTGACAGAGATTACTTTTAATCCAACATCGACAATTAGAGCAATGAAGACCTCACAAATTGTTTAGGGGTGTGCAGGCTTTCTGGCACCCAGGATACATGACCACAGGCTCTGTTTTTCTAATGTGTCATTTCCTGATATTTTTACCTCTACCGTGTTACCTTTCTATAAAGTCAACAAAACTTAATATATGAACCTTACTGGACACATAGTTATTTTTTTTCCATAAGGTATTTTGAAAGATCCTTACCATGTGTTTAAGTTCAAATAAGACAAATGTCGTCCAAAGTGGGTGTAAATTTTTATACACCAAGCGTACAGCCCATATTAACAGAATTACCCCAGCTGAATTGTGATTGCTTACTTGTGTTGCCCCTAGCCTGCAGAAAGTGAAAGAAAATATGACACAGCTTAAACTGAAATAGGAAATTGGTTGGGTGACTGATTAATTAACTATAATATCAAGATTTAACTACTTACCTATAAAAAACAGCAGTTCCTTAGGGACTCCCTCCTATGTCCCCAACTAAAAAGTAGCAAAATTCCCAGATAAAAAAGATTCCTGAGAAAATCATGCGCATTGCACTTTATAATGACTTTTTGTACATTTTGGTATATGTTTTTATTTTCTGGACAATTTCATAAAGATAATTGACAAAATAATTGGTACCTTTGTAAATTATTTAAAAGCCTGTCTGCATAAGAAAATAAATGCATTGAAAGGAATTTAAGCAAAGTTGTTTTATTAATAGCATACTCAGTTACCATAGCCCAGCTGACATAAATTTACTTCCACTGTGGTCTCTTTATTTTTAGTACAAGGCTTTAGTTTCTTAAGCCAGACCTTGCAGCACTGAACGAAACAACTCAGTAAAACAAATTTGGATACAATTCTTAGAACGGGTACTTACTGCAATACCCAGTGCTGGTGACAGGCTGTCTGGAATCCTGCCAATGCTGATTTAGCAGTATACGCCAGCTCAGTGAGTCAGAAACAGTTCTTACATGTGCCAGCTCAATTGTGCAAGGTTGCTCAGAAATCCCTTTCAATTTCCAGGCAAAATAATTGCTGTATTTCCAATCTACTTTCCTTAGGAGAAAGGAACAAAGGAAAGGAAAAGCATCAATAGAATGGCTTTTATTATCAAATTCATAACCTGCTCTGAAAGGTCACTGCTTTGAAAATATTTCACTGTAAGTGAATATTTAGGTCGTGATAGTGGGTGCAGCTTTCTGTCATTCAAGTATGCAAAAGAGAAAAACAGTAATGGAAAAGAATAAGCGCTATGAAACAGCAGAAATAAAGGTTTAAAAAGTCACTTACTTAGGGAAAAAAGTAGCTTAGCAAAGATTCAGGAACATGCACGTGTAGTTCTATATAAATTAAGCCCTCTGAGAGTAAAGTGAGAGAGATGGAACACAGATGTGATCTTTTTCAAACATGTTTAATGAAACGATCCAGTAACAGTGTAGCTGTTGGGATAATACTTTCCCCTGAGTATAGAAAGTGTTTGTAGAAAATGCTGGTTTCTGTCCATTCCTGTAGAGTTACTCCGTTCAGCTCACAGTGAAATAGGAAAACAATATTTTCAAGAATCAAGCCAAAATAGCTATTCATAATTTGTCTAGGACAGAGTCATTACTGACTAGCTGAATAAAAAGCAAATTGTAACTTAGTCTTTATGGAAACCAGAACCCACCTGGAAAAGGCTTTTGTTTCTTTATTTAAACAATAATAATAAAATTGGATAAGAGGATAAAATGCTGCACTGAAATCAGTAACCATCTCTTACTGAGTACCTGTGGCAATAAAGCAAAGACAAGTTGCTATCTACTCAAATTTACATACAAGGAAAGTACAATCTTGGTAAAAGAAACACTATTAGAACACCCAAATTCATCTTTCCTTCCCCAGAATCTAGTTATAATACCCGGAATAGATGACTGGAAAAGAAGTTGTCCATTCCTACGTTTTAATAAATAACCAGCATGTGTAGGAACAGTAATTTTTTCCAAGTGGTGGAGCACCTCCTTGCACTCAATCCATCATTCTCATGTGGCAAGTGGCCCTTGGTTCCAATGGCTTTAAGAGTCAGAAAAGTTCCTGCTATTTTTATCCTCTAGAAAAGAAACCTCACAGCATTTTTCATGAGTCTCTCTCTTTCCTTCTTCCATCACTGACTCTAAAAAAAACTGCCTGACCTTTCCATCAGCATTCTTTTTGTTTAGTTTTCTACATCTGTTTTCTTTTATTTTATGTCTCACCTTTATGCAATATCAAGCAGGCTTCAGCAGCTAAGGCCTATCTTATGCCATTCTAATCACTTGAAACACTGAAGAATGTTTTCCCTTATTTTTTTTCTACACATTATTTATGTTCGATACTTCTCCAAAAGGAAATGCTCAAGAGTTCTCAGCAGCTGATGAGGTGCTTATAATAAACACTTAAATGAAAAAATTAAAATGGAAAAAAAAATTTTTTTCAATATTGACCTCACTTCCACCTTAAATAAGGTTCATAACAAGAACTGAAATAAAAAGAAACAAAGGGTATTTTTTAAGTTTAAAATTATTTTATAATTATAAATATAATCAGTATGGAGTCGTTTTAACAAAACCAGCAAGGACTAAATAGGTTGATTTAAATTTCAGTATATTTTCAATCTAAAGTAGTGTCAGTGTAAGTAGGCACTGTTAAGCCAAGAGAAATAGGATTTTGGTAGTGATGGGACGCTTAATTCCCAAGAAAGAATATAGCTGGTATTCTCAAGAATTCCCAATATAAACATGCAACAATGATATAGCTATTCCCATGCTTTAATCTCTTCCTCCAGTAAAACTAGTGAGGAGTAGAATTAGTCCAGCAAATTAATTAAGAGGATATAAAATCGTCATCCAGTAAATTGAATATTATTCCAAAAATTAGGGGATGAAAAGTAAGGTAGCGATTAAACTGTAGGAAAAACAGATATACATAGTATGAATGAGTTAATATGCAATGATTGGAGTGTGTGAGGCAGTCAGGCCCAGTCAGTCTTTTTTCCCTACTTGTCTTAAATCGTTTCTAGATGCAGGGATGATTTTTGATATTTTGAGGAAAAGAAGATGTGATGTATTGGAAATCAGTCAGAGAGTGAGAGAAGTTTTTCCACAATTATTTTTAAAGGAACTTGTTAAGTAGAAATAGAGTTGAAAGATAGCCATGACAGGACAAATTAAATCAGGTTCCTGAATCTGGTTGGGAAAGAGCACCACGTGCAAGGCGTGTGATAATACTGTAAAGCTTTTGCTATTTCTTCTCCATACAATATATTCTGATTAAAAATGTTGTATCATATTTCAAAGAGAAGAACACTGGCTTTCTGTAAGTGAGATCAACTTATGGTAGTGGCCCTTTGGGGCAACTATCAGCATATATTATAGGGTATATAAATTCAGGTGTATCTTTCTTCCCCCATCCTCCCTTGTTTTTCTCATCATTATGCATTATGCTTAAATGATATTCTACTATCTAATAACCACTCTTTAGACAGCAGTTTACTGGAAAAAAATTAATTATGTGTAAATTGTCTTATGTAGACTTGTTAAGGTTTGGATATAGAAATGCTCTCAGAAAACTTTTGCTTCAGTCTTGATTCTGCTTCTGATTTGCTATAAAATGTCAAAACCAATGACCTTCCCAGATTTTTTTAGTTACAGTATTTTGGTTCCGCCCTTTCTAATGAGCCTTATTTAAGATGTTGGAGCACACCCCCTGCTTTTTTACCTGTTACTCAGAAAGCAAGATTCTCTTTCTACTGATTACAGTAATGTAGTATATTCCCACAGACCAGAAAGGAACAAGACCTGCTTGGGAGCTTTTACACTCAACAAAAGGTCATGAGGCTTTCAGCTATCTGTAAGCTTGCCTTGCCTGTTTCATCATTCAGTACTGATAGCCATAAATAGCACTTATAAATATACAACATCTATCAGAAGTTTCTAAAAGTTGCTATAGAGCAGCTTCATGCTTTCAGTTCAGCAGTCCATCCTTTCTATCCTTAACACTATCCTTATGAATCTTCACAAAAACCATTCACATCTATCAATCCACCATATTTTGCATGTAGTCCATGAGATACCTCCTGACTTGATCTGCAGTGAATCCAGAAGAATAACCTAGATTCTCATCTACAAATCAATTAATTACACAATTACATGACAGGAGAAAATATTTTGCACATAGTATTTTCAGATTGTTCAGATGCTATGAGACAGGACATCCTTATTGCTAATTAGAGTGACATGAATTAATTTGAGTAAGGTAAAGCAATTATATCTGAAAGTTTTTTACTGGAAAAATATGTAATAGATAGAGGGTATGAATGGTAAGATTGTGCCTTTGAGCTGATTTATTACAGTGGCAAATGAGCACTCATTTATCCATAGTGAAATCTGTTTATGCTGATAAACTTACCTACTAATAAGAAAGTAGAGATATACTCCTGGCAAATCTAAAATTTCAGGTTTGATTTTACAGATTAAAGTTGAAGCTTTTTAAAAGAATATGTTTGAAGGAATTAATGGAATGGAAAGAATGAACACTGAATACAAGCAGTATTCAAGTAGGATGTCATCTTTATTATTTACATGAAGAATATATAGGATTACATCATAAACAAGGCTTTATCTGTTCAACTGAAATGTGTAAAGCTATGTGGGCAAAAACTTATACATTTTTGCATTAAACAGATGAAAAATTTCCAAATTTACTCTCTATATGTTTTATTTTACAGATACATTATCTGTCAAGCTCATGATTACTAAATGCAGTTCTGTCACATTAAAAAAATGTATCTGTGACAAAGATGAGATGACTGTGAACAAGGCCAGTGACACCAAGCTACAGCAGGACAGAATAAAGCAGAAGGTTTGATAATGAGAGATTACACTTTCCAGCTATTCTTGAGGACTAGAGGGAGGGAATTATTCGGTTTATGCTGGCAGCAATTTCCTAAACCATGTGAGATGGCATACCTCAAGCTGTTGCAAATGTAGGCAGAACAACCACAGGCCATGGCTCTTGGTTGAATCTAGATTCCCTAGGGTATAAAATATATTGAAAAGTCTCCTAAATAGGGTCTGATCACTTAATTTGACTTAATTTGACTGTTTGAATGGAAGTCCCACATATTTTTCAATCACTTAGACTTGTTCACTGCTCCCTTGAAGCTTAATAATCACTTCTGATTTTTTTATTAAATTAGATTAGCTGCTTGTGGTTACAGTTTTACAACTGTAACGTATCAAATGTGTTAAGCAGTACTTACGCACTGTCCCTTTTTCTGGGCTTTATAAAGCTGCAATGAACAAAGGTTATTAAGTTCCTGCTGTGTTTAAGTTTCCTACAGGTCAGTTTTAATAAAATGTTTGTTTCTTCAGAAATGTACATGTCTGCATTAATCTTCAGTCCTTAGAAACTTAAAACTTAAACCAAGATTTCCCAAAGAATATTTTAAAACAACAGTGTATTAGTATTCATTTGTGGAAATTTAATTAGCCTATGATTTATCTTTAATATGTCAGGAAATAGTGGTTAATTGCAATGGTTAAAGAATGTGTTGTATATTTTTTTCTGAAGTGACAATACTGATAGCCTTTTGCCATTTATAATGTCACTGCAAGAAAAAAAATCATTCAAGGTTTTCTGTTTTAGAGAACAAATAACACCCTTATTGAAATACAAAAAACATCCATTCTTATGCAAATTCTATGTCAGACATATAAATGACTCTTTGTCATTCCTCTACAGGAGCTGATTGATTCATGCTACGAGTCTAAAATATACATAAAAATATCTGCACTAAGAGAAATTTCTTTTCATAATGTCAGATGATGAAAACTTTATCATAAAATACTTGACAATTACATATATTGTATTTCAATTTAAATCCAGTCAGGTGTTCTGAAAGGATAATATGCCTGCTACTGACTTTATCCACATAATTACGTTTCAATAGGTAAGAATGTAAACGTGTGTATGTATGTCTGCTCGCATGTATATCGTACAGAGCATTTGTAAATTGTCATAAAGATTAGTCACCTAATTAGTTGCTACTGTATACTATTTTTTAGAATATTTAGATAGAGGATACATTGGCAAATGTTCAGACCAGCTTTATGTTATTACATCTAATTGTAAACATCAACACACTTAATTATCATGCAAGCATGAGCAATTATGTCATTACTTTGCAAACATACATGAAAGGTTATGTATCACTGCCATATACTATACAATATTAGGAATATCTTGAAAGACTACCATACCAAACTTTTTCTGTAGTCTTTTGTTTAGTCATCATTTGAGAAAGTCACAATAATGGTGTAACTAAAGCAGAAGATTGTTTTTCTGAATATGTATACATCTGGAACATTGAAAGGTATCTGCATTACCTTTCTGTTAACATCTTCTTGAGGTTACTTATAAAAGTTTATACATCCTTGACAACACTTACTCACATACATGCTACCACAGAAAATAGAAGCAAACATCTTCTTAAGTGACCTCATGAAAACTAGCCTACACATCTTTAAGAAATAGGCAATAAAATAATTTAGGATGATAGAAGCTGTGTTGTGCTTTTTAATTTGTTTAAAGCAGATAAGGAGTAGGTTAACGAAAAAGCAGTAATTTTATATTATTATTTTTACACATGCTCGTATGCATAAAACACACTAATTTTAGAAAATGTCTACACTTAAGGTTGTCTAACACTTTACTATTTTAATATTCAATTTTTACTTGTATTTAGATTTGCTAAATTTTCAAACTCTGTCCTGCAAAATACAGCCAAGTTATAAATTTTATATATTACAGCTCACCATGTACTAAGAAATATAGCATACTAGATCTTACTAGGAAAAATGATGAGAAGCTTGAAATGAGCCAGCAATGTCCACTCACAGCCCAGAAGGCCAACCATATCCAGGGCAGCACCAAAAGAAATGTGGCCAGCAGAGCAAAGGATATAATTCTGACCCTTTTATTCCTCTTTTATGAGACCTTATCTGGAGTACTGTGTCCAGTTCTAGAATCCTCAACTCAAGAAGGATATGGAACTGTAGGAACATGTCTAGACTAGGGCTACAAAAATGATCGGAGGGCTGGAGCACCTCCCATACAAGGACAGGCTGAGAGAGTTGTGATTGTTCAGCCTGGAAGAGAGAAGGCTCTGGTGAGACTTTATAACAACCTTCTAGTACCTGAAGGTGACTTACAGGAAAGCTGGGGAGGGACTGTTTATAAAGGCTTGTAGAGATAAGAAAAGGGGGAATGTGTACAAACTAGAGAGAGGCAGATTTCGACTTGACATTAGCAAGAATTTCTTCACAATGAGAGTGGTGAGGCACTGGCACAGGTTGCCAAGGGAAATTGTGGATGCCTCATCCCAGGAGGTGTTCAAGGCCATGTTGGATGGGGCCTTGGGCAGCCTGGTCTAGTGGGATGTGTCCCTACCCATGGCAGTGGGGTTGGAACTGGATGATCTTTAAGGTCTCTTCCAATCCAAACCATTCTATGATTCCATGATTCCATGATTCCATGATTCTACGATTCTATTCTATGATTTTATAATTGAGCAAAATATTTTCCTGAACATTAGGCATGCTCAGCTCAGTAGTACATGATGTATATTCACCAGGCATCCTTCAACTCTACCCAGCAACCAATTGGCCCATACAGGCTAAAGTACTCCACTTCAAAGAGACTAGGGCAAGTCAAAAAATGGTTCAGACATGTCAAACTGTATCCATTCCAACAAACCTTCTAAGACCACAGGCTCATTAGATATAGGGCAGCTATTCAGCAACATGATTATACTGTTTCCTGCTTAACTGCTCCAAAATTTGTCTGCTTAGAGAGAAATACCTGTGAAGTATTCTGGGAAAATGATGTAACATCAGCTTAAAGACAACAGCTTACTACTTACCATCTATTTGCCCAGCTATGCTGCTTAAGTTCTGTACAGGTGAATACATACAAGATGTAACATGGTTACTATGCAGCTAAGTTTTGCTACTTGTTTTCTGTCCAAAAAAACCAAAAAAAACAAAAGAAAAGTGGTACATATTGCAGTTTAGGAATGTCAATTTTCTAAGTTAGAAACAAAATTCAGGGAACATAGGAATTAAAGCTGATTCAGTAATGTTCACTCAGCTCTCACATGTATGTTTTAGGCTGTAGTCCTTATTTATCTGTTCCTGAAGTTAATTTTTTCACATTTTGCCTAATTGAATAGATTGCACAATATTCTGGAAATGTATCAAGGATAAACTGTGAGGGAGAATAATGATACAAAGAAAACCGATTCATCCCTCATGTAACCACGAGAGTTTGTGAGAGCAGAGTTTCTCTGGAAATGCTAGGTGAAGGATAAGAGATTTGAATTGTGGTAGTGAAAACTGAATCTACCACAAAGTTCTAATGTGATGGTAATCGAGACACTTAAACCAAAAATTTCACATATGGCTGCCAATGGCTGCTAAAAATGGCCACATTTTCTGGGTACCTATTTGAGTCATCTTTGGCAGATACATAGAAGTGCCAAGTGATCACAGCTGTGACTGAAATGAGTTGGATCTATATTTCTATTTAAAATGCTCTGGAAAATCAGGCCTAAACTCTTTCAAATTAGCTAAATATTAGTGAAAACTTGATAACTGTAATTTGTTTCAACACTTAATTTATTGCACAGAATTCCTTAATGCTAACTGAATTGTTTCACAAGTTCTTAAGTTATAATCATCTTATTGTTTTAATACAGAATTTCTAGTTGTTCTATGATATACTTTACATAGGTAGACATAAAGGTCTAGGCTCAAATTACTTATGTTTCATCAAAGTATCAGCAGCAGGGACAGTAAACTCTGCAGCTGGGCGATAGATTGAGGCAAAAAGGTGGTACCCAGAGGAAGGAAGCCCAGGAGGAGCTAGGGGTAGGTAGCTCCCTACTCTTAGAAGCAGCAGCTCCTACATGGTGGCTGCAAGTGGTGTAGTTTGTGGGAGCAGGCACAGAAGATTTCAATGGCCTTTAGGGAATGTCAGGAACCAGAGCTTGGCAAACAGGAGTGGGCAAACAGGTGCGTTGCATGGGCAGTTCATACAGGGAGGGAAACATGGTGTCCACTCAGCAGTAGGCAAGTACTGCCAAGTAGGCAGTAACGAAATCCCAACAAGAAATCTGAGGGCCATTAAAAGGGACTACAGGGCCTTGGGGCAAATGGTTAAGGGATCAGGTGCACAGGTATTGTTCTCCTCTGTCATTACAGCTATGAGGATTGATGAAGGAAGGAGTAGGAAGAGCCAGGAAATAAATACCCAGCTCCAAACTTGGTGTGAGGAGTAAAACTTTGGGTTCTTTGATCATGTGTTGGTCTGCATATCACCAGGCTTGTTGTCGAATGATGGAACACACCTGTCTCCTAGGGGCAAAAGGATGCTTACCAAGAAGTTAGCAGAGCTAATCAACCGAGCTTTAAACTAGATGTGAAGTGGGAGGGAGAAAAACTAGGCTTGACAGATAGATAAAAGCCTGGGAATGGCACTCCAGTATCTGAGGAATGTGCTGGTGAGGACCTTTGGTCTGCCACCTCAGAGGAAGTGGGAGATAGAACTTCAGATGGCAGCAAAGATGTGAAGTTAATCGATGGGTTAGAAAATTCAGTGAGTAGTCACTTAGGAATTAAGGCTATTCCACTTAGGAGCATAGCTGGATCAACAGCCCAACTGAAATGCATCTACACCAATGCATGCATGGGCAACAAACAGGAGGAACTAGAAGTGATTGTAAAGCAATACAACTATGATATTATCACCATCACGGAGATGTGGTGGGATGATTCGCATAAATGAAGTGCTGCTACGGTTGGCTATAAACTCTTCAGGAGGGATAGGCAAGGGAAGAGATGTGGTGGGGTGCCCCTCTATGTTAGAGAGTGTTTTGATAGTCTTGAGCTCAGTGATGGTGGTGATAGGGTTGAGTTTTACCCTAGGTTTACCCATAGGGTGAAAATCAGTGGAGCGCTCAATATAGCAGATATCGTCATCAGAATCTGCTACAGACTGCCTACCCAGCCAGAAAGAAGGTGCTGATGAGATATTCTACTACCAACTGGGAGAAGCCTCATGATTACTAGCCCTTGTCCTTGTGGAAAACTTCAACTTACCAGATGTCTGCTGGAAGTATAATACGGCAGAAAGGAAAGAGTGCAGGAAGTTCCTGGAGTGTGTGGAAGACAACTTTCTGACAGAACTACTGAGTGAGTCAACTAGGGAAGATCCCCCACTGGCCCTGTTGTTTTCGAACAGAGAAGGTCTTGCGGGAGATGTGACAACTGGAGGACACCTGCGGCACATAGATCACGAGATGAATTCTCAGTTCTAGAATTGAGGATGGGGGTCAGCAGAACAGCTACTTTGGACCTCCAGAGGGTAGACTTTGGACTGTTCAGAAGTCTGTTTGATAAAATTCTATGGCATAGAGGTCCTGTCCAGAGAAGGGAAAAAAAGCTGGTGAAGGGGCTGGACAATGAGTCTTACAAGGAGTGACTGAGGGAACTAGGGTTGTTCAACCTGGAGAAGAGTAGGCTGAGGGGAGACTTTATCAGTGTCTACAACTGTCTGAAAGCAGGTTACAGAGAAGTAGGTGTTGGAAAAAATATCCTAGGAAAATCATATAATCATATAAGAGTTGAGATTGGAAGGGACCACTGGAGATTGTTAGTCCCATTCCTTGCTCAGGCAGGATGAGCTAAAGCAGACTGCTCAGGACTTGTCCAATCAGGTATTGATTATCTCCACAGAATCTACAATGTGACCACACAAACGCACCTATATTCTAGTTAGGTTATATTTTTAATTCCTTCTTGAATTGCCTAGAAGTCCTCCCAGCTAAGCAATTATAACATTATAACACAACACAGATGAATATTCATCAGTTTTCACCGACATCTAGGACTTCTACTTCTAGGACAACTACTTTCTTAAATCAAATGCAAATTAAACAAAGTATCTTCCAAATCTGATAATCTTATCAAATAATAGAAGAAGCAGTTCAAAAATTAACAGAAATAGTTCCAGTCCCTGATTTACAGCTTTTCATCCACTGTACAGATTTAAACTGCATTGTCTGCATTTTCTGCTCAGGTGCTTAGACTGTAACTATGTAAAACATGCTTAAATTTAATGGATTTTATCTCCATTGAATTCCAAAGCAGTAACATTTTTCAAGTTGTGAAGTCTCCATGTTTCACATGTTCGTTCTGCCATTGTAGAAGACCTGAGGTTTGTGGTCTCAGAATGAATGTTTTTTGCAGTTTTGTTGAATATCATTCCTTCTTCCTCAAAGTCAAACTTTTGAACATTTATAATGTATGACCACCTATAAATAGATAGCTTTCTTGTTACTATGATGATTTGTCTGAGCCTCAAAGTGTCAGGTGATTGAAGTTTCAGTACTGAAATGTTGGTCCCAAGTGCAAGAGTCAAACAGGAGAATTAGGAAATTGAAACATGAAATGACGGAATATTTCTGAAGACAGAGCTTAAATTCTCTCAGATATCTTAAGGTAATGACTGGGAAATTATGGAAGATTCTAGGTTAAGAATAGTTGAATTGCGCTGTTGAACCTGAGCACAGAAAAAGCAAAATAAATCGCATATAGAATTGGTGGTGTGCATGTTGACATCAGAGGACAAGGCTTGAGCTAGATTTGAATGAAGGAAATTGAGAGTGGAGATACAGAAGAGGTGACACAGTGATAAAAATTTATTCCAACCTGTCCTTACTATAAAGTGTCCCAGTTTTCTATTTTAGCACTGAAAGAGAGATGAAGAGTGCCCCTCCCACTCACGCCTTTTTTTTTTTCCTGAATTCCTGGCCAGCTTCCCTCTCCCTGTGTCAGAATGTTTCATTGAGAACCCCTGAACACAACACCCCAGTTTTTCTCTTTAAAAATATGATCAGTCTGCAAGGAGGGAGAATGAATCCACAGATTGCTACTGACTAACCAGTTATTTTGGCATCATTTTCCACATGACCTATATTTCAACTCACATTGTGAGTAGTGTTTCCAAATGGAAACCTCAGTCTTTAAGGGCTGATTTTACAGCATCATCCAGTCCCATAATTTTGATCTAAATTATAGAAGGAATGTCTTCATTCAATGTTTTTCATATTTGCTATCTTTACACCAATGTAAATACACTAGTATTCAGGTAAGTGTCTAGGTTTACTGTAGCACAATTTATTCTGAATTTTGGTCTTCCACATCATGAGGGACAATAAATGTTCAAAATACACATCAGCTGTCTAGAATGTGGTTGGCCTTTCAGTAAGCATCCGCTTTCATTAGCGGAATGATTATTATACCTATCTGATAAATAATTACTGGTGTTCAGTCAAAGAGATTCCAAGTATCTGACATCACAGCTACAAATCTAGAATCTCATCAAAAGTCTCTGGATAGAAGTGTAGATTTGATGTCTTAAGGTTAGAAGAGGCTGGTTAGAATGGGAAATAAAACCACTGATAATTGACAAAAAAGATAGAATAGATTCTGCCTTCCTTAACCCTAGTTATCTGGGAATGACATGGAAATTCCCTTTCAGGGTAAGTCTAGTGGGCAGGAAACAACACAATCTACCTTGTTGTGGATCTTCAAACATTTGCCATCCTACTGGGATGATGGTGCTTCTCCCTCTTTTTGGCAAAAGAGGAAAAGAAATTTCCTCATCCATTTGTGTCAGAGTATATATTCAACTACCATTTAAAATGCAGTTTTCCCCCATAATGAGTAAGCTGTAGTATTTAGCTTCATAAAACAGCCTCTGGATGGAAGTGCAATGTGTTCCAATACAGTTTGCTTTCACATGTGCAATTTGTTTGTGACTCATGAATCCCCATCAATATGCCTTCTGTAGAAAATGTTATAAATGCCATCAATGCTTTATTTGTATTTGAATCACATGTATAAGGCACTGAGATTTCATAAGATGCCAAGCAGATTTTGAGAGGTCGGCAATTTTAATCTCCAGGGGGGAAAAAAAAAATTATGTGCAAGATTTTAGAGAAAAGTCAATGTGAAAGAGCAACAGAATTTCCTGACAAAGCCTCCCCCGCTTCAATCTATTCCACTGCCTCTCGTTGTCATCCTTCTTAAGTATCACCTCTCTTTTCCATCAGGACTGGCACTCAAGGATACCAGATGGCAGCCTCAAGATTGTAGCACCCTTTAACGTCTGCCCTTTACTGTCTGGCAAAAGTGTTGACATTTCTGCCTTGAATGAGAACTGAAAACATTTAAGAAATATATTCAACATGAACAGTCAGTGTCTAAGATGTTGTTTACACACTGCTAATGGGCTTTGACTTTAATAGAATGATCCTTAGGTCTGCAGAACCCACAGTCAGGTGTGAACTGGATATTTTCTTCTGTTGTTTCCATTACATTAGAGAAATAACCAGTGCTGCTGCCCATGAACTTAAGAGTTGTGTATACTATTTCCATCAGCAAATATGAGGGCACTGTTGAGGTTTTTCCTGTAAGCATTAACCAGGCTATGAAAGCACAATCTCCTAGAACAGCCCCCCTAGAAGCTCTGCCTCCTGCTTGGGGAGGAGTTGTTACATGGGTGTGATCAGGAAGAGGTCAGACTCCGTTTTACTAAGCAGCAGAAATAATAAATTCATATGCTATTAAGCTCTTGAGTTTCAAGCAGTGACCAGATTTTAACACTCACTCTTGCGGGTTTTTGTTTTTAGTTGTTCACTGGTGCTCAGGAGGTAAACTGGATAAATGCCTCTTTTATTGCTAAAAGTAAAATTAATTTCTTTGGTTGGCTGAACTAAGCACAGAAATAATGCAGTGAGTTGTTATTTTCTAAGAGCAAGCTTCAGGGAAATCTCTGGAATTCTTTTCTCTGAAGGACTCAAAATAGGGTCCTGAATCCATAAGAAGACAGATATTTTCTGTAAAATGCTAAAAATTCTCAGCTTACAATAGAGCAGAGTTACCAAAAGCCCTTAGAGCATCGTGGTATTGGGCACTGGCTGAATGCACCCCTGACACTTATGAGCACTGGTGGCGCGCTTACTCGCTCTCTCCTGCAAGTCTTTCATCAAACGGTAATATTTTTGATGGACAATAAAAAGTCCTGTTTGTCTCCTCTTTATCATAAGCTACTAGATAGCTCTTACTATAAAGTTTTTGAGACCACATTTCATGTTTTACATGTTTGCAGATTTTTCTTTTTTGTTTTGCTAATTTGTCTTCAAATATTCCCAGTTATTAACAGGCAGAAACTTCCCATTAGCAGTTTATGTGGCCATGTAATCCTCAAATATGTTCAAGACATATGGGTGAGAAAATATAGGGCACAATTTACCAACGAATCCCTTACATTAACAAATACTGCTTAAAGATTTAGCACAGAAGGACTCACATGTCTGGGAAATGACTACTACTTTCTGCTTCTAAACCCTTTATTTTGACAGGTCATATAGTCTTAAGATAGAACATCAGAAAAAGAATGAATAATTTAATCAGAAATAGATGAGACATAGTATAAGAGACAGTACATGTATTTCCTTCTTGAAAGCTGAAGTCTACCCATGCTTTGCATGACCACCCAACCATTCCACACTAAATAGTGAGTTGATAAGAAACAGATTCCCTCCTGTTAGTTTCAAAATCACATAAATAAAGTAGATTGCTAGCAGATGCAATGAGTTTTCTGTGGTTTTAAGGAGGCACATAGTTTCCAGTGCCTTTATTAAAAGTCTGTAAGGTTATTTTAAGATTAAAACTACCATTTAGTTGATCTGAATTTTTTAATAAAATTTATATTCAACAAAACAATGAAATCAGTAGGATTTATCTCCATAAAAATATTACATATACTTTTTAAACCAATTTTAACTAGAATAATATTCTTTATGGTTTGTTTATCTGAAAAAATTTAATACCTTTGTACTTCATTAGATACTTCCCCTCTCTTCCTGAGCAGCATGAAGAATAGTAGGACAGCGTTATTTTTAGATGGAGTTAGCAGAATGAGAAAAATCTGTGTCTTATTTAAGAAAACATATGTATATTAAGAACAAAATATGAATGGTCTCTTTTTTGATCAAAAGAATTGGAATAGGCATGTGGGACAAGGCATGCTGTTCCTGCATTTCCTTATTGTTCTTTCATATTTTAAATTCTGTTTTCTTTCATCTTCACGTCAGAACACGTTGAGTGTTAGGGTTAGGGAGATCTAGCGGTTTTAAATTTGCATATCTAAAACCTGTTTATTGGTATTTTGATGACATCTAGTGGTGACAAGGCTGTTAGCCAATTTTATGTCCTGCGCTGATGTAAGAGGATCATCTCATTATGAAGAATGCTTGTAACTGTAGGTGCAAGGTTGGCATTTTGTAAGCTGCAGAAGAAAAGATTCAGCAACAGCTCTCTCCTCTTCTTTCACTGCCTAATCATAGGGAACAGTGAATTTCTGGTACTTTCAAATAAAAAGAAGCTGTTATTCTTGTAGATTATTCTAAGATTTCAGTCAAGTTGCATTGATATTGTCAGGAGTAAAATAGAAGACTAGGGAGGTTAGATACAGTGCCATAGTGAAACTTTGATAGCTGGTCTGTTCTTCATTCTCCACCCACTACCAGCAAGATAAAATTATTGTGTACAAATTCTGAAGTGTTTTCATGCATTAAAGCAATACTTTAAAAGGTATATTATTTCTCAGAAAAGCCTCAGAAAACATGGTGGGTTTCGATGTGGCTAAGTGAAAGAGAATTAATCTCAGCCACCCTGGTTGTGAATATCAATCCAGTTTTACATATGTTAGATGGTTGTCTTTGTTAGAATTCGCATGCATATCTGTGAAATCAGTCTCAGGCCCAGCGTATGCAATAAAGTAAAAAAAGAAATCAAGCTGTGAGATTTCTTTTTTCTCTCCTTCAGAGAATTAGTGTTGAATAGAGGTACTCTGACTGAACAGCACTATTTTCTACAACACAAACATTTTATTTTTAATAAATATTTATGAGGAGTTGGCAGGGGAGGAAGAGGTTATATTTTGTTGATTAGGAAAAACAGTGACTCAATAAATGACATTAAGATACTGGCTTTTCTGCTTTTGTTTCAATACTATGAATATGCAATGAGAGAGTGTATGAGAGTGTGTGTGTGTATATGCGTGTGTGTCTATGTATGTGTGTGCATGTTTGAAAGAGAGAGAGCGTGTGAGACAGGTGGCAGTGGGGTTGCTATAGCAATTACTTGTCATTAATGATAGGAGGGTAATTACTGCAGCAAATTCCCACATAGCTATTCAGCACACTAGTTAGACTATTTCCAATCCTAAAATATTCTTTCTGTATTTGCAAGATTACCTTTTTCAACAGATGGCTACAGACTACATTTCTAAAATTTACAGTAGTGTAAAACTAGAAGTTCATTAATTATGGTGTCACTGGAATTGGAATTAAGTCATCCCATGTATTTTGCGATAGGCAGTTAAGTTCTGGGTTTTGCCATCTACTTATCCCAAGTCACAATACTAAATCTGTATTTTCAGAATGCTTTTTGTAAGTCAGTGTCAAAGACATATTGAAGTCACCTTCAATGCTGCATTCAAGTAACTGAGATGAGTATGTGATTGAGCCTGACTCATCACTTAATTGCACAAGATGTAAATCAGGTTTTTCTGCAGTGAACTAATAAAATTAAACTATTAATAACTGTGCAAACAATCATAAATTGGGCCGTGTTTGAAGGAAAATAGACTCAGACATAGAGAGTCATCGAGAAAGTTTCACTGCAACATGTTCATTAGTATATTTTTCATTTACTGTCTTTCCATCATTTGTAGGTTAACAGTGGATTATCATCTCATACAAATCAGAAAGAACTCTACATTGCATTTCATCTTTAGGCTGGACTATTCTGCAATGTTTAAAATATTTTTTAAGGAATAAATATAGATGCATCTGCTTTGGTAATATGCTAATATAAATCATGAGAATTTGGAGGGTTTGTAGATTAATCGTTACTAATAAAATGGTTTCAAAAGGTGTGTATCTTATTGCCACAAAAACATGGTGTTACCTTGGCTACAGTATTTCTTAATGATTCTCTTCTCCTTAATGATTCTCTTTATTTTTTAACTGCCTTTTACTAATGGAAATATGGATTACGGACATTACCTTTTAATTAACTGGTGGCAAATACGAGGAATTATAACCTGCTTTAGAGAGTTCACTTTTTCTCCGCAGGTGGCTGAGTTGTGATAATTTGAGGGAATACACAATAATTTCAATCTCTTCAAGAAGATGAAGCAATGGATTTCATGACTACAGGCTGGAAAGGTAACACCTAGGTTTCTTAGGTGGATGCAATTGTCTATCATGCCATAATTAACATACGGTTGATGCACTCCAGCTCAAGTGTATTTCTTTTTGACACACTTACAAAACTTAAAACTATGCATATCACTGGTTACTGGTATTAAAAACAGTGTAAATCTGCTTACCTAGACTTATTTCACCTACCATCCCTCAAGCAATTTACTGATAAATTCATTTTTCTCATTTTTATGTCTCCACCATTATCTTTCAGTAATGTAATTTTTTTAAAAAAAACAAAAAAAAGATACTTTTATAAAATGTGACTGGAGTTTATTTTTTAGTGCAATTGAGTTATTTTGATCCACAGATAAAGCCAGATATTATGCTAAAAGTTAAAATCCACTTGCCAGCTGGTGACCTCGTACAGTAATTAAAATAATACTGGCTATAACAACATGAATAGTTGTACATTTAAATAAGGAGTTTCACAATTTCCTTTCTTTTGTTTATGCCTCAGGTGAGCATTTCATAAATGAGAAAGTTGATATTATAATCTGCTTCTGATATGTGAATCAGTAAATCTTATGAATCAGTTTCTCCTCAAAGACTGCACTTGAATTCCCAAGGATTTTGTGAAAAGCACTTCCCATTTTTCTCACTAAAAATATATAGCTTGATTCTAATTAAAATTCAGTGCACAGTGTACCCAGTAACCCTGATAATCAGTAAAAACATGTCAGAGAGCAAGATGGTTTTTCCAACTGAATGGAAATCTCAACAAGCAGTTAACCTACAATAGGAAGAAACTCATTACTAGGATAGCTTGCTGCCTTACAGCACTTGAAAAGCTGATTAAAGAAATAATGATGCAAAACTACATAAAATCCTGGCAAAAAGCAGTAGGGAGGATAATGACAGATATTTCAGCTTGCACCGAGACTTATTTTGGTTCAGAACAACAAAAAAAAATATATTGATTGGACCACTACATGTTACATTAATGTACAAGAATGACAATTTCTTCCCCTACATCCCACATTGCTTTTATTGTTTCAGCTCTTTGACTCTTGATGACTTGAGTTCAAGCCCCAAACAGACTTCTGATCAGCAGGGTAGCTGATTTCAGAATAAAGAGATGGAGAAAATGTGTAAACTTAGTGAAGTGCTCCACAAGCTCCAGCTTGCAAACCTCGCAGATATTGCAGCCCATCCAGCTCACAAACTCTCACCTAATACAACATGGTGTAAGTTGTGAAGAAACGTGTTTAAGTATAAATAGTCTCTACTGGCTTCAGGAAGTAAAACTGTTCCCTAAGGTTAGGCAACACATTGCTTGCTGGGGAAGCTGAGAGGCCAATGGCCTAGGCTCACCAGTGATTTATCCTTGTAAAATGAAAATTAGCAATAACTGTGTATATAATATTGTCTATCAGGCGGTGCATAAAGGCTTGCATTGTATGTACATACTGTAGTTGTATAGAAAACATTACAGAGTGAGCCTGCTTTTAGCTTGATGCCTCATACAGTGGTAATTAAGGAGAACAGTCTTTTGATTTGCTACTATTTGCAGTTCTGCAGGAAAAACTGAGTTTAGGCTATCTTGTGCTGGGCATTGTTGCCATGTTTAATCTTCTGATTCGCTAGGAACAATTACATGGGACACCTATGGGGAGTTTAATTGCTTAGCTCCTGCCTCTACAGCAATTGTAATTATGGTGCAGCACTATTTCAGAAAAAAAAAAGAGAGAGAGAGAAAGAGGGGGGGGGGGGGAAGTGTGGTGTTTTTTAGAACATAGCACTGAATAATACCAAGGTTAGACTTATACAACAGCGTAGCTCCAAGAATTAGCTTCCAGAATTAACCCTGTGCTTCTTTTGATGAGAAGCCAGACAAAGTAAAGCACTGGTTATTGTAAATACCCTCATGTAAAGCTTTCAATTCAAGCCTATCAAATGCTTTTATCCTTCCAATATATGTGGGAGTTAGCACAGCTTCTTTTTTTCCTCTCTTTCTCCAGCTGAGGAAACTAAGGCACAGAAATGTGCTGCCTGATTTGTCTTTATGAAAAATCCAAAGGAGGACAAATTAGTATGTGAGAAATTTTGAATTTCTAGCATTTCCAAGCTCCTTTTACTTTTCATGGATGCAGCTTTGAAAGAAACACAATGGGCAAAAGACATGCCTTTTTAAGCTATAAGACCTTAAAAAATTCTTTAAAATGGAACACAATAAATAAATGAATAAATGTTGCTGTGCACTATTCTGCTGATAATTCCTGTTGAGTAGAATTGAAGATGTCATTGTCTGAATCATCCTGCACAATCCCAACCAAAGGAAGTTGTAGACAGGATTATCCTATTGCATTCTGAAGGAAATTTTAAAGAGAATCCGAAGAGCACTACCGTATTAGAATTTCTTTTATTCCTTATAGAAAAGAAAGAATGATCACTGCTTCATTTGCAGTAAGGCATTTTTATTTTTTTCATCATTAGAAGATTTTCAGAACTGATCTTGATGGCAATTCAGTTACAAATTAAACTCTCATTGGGAAGTCCTCCAGTGGCTTCACAAGTTAACACTCCCTTAGAAGTGGTGTATAGATAAAAATCAGGACCAATACTCCAGAGAACAGAGCTTTTTCTGGCTGAAGAACTCATGACACTTACTAATAATGCTAAGGTTTCGTTTTCTCAACTAAACACTAATTATACAGAAGTGAAATTCACTCACAATATTCCATAACTTACCTGTTCACCTTCAACATCTGCTATTGCCCCCTTTAAATGATACACAATAAGGCCAAACATGACCTATAGATAGCAAAAAAAGGCAACCCAACACTTTGCTATGATTATACTGTACAAGAAATTAACTTTTAAGATAACTAATAGATTTTCCTCTTTGCAGCCTATCAAGCATAAGTTTAGTCATGCCAGAGAAGGTATAATGCTATAAGTGCCTGTATGAATCCTGGTAGACAATGCACTGCAAAAGTGAAGCAGAACAGTACATACACCAGCAGATCTGCTGCTCTGATTAAACAGAGAAATTTTGTATGAGAAAGTAACTATGAGAAAGGTGTTTTCTTCAGATAATTATTAACTTCTTTTGATACTGACATCAACAGAACTGACAAGATCTCTTTGAAAGTCAAGATTACCTTTCTGGAAGTTTTACATTCTTTGTCATTAAAAGAAAACATACCTACATTGACATTCTAAGCTTTTCCCAAGTTTCATATTAAAAAAGCCAAACAATGATGTAAGATCCTTTGAAGGTCAAAGGGAACAAACCTCATATAAGATCCACTATATTTTTTTCCACACAGTATATCCCTCTTTTCCCATTAGTAACTGTAACTGCCTGTAGTCATGACAATACCTAGCCATTTCACTGAATAAGCAGTTCCATCTATGAACTATCCATATCCATTCTCCAGACCTTTTATTATCTTCCAGACTTCTTCTGGAGTGGTAAAAGACTGGTCAGGTTTTCCACTCAGAACATAATCTGTGTGTTCAAAGTCAATGTGATAATCTCCCTGAGAAGTCAGCACATGGGAATTGTCATTTGAAGACTCGCATTTTGCCACCATCTAGCCAAACATTGAATAAGTCAAGTCACTTCAAGCCTTCCTTCTTTGTACTTCTCATTTGTAAAGTAAACGTACTATCAATTGATATTTTTAAATTACTCTGTGCTTCTGTTGTAGATTCGAAGTCACTTTTGCCTTTAGAGTACTTTAAAAACGCATCCTGACTTTGTTTCCTCCAAATTTGCATATCTAACCTTCAACCAACCTCAAACTGCACCCCTTGCTTTATAATGTGAACAGTGCAGGCAAAGTACAGAAGAGAAGAGACTCCAAATAGTGAGTCTGAATGCACTTCTAAACATGCTTTTCCATTGCAGATATTTGCAAATGAAACCCTGTGATGCAGCATTTAATTCCCATGAGAAGTGCTGTTCTCATTATATCTCCTGTCTGTATACAAGCTTCTGCTGTGTTACTTGTATTGCCATTTTCAGCAGGGACTCAGATGAGAGAAAGGACAGAAACTCAGACAGAATTACTAAACTGTAACACAAAGATAATGAATTCTAATGCAACAGGACAGAAATTAAAAGACTGGGAAGTTGTTAGCCTGTGTAAAAATAGGAAGAAAAAGAGCTTTATACCGTACTTTTGAAGCATTCTTCAAAGCTCAGAGAGCCTACTAAACGAAGCAGTCCAGTTAATCTGCCCAGAACTCCTCAGTTCAGTTCTCCTTACAAAAGAAATCCAAGCAGAGACATTTTTAAGAGCAATTATTTTTTTATGAAAAGGAAATAACTAAGACCAAGAAAGGCACATTAGGGGCTAGAAGACACACCAGTCAGGAAATGGTTTAAGATCCCCATTCAGCTCAATTTGTTTTAAAGTATTTCAAATCCCCTGAATACAGAAAATTCTACAAATAGCCAAGAGACTGGGAGACATAGTATATATTGCCAAACAGATTTAAATGCAAAACCAAGACTCTTGTTTCCCAAAGCTGTGGAGAGTGATTATAACACTGTCTAGTCTTAAAGCAATGCTGCTCTCCACTGTTTTTATGTATTTCCCTACCAGAGTCTTAATGCCCCCCTTCTGTGCAAATATACCTACAGAAGAACAAAAGAGTACAGAAACTTGTAGCTCCAAAAATGGCACAGATTTAGCAAAACTGCTTCACAACATTATCAGCATCAATCACAAGCATTCATGTATCATAAAATACTCCCTGTCTTTTGCTTTGGGACCAAAATTATGATTTTAAAATATACATTTAATAGCACATTTTAGAATTGTATTTAATTTTCATTTCTAAACCTCTTGTTAAAATCTAAATCATACGTTAAATTTTTTTTGAGAAACATGGATTCTGTGAGTTTATATTTTTATTAAAACAAATGCTCAGATTAACCTCTATCCAAATAAATTTAGCAGCTGAAACATAGAGAAATGCACCATGTATCACAAGACCATGATAAAATCTGAAAGATAGCACTGTTGGAACCATGGGTTGCAGTTTAGTTTTATTGCTCCAGATCTTTATGGGTACTATCATATGAAAGGGTACAAATCTGTTGTAATCTTGACCTTTTTAAGTAATGAGCCTTCAGCAAATGTTCTGACACTTACAGTTTATGAGATTGGGTGAATTTTCTTTTTTACTGGAAAAAAAATAAGCCACCTGAATTTCTTAGTCTGGATAGGAACCTAAGAATTTAAAGAAATGAAGGCAATATTTCCAGATTTTTGTGGGGAAAAAAGCACTACTACTCAGGAAATCAGATATTCAGCTGTGTCTGCAGGTTACAGAAAGCTACGACATAATCTTTCAGCAAAATGAGAAAGACTTGCAAAGTCCTTTGCAAGGCTTGCAAGGCAGAATAATTCAGAATATTTCTAACAAGACTATTGATTGCAAAAGCACATTTTCTTTCCACTTACCCATGTTTCTGATTTTAAAGACCTGTACAATAATGGTGAAGGCTATGGAGCTAAAAAAAAACCCACAGTAAAAGCTGCATACAGAATCCCTGACATCTGATCAAAGACAAGCAATCTGAGAAATTTCATAAGCAACTACAAGAATCTGAAGAATAAATTAAAACCATCCACTGATAGATAATACGTAAAATAATGTCTGTTAAATAAAAACTAATAAATGGACCTTGAAACAGAATATGAGTAATGGCAAAGACCAGATTTGTTCCTGAGCCACACGGAAACAGTTTCAGAGATTTTCAGCATAGGAGTAGTGTGTCAGACACACAGTGAAAGCAGTCGGTTTCTACATTTCTGCACAAATTGTACCACACAATGCAAAGAAAAGCAGAAGTGTTAGTAAACACATAACTAGAAGACAAAGCTGTTGTGATGGCTGCAGTCATGGAGGAAAAGAGTCTTTCTTGGATTTCATAAAAATGTACAAGATTCGAGTTTTTTTCAGATGACATATGGGTGATAATGGAAACAAACTAACATTAAGGAAGGATTAGGAATAATGATGACCTGCTGGAAAAAAGCATGAATTATGCTTCTTTTATGTGTAGGTGTATGTTGCAAATTCACAGTGGCATATTTCCAGAATACTATCCATCCTCAGACTGCAAGACAGAAGTTTCCAAATGCATAGCTCAAAGGTGGGTTCTCATTATCTGGAAAAAAATCTTAAGGACATCCAAAAGTTATGCTATATCATACGTATAACATGGGAAAGCCTGTGGAACACATGTAAAATCTCATAACCATTCAGACTAATCGAAAACTGACTGTGGCTGAATTCTCCATCATGTGACTGGAATATCAGTGTCACAATAGAGCAAAACTATTTACAAACAGTTATAGAATAAGAACATTAAGTAGGTGAATACCACTCCTCTCCACAGAAGTGTTGCTATTCCAGATAAGAGAACAGACCTTCTCCTCCAACAGGTAGAACACAGTTGCGAGATGCTTTTGAAAACAGAGCTAAGACAAGAATGATAAGTGTATGTAGAAGAAATGTTGTGACTTCAGCCTTTCAGAATAATGGTTAAGTGAATCACTCCACAGTAATCATGGCTATTCCTGCAGATCAGTCTGGTCTCACTCATTCCTGAGACTCAGTCCTGAAAAAGCACCAAAGCTAGAAATAACTAAGTCTAAACAGTCTTCTAGTTCTGGGGTGCTCAAAACACTACTGCTTATGTCCCGTTCGTAACCAATTCTTGCCTAGTCACTAATAGTGAAAGTCACAGTGCACACAGCAAACAAACGCTGCAATAGAAGTCTAGCTGACTGAGTTGCTTGGACAATAAATCCCTGGGATTCAATACTTACAGCCTGTGAACAAATGTCCAGCAAGATGCAGAAATACTTTGGCTAAAAATTTATCTGTCTCCTGGAGTATACTACTAGGTGTTTTTATTGGGTATTTCTTGTTATTTTTATTTGGCATTATGTTGCTTTTTTTTATTTGCATTAAATGGTAAGTAAAATGAAGTCTTGGTTTCAATATTCAATTAGTTTTATTTAATCATTAAAATCATTTACTATTTCATGGATTCTGGCTTCTTTTGAGCAGGATTTTGTATCCTTTTTGTCATTCTCTTTCTCTGTCTTTCAAAGAATGTTTCAAGAAAAATTGTTTATAAAAACCTCTTTTTGTTCTGCTAACCCTGCAAACTAAACATGTTCCATTTATTTTTAAATTAAGTGAAAATTAGCCAGGTGTGATAGATAAGCTTTCTATACACAGGTCTAAATATTGACAAAAGGAGACGTGTCACTGGAAAAATCATCAGTCTAGCAATTATCACATTAGCATGTTAAGTGGAAAGAGATGTGAAACTTCCAAATGTGTCAATACAGATTATTTCATTTCCACCAGCTATCAGCTATACTGTGAACATCAGTGCCTTAACGTATACTCAGCAGCAGGTCGGCTTTTGCAAGCAAATACTTTAATGTGGCATCCAGAATAGTCAGATTTGTGACAAAATCATGTATATTCTGTTCAGAAATGTACTGCCAAGAAAATATTAGACATTTCTACTAGGCTGGTTCAAAAAGAATTGCTGTTTTTAACCATCAACTTAAAGCAGTATATGTCATCTTAGAATCAAATTTATTACTCAAAATGAGAAGCATTAGAATCTATACATTTTTGCCAACAAGAAAGAAGTTGATTTATTCTGGCAGCATAGAATTCTGGAATCCTGCATCTGATGAGTTCATCAAAGGTGTTTTGAACTGCTACTTGATTGTGGAAAGCCTTATCTTGCAGGAAGTTGTCAAGATGCTTGAAAATGTTGAAAATGCTTGAAAATAAATGGTGGGAGAGAGATTTGGTGAGGAAGTTGGGTGAGGTAGAGTTTCATAGGCCAGTTCATCCATCTTCTGCAGAGTCTTTTGCAAGACATGCAGTAGGCATTGTGATGGAGAATTGGTTCTTTTTCATTGACCAATGTTGGATGTAAACGTTGCAGTTCTTGGTACATTTTGTCAATTTTCAGGTGATACTTCTCTGTCATGATGATTTCACCAAAAAGAAGTCGTAGTGGATGATTCCTCTTGCCAACCATCAAAGAGTGTCTATAACCTTTTGATGCAACTTTGGTTTGTGAAAGTGTTTTGGTGATTCAGTGCAGTTCAGATACAGTGCAAAATGTCACTGGTTGTCATACAGAATCTATGTTTTGTCACATGTCACAATGTGATTAAGAAATGGTCACCATTTCCTCAGAAAGAAGATAGCAGCAGAGAAAAAAATCACTAAAAACCTTTTTAATAGCAGGTCCAGATACCAACTGTGATTTTAACACCTAGTTCTACCAGACTAAATCAAATTTCCTTAAGTTCAGTCCTGATCCTTCTGCAATTTCCTGCCCAAAACACAAACAGGATTGATAACCAAAAACCAAAGCCTTTTCCTCACTTTCTTCCAACCCCTGCAACTAATTTCAGATCACTACATATTAATAATTTCTCAAATAAGAAATGTATTTGCCATTTTCATAATCTAGTCAACATCACATTACGTGCAAGTCAGTATTATCGCTGTCCATTGAAGTATTTTTCAAGAAATTCAATTAAGATGCATTTATCAATGAGTAGCAGACAAAACAAGGAAGACAGAGTAATTATCCATGTAGTTGAAGAGGGTGCATTTAAAACAGACATTTTTCTTTACTATGTAAATAAGTGAATTCTTTCCAAGAGTCCTGAGTGGACTAGTGCCTCCATTAGGTCTGAAGCTGAAACTCTTTCTCTGGTGAATTTTGTGGTAGTTTATAAGAGCCAGAATCACAGGACAATAGCTCTCAGGATATGTTATTTTGGAGGGAGAACTTACAGAAACTTCCCACTAACGTGTGACAGTATGGGATAAATACTCTTGAGATCAATTAAGCTTACTTTCAAGGTTCTCATCTAATCTAGAATTTCTAATATGATTTTAAAAATACTTTTAAATAGCCAGTGTTACATGTTGTATGCTCACAATATGAGACATTTTTGGTAATGATTAATCAAATATGTATCAATTTAAGGTTAGCAGCATGGGTGGTGCCTCAAAGAAGGTCTGAGGACTTCTATAGAGAGAATCACACAAATTTCAGTGGCTATACATCAGATCATTACAGAGTGACTCCAGGCCATGACTCCATGACAAATATGCAATTAATATGGATAGTTTTGTTAGGAGCTAAGGCACATAACTGTTGTATTCTGGCTAAATTGTGTCCCACCTTTGCAGACTCCTCTAGGAGGCACTGCAGAAGGCTTGTGGCTGAGACAGAATTTATGATGTAGCGTGATCACAGAAATCTAGTTACTGATTGTTTATGGTAGCATGCTTGTTTGTGACAGCATTCGTTGTACCACGGCCTTTCTGGGTGAAGATGAACAGAATCATAATTTTATTTGCACTGATTTTTCACTGACATTTAGAGGCATCCTTATTTTATATTTTAAGTCTCTTTTGCCTCAGAAGTGCATTATGCAGACTGCTGGTGGGATAGTGCAAACATTAACCAAAGCTTGAAAATATTTTTCCACAGAAAAAAAACTGTGTATGCTAATTTTTAATAAATACTGCTAGATTATTAATCTTCCCATGAATTTCCTTTAAGAAATTTCCTTTACTATTCTTTGACTTCTAGGCAAGAAGTATCAAGCACATAAAATAGTAGCAAAAATATGGCATTCAGGTAAATATAACAATTTTTATGTAAAACAAGTAGGTTTTTCCTGGTTTTCATTGCAAATAATTTACACAATATTAAATTTAAGATATTGCAGTCATCTCATACATCTCTTTTTCTATGTTCTCAGGAGTCCAGGGCTTGAAGTGTCCTGACGCAAATAAGTATTTCAAAATAAAATTTCAAAAGCTAACAAGAAAGATATGTTAAGATTTCTCTTATGTCCTTTTTACTCCCCCTTGGTGCTCAGCATCATGCAAGATTTGGCCCCAAGTCATGGAGATTTTAGGCAATAGTTTCCCCATGCTTAAATTTTAAAAGTAGTTACCATAGCAACTGCTAGACACAGCATATGGTGTGTCTGCTACCTCCAAGATAACAGAGCAATTTCTGAAGAATTTTCTTTACAATATGTTACGAACCTTTGTACTTTTACAATTTTTCAGAGTGCAGTATAAGGTACTGTTGTTCCCTGACATTCTCTTAAAATTGAATGCTCATTTTGTAACTCTCTTTCATATTAGGCAAATATTTCCCTCTCTTCCTTGTCTTTTTATTATCCTAATATTCAGCAAAAATATGAAAGAACAAAGTGAGGAAAAGGAAACATCTTTTAACTTTTATCTACAGATTTTATTTAGATTTGTTACCTTTCCTTCACATTGACAATCCAAAAGACAAAAATTTAAAAAAAAAGATAGAATATAGGAAAAAGACATAAATCTTGTTAAAACTTCTTTAATATACAGGTGCTGGGCAGTCACACACACAGAACTATACACAGTCTTCAAGACTTTGACTCCCATACTTGCCCAGCTTCTCATTTCCAATGAAGAATTAATATCTGTGAAAGTGGTCTCAAACAAAAGGAATTCAGAAACACACCTTTCACCTCTGGTTTGGTAGGTAGTATGTTCTCCTTGAATAGCAAAGACCTGTGCTGCAGTCCCTCTTCCAAAATGACTTGTCTCTACTGTGTGTAGCTCCTGAAAAGAAATCCCCAAGGACAGTTTGCCAGTGGGATGACACTATCAAACTTCCTCCACACACCTGAGAAGATCTGGATGTCCAGCACAGCTTCCAGCAGTTAAACATTTCAATACTTGCACAACTTTGTAGAATCACGTGAAGATTGAGGAAATAGGGAAATAGGCCTTTATTCATCCTCCTATCCCTTTTGCTTGTATAGGCTGAGACAAGAATAAAAGAATAGTTACTAGGATACATAATAATGTTCTGCTCTGTAATTCTCTGTCCCCTGAGTCCTTCATTCTAACAATTTTCTGCAGCTAAGGCACCTTCTGTATAAATCTCGTAAAAAAATTAAAAAATAAAACTCTCCCAAAAAAGAATGTATGACTGCACATTTAATTCTCCCCTTGAGGAAAAGCTAAGAAAGAGAATTAACCACTCATTTTAACCTTTACTTAATGCAGAACTACAAGGTGTTGGCACTACCCTGATGAAGACAGAAGATGGTATAAGGGCAGAATAAAATATTTTAAAGGGGACTTTGCATTTTAGGTGGGTTTTTTTTAATTTATTTATCATTCATTTACCATGGTTACTTCTCAGGGAAAGGGTAGTCATTCTGTAACTGGAATTGTGTGTAATTAACTTCAAGAAATACTTGCCCAAATGTTTGGAGAGGAAATGTTTATATGCAATTAACAAGTTGCACAGTTCATTGCAGAAATTTATAGTGTAAATCTACTTTTTAAAATTCTCTTTTGCTGCCTGGGCAAGAGGAAAATGAGATCAAAGAGCATAGAAGTGGGTACTCTATCTGTGCAAGCTTTCAGCAAAGACTTAAAGACTGTGCTGAGAGAAAAACAGGAGAAACTTTTGCTGCAAAACCCAGAAATTTTAGATGCTAATTGGCATGTACAGAAAGAGAAGGAGGATCATGTGCAAATTTCACCTCATCTTAGTTATGTATTATCAATTTATTAGCCCGGAGCTTTTAGGAGAAGAAAATTACTATGGCATCCTGACTGATGATAGGATGGTGAGAAAGTATGATAAATATGTTATATTAATAAAAAATACATTATATTTATTATATATAATGTAAAAGTTGTGATAAAAAGAAAATTCTACAACGTCGGAAGATATAGTTGTCATACACTTTTATTTATGCTGTAAACAATATCTTAGTACATAGTCAGAATATGATTTAAGACCATTTCAGTACCCATGAATGTAATGTTTCTCTTAAACTGTAATTTCTTAGGTTCTTATGGCTTAGCTTTCCTTTCCAGTTTATGGATAGCGTCTGTTGTATTAGACATATGCTTGATTCTTTGCAAGTCCCTAGATGAACAGTTGATCTCTCTCCTACTTAGTTACTTTCTTCTTCTGAAACAGTTTCTTTCTACTTAATCCTGAATTTTTCTAGTTCTGCTTTTAGCAATCAACCACAATCCCCATGGGCACTGGCTATCTGAACTAGCTACACACTGGGCCACATGGTGTACAAGAAGGAACTGAAAGAAGTGGATTTGTCCAGTCTTAAGAAGACTAAGCAAAAGGGAAATCACATCAAAATTATAGCTGTCTTCAACTTACTCCTAGGAGGGTATGGAAGAACAGAGCCAAACTCCTTCTAGGGTGCATAACGATAAGATCAGGGGTGGTGGATAAAAATTGCAACATGGGAAATTCCAATTAAATGTTGTGAAAAGTATTTTTACCATAGCGAAACAATGGAACAGGTTTCCTAGAGAAGTCGGGATATCATCACCACTGAAACTCAATCAGGCAAGATACTGAATAACCTACTTAAGCAAGTCTTGCTTTGAGTGGTGCCAGACAACCTGAAAAGGTCTCTTTCAGCCTAAATTATGTGATGATTCTGTGCTTGTACTCTATCCCAGTTCAGGAGAGCTCAGCAGGCAGCATTTGTAATTGAAGAAACTACTCTAATTGAAAATCTGAGTATGCCTGAGAGAATAGGTCCCTCTTATAAGTGAAGTCATCTGTGTCACAAATGGAGAGGATGGTTTTGTTCACTTTTGGATGTAGTTTTTCTATATTGGCTTTTCTATATTGGTATAGAGCATGTCAAATTTAGTAGAGCTATTCCTGGTGAAAATATAAATAGCACAGAATCAACTCCTAAACACAAATGTAACAAAAGTAAAATAACTGATAAGTTTCCTGTCAGTATGGTTTATTCCATTTCAGGAAACATAGAACTAAATAAGTTATATTCAAAGCCCCTCTATAATTAAGTGTAAGTCAAGTATATTGCTACAATGTTAGTGACTCAATGTAAACATATTTTCCTCCTGAATGGTTATAAACAGGCACACCATAACCTTATTTTTAGCTTTTTTCCACATTATAAATTCATTTTTCTCTTTGCAAAATGTTACTTTCTTTCCATCAGGTTAATCCCAGGAGGTCTGGTAACTACAATTACTCCATTTAAATATTCCACATATCTGTCAAGACTCAAAAGAATTCTGTAGTGTCAGTTTAAATATAAATATATATAATTCTAGTTAATAATCATCACTTCAAGTCTGTTATGAAAACTGTATTACTCATTCAGTGTGTGTGTGTGTGATGTTGTGTATGTATGCAGCATTTGTTGCAGCATTTTCGTTGATTTATTGGTTAAAAAAACAAGCATACTAACTGTAGCACATCAAAGATCTCGTGCAGAAAACAATGTTCTTCAAAGGTAAACTTGATTATAAGTTTTTATGCTAATTACTTAAGGAAAAGGATCAGAAAATTCCATTATTTCCATATAGGGAAAGCTGGCAAGGTATATAAAACTGCAAAAGAAAATGCTAGCAAAATATATTTTAGGTTTTTCATGTCTATATAATTTCCATCTCAAGAAAATCTTTTCATTTACCAGTGACTAGAACTTTATTTTTTCTTGGTAAGGTATACAAAGATTTGGGGAAGATTTTCTGCCACCGTACAAGTAGCCTGAAACACCACCCAGTTAAAAGACAAGCATCTTAATGGTTTAGAAACTACAATTGTAACGTTGATCAAAACCAGGTCGCAGTTTATTTTCCTTAGTTTGAATGTGCTCATCAGGTTCTTATTTACTTAGCCTGCTAGAATAGTCTTTGCAATACAGGTAAAATGCGATTGTTTTTAAAATTAAAGTTTCAAAGTAGTACAACAAATATCCTTATGCCCAGCAAACAAAACTAATACCAGTGAATAACATTTCAATGCTTTTAATCTCCATGACAACCCACCTCAGATCCTTCAATAAAATGCCACTTTACATGCACACAAACATACTCATTTATGCACACCTACCATGTGTTCATAAATATCACTGGTGCTGTGCATCGTAAAACCATATATAATACCATTGGTGTTTTTCTTTTGGAAAACTAATCAGTCAACACTTGTGCTAAAAACTTGATTTGTATTCTCTGGTTTACATTATCTGTTGAATAAACAAAAAGTAATGGTATACATACAAAATATGGCTCAAATATACAAGGATGTGCCTTGAGTTTTGTCTTGAGTTTTGGCAAGCATCAGGAGAAATACCTGATATATAATTAAATTAGAAGAATTGCTTCAAAGACTTACACAACAGAATCAGAAATTGCATAGCAGAATTATTCACAGTACTTTTTCTGTCTCAGAAAGGAAATAGTTGACTTAGGTATTATAAGCAGAGCGTTCACTAAACTGTGTGAGCAACAATCTAATTACTGATATGAGTCACATACTGATGTAATGTGGCTTACACCCAATACTGGAAAAATCATGACAAATATTTCCAAAACTCTCCCAAGACCAAGGTTCAGTTTAAGCCACTTAAAGAAGTGGGATATTATAGAGATCTGCACATTATAAAGAGAAACCTGCTGCCATTTGGCCAGCTTATAATACTGCACTCAAAAAATTAATTACCATTCATTATCCTGCCTGTTTTGTGGTTTTAGGGCTGGTATCTTGGGATACCCATGCTGCCACAGGTGTGGGGGGATGCACCACATCAGTGCAGAATGTAGTATAGTAAGAAATGAAATAAAAACGTATGCCTAGGCCTGGAAGTGACATATGCATGACCTGAATAGTTCACCAGAGCTGCAACCCATATCCTTCTCCAGCCTGTGGCTTCAAAAGGCAGCATACCTGATGGCCCCAAGCCTCTGGAGCTTTGACTACAGCAAATCTTGCCAGCATTTCTAAATAACCTGTTTTAACAATTTTTCATATGTAACAGCCCTATCTAACACCCAATCACAATATGGTTTATTAGTCAGGATTAATTGCAGGTTTCAATTACATTTTGTACCTGTTAAGCTACTCTGCAAAGTAACAGATGACAAACCGAGCAGAGGTCTTTTTCCTGCCTCCTCCCAAGGTGTGTCAAAGGGTAGCCTAGTCACAGGTATAGTTTGGGGAAAAGCACTTTTCTCCACATACACATAAAAAGAGAAGGAAAAGTCAGAAGCAGATTTCAGCTGTGGGATTTCTCTGCGGCATTCCAGGCCATCCTTCACTTTCCCATGAGTCTGCTTGTCACAAGACCTTTTATTCCAATTAGTATGGTCAGTGCACAGCAGATGACAAAACTCGTGAATATTGCTGCTGGTCTGGAAGCATGGGTGAGAAACTCAGCAAGAGAAAACTCTGAAATACCACCAGGTATCTTTTGTGATAGACATAACAGAAATTCTTAACATTCCTGTCCATTCCATTCTACCATCCTTGCACTAACCTCTTCTACTAAACACCATATGTGCCTTTGTAGAGGAACAAAGGCCACTTCAGGATACCTGTATTTACATGGTATGTCACAGGCCCTCAAGGGTTTAGGAAGACCTTGAGGGTATGCTGAAGACTTTAAGTGTGTATATGAATGGTTTGGCCTTTAAGAGTCTCAGAAGACATTATGGATGCAAGCTAGTTGGTTCAAAAACAGAACTGTATTGCAGAAAATGTGAGGGGGCAGGGCAGTGAAGCATTTTGCAGCCGTGGAGTAACCAGTGCTGTGCTATCTGACTAGTCCACAGGCATCCTCAAACAATAATCTATCAGGTATGTTAACTCTGCCTATTCAATTAAGATCAGCCATGACCATGAATTCTGTAATAAAAGTGCTACCACTAGCTTTTGCTGTTGCCTTAACTGTCTAGCAAAAAAAAAAAAACAAAAAAAAAACCAAAAAACCCCAAAAAAACCAAAAAACTTCCTTCATTCAAAGTATCATTTCTCACAATACATCAATACTAATAATGCCACCATTGTGGCAACCCCCTTCCTATGACTCTACCAACAGTAAAGACATATTGTGCATTCTTAAATTTCTCACTATTTCTTTAAGGCACTGTTAAAATCAAATTAAGAAACCAGTGAGTTGGTGCCTGGATATAGTTCAGAATAAACTAATGAAGTCACAAGTTCAGAGATACTAATTCTCATTGTGAGAAACTCTCATTCACTGCTAAAATATTAAAAAGGACAAAGTCTCTGAAGCAAAGATAATAATATTTTTATTTTCCATTCAGCGCTGAATTGGATGCCCTTCTAAAAAGGCATACTGCAAAGGCTGGTTACAGGAGTTACATACTGGTTAAACATGTATATTCATACAGATTTTGAGAAATGCTGGTTACATATTCAAGAAATACTGGTTAACCATACACAGAACTCATATCACCCACTCTCAAATGTTCTTTTGTATTCAGAATCGTCTGATGCTCTTTATCTTATCTCCTTCCTTATTGTCTCCTCTTGATGAGCTCAGGTTGCTCTTTGTTCCTGCTGGGGAACTGTCTTTGTTTTGACTGGCAAACAAGCCAAACTCCCATCACAATCACATCCTTCATTACTGCAAGCTGGCCAGGATTTGCCTTCAGTATATATACTAGTTTTAGACAAAGAATGGTGTAAGTTCTCAAAGAATATTTATTTAGGTTATCCAATTATGTCTGAAGATTGTCTGCACACCATCTCCCAACATGAGACAGATCCACATCACTAAAGCATACAAACCAGCTGCAGCAAAACCCATCAACCAATTCTCACATCATTAATCATAACGATATTTTTTACACTATAGTCACCCTACTGGTAACAACTTCATTTTAGGTGAAGAACACGGCCAACAAATGCATTATACTGTAAAATAAAGGTGACTTGCTTAAGATTCATGGATAAATGCCAAATCAAGTTTATTTTCAAATTTCAGTACATAAAGTCTGCAGTTCATTTCACTGAAAGTCAACAAAATGAGTCTGTCAAGACGTATTCCTCAAAATTTCTTGCTCTGCCCTGTAACTTCTTTATATAATACTTTCCCTGCCTGAGGAACTTTAATATGACTTGTTAATTGAGACAGAAACTTATCTGCCTTTTAATTAGACATTCATGCTCCTTCTAAATCTGGCAAAAGGACAGGAAGTCTAAAATACCAAAATTGAATTCTTTCCCTAATGAAGAATGAAAATCTTTTCTCATAGTAAAAAGGTAGAGTTCCTGGGTGACAGAGGTATATACAAGAATCTACAAGGCAAAAGGAAACATTCCTGCACAACAATGTATTGAGGTGTTTGTTTTCTAGCTTTTTTAAATTGATGCTTAAGTTTTCATTATCCTTCTTCCATCACAATGACCTCCAAAGACAATGTATAACACATATGTTGAGTGCTACAAGCAGCCTCAAAATACTAATGCTTATCATATCTGTCTAGACTAAACATCTGAATTTCATATCTAGAGCTTCCCTGAAATGCTTTGTTTTATAAGCTGGTGTTGATGGTGCCAAAAAGAGCTCAGCCACATTATTTAGGTACTCATTACTCAAACACAACAAAAGGTAGGGGTTACTTCTTATCAGCATATCTAAGATGTAGAGAGCCTAAGGTTAGCCTTTCTACCTCTAGAGTATGAATCGTTGTAGAATATAGACCCGCAGAGATCAGTCTTGTTTTCTCACTATTTCTTTAAGGCACTGTTAAAATCAAATTAACAAAAGGCTAACATTAGGCTCTGCAAAGGGACCTAAACAGGCAGGACCACTGGGCTGAGTCCAATGGTATGAGGTTTAACAAGGCCAAATGCCGGGTCCTGCACTTGGGGTACAACAACCCTATGCAGAGCTACAGACTGGGAGAAGCCTGGCTGGAAAACTGCCTGGAGGAGAGGGACCTGGGGGTGTTGGTCGACAGGTGACTGAACATGAGCCAGCAGTGTGACCAGGTGGCCAAGAAGGCCAATGGCATCCTGGCTTGGATCAGAAATGGTGTGACCAGCAGGTCCAGGGAGGTTATTCTCCCTCTGTACTCAGCACTGGTGAGGCTGCTCCTTGAATACTGTGTCCAGTTCTGGGCCTCTCACCACAAGAAGGATGTTGAGGCTCTGGAGCAAGTTCAGAGAAGAGCGACGAGGCTGGTGAAGGGACTGGAGAACAGGTCTTCTGAGGAGCGGCTGAGAGAGCTGGGGTTGTTTAGCCTGGAGAAGAGGAGGCTGAAAGGAGACCTCATTACTCTCTACAACTACCTGAAAGGAGGTTATAGAGAGGAGGGTAATGACCTCTTTTCCCAATTGACAGGGGACAGGACAAGAGGGAATAGCCTCAAGCTCTGCCAGGGGAGATTTAAGCTAGAGATTAGGAGGAAGTTTTTCACACAGAGGGCCATTGGAATAGGCTGCCCAGGGAGGTGGTTGATTCACCTTCCCTGGAGGTGTTTAAGGCACAGGTAGATGAGGTCCTGAGGGACATGGTTTAGTGTTTGATAGGAGTGGTTGGACTCGATGATCCGATGGGTCTCTTCCAACCTGGTTGTTCTATGATTCTATGATTCTATGAAAAGAGTGAGTTGGACATTTCATGGTGCCTGGAAATAGTTCAGAATAGATTAAGAAAGTCACAAGTCCAAAGATACTAATTTTTATTACAGCCTTTGACATGGTTGCCACAACATCCTTCTCTCTAAATAGGAGAGATATGGATTTGATGGATGGACTATTCAGTGGATAGGGAACTGGTTGGATGGTCACATTCAGAGAGCAGTGGTCAACAGCTCAATGTTCAGCTGGAAATCCATGACAAGTGGTGTCCTTCAGGAGTCCACACTGGGACCAGTGATGTTTCATATCAATACAGACAGCGAGATTGAGTGCACCCTCAGCAAGTTTGCAGATTACATCACGCTGAGTGGTGCAGTTGCCACACCAGAAGGATGGGATGTCATGTAGAGGGACCTGGACAGGCTGGAGAAGTGGGCCTGTATGAACCTCATGAGATTAAACACAGCCAAGTGCAAGGCCCTACACCTGGGTTGGGGCAATCCATGGCTTCAATACAGAATGGGGGATGATGTGATTGAGAGCAGTCCTGCAGAGAAGGACTTGGGGGTGCTGACTGATGAGAAGCTTGACATGAGACATCAATGTGAGCTCGCAGCCTAGAAGGCCAACAGTGTCCTGGGCTACATCAAAAGTAGCGTGGCCAGCAGGTCGAGGGAGGTGATGCTGTCCCTCTATTCCTCTCTCTTGAGACCTCACCTGGAGTATTGTGTCCAGTTCTGGAATCCTTAACATAAAAATGATACGGAGCTGTTGGAACGGGTCCAGAGGAGGGCTACAAAGATGATCAGAGTGCTGGAGAACCTCCTATATGAGGACAGGCTGAGAGAACTGGGGTTTTTCAGCCTGGAGAGGGCTCCAGGGAGAAATTATAGCAACCTTCCAGTATGTGAAGGGGCTACTGGAAAGCTGTGGCAGGACTTTTTACAAAGGCATGTAGTGATAGGATGGAGAGGAATGGCTATAAATTGGAGAAGGGAAGATTTAGGATGGACATAAGGAGGAATTTCTTCACCATGAGAGTGGTGAGGCACTGGAAGAGGTTGCCCAGGGCAGTTGCAGCTGCCCTATCCCTGGAGGTGTTCAACGCCAAGTTGGATGGGGCCTTGAGCAGCCTGAATCAATGGGATGTGTCCCTGCCCATCACAGGGGGGTTGGAGTAGATAATACTTAAGGTCCCTACCAACCAGAATCATTCTGTTATTCTATGATTAATCATAATGCTATTTTTTACACTATAGCAATAGCTATCACATTTTAGATGAAGAACAGTTTCAACAAAGAGCAAAAAAATTCTGTTGCCACTTGTATTTCTAATGGAAATCTAATACAGAGACCATAGGCTTTACCTCAAATTAGAATAGCTTTCGAGCTGATGAGACCCAATGCAGGTTATTAGAAGATCTAGCCACACAACTCATAGCAAGGCTAAGTATCTTCCTACTGAATGAGTTCAAGTGCTAAACCAATGCTCCACTTTTTAAAACCATATATGTTCATTTCATAACCACTGTATCATGCAGTTAATTCTTACATAAAAAATAGTGTTTGCTTAGGACCCTCATGATATTTACAGGGGCTACAATTAAATAAACAAAACATACTTCACCATCTCTCAGTGTCTTGTCCCTGTAAAAATTACATACTGTACTTGTACAGAAATGTATCTTTTCTTCTGTTTAGTTTATTACCTACAGTTAAAAAGTTTTCAGTATCTTTTTATGTCTTGTAGCTGGAGTCTCAAAACTACATTTAATTGCTTTCAATGAAAAAAGACAATTATAATGGGAATAGCTTTATTGTCATATTTTTACTAGTGGGTGGAAAAAGTGATTTAACTTACAGGTACTGATTATTTAATTGTATTGATATAGAGCATACAGCCTACCATGACTAGTGAATCATTCAGACTGACAAGAGGAGGTGTAAAAAATCTTCTTGCTTCTATTCTGCCACATCCTTCCAGTTTTACAAAGGAAAAAAGAATTATTCATAAGTGGGGGTTAGTAAGCCATTAAAGTTCTGATAAAAGATATGAATACATAAAGCAAACACGTCAAATCCATAGAGTATAACTCTGAAATTAATTGGACAGTGAAATGAACTATTCCAAGAGATAACTGCATCATAAGTTACACAGTATAACTGACTCTGAGCTTATATATGGTTTAAAAATAATCTTTGTAAACTTTAGAAAATTAAGCTTATATATAAATTGCTAATTCTAATGCATTTGATTTCACTTGTTAGCATGTGACATTTTTGAATACAATTATTGCACAAAACAATTTGCTCTTTCAGATGTGAAGACACCACAAACTATTAAAGTCTTAGCTACATCATTATGTATGAAAGTAATCGTACTGTGTATTTTTAAACCTATGGCCCAACAGCAGTAGTTGATAAAAAGAATGTGAATTTAATAAATAATTGTGATTTGGACAACACTTAACCAAAAATAATTAGTAGAATTTAGATAAATTCTCAGTCTGTCTTTTCAGCAACCTGAATAGAAAAACCTACCTATGAATAGGCTTGATTTTGAATGTTTATAGTTCTACAGTAATATTATTCAGGAATAACACAGGCTTTTGGCTCAAAAAAAAATCTGTTTTTCTTTTCTTAATCATCAGTTTTATGTTTTTCACTAAATACAAGGTGACAAAAAGCAAGCAAGGAACGGATTCACATAAATATCTTAATATCTTTTCTTAATATCTTTTCATCTTCCTCTTTGGTGAGGATAGTTTAAAAAAACATGCAAGTCATCCGCTTTGCTTAAACAACTGTGATTTTGTATAGGTACAGACAGCACTAGATTTTAATTATTTTTCCTACATTAAGTAAAGAACATATACCCTTCTGTTTATGTGAGGTTTTTTTAATTATGTAGTATACATATCCAAAATTGTTATCTTCTATTTTCAGTATCATTGATAAAAAGAAAATAATATAAGGAAAAATCTCAGACACTTAAAGTTTCTTTACTAACAAAGGAATTCCTTTGTTCATATAAATGACTATTAAGTGGGGTAAAAACAATACCCTGAAGTCATTAACTAATTTGTCTAGTAACAGAAACATTAAGTGTCAGAGATTTTTCCTTTTATTACTTTTTTTCTTATTATTAACAGAAGAAACTCAGTTAAGAGTTCTGTTTGAAGACATCCAGCACTGGTAAAAGTTGTAAACTAGTTATTATATTCACTAAATAGTGGAAGAGTTCCTTTTAAGTTCTGCTATGTGCTTATTTTGCCAGAAATGAAATGTTTTTCTGCAACAAATTGCTAAAAATCTGCCTGTTACTTGTAGCCCAAGAAGAGTGATGCTGTTGAACAGAAGTCTTTTCTCACTTTTTTGTTTTTGTATAAGACGATAATGAAAGGTTGGTTTTGCAGGGCAAAAATCTCATAAAATGAAGAAGCTGAGAATGGTTGTATGTTCTGCACTTCAGAAATGACAGGTTAGCAATGGCCCATGGGAAGACAGTTGGCACATCTAGAAAACTCCTTGGTGAAAACAAGTTCTATTTTATGAAATAAAAATGAATTAATTTTTTGTTTGTTTAGTTATCCTCAAATAAGGAAGCTAGACTATTCTAAAAAAATCATGAAAAAAATTATTACAATTCCATTTGGATGACACTTGAAATTAATACAGTCCTGGTCTAAGGTGAAGTTTATGGATCCTGACAGAAGAATCATTAGCATAGCTTACTTTTAACAGCTGGGATTTCACGATTGTTGATGATTTCCAAATTGTTTTTCAGTACAGTGCATAACAGTATTTTTATTTAAACATAAGTTAAAAATTGTAGGTGTAGCAATTCATATCTATCAAATTATAATTACTAAAAAGGATGAAACCAGTGGAATTTAACTTACCTTTAGAAATGACAGG
Source organism: Coccyzus lansbergi (assembly GCA_033558105.1). Taxonomy (NCBI): domain Eukaryota; kingdom Metazoa; phylum Chordata; class Aves; order Cuculiformes; family Coccyzidae; genus Coccyzus; species Coccyzus lansbergi. The sequence continues at coordinate 3,521,833 of JAUMJK010000245.1, forward strand.
ATTGAAGAGAATCATAACTCAGAAACATGAATAGGGAATGCAAATACTGACACAGGATGCTGTAAATCTGATAAATAATTCTATTAAAATATTGGTTTTAGCATGAATGTATAAAAATATTTTTTGGATGAGGTAAAAAAATCATACAATTGTAAAGCTTAAAGAACAGATAATGCAATTATAACAAGATACAGGTGAGCTACTTAAATTATCATACTCCACTTAGCAACTCAATGATCATAATCATTTTTCAACTTTATTAGATCCAGAGCAATGAAGAATAATTTAGAGAATAATTTACTCCATCTAGTGGTGATTTTCTGTAATTTTCACTTGCAACTCCGCTTCAGTAGGGAACTCGATTCCAAGCTTTGATTTTAATTTTTTACACTTCAAGAAAAAATAGATAACAACAGCAATCCACTTGATTGAGATATATATATATTCTGACTCCAGAATATGATCTTCTTACTCAGTCCCCATGAGTGGAGTTGCAGTATGGCATGAAGACATTTACACTACCCCAGTGATCTATCTTATTCCACAGAAAAAGACCGAAGTAAAGCCCCCAGGGCAATATATAATATTATGTCAAACAAGGTTAATTTTTATTTCTATTTTTACAACAAAAATGACAATTACTGACTCTAGCTTGATCAGACTATCACTACCTTGTCAGACACTCCCTGCCCAGCCATAAAACCTAGGGCACCAAGCAAAGGATTAACACTATAGTGAACTGGGCTAAAATTTGAATGTTGATAGCATTCACATGTGAAATTAACCAAATATTTGAGTGAGTAAACTTGGCAAACAGAGTGCTCCCCTAAAAGCAGTATAAAAAGTGCATGCCAATAAAGAAACTAATTAACCCTCTGCTGGTTTTAATCAACCACAGTTGATTCACATAAAGCCCTCTCCCACTCAAATCCTTTGGTAAGAGTACTAATGAAAACTCACTGGATTGAAGTTCTTAGATACTAGCACTCATCGTCCAAAGCCATTACACTGCTTCCAGGACAAAGTAGTAGCCTCCATGCTGTCCTTGTCAACACCTGCTACATCTTGAAATAATTTTCTGGTCAAATGCTGGAATCCCACAGAATACTTATCTCTCAGGCATGATTATCAAAATAAAAAATAGACATAAAGTTCTTCTTTTCCAGTTTGCAAGTGTTGCAGATAAGGGATGACTTCAGGTCTTCATATCCCACTCAGCTGCAGGCTAGCAAAAGATCAGTCATTTAGGATATATTACATCTACAGTACCTAACAATTTGATATGAGTCGTTTGATATGTAGTTTGACGTGAGTAACCATTCACTTCTCTTCTGACTGTTCATAAATAAGATGTAGATCAACGCAATAAAAGCAGAACTTAAATACAGTACTCTATTTTTCATAATAATACAGCAGAGTAGCAAGAAACACAGATTTATTAATACATTTAAAAGACCAAGGTTGGGTACTGCCACTTTTCTGTTTGCCTTTTAAATTATACCCCAGAGCTGGTCCTCAGTGCGCAGTTCTAAAACTGTGGTCCTATAGCTATATATACTAGAACCCTCTCCTATTACACTTATACCTTAGAGGAAGGAAAAAACCCTAAACAGAAGAAGAGATTTTTTTAATAGGAATAATTTTCCATGCTTCTGGTTTGAAAACTACTAATTTTTTAATAAAATTTTTTAATTGTAACTATTTGCATATCTGAAAATAATAAAAGCTGTACTCCCTTGATAGTGATCTGATAAAAGAATGTGTTCAAGGAACTAAATAATCTCCTGCTATTTTTAATCCTTTGTCTAGACAATTTTCAGATCTCAGGCAATTTGCAGAATGTGAGAAGTCTGGATAATCATGGATTGTGGTAGTGAGTTTCAGCTCTGAATTTCTGCAATGAGTTAACACTTATGAGAAAACTTCTCAACAAAACTTACTTGCTTTCTCCAAAGAAGTTCTTCCTCAGTAGAATGGCAGGATAGTAAATTAGGCACAGAATGCTTACATAAGGGCAGCATTGCTGAATTCAAGTGAAGAATATATCATAATCATTAAAATAATCAAGATTTGAGGTTGTCTAGACATTTTGGAGCTGAGAATTTAACTGCATCTCAGTACTTGAGAATCAATAATGGAAAACTAACATCAAATAATTTCCTTTCTCTGTAAATACAAAAGAAATCATCAGTAACAAATGCAAAAAAATCAAGAGACATCCTCCTTTATCACCAGTGAATAATGCTTCCTTGGCTGGTATATTTTCCTTAAATCTATCCATGAACTTCATGCGAACACTGCATAGGCCCTTCTATTCCTGACTCCTTATTGTGGCAAACAAAATGTAGATAACTCCACAATACCTTCCTGCTTTTTACTTAAGTGAAGTATATTAGCAGTGAGTTCACTGAAGCCATCACCATTTTAATTCTGTTAGATTCCAGAATTAATCTTTCATGATGAAATTAGTATCTAAATCTTTTGAAGAGAGACAAAGGGTGACCAACAAAACTGCAACAAGCACTCTGGATCTTGGAGTTGGGTTGCACGCAGGAGTGGAACTGTTTCTGTCTTTCCTGGGTCTGATGAAAACAAAAGGTTTTCCAGGGTGTGCTGAAGGGTGATCTACCATTGTCTGGGAACCCAAAATTAGCCTCACAATAAAACTCAAAACTTTAAAATCATGTATATTTTTTAAAAAAGTAAAAAAAAAAAAAAAAAAAAAACACAACCAAAACCTACTACAATTTACTTCTGTCACAGCAGCTTCCTTTTTGTAGTGTAAAGATTGTTCTGTAAAAATTATGAGGGTCTTATTCATCTTAGTTGTGAATAATATTCAAAACATCACTAACAAAGGAAATTGAGACTGGGTATAAAACAGATATTAAGCTGCTGGAGAGTGTCCAGAGGAAGGCCACCAAGTTGGTGAAGGGTCTAGAGGGGAAGTTGTATGAGGAGCGGCTAAAGTCATTTTGTCCATTTAACCTGGAGAAGAGGAAACTGAGGAGGACCTCATAGCAGTTCACTGCTTCTTCACAAAGGAAGGAGGAGAAGCAGGCACTGATCTCTTCTCTCTGGTGACCAATTATAGGACCTGAGGGAATAGCAGGAAGATATGCCAAGGGAGTTTTAGGTTGGATATTAGGAAAAGATTCTTCACTCTGCGAGTGGCAGACCACTGGAACAGGTTCGCCAGAGTAGTAGTCATGGCACTAAGTCTGACAATATTCAAGAAGCAATTGACCAATGCAGTCAGACACATGGTGTAAATTCTGGGGTTGTCCTATGCAGGGATAGAAGTTGGACTAAATTGAGGGGATTGAGTCCAGGCTAGGCAAGTGCATGCCTGGATGTGGGCCACTAGAGTTTAGGAGGGGGTGTGCTGGTTAGGACCACCAGCACGTCACCACACAGGAAGTGGGGGAGAATACAGCCTGGCTCAGCAAGGGAGATATAGGTATTCTGGTACCAGCTACTCCACTTAATAGGCAATTGGGAACAAGCACTGTCCCCTCTAGGAGGGCTGAAGGCTCGGCTACTCAGCTGAAGTGCATTTACACCAATGCATGCAGCATGGGGAATAAGTTGGAAGACCTGGAAGCAATTGTAGGGCAAGGTGCCTATGATGTCGTTGCCATCACGGAAACATGGTGGGATGACTCTTATAACTGGAGTACAGCTTTGGTGGGATATAAACTCTTTAGGAGGGATAGAAAGGGTAGGAGAGGAGGTGGAGTAGCCCTCTTTGTAAGGGAGGACTTGGACACCTCCGAGATGGACTGTGGCAATGGGGAGATTGAGTGCCTGTGGGTTAAGATCAAGGGAGCCCATAAGAACGGAGACTTTGTGATGGGAGTCTGTTACAGGCCACCCAGCCAAGGAGAAGCAGCTGATGAGCTCTTCTTTAAACAGCTGGGGTCAATCTCCAAGTCAATGCCTCTTGTCCTTGTGGGAGACTTCAATCTCCCTGATATCTGCTGGAAGTACAACACAGCAGAAAGGAAGCAGTCTAGGAGGTTCCTGGAGCGCGTGGAAGACAACTTCCTTGCACAGCTGGTTAATGAACCTACGAGGGAAGGTGCCCTCCTGGACTTGCTGTTTGTCAACAGAGAGGGCCTTGTGGGGGACGTGACAGAAGGGGGTCGCCTAGGACTTAGTGATCACGAGATGATAGGGTTTTCTGTCCTAGGTGAAGTGAAGAGGGTGCTAAGCAGGACAGTAGCACTAAATTTTCTGAGGGCAGATTTTGAAATCTTTAGAAGGCTGGTTGGCAAAGTCTCCTGGGAGACAGCACTTGAGGGTAAGGGAGCCCATGAGGGCTGGGAGCTCTTCAAAAAGGAGATCCTGGCAGCTCAGGAGAAAGCCATCCCCGTGTTCTGGAAAAAAGGCCGGCAGGGGAAAAAAACAGCTTGGTTGAGTAGGGAAATCTTGAGTGAAATTAGGAAAAAAAGGAATATTTATAAGCTCTGGAAGAGGGGACAGGCCTCTTGGGGGGACTACAGGAGGGAAGCGAGGCTATGTAGGGAAAAAATCAGAGGGGCTAAGGCTGAACTAGAGATCAGATTGGCTAAGTCTGTAAAAGACAACAAAAAATCTTTCTATAAATATATAAACAGTACAAGGAGGACAAGGGAGACCCTTTTGGACACAGAGGGAACAACAGAGAAGGCTGAGGTACTTAATGCCTTCTTTGCCTCAGTCTTTAATTGTAAAGAAAGCTGTTCCCTCTGTGTAGATACCCCAGAAACAGAGGAGCAGTACGAGGCTCCCATGGTCCAAGAGGAGGTGGTCAGAGCCCTGCTTGGCCAACTGGACACCCACAAGTCCATGGGGCCAGATGGGATACATCCTAGGGTATTGAAGGAGCTGAAGGACGTATTGGCCAAACCCCTTTCCATCATCTTCCAGCAGTCCTGGAAGACTGGGGAGGTACCTCTGGACTGGAGGCTGGCTGATGTAGTTCCCATTTACAAGAAGGGTAGCAGGGAGGATCCGGGGAACTACAGGCCAGTCAGTCTGACCTCAGTGCCAGGGAAAGTCATGGAACAGGTGATCTTGAGCGCTATCATGAAGCACTTACAAGAGAACCAGGTGATCAGGCCCAGTCAACATCGGTTTACCAGAGACAGGTCCTGCCAAACTAACCTGATCGCCTTCTATGATAAAGTGACTTGGCTGCTGGATGAGGGAAAGGTTGTGGATGTGGTCTTCCTGGACTTCAGTAAAGCCTTTGACACAGTTTCTCACAGCATTCTGCTACAGAAACTGTCAGCCTCTGGCCTGGACAGACGCACACTCTCCTGTGTAGAAAACTGGCTGGATGGCCGGGCCCAGAGAGTGGTGGGAAATGGTATTAATTCCAGCTGGAGGCCACTTACAAGTGGGGTTCCCCAGGGCTCAATGCTAGGTCCAGTCCTGTTCAGTGTCTTCATCAATGACCTGGATGAGGGCATTGAGGGTACCCTTAGCAAGTTTGCAGATGACACAAAGCTGTGTGCAAGTGTCGATCTGCTGGAGGGTAGGGAGGCTCTGCAAAGGGACCTAAACAGGATGGACCACTGGGCAGTGTCCAACGGTATGAGGTTTAACACAGCCAAATGCCGGGTCCTGCACTTAGGGTACAACAACCCTATGCAGAGCTACAGACTGGGAGAAGCCTGGCTGGAAAACTGCCAGGAGGAGAGGGACCTGGGGGTGTTGGTCAACAGCCAACTGAACATGAGCCAGCAGTGTGACCAGGTGGTCAAGAAGGCCAATGGCATCCTGGCTTGTATCAGAAATGGTGTGACCAGCAGGTCCAGGGAGGTTATTCTCCCTCTGTACTCAGCACTGGTGAGGCCGCTCCTTGAATACTGTGTCCAGTTCTGGGCCCCTCACCACGAGAAGGATGTTGAGGCTCTGGAGCAAGTTCAGAGAAGAGCGACGAGGCTGGTGAAGGGGCTGGAGAACAGGTCTTCTGAGGAGTGGCTGAGAGAGCTGGGGTTGTTTAGCCTGGAGAAGAGGAGGCTGAGAGGAGACCTCATTACTCTCTACAAGTACCTGAAAGGAGGTTGTAGAGAGGAGGGAGCTGGACTCTTCTCCCAAGTGACAGGGGACAGGACAAGAGGGAATGGCCTCAAGCTCCGCCAGGGTAGATTTAGGCTGGAAATTAGGAGGAGGTTTTTCACAGAAAGGGTCATTGGGCATTGGAATAGGCTGCCCAGGGAGGTGGTTGATTCACCTTCCGTGTAGGTGTTTAAGGCACGGGTGGATGAGGTCTTGAGGGACTTGGTTTAGTGTTAGATAGGAATGGTTGGACTAGAAGATCCGATGGGTCCCTTCCAACCTGGTTGTTCTGTGATTCTGTGATTCTGTGAACCTTGTGGGTCCCTTCCAGTTTAGGTCATTCTGTGATTCTGTGATTTCTTCACATAAACAAATTCAAAATGCTGAAGAAGCCATGTAAGACGGTTTTTCTTTAAAAACCTAATAATATTCTGTCCTTAAAAAACCAGGATGTTTTGTAGTCTTTGAAAAGATATTGTGACTGACAGTTTGCATCTTAATCAAATACTACATGAAGTATCATCAGCATCACCTAAAATCTGCATTTAAGGACCCTACAAAATACTGTCTGCAAGGCAAGTATTACTGACATTTAAATACAACTTTCAAACATAAAACAAAACATCAACTACTCAGGCAAAACAGAACATTTACACCTACTGGATATACTTTATTCATTTAGATTGGAGATGACAAGTGGAAGCTTTCTTCCCTCTTATTTACAAGATTAAAAAGGAAAAACTATCCTCTATAAAAAAGGAAGTAAAAAAAACATAGCTACATAAACTACAACGGGTCACCACATGTAGAAAGGTAATTCCAGGTGCTTTTTCGAGTTCAGAAAGGATAATAGATACAATGTGTGTAACAATTTTCACCCCAATATCATGATTGTTCCCCCAAGATTCATCTACCTAATGCAATCGCCTTGCCCTTGATAGAGTGCTGATCACACTTCAGTGTTCGTATGTATCAAAATAGAAGAACAATTTAAACTTCTAGCATGGAAAGAAAGAATTATAAGCTATTTAGCTTATGACCTGTTTTAAAGGCCAAGGCATAGAACAGAGTGGTACTGCTTTTATACAAACACATTCAGCTCCTGACCTAGAATGAATATAGCAATGCAGCCAGCAGATGATGAGCTCTGCAGCATGAGCTCTGCAGCATAAAGCCACACCATATCACAGGGGGAGAAATATCATCCCTAACAACTGCTGCTCACGTACCTGCTTGATATCTGAGCAACCCAGTACCAAGAGACCTGAAATTGCTGCTTTGTGAAGAAAAACCTGCTGCCAAGAGGTGGTATATTTAAGTTCAAAAGACATCAAGAACAGTTAGAAGTGATTTGATGTCAAAACATTCAAACAAGACCCAGAAAAGATAATAGGAGAGAACTAAGAAAGAAACACTTTTGTTTTGTGGTAAATAGTGAGCTAGTATTTCTCAAAGAGTTACATGAAAACAAAGGAACCAAGAGAGTCCATTATTAAAAAAAAAAAAAAGATTTTAAAAATATTAAGTAAACTGGTTTCTCCTTATGGCAATTCAAGAATAATGACCTGATTTGTTATTCTTTTCATTTTATATAACAGTGTCGATTGAGTATGAAGTGCTGTCACCATTGCTGGGTTCTAAAAGCTTAAGCTATGCCACAACAAAGTATCTCCATGTGTGATTTGAACTTCTAGACTGTCTGCCATACTCCAGATGTGTAGAGGAGGATGCTATCACTTGTCAGAGTTTTTCATAAATATAGAAAAATGCTTGAGGTTGCCTCATTAAGAAATCATAAGCCCATTAAAAAAAAAACAAACATGCAGTTACATTCAAATGTTAATTCTTCCTTTAGAACTTTTTCTCCCTTCTGGGTAAGGTTACATGAATAATTGATAAAGACTGAAAGAAAAAAAATTGGGCTTTTTCTTAATGGTAACAATAGTTTAAAAAATCTAACAGAATGCTATCACCTAACTCCAACTGAAATATTTTGTATTTGGAAATAAACAGCATACAGCAAAGGAAATAATGATATATATTACAAAAGATGGGTGTATCATGATAATAATAATGTTCTTTCTTTATTCAGCAGACAATTACTTGGGAAATTTTACAGAATATAGAAGACTGGGGTTTAAACCCTGACTCAAAAAAGACATTGAAGACCATAATTTCCATTGGCAGTGTGACATTTCTTTTCATGTATTAGAATAGTCAGCAATACAGAAAGGGTGCAGATGCGAATGATACTCTACGCATCTTGCAAATGTAAGGATAAGTGGAATAATATTTTTTTCCTGAGGATATGTGATTGACATCTGGTTAATATACAAGACGTGGACAACAGACAGAAATAATTAAGCCTCAGCAGATACAGAAGCCCAAATGATAACCAAAACCAGATAATAATATCTGAAGTCCAGGAATCTCACACAACTTATGGGTGATTGAAGGAACCACTCAAAATTCTGAGGAGATTCAATCGAACTTTCTAACTGATAAGGGAGAAAGAATATTTTCATAAGTCTTGCAGGAAAGAACAACTTTCTTATAGGATATTTCAGGGTGTTTGTATAATTATGCAATATACTTCATGGGATTTTTAGTGAAAAGTCCATGGATGGGAAAGGGTGGGATGAAGGTACTTGAAGACAAAGAAGCAGAGGAAAATAGAGAGGCAGTGGGACACCAGAGGGCACTTGTGCATAAACAAGCTGCGAGTTGGGACACTTGCCTAGCCAGATCCTGACCACATTCCTGACTAAGCTCTCTGTTCTGCCTGTACGTGCCACTAGCAGCCTTCAAGCCAGGGCAGCTATCAAACAGGGTAAGTGGTCTTGGACCTAGCTACTGGAGACAGCTTGGGTCTGGGTGACAGGTACTGTAGACACTCCATGTCTGACAGTCAAGTTGCCAGTGGTGTGGGGAATACAGGCCTGTAGAGGTACTAGAGAAACCTGCCTGGGTAGGTGGGAATAAGGGGGTAGGTCTGCATCCAAGGCTGTCTGGCAGGTGGGTAGCTGTTGCACTGGGGACACTTGCCCACCACTTGCACCTCGGGACCGCAGCAGACCAGCTGTGGCAGGCAGGGAAGCAGAGGCTGCCCAGATCCCAAAGGCCACGGGATCCAGCTTCCTCTCAATGCAGTCTGCCATTACAGCTGCATTCAGGTGGAAAAACATCTGCGTAAATGTCAAATACACATCTTTAGCTGAAGAACTCCAGCTCACTGCAGCATTTCATAGAATCATAGAACAACCAGGTTGGAAGGGACCCATCGGATCATCGAGTCCAACCATATCTCACTGTGTCCAAACATGCTTCCTGATACAGTATGAGGACTATTTCAAAGTGGAATATTTTGATTTGGGCTAGAGTGAAGTTGAGTTTTGGTCTAGGCAGTTGTGGCTTTTTCAAAGCTTCATAGAATGTCCCTCAAATAGCATATTTTCTTTAAAACGTTGGCTTCCAGGCATTGTTTGTTTCTTGAAGATAATAACATCTTGTGCTCGGTATGCTTTGTGCAGAACAGATGTCTCTTCTTCTGTAACCACCTCTGTTGGGAATCCTCACTAATCTGAAAGGCAAGGTCAAACAGAGAGCTGGAACCAGCTCCAAATTAATGAGTTTTGACTGTTGCAAAGTTTCATAACATTAAAATAATGGAATATGCATAAGACTTCTGGGAAAATTTATACACATGTATGTAAGTGGGAAATACATTCTCTAACCAGCTTTTGTCTCGCTGCAGAAAGAATCACAGAACACTTCAGGTTGCCTTAAGGACCGTCGGGTCCCAATCAAACACCGATGGCCGCGATTGCGCGCCTCCCCTCAGGCAGCAGGGCCGAGCGCCGATGCAGCGGGTGCGGGCGGGGCTGGCTGCCGCTTCCGGAGCGGAGGCGGATGTTGTGGTTTGAATCGGGTGTCGGTTGGCGCGGGCGACGCGGCCTTTGGAGTGAGTGACGCCTTGGGTGGGCCGAGATCCCCCTACTGCCTGCCCGGGAGCGGAACGAGGCCTCATGACTAATTAAGAGAACGTCCTCCCTTTTCCTGTCGCGTTTCGGGAAGGAAAACTACCTGCAGGCGAGCCGCGTCCCCCGGAGACCCAGGCAGGGCGGCGGCGCCTCCGCCACGAAAGGCGTCGGTGCGGTGTGGCCGGGGTGAGACTCTGTCCCAACGCCGGTGGCTGCGGGGTGGAGGGTTTCCTACGGAACGCGGTGCCGTGTGACGAGCCCTGAGAGGAGATCTCGATGCACGGAAATTCGGGGCTCGCAACGCGCACTGGAGGGGTTTGTGAGGGCCTCGCCAGATCTTCGTTCGCGTGCCAGAGCAAACGCCTACCGGGAACCTCGCCTCTTAATGCTCTGGGGCTTGGGTTTTGTTTTCCTTCGCTTTGTCTTTTCCGATTCTCTGGTTTAAAAACTTTTAAAACCCTAATGTTCTGGAGCAGTGGAGAGTTATAGAACTTAACAAACTGAAATATCTACTGTGAGGATGATTGTAGCCTATGTAGGCGAAAAAAAAAAAAGTTTTATTCTCAGCTTAGTTTTTATAAACTCTGGGTGATGATGTGTTCCTGTCTTGCAAATAGGCTGGTAAGGAGTTGCTTTGTTTTTGTGGAATGTCCTGTAGGACTTATGCATGGAGCCTCAATGGTTGTGCTCGGGTATCTTTGAACTTGCAAATTTTAGCTCCGGGTTCGTTTCTCTGAAAGAGTTTGAGAGAAGTAGAAGGAATTGAGGGCTGCGAGGAGGGGGCAAAGGGGAAAGGTGGCGTGTTGGGGTTTTTTGTTTCTGTTCTGCTAGAGCCAGAGAAAGGTAAAATAGTGCTTTTCTTGTTTCCAGTCGCGTGTGATTTCTCTGCTTGGTAAGGCTTTTTAAAACACTGAGGTTAAAAAACTGATCTTGTTTGGTGTTATATATATATGTATTATATATATTTAATTTCTTTGTTGCGTTATTCCGGTAGATTCAGGACTGTGAAGCTGATAGTGACCACTCTTGGAAAATTACAGTGAGAAGGCAGTGTGTGTGAGCTGCATGCTTGTCTTTTGCTCTTCCTGAAAAAAGTTAAATTTTGTAATTTAGAGAGAAGGAAGTGTGTTTCTGAGGAAACTAGAATCTAGAACTAGATATTTCGTCTAAGTGCCGGTGCAGCGTGTGGTCTAAAGAGTCTCGACCTAGTTTGGTTGTTTTATTCGTGTTTTCCTCCTAGAACATTTTCTGGCAAAGATCTTTTGTGTACAACTATTCTGGTTCCCTTCAACAACGTGCGGGGGCGTAGAGCAGTTGCCTTATGTCTGAGACTTCTACCTGCCTTTTGTCAAGCGTGGATCTGCTGGCAGTCACTGGTGGTTCTTGTTTTGCAGAACTCGGGTAATACTGCCTTCAAGCTTCCTAAGAGAGGGCAAGTCAAAGATCTACAGATATATTCCTAAAAGAGTGCTACTTTGAACTAGAGAAACAATAATCATCTCAGTGCCGCAGTGAAGAAACATGGGGGGGAGTTTTGATTTTTTTTTTTTTTTTTTTTTTTTTAAACAAGGTGGGCTAGCATGCATTGCATGGTACAGGGTGATGACTAGCTCCCGTAAATCCAGGTTAATGTATCTTGCGGATCCAGGTTTTAGGGGCATGTGATGTTTCAAAGAGACGTGAGTTATGTCAGCGTTTCTAAATTAAGTACTCTGCTTCAGAATGTGAAATATATCATTCTAGAAATATAAATTTCCACGTATTCGTGTCCCTGGCTTGGATTTCTCTCTTTTTATTTTATTTGTGCATGTGTTGTATCAGGATTTCTTTGACTAGACTGGAACCTCCAAACAATGGAGAAAAAAGTCGCCTATCCTACTCAGTTTTGTTTGGGTTTTTTTTTGCAAAGTTCCTCATGTCCCTACAATCTTTTTTTTTTTTTTTTTGACCAGGACTTACTGCTGGTTGTTTGATTGTCCTTGGATCATTTTTTGGTGTATAAATTAACTATAAACTCTTCCACACGATTAAGTCTATGCATATAACTAGCTGTTGCAAGGGAATTCTATTTTCTCTTTTGAAAAGAACACTATCTTGTTTGATAGTTAAAGGGAGTAGTTAAAAGTTGCTGCATGTTTGATTGGTCTGGGAATATTTTTTTCTGAATGTTTGCATCCTGATTTCTGATCTCCTCTCTCTCACAATAGCAATTGAACTATATTGCTTCATTCTTAATCCCATTTTTACTTTACTGAGTTTGAGGCTTTATTCAGTTTAAAATAAAATGTTATAAGTGGTATGTAATGTTCATTGTTAATACTCTAGATGTTTTTTAACACTTCTTTTTCAAGACAGACAGCCAAAAGAACTCATCGGGATGAGTAAAGGCAATAATTTTGGCATTCAAAGTCCATGTAAGTAAGGTTTTTATTAGTCACTTATAGAAATCTTTAATCTGCATATATATTACCAATTACAACTTGCTTTATTTGGGCTCAAAAAACAGGTGGATTTTCAGTAATCAAGTTGTGTTGGAACCACTTGTCTTGTGGAATGAAAAGGAAAAAAAATGTCTTTTGATTTGTATGCTGTAATTGAGCTATTTAAAAATAGCCTTTTCTGCAGGTGTTTTAAGAAAGTAAACTTGGGAATTCAGCTGCAAAATCACACAGAGCTATATTGGAGATGTATCATTTGAGACTTAGGCTGAAGCAGTACCTGTCTTTTCATCTCTACTGTGACTGTTGTCGATGCTAGAATAATGGAAGTATGTCTTGCATATCTATTGAGAAGCAAGGGGAAGACATTTAATGTCTGTGGAAGTATGGTAGGTGGGCTGGGGATTATAGAAGTGGTGCAATGCTTGAAGGTTTTTTTTGACTAAAGCATTGTCTTAACTCCCTAAATGTTTTGAAGCTAGCATGCATTTTACAAGCAGAGGTAGGTATGACTTAATACAGTCAGGATGACATTTACATGCTTTTCACAAAGGTTATTGCGTAACGTATGTATACAAAGGAACAGTTAAATTGCTTTGTGGATTCTAATATGCTGGTGTCTATGTACAATGCTAAAAACAATTAGAGTAGATATTTTGCACAAATCTGGGCGTTACTGTTTTATAATTATCTTTTAGCTGTTTTGGGAAGAATGTTTCAATTAACAATTGGCTTGTGAATTTAGCGTAGGTGATAGCACCCTCTAGAACCAGCAGGCAGGTGGAATGGGTGAAGTATTTTCTTTTTAGGAACTAGAGATGAGACAAATAATACCTTTTTCTGTAATGACAATGGAATTCAACATTAAGAAGAGAGGGGTATATGCTGTTCTTTGTCCAGTAATCTACTTCAAGACACATGATTAAAAGAGGTGAAAGCTACTGGTCTACAGCTGATACTTGGTAATTCCAATTCATCCACTGTGATTATAAACATGTTTCTACATTTTAGTCTGTGTTCTCTGTGGACGATCAGATGACTGCCCTGAAAAGTACGGAGAAAAAAAGACCTATGTGGAATACAATCTCACTGTTCATTATTACTGTTTGGTAAGTTGCGTTACTGATCTTGGAGCTTGCCTGTTTTAACTGAAAACAAAAAAAGGTAAATGTAACAAATGCAAGTATTGAATAGTAATAACCTGTCTAAACAGTTTTTATAACAGTATTGTTTTAAAGCTTGAACTGTTAGCTTTAACTTGCAGCTTGAATGCTTTTAGTTGTCAGGTGCAATAGCTGAAATAAATCCCAACAAGCCTTTATTCAAAGCTGAATTGTGTTTATGAGGCATTTAAATTACTTAGTTAATTCTCCCAACCTATCATAGGAATGGAAGGTGCATGATGTAAAGAGAAAGGGAACAGATTGCATCTGCATATTCACCTCTATAAGAGAAGTGTAGTTTCAAAATTTGGAATGTGAGAGTTCCACCCCTTGTGGAAAAAGCAGGGAAAAGTTGTCCTCTTTTTGTCATTTCTTAGAATCATAGAATGTCCCGAGTTGGAAGGAACTCAGAAGGATTGAGTCCAACTCATGTTCCCCTGCATAGGACAACCCCAACAGTCACATTTGACTGAGGGTGTTGTCCAATGAATATTGTCAGACTTGAGGTGATGACTGCTTCTCTGGGGAGCCTGTTCCAGTGCTCCACCGCCTTCTGAGTGAAGAACGTTTTCCTAATATCCAACCTAAAACTTCCTTGACACATCTTCCTACCATTCCCTCGGGTCCTGTAATTAGTCACCAGAGAGGAGAGATCAGTGCCTGCTTCTACTTCCTTTGTGAGGAAGAAGTAAGCTAAAATGAGGTATCCCATCAGTCTCCTCTAGGCCGAACAGACCAAGTGACTTCAGCCACTCCTCATATGACTTCCCCTCTAAACCTTTTACCAACTTCATGGCCCTCCTCTGGACACTCTTCAGTAGCTTGATATCCTTTTTATACCGTGGCACCCAAAACTGCACATAGTGTGGAGTAGTGGGACAGTTGCCTCCTTCAACCATTTGCAATGTTGTGCTTGGTGCACCCAGGACATGATTGGCCCTCTTGGCTGCCAGAGCACACTGTTGGCTCATTTTCAGTTTGCTGCCAACCAGAACCCCCAGATCCCTTTTCTTGCTTAGCAGTCTGTGTATATGTCCAGGGCTGCAATTTCTCAGGGCTTCTAGCTCCTCCTGCTTGTTCTTTGTGCTGCTTGCTTGTTTAGCTGCAAGTTATTCTTTGACACTGCATAGGATGTTACAACATTTAAGAAGGAGTCCTACTTTTCAATTTGTCATTGTTTAGTAGAAGCTTGTAATTTGAACAAAGCTATCAATACAAACTACAGGCGAGTTATCTTTTGTTATTACACTTGATGTTTTCCAAGATTCATATTCCTAAAGGCATATTTAAGCTACCTTTTAAACTCTACATTTTTGCCGGTCTTTAAATAATATGACTATCAAGGAAAAATCAAGGACTTGTTTGTTATTGAATACAGTTTGATGGTTTTTTTCCAAGGTCAAAAAAGTCTCAATATAAGGAACAATTTTAGGGTTTGTTGGGTTTTTTCCCTCCACTAGTTCTTCAAGGATTATGTTGATTGCAGATGGCTTAATAGGTTGGATATTGAATCCTTTAAGGACTAAGCAGAGAGGAGGTTTTTGGAAATTAAATAAAGACAGAATATTTTTTTTTCTTAAATTTTAAGGAGCTGGAAGGAAATATAGGTCCATTTGTGATAATTTTGTCTGATACTCTTCTGGTCTCAGAACAGCTGGGATGGGGCTGAGTTTCCTCCAAGGAGCTGCTGCCATTTGAATTTGATATGAGAATAATGTGAATAATTTTAGTAGTTGTGGGGTAATGCTTACTCTCTATTAGGACAGAGTTAATTTCTTCCCTGCAGCTGCTGTGTTTTAGAGTTACTATGAGAAGAACATTGATAATACACTGATTTTTTTTTTTACTTATGGTTAAGAGTCATAGATTCATAGAATCACCAGGTTGGAAAAGACCTCTTGGATCATATAATCCAGCCATTCCTATCTGCTAGTAAACCATGCCCCTGAGCACCTTGTCTACCCATCTTTTAAATACTTCCAGGGATGGGGACTCAGCCACCTCCCTGGGCAGCTTGATGATCCTTTCTGTGAAAAAGTTTTTTCTGATATCCAGTCTGAACCCCACCTGGTGCAGCTTGAGACCATTCCCACTTGTCCTGTTGTCCTGTCACTTAGGAGAAGAGGCCAGCTCCCTCCTCTCTACAACCTCCTTTCAGGTAGTTGTAGAGAGCAATGAGGTCTCCTCTCAGCCTCCTCTTCTCCAGGATAAACAACCCCAGCTCTCTCAGCCGCTCCTCAGAAGACCTGTTCTCCAGCCCCTTCACCAGCTTCGTTGCTTTTCTCTGGACTCGTTTCAGAGCCTCAACATCCTTCTTGTGGTAAGGGGCCCAGAAATGAACACAGTATTCAAAGAGTGGCCTCACCAGTGCTGAGTACAGAGGGAGAATAACCTCCCTGGGCCTGCTGGTCACACTGTTTCTGATACAAGCCAGGATGCCATTGGCCTTCTTGGCCACCTGGTCACACTGCTGGCTCATGTTCAGCCAGCTGTCAATCAGCGCTCCCAGGTCCTTCTCCAGGCAGCTTTCTAGTCACTCTTCCCCCTAGTCTGTAGCTCTGCACAGGATTGTTATGCTCCAAGTGCAGGACCTGGCATTTGGCCTTTTTAAACCTCATGCCATTGGTTTCTGCCCATCCGTTCAGCCTGTTCAGATCCCTTTGGAGAGACTCCCTGCCCTCCAGCAGATCAACACTGTTCCAGCTTAGTGTCATCTGCAAACTTGGTACGGGTGCACTCGATGCCTTCATCCAGGTCATTGATAAAGACACTGAACAGGGCTGGACCCACCACTGAGCCCTGAGGAACCCCACTTGTAAGTGGCCTCCAGCTGGATTTAACACCATTTACTACCACTCTCTGGGCCCGGCCATACAACCAGTTTTTCACCCAGGAGAATGTGCACCTGTCCAGGCCAGAGGCTGACAGTTTCCTAAGCACAGTGCTTTGAAATTAAGGATTTTTTCGGTTCCCTATGCTCTGCTAGTGAGAAGGTGTACAAGAAGCAGGGAAGGAGTATAGCCAGGCAGCTGACTCAAAGCTGGCCAAACCGATGTTTGATACCATATATTGGTGATGCTCAGCATATAAATGGGAAGTTGACCAGGGAGCTAGGGTTCTTTCACTGCTCAGGGATCACTGCTTGGGGACAGGATGGATATCAGTCATTAGACAGTGAGGAGGTCATTGCACATCACTTTTGTATATTCTATTGTTATTGTAATAGTTACTGTTATCCATATGCTCACTTCCTTTGTCTGTTAACTATTAAACTGTCCTATTAGACTGTTTATCTCAACTCACAAGTTTTCAGATTTATTTTAGTTCCCCTTCCTTTAATGCACCTACCTGGGCGCAAAGGCTGAGCAAGGAGCTAGACAGTAGTCCTAGTTGCCTGCTGGGATTAAAACGATGACACATAGATAAGGCTACATGAAACAACTGGGAAAAGTCCTTTCCTGATGGAGCAAATCAACTAGGAAAAGTCATGCTTGCACCACTGAGCCTTATGACTTGTAAGATATCTTACTCTGATGAGCTTCTTGCAGTCATCTCCTAGGTTTTGGTCCCTACTTTTCAAAAACAAACAAACAAACCTCATGATTTTATTTAAATATAATGAATGTTAATTTTTTAAAAAAGTGTTCTTGTAGAAAGAGGCCAGTTAGTGGTGCGGTTTCATTTTTCTTTGCTGAATGTCTCATGTTTGGAAAAAAATATATTCTTAATTGATTTTGGTATAAAATTTTACATTTATTTGACCAATATATTGATAAAACCAAAGTAGAAAATGTTACTTTGTTGACATTTTAAAATTAGAACTCTAAAAGGAGATTGTAAAGAATATAGGAGGCATCAAGTTTTGAAGCTACGTAGTTATTTGAGGTTTGTGATGTAACTGGCCCTACTATGTAGTCTAAGTTATCATCAGACTCTACTGACTTGCCTAGTTACTCGATTCTGTTTTTATTTAATTCTCCTCTAAAGTGAATTACTTTTCCTCTTAGGTTGCACTCCAGTGTAGATACTTCCCACTGTGCTTCATTATCTCCACAGCACAATTGTCATTCACATTAACTAAAGTAATTTAATTGTACTTTCTCTGAAGCTTTATATGGTGAAAGTAATTATTTGACAATTATCTGAATAGTCCATATACTTCAAAAGGAAGACAAAAAAACCCATCTTGGGCTCTGCAGTATTACTTAAAACTTTGATATCATGAAATGTTTATTTTCATGTTACTGGTTACTATTCCCTATTATGCTATATCAACAAATTTATATATATTATTTGGATCAGTTTTATAATCATTAAAATGTTTGCGCACAAGATTTGTTAAACTAAGCAAGTGAGTTTGCTCTCACTTGGCAAACCAGCAATTTTATATCTTTAGTTAGGTGACTGTTTTAAAATACTTAATTTGTTTTTCTAGTTGATGTCAAGTGGCATTTGGCAGAGAGGAGAAGAAGATGAAGGTATAGATGGATTCTTAATTACAGATATTAGAAAAGAAATTAATAGAGCTTCAAAACTGGTAAGAATGCAGTTTTTGATGTTTACAAGGGGGTGAAAAAGTAACCTTTTAGTGCACTTAGTATTGCCTTTGGGGTTTTATTTCTGTAGTGGGTGGTGCGCTGAGCCCATTTAAGCATCTGAATTACACATTGAGGTTACCAATATATTTGGTTAACAGAAGCCTCAAGAGGCAGCAAAACCTGCAGAAGTTGTTAATGTTTCTATTTCCTGAGTGTTTCAGATAAATGAATGAGAGCAAATTGCACACAGATAATGCCTCAGGACTGAGCTTCAAGCTGATATTATATAGTTTTATAGATGGAACTAAACTATAGATAGTGGCAAAATAAGTTGTATTTTGGCTTACCTGTCACAACCAGTGTGCATATAAAACAATACATCATCAAAGTTTGTGAAGTAACTATGTATCTTATGCAAGTCTTGTCCCAGTTACAGGTTATTTGCCTATATTCTTTCTTGCACATTGTATAATTTTTTTATTGGTTTAATTTGTGTACTTTTACCTGGACTTTAGATGTTAATGTTCTATTATTTCTAAATATTCTATTATTTTTAAAACAAATTCTTCCTAGAAATGTAATATATGTAAGAGAAAGGGTGCTTCAATTGGATGTGTAGATCCAAAATGCAAACGAGGTTACCATTTTCCTTGTGGGATACAAAAGGAATGCATTTTCCAGTTCATGGGAGACTTCAAGTGAGTTCAAGGGGTTTGTTGTGTTTTCATTTTTAATTAATTATATTTATAAAGGTGATGATTTATTTTTTCCATGGGCTATCATTTATAATTCTAACAGCTATTCAATGTCTATTCAATGACATCTGAGTTATTTAAGACAAAAAAATCTGGCTTATGGAGAACATGAAGGTCAACATATTACTTGCTTGGGACTTAAATAACTAAATTTAATACTTTCAAAGACCTAATTTGCTGTTTCTACAAGTTGTTACATTGTCTGTAAAACTAAGTATTTAAAATCCTAAACTTGGCAATAAAATGCAAAATGGCTTGTGGTTTTGTTTGTCTGCCTCCTATGCCTTTGTTGAAATGGCAATGGTTTGTCTGCTTTAACATGCTGTATGCCATTCCATTGTGTTTCAAAGCACAAGACTTCTAGATCTGCATATTAAAGATGAACTGCAGGAAAATTATGTTTGAAATAATGGGTTTTTTTTTTCTTTTTCTATCATTTGTCCCTGTTCTTGGCTGTAGACAAAATGCTCTTGAGTGCATTTTAAAACACCTTTACTTGTCATAATGTAAGCTTACTTTGTAGGGGGTGGCTGGATTGAAGGAGGCACTTTAACTTCTTATTTAAACATCTCATATATAAGTCAAGCATGTTTTTAAATAATTCATTTTCATGAAGGTTTCTTCTGGAGCTATGTTTCTCAGCTGTCTTATTTCTTTGAAAATCTGCTGAATTGTAAGATCTATTCATGCTACCTAAACAGAATCGCAGAATTGTTATGCAAACTCAAAACTGCACTTTTAATGTAGTGGTTACGTTGAACTATAGAAGGAACTTCAGGTTCTGAGGACATGAAATGCCATTGGACTGAAATGTTCTGAGAGGAAGGGGGTATGTGATTTCTCTAATTTACAGAGCATCAGTTGGCAACAGCCTTCTTCCTTGCTATTGTTCTATTGACTTAGTCTGCTAGGCACATAATTTGTTTACATGTGTGTTGTGGTTTAACCGTGGTAGGCAGCAAAGCACCATGGAACTGCTTGATTGCAACCCCCATCAGGAAGGGGAGGCAATGAGAAGGGCAAAAGTGAGGGGAAACACGTGAGTTGAGATAAAGACAGTTTAATAGATAAAGCAGAAGCTGAATCTCCAAGCAAAGCAAAATACAGAATTAATTTACTGCTTCCCATGAGCTGACAGAGGTTCGGCCATTTACAGGAAAGCAGGGCTTCACGATGCATTACAATTACTTGGGAAGGCATGACATAAACCCTAACATCTCCCATTCCATCTTTCCCCCAGTTGTTTTGCTGACCATGATGTCATGGTGTGGAATACCCCTATGGTCAGTTGAGGTCAACTGTACTAGCTGTGTACCCTCCCAAATTCTTCTGCGCTATCAACCTACTCACTGGCAGGGTGGTGCAAGAAGCAGAAAAGGCCTTGACTCTGCAAGCACAGCTGAGCAGTAACTAAATCATCCCTGTGTTATCAACACTTTTCATCACAAGTCTTAAAACACAGCACCGTACTAGATACTGTGAAGATAATTAACTCCCAGTCAAAACTAGTAAATGTCTGCCTTTTTAGCTTGTTGCACACTGTCTATTCAGGAAAAAAAAGCTATATTTGCCAATCCATTTTGTTGTCTTAAAATTTTATAAGGAAAAATCTTAAAATGTTTTTCATAAGGTAACCTCAAATCATTATTTTTAGATCTTACTGTTGGGAACATAAACCAGTCCAAAAGTTTGCACAGCAGGAACCTGGAGGAACTTCACAGTGTACAATATGCCTGGATTTGGTTGAACAGCTTCCAGTGTACACTGTATTGAAAAGCCCTTGCTGTAAAAATGCTTGGTTTCACCGAGAATGCTTGCAGGTAACACAGGTTCTCCCTTTCTTTTCTGTTTGCATCTATGGAGATCACCTTTCTTTTGAGTAAAATTGCTTAGAGTTAACGTAGGCAGTAGAGGTGGAAATATACTAGGCTTGAAGGATGTTCCTATAATCCTGTTTTGGAGACTAGTGTCTTAAAGGAGGATTTGGAGCTTAATTTCCCCTCCCCACCCCATGTTTTCTGCATGTGTGATATATTTCATGCCTTTAGTTATTTTTAGGATCTGAAGTCCCACTTAGGTAGTTGCCTTGTTGCAAGTCATTGTGTGGAGAATATAAATGCTAAAAATTTCATTTATCCATCATCAGTTCTATTTACTTAAGTCCAGAGCTGGAAGAAGTTATAAGGTTCTTCTTGTAAACTCATTGGAGATCTGGAGAGGTTGACTGAAAGGGATCATACTTTTGTTTATGAACCCAATTCCTGCATATGAACTCTAGTGAGTGAGTCACTTGTGCTTTAAAGGAAGAGAAACTGCTCATCATCTGCATCAAAATCAAGTGACGTCATGATTGATGTCAGCCTTAACATCCATGTCAGGATGTTATCCGTGAATGTAATGGTTGCAGATATTAAGGCATTGGTATCCTGAGGATGGTAGTAATTCAATAATTGCTTTTTTTTGTGAGGATGGTAGTAATTCAATAATTGCTTTTTTCTGTTGTGTTTTTTTTTTTTTCTTGACACAGTATCAAGCTTTGAGTGCTGGAATATTTTTCTTTAGGTGCACAGTATGTAATAATAAGGACACATTTCAGAAAGAAATGTTGAGAATGGGCATACACATTCCAGAAAAGTAAGTAATTTACTACATCTGGGTTCTGCCTTCAACAGTAGAATTGTTTGCTTTTGTAAGGAGTAACCTCCTTCCTTTTAGTTATGTATCAGAATTGTCAGAGGCCAAATTAGTCTGTTCAATCAAGGCAGGAAGCTCTGAAAAGTTGCTTTTAATGCCAAGATTCAACCAGGAACCTATTTAAAAGATAAAAATACTTCCTAAATACAATAATTTCACATTAATGTCAAAGTTGCTGAGAAGTGTATTTCCTGTGCCGAAGTTTTAAATTATCTGAATTTATATGCAGACAGTGTTATAATCAACAGCTATGCAGCTTCCATTTTATCCCAAGGAACTGATAAGGATACATTTAGCATAACAACTGCTTCTAGAATTCTGTGTCATTTTTCATAAGTTTTTATTATTTGATGGGGCTCAAAGTAAGACAGAAACTGATCAGAATATTTCTGTTAGAAGTATTACTCTTCAATAACTGTTAGTCTTTTCAGAGACTACCATTAATTCCCTCTGGAGATTAAAGAAGAGTCAAGGTACTTGATGAACTTTACTGTACTTGGCCTGAAAAAGTCTGTGTTATTTTTTGTGAGACCATTTGCAGTGGTAACTTGAGTAGACTGCCAAAACAAGCATCCATATCCTCTGTGAGGGAGGAAGTGAAATAATATGAAACAGAGGAGATTTGCTCTGAGGTCATGTGAAAAATAATAAATACTTGAAGCAACTGCATGTAAGAAAGCATGTGCATTTTATACTATTAATTTTTTCCTAGATTTGTTTCTTCCTGCCAGTCATCTAGCTGTTACCTAGAAGATTGCATGAATGAAATGTATTCATGCAGTTATTATATACATCTTTTCAAAAGACAGAATAACACATTTAAAAAAATCAGAAATAAAGTTGCAATAGAAGCTTTTCCTCCCTTACTTGTAGGGATGCATCATGGGAACTTGAAGAGAATGCATATCAAGACCTACTGCAATGTTATCAACACTGTGACATTAGAAGATGTCTCTGCAAGAAAGGAAGAGACTATCATCAACCTGATAGGTATGATAGGTATAATCTAGAATGAAGTATTTCTCTGGGATTTTGTTTGGTTTTCTTTTTTTTTTTTAATTAAGTGCTTTAATACTTATCAGGATGTGATTTTAATGTGAAGCCAAGACACTGTCCAAACGAAATGTTTGTTTTACTCCCATGGTAGATACCCATAAAATACAGAAGCTATCACTAGCCCATGACATGAGGAGAAAATATTGTCTGCCATCTGTTGGCTTCAGAGCAGGGGAGCACACTAACTCATAGCACCTTTCAATACAAGCTGTAGCTGCTTTTTTTTAATATATCATCCTATTGCAGACAGGAATTTTGAGTGCATCTTGTCTGAAGAAAGGTCCCCTTGTTTATGTACAGTCCTACCAGATTGATAAAATTATGCTTTTTTAATTTAGTGTCTGCGTTATACTTGCTGTTGAATATACTTTGTTTTAACTAGCCTCATTCTTCTGTCTAATTCTAAATACAAGTTTCTAATTTTAGTAAATGGGAAATAAAGCGTTGTCAGTGTTGTGGTTCCCGTGGAACTCATTTGGCTTGCTCATCTATAAGGTCATGGGAGCAAAACTGGGAGTGCATGGAATGCAGAAGTATCTTTGCAAAATCAGGTAAAATTATGGATGTGATTGTGATTTTTCTTTTAAAATTATAGATTTTAATACTATGTATTTTACAGCTGAAAAATTCACTACATTAATATAATTTAATCATACAGGCAAGTATAGAAAACGCAAAAAGCATTCTTTGGCTACCTCTGAAAAGACAGATGAGACAACTTTGCTGGAAGAGTCATCTCCAAAGTGCCCTCGACAGTCCCCTGGATCTCAACGCAGTTTTGTTCTTCAGTGCGTAATTTTCTGTTTTCAAGCAGAAACTGATTATATCATAGAATGGTGTTTTAAATATGAGGAGGCAATAGGTTATTCCGTAGGAGAAATTTTGTATGCTAAATTACAAATTGAATAAAATGGGAGTAAAGTTTAGTGATTGAAGTTTTCGGAGTAAGCCATGAACTCCGTAAATCTGCTTTAGTTTTTCACATTCAGTGCAGTGCAAACCAGGTTTTAGTTTGATAAAATTAGATCCTTGTTAAAGGAATCTTAACAATTAATGGCTGAGAGAGCTGAGGTTGTTTAGCCTGGAGAGGCTAAGAGAGCTGGAGTTGTTTAGCCTAGAGAGGAGGAGGCTGAGAGGAGACCTCATTGCTCTCTACAACTACCTGAAAGGAGGTTGTAGAGAGGAAGGTGCTGGCCTCTTCTCCCTAGTGACAGGGGACAGGACAAGAGGGAATGGCCTCAAGCTCCACCAGGGGAGATTTAGGCTAAACATTAGGAAGAATTTTTTCACACAAAGGGTCATTGGGCATTGAAATAGGCTACCCAGGGAGGCGGTTGAGTCACTTTCCCTGGAGGCATTTAAGGCAAGGTGCTAAGGGGCATGTTCTATTGTTTGATAGAAATGATTGGACTCGATGATCTGGTAGGTCTCTTCCAACCTGGTTACTCTGTGATTCTATGGATTTAGGTGTAAGTATACAAATGGTAAAACTTAAAATTAAAGTGGTATATCAGTAGTTTTTCTATGTTGACAGTATGCTAGAAATCCAGCTTACAGAGTTGTTTTCTTCTGCTGTGATAAACTTTTCAGGTCTGTAGAAACTAGTATTTTTAAATTTTACTTACTTTATTAGTCAGGACTTCCATTTTGCATATGGGTGCAACTAAATCCAGATCTTAATAGCACTACATAATAAAATACTGAATTATTCTTTCTAAAACTCTAGTTCAGGTACTGACTTCATGTAATTGAAAATACAAATGAGATGCAGTACTGAAACAGGGGGAAAGTATATTGCTACTTTGAAATAAGAAGTGTTTATGCATCCTTTAATTGTATTTCTTTTTAAAATGCTGGGTTTGCTTATAGATCACCAAAGATATTGTGCCAGATAAACTCGTCACCCTGCTTATCCCTAGAACATCCAGCATCCAACAGAGTGACTATATCCTTATCTCCGATGATGTCAGGCAGGAGTTGCTCCATGAGGAAAAGGTATTATTTTTCTCTATTTTTCTTACGTTGAAGAGTAATCTAGCAAATGGTTTTATGCCAATGGGGGGAGGGGGGGGGAACACTGTGAGGGGGGTGTATAGTGGCTATATATATTTATCTGTGTGTTTACATAGTCACTGGAAAAATTGTCTAATTGTGTATTCTACGTTGGTCCAAAGAGCTGAAGTCATAAGTTTATAAAGGCTTCTGCTGTTTCTAAGTGATGAAAGAAGAATAATACCTGTTGAGAATTTGTAGATAGGTATTGAGGGAATCGAAAGCCAGAAACACATACTTGTTCTTATGGAAGCCTGGCTAGCCATTCTCTAGAAAAGAGGGAATATAAGGAATCGTAATTACTTTCTTCAAATTAAATATGTCCTGTTATTTCCTGTGTACCATAGGAATAGCTTGTGATTATGCTAAATTCAGAGGGAAAATAACATGTTTTAGTGCAGAATTTTCAACTTAAGGATACAAATCTCTTCCTGTAATGTGTGCTAAAAATTCTGTGGAGGGAATTGAGTATGTCTAGGAGGGGTGGGTATTTGAAATAGTTTCAGTTGCAAGCTAGAAAACAAAGAACGGGTATTATTTAGACTAATGTCTTATTTTTTTTAAGAGAACTGCAACATTTCTTCCTACTCAAATATAATTTTTATTGTAGTGATAAAGATTAAATACTAGTGGATATTTGACAGTGTATTCTAACTTGGTTGCAAATCATTTCTGATACAAACATGGTAAGTTTCTAGATGTAGAGTCATGATGTGAAAATTATTTGGCAGCATGTTGGTGTAATAGAATTAAGAATATAATAATTCAGTTTATGCCGAGATATTTCTACCTTCTTTTTTTGTAGTTCTTCAAGTTACTTTAAAATTTGTGACTACACAATTTAGGATTTGAAGAATCTAAATCAAATATCTTCCTGATGTAATTTAGGCAACACCTACATTTGTTTAAGTGTTTTTAGTCAAGATTTCAGGACGTTTCCTGTATAACCGTTGCTAATTACAAATCGGATTTCATCTGAAATACATGCCTCTTTTCTTGTAGGAATTTAAGAAAGCAAAGAAAGGAAGCTTCTAATATACTAAAGGAGTTAAAGCTACAACTTAATACAAAAACTACAAGGTTTAACATCAATGTGGAAAATATCTGGCATACTGCTTTAAAAGGATTTAGGCAGCGTAACTTCAGTCCTACAAACACCATTGAAGTAATGTTCACAAACTGCAAAAATAGATCAAAGACAGATATTTCGGGTGCATCAAAACAGCGTTTCTTCCAATTACTAGTGCTTCACCTTCAGAATTCAGCATTGTTTGAGGGCTCTTCTGCAAAGAACCTGTCTCTTGATTTTCAAGGTAATTAAATGCATTCAGAACCATATAACTTGAAAGGCTTTTAAATCTTGAGGCAGCATGATTATAAGTTCATGATTATAGCACTGATGGATAGGATTTGTAATAATGAAACAAATTTTGTTTAGATGGAAAAGTTGATGACAACCAATACGGCATATAATTAGACTTGAACTTTTTAATAACCATATTTATTCTCTACAAGTGAATTTCTTCCTGACTCATGTTTTCTGTTATTTATTTTCCTTGAATTTCTAGAACATTATCTTTGATAGCATGCTCCCTAAAGACCCAAGTTAGCTTCTTGGAGGGCTTACACTTCAGAATTAAACGTGTATTGGGAACAAAATGGAAGAGGAAGTTAAATCTCCTTTCAAATCTTGATAGTGGCTGAAGAGTTGGAGTAAAGGAATATGGTACTCTGACATAAAAAATAGGGTCTTACTGTTTTAACCAGCAGGAGATGGCAGATCTAATTTGTTCCGTCTCCTAATGTAAGCAGGAAATGCATTATGGTAGTTTTGTAGAAAAAAATTGATCGCAAATTATTTTCATGCATGTAAAGTAATTTTTTTCTTTTCATTTGCAGCTCTAAAAGAGAATCTTTATTTTGAAGCTGGTAAAATGATTGCGGTTTGTCTGGTTCATGGTGGCCCACCTCCTGGTTTCTTTTCCAAAACGCTGTTCAATTGTCTTGTCTATGGTCCAGAGAATGTGAAACCATCTTTGGAAGATGTTGCTGATATAGATGTAGCAAAAAAACTAAAACTGGTAAATAAAACTATTGGCAAATCCTTGTTCAAGACTATATTTGGAGACGAGGAATGGCTTGTTGACTATAACTTTAGTTCCGATTAAAAAGATTAATTTTTTATATATATTTATGCACATATACATGTAGTAAACAAATCCCTTACCTTTGTCTTCTGATACAGATAAAACATGCAAACAGTCTGTCGAGCTTACAGTCTACAGTACAAGACTGTTATGAATTCCTCGCTGCTGCTGGATGTGTAAGACCTGTAACGGATTTGTGCGATAAGGATGTGCTGGTGAATGACATACTGATCCACCATGTAATAAAGAGAATTCTTTCACCCTTAGAAAGGTTTGGTTCGTTTCTTCCTGCACTCTTTCCTTACAGAAATACTAAGTAGTGTATTGCTGAAACTAACTTTTGCATGTTCTTGCTTATTCTCCATTTAAACCATTGAAATGTACTATAATTTTAAGTGCATTAAGTAGTAATGTTTAACTGGTTACTGAGTTAAACTGAAAGGCTGAAACCTTTCCTCTACATACATGCTCCATTCCGCTTCTCCTTGGTCATTTTCCTCTTTCAGCCTTAGGAAAAAGACAGATTCACGGTTATAAGCTATAGCATGAAAAAGACATTAATATTAAAAAATTTCTCTAGCTTATGTTCATTTTTAATTCATAACTGATTGCCTTTAGAATCTTAACATTTTATTGGAAGTGTTAAACATATGTTTAGAATTTAAATGAGTTTTCCAGAGTTCTAATTATGGAATCTGTGTGTGCCACTAGGTGGGTGATAATGTACACAAATGTAAGTTGGTCATTGGTGTTTCCATGAGGGTAGCAATGGCTGTAAATAGCTGAGAAAGTTTCAGCCATTGACTATTTTTTGAGTGGTCTCTGACCTTTCTTATAATTCGTGTTCTACAGCTGCACAGTAAAACGGTATTAGATGCTATTTTTTTCAAATAAGTATAGTTGGATATATACTTAACACATTTATGGCATTATCTTTGAGAAATTTCAATCAGCTGAATCTCCCAAGAGCTGTGAAAAGCTGGTTTTAAACATGAGGACTTTTTAACGAGGTTGAGAGTAATAAGTCAGTCAGGGCCCTCTGTGGCATATTTGTCTTATCTATGTCATATTCTAAAACTATGAGGTGAAAGATGATAAGTAGACTGTTTATGGGGAAAATGTGGTTTTGTGCATTTTTGGAGATAGGCTTAAAATGTGCAAAAGTGAGCAGACTGCAAGTGAAGAGTTGGTCACTGTAGCTGTTAATGTTCTGTGCCACTGCTCGTACACTTTCAGCCAGTTGCCCGAAATGTTCTTTTCACTTGGTACAGTGTACCAGCTTTTTTTTTTCAAACCTGCAGAGTTGCTTGTGTTTTGTTTTTTTAAATAAATTTTAGATAAATCACAGCATCAGATAATGTGTAGGTTAGAAAGGACTTCTGGAAGTCATCTTGTTCACCACTCTCTGCTCAACCTAGGCAACCTAGAACTATTTGCCAAGGACTACGTCCTGATGGCTTTTTAGTATCACTATGGATACAGAGACCCCACAGCCTCTCTGGACAAGCTGTGCCAGTGCTCAGTCACCTTCACAGTAAAAATGTTTCTTGAGTTTCAGATGGAACCTCCTGTGGTTCAATTTGTGCCCATTTCTTCTCATTGTGGCACTGCGCACCACTGAATATAGCTTGGCTTGGACTATTTGCACGCTCCCTTCAGATATTACTGTATACTGAGATTCTACCTGAGCCTTCTCCAAGCTACACAGTCCCAGCATTCTCCACTTCTCTCACAGTCCCTTAACTGTCCTCGTGGCCTTATTTCAGTATGTCCATATCTCTTGTGCTGGGAAGCCCAGAACAAGACACAGTACTCTGTGGCTTTACTAGTGCTGAGCAGTGGGAAAGGACCCTCTCGGAGCCTTGACCTGTTGGCATCTCAGTTCCTAATGCAGCCCAGAATACCGTTATCTACATTTGCCACCAGAACAAGTGTGCGTGTGACTGGAAAAGTCAAGTGAAAGTTATCTTTTAAGTCACCTCATTTTCCTTAGGGGCAAGGAATTAAAACTGTGTTCGGAAAAGGGATGTTTTTAAAAAAGAAACTCAGTAAGTTCTTACATAAAAACTTAGTAGAATCATGCTCGCAAGTATCAGGAAATAAAGTTAATTTCTGTGTATCTCTGGTATTTCTTTCATCTGCCAAAAGAACTTCACAGAATTACTTATAATGTTAAATGAGAATTAAATTATTTTCCAAAATTAAAAATTTAGGACTAGTACATACACCTTATTGACAAAACTTAGAGACTGCAGCTGGGGAAACTTTATTATGTCCAGACTGACAGCTTTGTAAAATGGAGCTGGTTACCTCTTGGCTTGCTGATGCTTTCTCTTTTTCTTCATAGTTTTAGACAAGGTTTGAAAACTCTTGGAGTGCTAGAGAAAATGCAAATGCATCCGGATGCATTCTCTAGTATATTGTGCTACAAACCTGAAAAACTTTCAGCAGAAGCTCTTTGTGATCTCTTTACAATCCATTCCTCATCAGATGTAAATAAAGTTGAAGGTGTTGATTTTTGGATGGCTTATTTGCAAGATGTGGAAAGTAAGTAATTTTTTCCTTTACTTCTTTTCCTATTCAGGATATTTAGCTGCTAGTATGTATACAGGGTTTGGTTTTCAGTGTTCAGTGTGGTAAATAATGTCTTTGAGGTCACTGTCAGTTCTTAGTTGTTTCTTCTTCCTACTTCTATACTAATAATTTCTGAAATTGTTGCCCAATTATGATCAAACTTGAGAGAGGTAAAGATCTAAAAGATTGGTACTAGAAGTCTTGTGAGTTGTGTTTTTAAAAAAAATTTAAAAAAACCATCACAACAACCAGGCTGAGTGGTACAGAAAAATCTTTTCATCCTTTCTCTTCAGCTTTGTTGTGAACTTACTAGATTGTGTATCAAAGAGAGAAAACAGTGGTGTCTTCTTATAGAAGTTTTTTTTTTACCCATTTAATGTTTTTTAACATGCAAGGTAATAGGTAATTAATGATACAACTTGATGGTTTTTGGTTTGTCTTTGGTTTTTTTTAGGTGGTGAGTCTCTGGTGACATTGGAGGATATTCTGATCTTTGCAACAGGCTCTTCTTGTATACCACCCATTGGTTTTGATCCTGAACCTACTATTAAATTTTTGAATAGAAGGTATCCTCTTAGAAACAGACTCTTTAATTGCTTGGAGCTTCCTAAAACAGCAACATATGAGCAATTTAAAAATAAAATGGATTTCACCATCAGGAACACACTAAGAGTTGAAAAAGAATAAATATTTTTGCTACTAAGCTGGATGTTGGAAACTTGCTGCAGGAATGTCTGCTTGCAAATTGCTACTGTATTTTTGGACAGCGTGCTCTCTGCCTTTTCCCACTTTCCCTCAAAGATATGCTAAAAGTAGTAGTTTTGTAGAATGGAAAACAATTTTCAAATGAAAATACATTTTCTATTAAATCATCTTCCTTTCTACGTTGGATTTAAGAGTCAGCAGTGCCTTGGAGAAGAATTTTAGATGTCTAATTTTGCTGTAGATGTACAATGTTACCATGTTGCAACATTCTGGCTATTTCCCACAGGAAATAGTATGTTGATTTTGTTGTACTTCAGTAACTTTATTTATCAAAGTTAAATCAGGTAAATTTTGATGATATCTGCTTTAGAGCTTTATCTTAAGTAAAATTGTTATGCAGTTCTTAAGTCATTCCATGTGTATTTTTTCAGTAATTGTTTTTACATTGATTCATTTACATTTTATTGATTCATACAACCTATAAAAGGTAAGAAACTGAGAATTTTAAGGTCATTGTGGTCAGCGCATTAGAATTTAAGATCTGGAAAATAAGCAAAATAATAAGGTGCAAGAGTAAATTGTGGTAGAACTTGAGATTCTGTTGTTAAACAAAATCTTTGACATTTGCACACATTTCTGCATTCTACTGCTCTATGTTAGTTTTAATTGTGCATATAGCCAAAATGATAACATCTAGAAGTAAATCTTGAATATGCAACAATAAGTGGTCTTTCAAAATTAGTTAGGTGAGTAGAACTTCATGTTGTTGCACATGAAAGTATAAGGATTTGTTGCTCATTAGAATGGGTTACTTTGTCTTCCATGGAAGTCAGTATTTTCACAGGAATATGCACTAAGGCAATTCATTAAGCTAAAGTCAGTCTACCATCAAACTTGTTAGTGCCTGATGCTTTTCTAGCTTTTAGTCTAAACTCCTCCTGTTCAGTTGTAGGTGTATTCTGGACAACTTCACCTGTATGAAATATATTTTGATTCTGCAGTATTTCTATTAATATCATTAAGCCATAAAAGATAAGTAGTGAAATTTCTACATAGTAACACTTGAATGTTACTAATGCTAAATATGAAACTAAAAGGACACTTAAGGTACAGGTTTTTTCAATGGCATGCACATCTCTCTCTTGAAATTACAATTTCCCCTACTGTCAGTTTGACTGCTTATACTGTGTCCCAAACACAGGTTATGCTATATGTGCCTTGGTAAGAAAATATATCCTCAGTAAATTGTAAATGGATAGTTCCTTCTGTGGGAAAAAAAAAAAAAAGTCATAGAGACTAATCCGCTTTCGCTTTCTGGTTTGTGGTTCATTGCAAATATTCCTCTAATTAACAAATTGTATTATTAAATGCTTATTACATAGCAGTGTACTGCAACCTAAGAACTGTGGAAATGGCAGGAAAGACTGTTACTAAACTTGAGACTGCTGTAACAGGTTGAAAGAGGCGCATGGGTGTTTAAATTACACAGTCCTTTCAACAATATGCAGGCATTCTGAAATCTTTCTACAGCATCTCTTTCTTTCCTGATATCTCATCTCTTTTTATACAGACCTGTTTCCATTGCTAGGTAACAGAAGTGTGCATAACACTTTTTATTTATTTATATTGGAATCTCTAAGTAAGGACTTAGATCAGGCATTTATCATCACTGCCAGATACCTAAACCCATCTAATCTCATTGAAGTCTTGTCATTAGAAATTTAAGAATATTTGCAATTAAGATGGGGCTACTGTTTTTTTTTCTGGCTCTCAGCCAAAAGTATATTAGAATCCCCTTCAAAATAAATGAATGAGCTTTCTTAGAGTGTTTTTTTACTTGTTTGAATGTGAAGCATTTTCTCATTATCTTCTGATTTTTTTCCTCCAAGAATTTTCCATTTTTGTCATCTTTACAAAATGTTCGAATGTCATACTGCCAATAAATTCTTCATATTCTTACTCCTTAGAAAGGTCCATTATCATTATAATAAAAGTGGTTTGTTGCAAGTTGGTTTACATAAGGATTCATGTTGTATGTTCATATTTTTAAAATACTGCAATGAGTCTCCTGAAGAATGAATAGTACACTTTGAAAATGGGCTATTTACCCAGTGCAATTTTCTTTTTTTCTTGCATGGTAATTTCTTGTGCAATACCATTTTATTTTTTTTTTATGCGAAATACAGAACTTAAACAAGTAGCAAGCAAAGTGTAGATAATTTTAACACACTTCTTGGACTTTAGGTACCTGCAGTGGCAAGGGTTTAGAACTTGGAACTAAACAGGCTGCATTTTAAAACATTGAGTGAAGAAAAACATAAGGTGATATGAATATGAAGCTTCAGAAAGTATGACAAATGAAAATAGGTTCAGACGTATTGCTTATTAGTTTTGAAATAAGAAGTTGATAGGTATATAAAAGTAGAACTGATCTATTTATTAGCTCTAAGAGAAACTTTTAGTTAGCTTTAAAACTGCTATACGATTGATACTGTATCAAAATATGACTTTTTTTAAATCCTGTAGTCTAATATTGCTTGAAAAGATTTTTCTTATGCAGAACTTGTTCCTGTTTTCTAATACTGATGTACACATTCAGGGCAAATTGTATAATCTTTCCTGATGGTTTGGTCAGCTCAGTCTACACACTCTAATATAATCCTTGATATGTTCACATTCTATTCCTAAATGCTACTACGAAGATAATCTTTGTGTCTTATCATTTTTAGCATTTATTTGTATAGACCAATCTTAAACTTACTCTTAACTGTTCATTAAAATTCCATTGAATACACTGAATTTCAATCCATCATAACACAGAAAGATCTCTTTTGTCTGGAAACTGGAAAAGCAGTTTTTGTAGCTATAATGGCTATCAGGTTTTTAATTACTATAGTAGGTCAATGAAGTGCAATTAAGGGATATTGCTTTCTTTCAGTATTTCTGTAGCACAAGAATAATTACATATGCATTAGCTGTTGCATATTAAATAGATTTTTATAGAAGTTACATCTTTTATAAGATTTGTAAGGGCCACAAGAGAACTCCTGCAGTCCTCGTTGACTGGCCAAAGAACTTCACCTTGCAGTTTTTGCATCAAACCCCAAGCTTAATCTGGAATTACTTCATCAAATAAGCTATTTTTTTTTCTAGAGTGATCATTTTCTAGTAAACTATAACAGATTAGTATTAGTGGTTTAGTCTCCTTATTAAAAACACATGCAATTAAAAAAATAATAAACAAAACCAAATCCTTAAGTATTTTAGATCTACATTTGAAAAACCAAAAGATAAGAATTTTTTGTGACTTGCTTTCACCCATGCAAAGGTCGCTTACTAGGAAAAAAAGCAGGTATTGGCATTTTAAACTGGTTTATGAATGAAATACAGTCAAAAGAGGAAGAAATTAATATCGGTTTATACTTTAGATCCAAATCATTGTGTGTTGCAGCTTTGACTTTTTTTCATTAAATATTAAATGTTTGGATTGGAAAGCTTGAGGATTTTGAGAGATGTATTTAAAATATAGGTCATTAATTCACGCTCACATTCTGCATGTGCATTTTGAAAATAATACCAAGATTTCTGATTTAAACAGAAGGAGATGCAACTCCAGAGGCTACAAAACATGCTTTTAAAGTTCGTCTTGATTCTGTATTATATGGTAGAGCATTTTAAAGCTCATGCTTTACTGTTTTTTACTTAAGGAAGGTAATTCCTAGTTGCATTAAAAAAAAATTAGAATGCAGAAATTTCTGAAATGTCAAATTATATGTATACAGAAAATCATTGTTAAAATATTTGTGTTTGTTTATGCCAGAAAGCAACTGATTTTGTAATGTACAGTGTTCTTTTAAAACTGATGGTAATTGGTAATTTTTGTAAATAATTTTATAAATGCCTTTAGCTCTAACTTGAACTGCAGGATTAGGGCTTGAAATGTCACATCTAAAAGTAACATACTTGACAGGTGTAGTATCAGTGCTGAAATAATAGGGAATGTTTTGAAATAACTGTCATGTATGTGTTCAAAGGGCAATAAAGGGTTAAATTTCTGTTGGAATAATCGACTTTCTTCAGTGTTTTTATTTTAGTGGTTTAATGGATATTAGCTCTGGAAATCTTATTGGTACTTTCTGTAGCTTCATTTATATGCCTCTTTTATCCAAGCAGCAGGGGGTGAGGGGGAACTAAATGAATGCTGCTGATTTTCTAGGCTGAAAGAACAACAAAGATATTCAGTGCCTTGTTTTGTTCATAGGATTCAGTTCTATCCTGACATCTGATCATGGCACCAATGGTAAAGGTGGGGTGAGGGGGTGCAGCAATGACTTGTGAGAAAGTAGTAACTCGGTAGTTAATCATTTCAAGGCTAGGAACCTGTGGAAAAGGAGTGTCAGGATGAATTTGTGGTGGTTTAGGGCTAATTTGAAGGTCATCTTTATCCTAGCTAATGATATGAAAGTGCAGAATAAGCAGCTTTTCAGACCTGTGTAACCTAATATGTATTAGATTTAATAATCATATTAATGAGATGGGATCTTAACTGTTCAGTTTGTATCAATTTTGTATCTTTGTGGTTTTCATTGGGTGTGCTAGTTTTTGTGTGGAGTATCTTTCCACCTAGGCACTCTGTGCAGAATAAAAGCAATGTTGCCTTTCTAAACAAAAACTTTATTCCAGGAGTTCTTTTATTGATTTCAGGTAATGTGCAGCTACAGCTCAGGCCCTCAGGTGTTGGACCCAGATTTTGGGAGGGTCTGGGTGCTGGTGCATGCAAGGGCAGAGGCAAGGAGGCATGAGCCCTTTTTTCAAGGCTTACTAAAATGTGATGACTTTGAAATAGTCCATGTATTGTTTTAAAGTGGAATATTTTGATTTAAGCTAAAGTACAGTTATGTTTCATCTAAGTAGCTGTGGCTTTTCAAAGTTGGACAGAGTGTCCTTCTTAAAGCATGTTTTCTTTCTCTGATAGCATATTTTCCTTAAAATGGTGTTTTTCAGACACTATCGTTTCTTTGAAAATGATTAAGTATTTTGTGAAGAATGATTACTGCTAAACAGATATCTCTTCTGCTGTAACCACCTCTGTTTGGAATCCATACTAATCTGAAAGGCAAGGTGAAGTAGAGAGCTAGAGGCAGCTCCAAATTAGCAAGAGTTTTGACTGTTGCAAAGTTTCAGAACATTAAAATTAGCCCTTGGAAAGTAATAGAATATTACAGAATCACAGAACAACCAGGTTGGAAGGGACCTATCGGATCTTCTAGTCCAACCATTCCTATCTAACACTAAACCAAGTCCCTCAAGACCTCATCCACCCGTGTCTTAAACGCCTCCA
Source organism: Coccyzus lansbergi (assembly GCA_033558105.1). Classification (NCBI taxonomy): domain Eukaryota; kingdom Metazoa; phylum Chordata; class Aves; order Cuculiformes; family Coccyzidae; genus Coccyzus; species Coccyzus lansbergi. Next base: position 3,557,324 of record JAUMJK010000245.1, read on the forward strand.
GGGAAGGTGACTCAACCACCTCCCTGGGCAGCCTATTCCAATGCCCAGTGACCCTCTGCGTGAAAAACCTCCTCCTAATCTCCAGCCTAAATCTACCCTGGGGGAGCTTGAGGCCATTCCCTCTTGTCCTGTCCCCTGTCACTTGGGAGAAGAGGCCAGCTCCCTCCTCTCTACAACCTCCTTTCAGGTACTTGTAGAGAGTAATGAGGTCTCCTCTCAGCCTCCTCTTCTCCAGGCTAAACAACCCCAACTCTCTCAGCCACTCCTCAGAAGACCTGTTCTCCAGCCCCTTCACCAGCCTCATTGCTCTTCTCTGGACTTGCTCCAGAGCCTCAACATCCTTCTTGTGGTAAGGGGCCCAGAACTGGACACAATATTCAAGGAGCGGCCTCACCAGTGCTGAATACAGAGGGAGAATAACCTCCCTGGACCTGCTGGTCACGCCGTTTCTGATACAAGCCAGGATGCCATTGGCCTTCTTGGCCACCTGGGCACACTGCTGGCTCATGTTCAGTCGGCTGTCGACCAACACCCCCAGGTCCCTCTCCTCCTGGCAGTTTTCCAGCCAGGCTTCTCCCAGTCTGTAGCTTTGCTTAGGGTTGTTGTGCCCCAAGTGCAGGACCCGGTATTTGGCCGTGTTAAACCTCATGCCGTTGGACATTGCCCAGCGGTCCAGCCTGTCCAGGTCCCCCTGCAAAGCCTCCCTACCCTCCAGCAGATCAACACTTGCACACAGCTTTGTGTCATCTGCAAACTTGCTAAGGGTAGCCTCTATGCCCTTATCCAGGTCATTGATGAAGACATTGAACAGGACTGGACCTAGCACTGAGCCCTGGGGAACACCACTTGTCACTGGCCTCCAGCTGGACTTGACACCATTTACCACCACTCTCTGGGCCCGGCCATCCAGCCAGTTTTCTACCCAGGAGAGTTTGCGTCTGTCCAGGCCAGAGGCTGACAGTTTCCGTAGCAGAATGCTGTGAGAAATGCATAAGACTTCTGGGAAAATTTATGCATATGCATGTAAGAGGGAAATGCGCATACTCTCCTCTGTGTGTGTGTCCACCTGGACTTGTGCACACTCTCCTGGGTGAAAAACTGGTTGGATGGCCGGGCCCAGAGAGTGGTGGGAAATGGTGTTAAATCCAGCTGGAGGCCAGTTACAAGTGGGGTTTCCCACGGCTCAGTGCTGGTCCAGCCCTGTTCAATGTCTTTATCAATGACCTGGATGAAGGCATTGAGTACACCCTTAGCAAGTTTGCAGATGACACTAAGCTGGGTGGAAGTGTTGATCTGGTGCAGGGTAGGGAGGCTCTGCAAAGGGACCTAAACAGGCTGGACCGCTGGGCTGAGTCTAATGGCATGAGGTTTAACAAGGCCAGATGCCGGGTCCTGCACTTGGGGCACAACAACCCTATGCAGTGCTACAGACTGGAAGAAGTCTGTCTAGAAAGCTGCCTGGAGGAGAGGGACCTGGGGGTGTTGGTCGACAGCCAACTGAACATAAGCCAGCAGTGTGCCCAGGTGGCCAAGAAGGCCAGTGGCATCCTGGCTTGTATCAGAAATGGTGTGACCAGCAGGTCCGGGGAGGTTATTCTCCCTCTGTACTCAGCACTGATGAGACCGCTCCTTGAATCCTGTGTTCATTTCTGGGCCCCTCACCACAAGGAGGATGTTGAGGCTCTGGAGCAAGTCCAGAGAAGAGCAACGAGGCTGGTGAAGGGGCTGGAGAACAGGCATTATGAGGAACGGCTGAGAGAGCAGGGGTTGTTTGCTGAGGGGTATGGTTTAGTGTTTGATAGGAATGGTTGGGCTTGATGATCTGGTGGGTCTCTTCCAACCTGGTGATTCTGTGAAATATATTCTGTAACCAGCTTTTGTCTCATACATGATTGATGGAGATCACTCTTGCATGTCGCCTAGGCCTGATAAAGGATACTTGCTTTCTAAAACTCCAAAATGAGTCTTAGGGAGTTTTTTTTGCCAGCATTTTTGGTATCAACTTGTAGGGAGCTGCCTGCTTTCTAAACGTTGGTCCTTTTCATGTTATGAGAATTAATTGATAAGTTTTGCTGCAGCTGGTTTGTGTGTTTAATTATCTCATCATATAAATCTATCTTGTATTGAGAGATACTATGCAGACAATCTCCACACATGGATAAATAACCTGAAAGAATAAACACTCTCTTATAGTTATAATAATGTATTGATATGCTTAATTGTCTTGTAGGATGTAGTTGTGAGGAACACTCATTCGCTGTTAAAATATTGAAAAGGACAAAGTCTTTGAAGCAAAAGCAATAATATATTTATTTTACAATTCAGCACTCTATTGGATGCCCTTCTAAAAAAGGTATGACCTTACAAAAGGAATGGGTATATATACTAGTTTTAGACAAAGAACCATATTCTTCAAAGAATGCTCATTCTTTTGGATTATCCAACCATGTCCAGAGACTCCCTTCATGTCATCTCCTACTACAGCTGCATCTTACAAGGCAACTAAGCATATAGATGTATTCTTACGGCCCTAAGACAGGCTCTTTCTGAGCCTAAAATAGCTGTATCTTACGAGTCAGATTTATGTGCCGGGATAATTTAACATACAAACCAGATGCAGCAAAACTTATCAATTAATTCTCACATTGTCTTAGGTGAAAAGTTAACCTGAAAGAAGTCTCCAGATATGGTTGGATAACCTAAAAACAGTGAACATTCTTTGAGGATATGTATATATACCCTAGTATATATACCCACTGCTTTTGTAAGATGAGATACCTTTTTTTTAAAGGGTAAAATAAAACTATTATTGCTTTTGCATCAAAGACTTTGTCCTCTTCAGTATTTTACCATAAGCGTTTCTCACGGCGGAGCCGCCCTGGGTGGGTTTACGCTATTTTGCTCAAAGAAGGTGAAAAAAGGGGGAAAAAAAGCTGGGAAAGAGCGCTGCGCCGTCTGCTGAGAGACCTCAGCTGGTTCTTTGGCTCTCAGCGCGAGGAAGGCCTCGGCTCCGGCCTCACAGGGTAAGACGCGGGGGGCGGGGCCGGAGGGGCGGGGCCGGGGGCGGACTCGGGGCCACTCGGGGCGCCACGTCCTCCGGCGGGGGCGCGCGGCGGGGGGCGGGGCGGGAAGATGGCGGCCGGCATCCGGGAGAAGCAGACGGGTAAGCGCGGGCCGCGGCCCATCCCGAGGCTGCCGCTGTGCCTCCCCCGGGGCTGCCCAGCGCGGTGGGGGCGCCGCCTCGCCCCGGCCCGGCCTGGCCTCGCGCCGTTGAGGCCGCCGCCCCCGCGGGCCGGAGAGCGCGGCTCTGGGGGCCTCCCCGCCCTGCCCTCCGTCTGTTGTAGCTCCCTTTCTGCTCGTGGCAGCGATCCATGGGAAATGTCCTGTAGGGATCCTGCTGCGATGCTCCCGCTGGGGCGGGGGCCTTGGAGCCTGCGCTGCCTCTGGGGCGATGGAGCGGCTGCAGCTAAGGGTGTGGGAGGCTTTCTGTGGGTGAAGGGTTTGGTTATTTCGCGAGTTACTCTTCTTTTGAACGCTCATTTGAACGTACTTGCTGAAGTTTTTGTCAGTAGTTTGAGTTATAATCTTGTCACCTTCTCCTTGACAAGTGCAGTATCTTTCTGCTGCTTAAGGGGATTCTGGGTGCGTTTATTTATCACGAGGTGTCTAAAATCATCTGCCTGAAAATTTCAGTCTGAGTTTCTGTATAGACCTTAATACTTATGTATATTCTTCCATCTTCTTTTTGTACCAGAAGTGTATTTTCTGCAATCTTATTCCTGTGGCAGTCTAACATTAGTAGTGCTATTTGATGTTTCTTTGTTATCCTCTACTTTTCTTCTCCTGGTTGCCTTTCTGATAAAGCTCACTGTCTTTGAGCACTTATTCCATACAGCTTTATTCTTTTCTGTTGTGCTTCACCTTGTTACTTTATTTACTTCAGTCAGCCTTTACCACTGAATCCATGTTATCTTTCTTCAAGGAGGGTTATGTGCAAGGAAGTAGGTTGAACGACTAAATGATACTCAAAAAAAGGGGGGAAGTATTTATTATCAGTTAGCATTTATATTGCCACATATGTGCACCATCTGTTGTGACCTTTATCCTGGTTCATAACAGTCAAAGTATTTAATTATGCAAGCAGAGTAAAAACCCAATCCTAGCCTTAGAGAGTATTCTGCCTAAATATATGTGAAATGATGATATAAGTACAAAAAAAGAAACCCAGAGACTTCCTGAACATTTGTCATGATTATCACAGCACATCACTAATCTCATTACTGTCTTGCTTAGTAGGGATTGTATACCAATTTTTAATTTAAATTATAAACTCAGCCCTAGCAGACTACATCTAGATATCATACTCAATTTGTGGCTACCAGTACAGGGAACGTGTCCATCAATTGGAGAGAGTTCAGCAGAAGACTACCAAGACGGTCAGGGGCTGTAGCACTGTGAGGTGAGGCTGCAGGACTGGGACTTGTTCCCTCCAGAGAAGAGATGGCTTCAGGAGCCCTTAACAGTAGCTCCCCAACATCTGTCAGGGAAGGAGGACTTTGAGAAGATAGAGCCAGGCTTTTTGTGGGGGTGTATAGCAGAAGGATGAGGAAAAATGGGCATGAATTGGAATGAGACGTTCAAACGGAATATACGGAAAAGCTGCCACCACAAAGACAGTCAGTGCAGACAGGCTGCACAGGTTGTTTGGCATCTCCATCCCTGGAGACCTGACTGGGTGAAGCACTGAGTAGCCTGGCCTGGCCTGACAGCTGATTAGGAGGTTGGACTAGAAGGCTCCTGAGGTCCTTCCCAGCCTGAGCTGTCTTCTGATGCTGTAAATTGCAGGGAAATGCACTGAGTATGCTCACAAGCTTCACTCAGCCAAAGAGGCAGAAGTTAAAACATTTCTACTGCTCTCCATTTATAAGAAAAGTGGCATACATTCCCTGATTTCTGGAGGCTTTTCTCCTTTGCAAAGCTTTGTGATGATTTTGTTTATGAGTTTGAAGAGAATAGCCACTAACTTGTATTGGTGCAAGTAGTCTTTTGCTGCTAGTTGGATATGGGAAAGCAGCACATAGTGTATTGCTTAGATAAATGAGGAAGGACTCTTTACTTCATAGATGTATAAGCTAGGGGCAGGTAAAGGAATCTGCTTTGGTTTCTCTGTTGAATGGGAAGTCCAATGGAAGCTCGTCCCTGTTTCAAAGAGTTTTCTTCTTGAAAATTAGGGGTATTTTTTACCCTTTAAAGCAGCAGTTTCTTCCTATGAGTTGTCAAGGTGTTTCAAAATGTGTATGAGTTTTAGTAAGGTGTAAAGGCATTTTTTGTTCAGTGTATAGTGTTGCTGTAGGGGAGGAAAAGCAGATCAGACCAATAAAGCAAACTAGTTCCTACTACAGAACACAGCTTCAGGAAGATGCTGGAATTATTTTTAAGGCAAACTGTGTCAGTATATAGCCCATCTAACTGAGGAGAGACATTCTTCATGTTTTGGGACTGACTTCTTTTCCTCTTACAGTGTCTTCCAGAGCCCATAAATTCTAGCTAACATGTGCCACTTGTCAGTCAAAGCTGCGTAAATATAATGAAAATGTGATTTGTTGCATTTATATTTTGTGATAGTTTTCCTCTCAAAAGAAATGTTTAATGAAATCCCACTAATGTGTTTAGTCTAGTTTGTTGAGTGTTGTTGAGTTTTGGTTTTGTTTTGTTGTTCTGCTTTATATTCCAGTGGCTTTGAAACGTATGCTGAACTTCAATGTTCCTCCTGTTAAAAACAGCACAGGAGAACCAGTATGGAAGGTAAGAATTGTTGGAACAAAAATAGGAGAATTTTTTAGCGTTCTGAAAAGTTCACATTTTCAAATTGTAACTAACTCATGTATCTTCTCTGTGTTATTAACTTGTACAAAATAATTTTTTCCCATGTTACGAATATAGAGAATTTAGTATCAGGATTAATGAGAAAAAGACGTATTTGAGATATTGGGTATTTGGAAACCCAGTGACTTATTCTTGAGGTGATATTCTAATGAGTAACCAAGGAGGACATTTTTTAAAAAATACTTAGGTCTCATTGATGCCTGTTAGCAGAAGCCTGCATGGTACCTTAGAGGTAAACTTACAGAGTCAGAAAGAAGCCCATAGAAAGGGAAGAACTATTGATAACCTTAAATTTAGGGCAAGCTTAAGCCTAAATTCCTGTATCCACCGTGTTCTACAGTATCCACTCTTTACAGCACTTTGTAACAAGATGTGTATCTATTTCAGGTTCTCATTTATGACAGATTTGGCCAAGATATAATCTCACCTTTGCTGTCAGTGAAAGAGCTGAGAGATATGGGAATCACTTTGCATCTGTAAGTACTTTTTCTGAAACGATCTTTATTTAATATTCCCTAAAATCATGAAAATCATTCAATAACTAGCTACTAAGATAAAGATTATGGACTGACTTGTTCCTAAAATCAGATGACATTATTTAGAATAAGGGTATGGAAAGAGAATTCCAAACACTGCTCTGTAGGATTTCTTACTAAGTACAGGAGGACCCTATTCAGAAATAAAAATTATCCAGTGGGCATTTCTTGGAATCTGTATGTACAAATCCTGCTGTATTTATATATCTTAAAATTATTTTGGCACAAACTGTTTCACGGAACTGTGCATGTTCTCTGCTTTTCTTTTTACATGTAGAATTTAATTGTCTTTAGTCAAACATATGAAACCTATAAGTACTATTTCAAAAGATTTCCTTTTTCTCCAGATTACTTTTATTTAGTTCACTGTCAATCCTTAGCTGTAGTAGTAGTGATGAAGAAACTTTGAAAAGACTTATTTTCTTCAAAAAGTTCATTAACTTTTACTAAGCAAAAGCTAGAAATGGTAACAGTTTAATGTGTTGACATAATAGCAGAATTGTGAGAGAAACGTGTAAGCACCTTGCCTTCAAGCAGGAAAGGCAAGTTTAATAGTATGATATATGCAGGATTTTTGTTGTCATTCCAACAATTACTAATTGATAATTAATATGAGCTTTGTGGAGTCAGTGTTTTACCTTTCTCTGGATGGATTAATCTATTGTTTGAATATTTGTGAAGCCTTTTCTTAAGCTTTGAATAAACTTTGGAGATATATATTAATACATTCAACCAAAAATTATGCAAATATGATTTGGGGTTTTTTCATGTTGTGTTCTTGCTAAAAATCTATCTAAATATTGGGAGAAATGGTAGGAAATTTGATGTGTCTGTTCAAATAAATAATTTCTTTAGCTTTCTTAATTTTACGCAGATCAGAGGAAGAACACATTAGACATATATTCTATCTTTCTTTCTTTCAGGCTTTTGCATTCTGATCGGGATGCTATTCCAGATGTTCCAGCTGTTTACTTTGTCATGCCAACAGAAGAAAATATTGACAGAATGTGCCAGGTATCTTGCATGCTTAATGTTTCAGATGAGTGGACACAAGGTTGTATGAAAGATTCCTGCACTCATTGAAGTGTGACTGTTCTATATCTCGTTCTTCTGTGTTTCTGACCACCTTTGTTTGCATTTTTTATGTACTCACAGATAGTTTTCATAAAAATATTGCCCAAAATTTTTACATGCAAAACTTTGATTTTCCCAAGAAATAGAAGGATGAGTATGTCTTCTGTGTTTTGGGGAGAGAGTTTGGGGATTGAAAAGACAAGAGGCAGAGGGCACATATCAACATATAGGTAATTCCACTTGTGGCCAAATGCTGGAACAGATGGCCTGGAGAGTTTGTGGAGTCTCCATGCTTGGAGATGTTCAAAATTTGACACACCTGCTCTGTTTGATTCCACTTTGAGCAGGAGGTTAGACTAAGCTAAGTCCAGTTTTTCCACATTCTCTGGGAGGAGCTGATGGAATGTTGACACCTTTGCCAAAGGAAGGAAAAAGGGCAAAGGGTATTTTTGACCAGTGGTAAGGTGTGGAGTAGAAGTTGCTCTCTGGTAGCCTAACTTTAATTTCCTGGGTTTTGCAGTTCTGTGTTAGATTGGTTCTATCTAGTTATGTAGTCAAACCACTGCGTACGGGGCTGTATGAACAGACAGCTAAGCAGTTCCAAATATTTAGTTTGACTATGGATAATTGGAAGATCACATAGGAAAGGTATGAATGCTTTTTAACTAGCAATATATTAGTACTTCCACATGAAAAAGGTTGTGGTTTTTCTTCCTTTTAGGATCTTCGAAACCAACTTTATGAATCTTACTATTTAAACTTTATTTCTGCCATTTCAAGAAGTAAACTGGAAGATATTGCAAATGCTGCTATAGGTGCTAATGCAGTAACTCAAGTGGCTAAGGTGAGAAAAATCCCTCAGTCTCTAATGTTAAAGACACTGCCATTACAGGTATTACTGCGTTCTTATGTGACCAATTCAGTGCTATATACAGGTTTTCTGACTGAATCATGAACAAAACAAATTTTTACTTTTATGATTTAAAGGCAGGTGTCAGGTATATACCCTCTTGTGTTTGTTGAATGCCTGTACCAAAACCTGCAAATTATTAACTAATTCTTTTCATATTTACTTAAATACATTCCCTTTTTTTCGCTCCTGTTAGGGAGTACTAGCGGCATGAGATAAAGAAACTATTGTGAAATGAAATTAAATTTACCTGTATTGATTTAGCCTTAGGTCTTCAGTAGCAGTGAATTTGTGTAGCACTATGAACTAACTTTCTTAAATCCATTTTTCTATTGGTAGGACTTTTAACAATTTATGCTGTAGAGAGGTTTAATGTTTTTCCTGAATGTGCAGGAATGTTACAGAAAAATTAGAATTTGTGAACTAAAATCTGTCATTGTGTAGATGTTACCCTCTTTCCTCTCTCCAGTTTATACTGTAGTCCATGTTAATAAAAAATAAATCTCTAATATTACAATATTCTCCATATGTGTTTTTTCATTGATGATTTGCTGCTAAAGTTTGTCTGCAGTAATACTTGAATTTGGACTGTTTTCTTTTAGCACTTCTCAGGTGCTTTAATGTTTTAAGTTATCACTCCATCCTTACACGGGCTTTTTAATTCATACGTTATATCTAGCATTACTTTCTTTTAACAGATAGTTTTGTAAAGAAGTAGCAGTAAATCACAGTTTTGTTTATACTTCACTCCAGGATGTTCTGACCCTTATTGCTTGTTTTTTAGGTGTTTGATCAATATCTTAATTTTATTACTTTAGAAGATGATATGTTTGTATTGTGTAACCAAAACAAAGAACTTGTGTCCTATCGTGGTGAGTAATATTTAGATAAAAACTGTATAAAGATGTCTAAAGTTGAAATTTACTTTTGAAGTAAATGATTTTATTTTGCTTTGATCTGCTCAGAATTCAGGGTTATCTGTTACATGAGTGTTTTAAAGTCATAAAGGAAACAGTTCTTAATTTAAGCATCTTTACTACATAGCTATTCTAGTATTAAAAAAAATATGTACTTTTAAATAACAAATTTAGTAAAGTAAAACTGCAGTATAGACATGTATAGATAGCAGGGCTTTTTATAAATGGAATAATACAGGAAAAAATTCATGTTGTTTACATACGTAGATAGATGTTGTGAGTGGCTGCTGTGTTTAAGCACTGCATTTTTAGTCATAATCCCTTCCGAAACTCGTAAATATTTTGATTTTGTGTGAAGGGTCAATTGGAAAGTTACTGTAAGTAATGCAAAGCAATAAAGATGACTTCAAATGATTGTGTTTTTTCTGTCTCCTAGACAGTGACAAGTTTGGTACCTGGACTTCGAAAGCTTGAGGTTGTGCAAGGGAAAATGGTTAGGATCTAGGGCTGGAGTAGCACAGGGAAGAATCTGAGAAAGGGCGTTCTAGGAAACAAGAAACACTTTTGCAAGCATGTGAGCCAAGAGTGTCAGATGTTTTGGAACTTAACAGGGAAACTAAGTGGCTGCCTTAGGTCAGTTACATCTACACCTATGGTACTATGGCGGCTGAAGTCAACGTACCTGCTAGTTGTTATAATTACCCATGTGGTTTTCCTCCTTCCTCAAACGATTTTTGTGCTCTGCAGACCCATTCAATATACTAAATCAACAGGAAACTTTCACTCTGCTTATCCTGCCCTTCTTACTCATATGGCTAGCTATTACGGGGTGGGTTGTCTTGCTGCCCCTGCGGTAGTTCCACTTATCTTCTCCTCTTACATGAGAAACAGTAGTCTTGGAGATGCAGAGTGTTTGTTCAGTTGACTCATTCAATAGAAAATACCAGCTTATTTCTGTGATCTTCAAATCAAATACAAGAGAAGCAGCAGAACTGTGTAAGTCTGAGGCAAGATAGCCCTTTTTTAGCAGCAGCTCATTTCTTTAGTGTAGACGCAGTGCATGCACAATGTCACACAGTTGATTCCTGATTTATTTGGATGTACAGAATATTCACTAGTGACCAGGTAGAGATGAGATGTGTCCGTATGCCTAGCATTTATCAGGGAGATTTTTCTACTCTGTTACTCAATTTCCAGTACCTTTCTCTAAAACTAGATCCATCATACTTAGTTTTGTCTCACCCTGGGGACTGGTTCCATTGTCAGAATGAATGGCATTTTTGTTTGAAAAGCCTACTCTCTCTCTCTCTCTCTCTCTCTCTCTCTATATATATATATATATATATATATAATTTTTTTACTAAAACCTACTGGTTAAGAGTTTTAGTAATAAATATTTTCTGATGTGTTTGTGTGTCTGTAAAGATATTTGACCAGCTCTCATAAGATTCCTGCTAGATAACAAGGAATTTGAATGAAAACGACTGAAAATATTTTGCACCCATTGGTGTCTGTGTGGTTTATTTTCCTTTCTTGTGCTGCTGAAGATTTGCCACACAACACATGGTCTCACACTGTGTTTAAACCAAACTAGAAGTGTGTTGTTCCCAAAAGCTAATCAAACAGACATATAATGTCCCTTAGAAAGTGATTAGTTTTTCATTAGAGCATGTAGTTGATCCATCTCGTTGTGTGAGTTCTAGAGCTGATAGGCAGGCAGTAGAAGTGCAGGGGCAAAGAAGTGGTGGGTTTTGATTTTGAAGAGTAACCCTAGCAGGAAACTGTCAGTTTGTGTATAGTTTCATAATCTACATAGGTCAGTGTAGATCTGACAGTGATGAAAAGTGGCTGCTGTTCTTGCAGCATCACTGCTGTTTGCAGCCACACATGTAGCTGAATGGGTGAACTAATAGGAAATACAAGAAAAAAGGTAATTTTCAGTTTCCTAATTTCCTGGCTGTATGACTGCATTTACATAGAGGTGATGTTAGGACAAATCAGCATGATAACATTCTTCAATTATGTGAAAGGCATTCAGAGATGGGAAGGAGATAACACATTCTTGTCTGTGTAGTAATGGACAAGAAGTGCTGAGCTTAAATTGCAACAAAAAGGTTTCTGGTCAGATATTGGGGCTACTTTTTAACGTTAAAGGTAGTGAAATAGAACAGATTTTCTCTAAACATTGAAGCATTTTCATGACTGGAGGGCTCTGAGAATTGGTTTAGACACAGAAATGACATAGGTTTAACTCATCTTTGGCTGAGAGGACTGAACAGCTAATCCCTCAGGTTCTCTCTGGTTCTATTTTTCTATGACTATGTAGAAGGAAAAGAATATGGGTTACATAAGTATAAAATCAATGTTCCTGTTATCCTGATTGATGCTATTTGAATAATTCTTTAACAAAATTTGATCAATTTGGTAAAACAAGAAGAAAGTGTTACTTTTCTATAATAGATGCGTCCCAACGTAAGCTTGTTACAGTAGAGAGAGAGGGCTATGTAGAAACACAACAGAATGTTTTAGTGAAAGATTATTAATGGTGTTTCTCAAAGGTTGACCTAAGAAGCAGTAAGATCAAGTATTTGTGTTGATTGCTATGGTACCTAAAAAAGGACCATGCTCATAATATGTGCTTTTAACACAAAAGTAGAAGGCACTGGGAGTATGTGGATTACTGGAACATCATAAATTAGTACCTTAAGTATAAGAATAGAGAGGGTATTACATTTTAAAATTGAGGAAGGCAATGGAGTGAAAATAAGATTATTTCCCTTGTAAACTGTGAGACCATTGGTTAGAGGTAACTACAATGATAGTCCCACTTAATTTCAAAGAATTATCATTACAGAAAAATACAGGCACTGGGAACTGTCTGCCTTTCTTGGTGCCAATGTTTCAGAAACTTGAACTCAGAATAAAAAGAAATGCTGAGGGGGACAGTTATATTGCTGCTGAGTGAAAGTAAAAACTTTGACTTTAAGTGTAGCTGCTGATAGAAATTTCTAATGTAATCCATCTTTCTGAAGTTCTTAAGAGGACAAAAGCTGGTGGGGGGAAAAGTGCCTGCAAAGTCAGAAAATTATTATAATTGGTTGGCTATGCATATATTTGAGGTGGAAGGCTTATTAATGTGCAGAACTTTGAAGTTAGTTTTTGAAGGAGGAGTATAAGACAGGTAATTATGTGAGAATTTTTTAAAGGTGACGTAAAACAAAGAAGCGTAGGATTTATGGCATGCGTCCTTAGATAGTGCTTGATTTGAGGCCTGTGGTAAGATGAGCTTTGATATTTCCTATTGGCTATTATATTCTTGTCAGTGTTTATTATTTAGTAGAAATGTTCCTACGTGTCTTTTTTTCTGACCCAGGGATGTGAGCGTAATCTTAGATCTGTCTGTAGTGTGAAATATTTTAGTTTTGGAATGATCTCTGACCTACAGACTTACAGTAATTTTATTTTTTAAAAAAGGAAAAAAGAAAGACTCTTCATTACAAAAGGTGGGGGTTAGAATCTTTAAATATAAATGCATACATTATGTCTCTTTAAATTACACATGTAATTTTTGAGGATTTTATATCTGAAAAATTGTTTCCAAGTGGATGGCCATTTCTGTTCCATGTTGTGGTTATCTTAATAGTGCAATACTAATGCAATCCAGAAGTTAGAGTATGCATTGTCAGAGATAATTGGAAAAAGATGTGTAGTGTTTAACCTTGTAGAGTGAGAAATAATTAAGTTCACCCATTTATTTTCTCAAAAAAAAAGGAAAAAAAAAACCCCAAAAACTAGGATTGGGGGAAACTAATGGGTGTGCTAAGAGAGGTGTTTTGCAATTTGATCTCTTCTGCAAGAAAAGCTTTTGACTGTTAACAGCTATTAGGTAAGAAGAGGATGGTCTTTAACCCTTTTCTTAACTCTTTCTCACACTATTTTAGCCATTAACCGACCAGATATAACAGACACAGAAATGGAAACTATAATGGACACTATTGTTGATAGCCTCTTCTGTTTTTTTGTTACACTTGGTAAGTTTTCAAATTCTAGCATATTTTCCCTATCTTTCACTTTAGAAAAGATACATATTCTATTAGATAGCTAAAAGTTATTGATTTCATATACCAAATTAAAGGCAGAATTAGATCTGTGACTGAAATCTCAACAGTTTACAGGATGGGTTATGGGTGAGTTAATGACCTTGTTCAAATTATTGCTATGTATCACGGCAAAAGACAATACAGTCTGTCTTGCAAGGGAGTTGAGTCTTGGTCTTCACTGTCAATGGGCAAAGAATAGCGAAATGCAAAGGCTTTAAGTCATCATTTTAACAAAATCCTAGTTTGCAATGAAGTTCAACAATGCTTTGAGTTTGGATTTATAGATCAAACAAAAAAAAATCCACATTAAAAGAAAAAAAACCAAAACTTGGCATAAACCCTGCAAAGATCTAACTGAAATAACTCAAGGAATAGGAAAATATATTAAATTTACTTGTTTTAACTTTTTCCTGATGCTTCACTAACACATTTGTCATGATGATGTTTAATCTAAATTCTCACTGAAATCAGTCAGTCTGAGATAGCATTCCTACAAAGGGATATGGGAATCGCTATGGGGCAATCAGTTCAAGGGCAGTTCCCTTAGAACTTAGAACCTGTTGGGTTCTTTCAAATGTTAGCATGATACAAATGAAATCTCCTTTAGTCAGTCACTTAAACTTAATGGTATTAGAATGTCCATATTTATATAGGTAATTGAGAAACAGTAGCTAAAGATTTTGGAACCTGAAAGCCAATGGAAAACGTACTTTTGATAGTAATGTTATCCTCGAGTGAATTTTAACTGATTTATTGTGGCAGTGGTGATGTACTTTATTAATATTATTTTCAAGGGACTTCTAACATTTTGAAACTAACTTTTAATGCTTCTATATGAGATAGTTTATCCCCTCCACAGTATGTTAGCTATCTTTCTGCTCTACCACTATACTTATAATTCCTGTATGAGGTATTCACTTGCTTTTGTAAAACTTTATTTAATATTTCTATGTAGTATTTTTATTTCATAGGTGAAGATTTGAAGAAACAAATTTAATATAAGTACATTGTTCACTTGAAAACTTTAATAAATGTTACTAAAAATCTGTTGTATAGAAGTAGGCTAGGATATAATGTGAAAATTATAATGCAAGTTGAAGTCAATATATCTTTTATTAGGAGCTATTCCTATAATCAGATGCTCAAGAGGAACTGCAGCTGAAATGGTGGCAGTGGTAAGAAACTATTTTCTAAACAAGTATCGTTGTCTTACACCTTTCCTAAGACCTTGTTTGCTTTTCTCAATACTAGGCAGAGATCTAGTATCATTGTGTCTTTTGCCTTGTAAAGGAGACAAAACTGGAAAAAAGATATACCATTTTTCCTTTCTGATTTCAGTGCCATGGAACTCATCTGTAGAAATTGTAATATTATGAAGTCAGCTGATGAGAAACTTAGATATGAATATTCATTCGTAATATAGAGTTTATAAAGATTTTCTGACAGGCGTTATACTTGCAACCATTAAGCTATATCTACACAGCTTTGAATGTGGCTGTCTGACCTGGATTTTCCTGGGTATCTTAATAAGAAATTTTTATCATTCTTACTGCAAAATCCTAGTACAAAACGTTTTTATTATGTCAAATTAAGCTGACATTGAATGTGATTGTCATGTGGGGTGAAATTGCCAAGCTAAATCATAATTAGAAATCTCTACAGTGGTGTCCTTATTAGGAGTCACTGGGCTTCATTTCTTCCATCTTCCTCACCTCTATCTTTGTCAGTGAAGCCTTGGTGCTGATTAAACCTAAGCATTCAGTGTGTATGCATTCACATTGAGGGTAGTCCCATTTTTACGAAACACTTAAGTGTGGCAGTGTCTGACAGCCTATTGTGTTGCTTCTGCTGTGGTACCCTCTTGATGTCTGCTACTGGTATTTTCTGTTTGCATGTTTAGGGAGAGTCTGCTACTTGCCTGGAAGGAGATTAGTGCATATACAAGAAATATCTTGTGTAGTCCTGAATGTAGATAAAATGCTGGAGGGAGAAAACAGTAGGAAGAGATTTCCTTCTTTCACATGTGAAGTGGACCTAGGCTTCCTGCAGCCAAGACATTCATACAGTGCAAAACCAGTACAATAGGTCTTGAAATGTTGATAATCTGAAGAGATTAGGAAACCACTGGTTTGTTGAAAGCTGTTTTGTTTTTCTCCCCTCAGAAGTTAGATAAGAAGCTCAGAGAGAATCTAAGAGATGCGAGAAACAGTCTTTTTACAGGGGACACACTTGGAGCTGGCCAGTTCAGGTATGGTGTTAGTAATAACTGTGAGTATATGAATTTATATGCACTTATGGGAGTTTTCCAATCTTGGAGTTCAATAGGTTTAGCTAATAAGTGTGCAGTCCTAGGGCAGTGAGACAAAAATTATTTAATGAACCACGTGATTTTGTTTACCCTCTAAGCCCAACAAGAGAAAGTTCCTCCAAAACTCTCAGTTTACAGGACCACAGTGTGCAGTTGAATGTCTGAACATATATGTTAGCAGTCTTTAGTTCATTAAAGAGGTACTTATTTTCTCACTTGTGAGCACTGTTACAAGTTGTAGTAACATCAAAAGCAAGTGTTTTTCAACTGATATGTGTATCTACCAGAGTAGGACTGCTTAAGAACTACTACTTGGAAAATTAGATAATAGTAATGTTAAGTCATGACCATTTGAATCCTTTGATGGGAAAGTGTGGTGAGAAAAGATGCTGTGGATGCTTGCCTGCATCTGGTAGTGTGTTCTCAGTAGCCTCCCACTTACACTATTGCCCAAAGATAGTTGAATACTCCACAGGCTGCCGTAGGAAAGTGTGTTACAAGAGTTTACGCTGTACATGAAAAGTGAGAAGATGCATTGGAAAGATTGTAGCTGAAGTAAACAGTTATGATCTCCTAAACGTATAGAGAGTAATCACAATATTTTTATCTCAAAATAAGAGCGGAACGTGGATAAAAGACAGGAAAAACATCCTGGGTGACAAAATAGAATTAGATTGGAAAGTATTTAGGAGAGAGAATAGCTGTGAAATACTAGATCCCTCATTTTCATGGGAACTGAATTGTAACCACTAATTGTTTAGAGGGGTGGCTTGGTTTCCTGATAGTATAGCCTGATTACACTCAAAAATAAATGGAAGGCAAAGGAAACATGGGAGCGTTTAACCAGTTAAAAAGCTTCACAGCTTTAGTTTGGTTTTCAGAATCTGGTAACTGAGGTTCTTGAGGTCATATATCTACATGAAAATACTTGATACAAAGACATCCTAGGCATGGAATTAACATGCTTTTACTCCATTCAAATACATTGTGATTTAGACATCCCTTAACTGTAAGGTTAATATGCTTAAGAGAAATGATTGCAATATTGTTCTGTGAATT
This sequence comes from Coccyzus lansbergi, assembly GCA_033558105.1. NCBI lineage: Eukaryota > Metazoa > Chordata > Aves > Cuculiformes > Coccyzidae > Coccyzus > Coccyzus lansbergi. Next base: position 3,574,114 of record JAUMJK010000245.1, read on the forward strand.
CACTGTATCTTCACTGTAAATATTTTGTGTAACCATAACCCAAGACATTTTGGCATGTCTGTGTTCTTTTTCTACAAAAATAATGGATTTATCACAGTGCATTTCAAAAGATCATAGATTTTTCTTTATGGACTTCATATGCAAGCAAAGAGAAGAAAAACTAAATCAAAAACCCTTGAAAGAGAGATTTTTATGTCTGAGGTTCTTAGTGGGGATTAAGGTTGTGTATAACCCAGTCAAAAAATTGTTTGGAGCTGAAATGTATATCCTCACAAAGAGGTTTTAGTACCTGAGAGGCTAGTTATTGTTTAGTGTTTTGACTTCTGCTCAATATTTATGCATTGGTAATTTCACTTAGTACAATATAAAGTAATCTTTTTATCATAATGAAGACAGTGATTCATGGAATTTCTGGAATGATCAGCCCCGGATGCTTTGGGGAAGGCTAGAGGAACTTTGTAGTACATAGTTTGGCTTTTAACTTGAAATATGATATAGAAGGTGGCTGATATCGCTCAGTATGTTACTGGGCTGTTCTAATTATGTTTAAAGAAGTGCTAATACAGTATCATCTTTTCAGCTTCCAAAGGCCCCTATTAGTCCTTGTTGACAGAAACATAGATTTAGCAACTCCTCTACATCATACTTGGACATACCAGGCTTTAGTGCATGATGTTCTGGTAAGAATAAATCTGATTTTTTTACCAAAACTACTTTTTCACTTTGTTATTAAACATAATACCAGGTTCTCTTAATCTGAAATCTGATTTGTTCCTTTTTTTGAAAGTCATTTAGCAAAAAGTACCTTGGCATATTTTCTCTAGAAGGTTTATTGAGCAATAACTTCTAAAATTGGTTAAAAATTTGAAATATTTACATTATAAAAAGATAGGCAATTTAGCAATCCTAACTTTTTCTTCATTGGTGCATGGTCTTTTATGTGAACTCCAAACTCCATTAAGTGCAGTTCGATTTTGAAAAAAGAAATGCTTTCAATGAGTTCTTGAACCAATTTTAGTGTTAATTTCAAAGAATACCTATTTCTGATTTTCTCCACAAGGTGGTGTAGATGTTTAATATAGAGGTACCAAGTGGTGTATGAACATGCTGTGAGGAATCCAAAATAATTTCTTTAATGATTTTTTTTATAATTTTTTTGAAATTCTGGTAGCCTTAAACCACTTTTGTTTCCTCAGGTTTGTTTTGTAAAACTAGTAGTAAAAATGTACTTGAATGAAAGTAAATACTCGTTACCCAAGATTTATGCATTTCATGTATAGTTACAGCATAAATAATAAAAGGTAGTTGAAATAAGATTAATTACCATCTGGAGGATTTTTTCATACTGTAGAGTTACTCATGCAAATCTTTTCAATACTTAGCGTTGAGGAATAATTTGAGTTTATTATGGAGACTGTTAGAGGAATGACAGAAAAAAATACGCACATTTATGTGTACAGAGTTGGTTGTGAGCTGTAGAGTCACATGTACAATATTGTCCAGAAATTTGATTGTTATGATGAAATCATTTTAGCACTAATGGAATGTTTTAGGACACTTAAATTCTTACTAAAGCAATTAGTTCCTTACGAAAAGTCCCTTCCCCTTAAACTTCAGTGGTTTTTACAAATGAACAATTTTTGGCCTGCCTCCTTTAGGAAGGGCATATGCGAGAAAAACACAATTTGCACTGTGTCTTCTCCAATAGCTGTTGAACTGCCTAGAGATTTGCAAATCCAAATACTGAATTTCTACAGGTTTCTTTTGAAAATTAGTGAAAGAATAGGGGGTGGAAACCCAAATTAGAATTTTTACAGTGGTAAACACTATTGCAAAAGGTCTACACTTACTTCAGTTTAATACCTGCCAACCATTTAATTAGCAAATTCTCACTTGCTAGAGAGTAAGTCCATGCAAAGTTCCTAGTACTTGCCTCCAGCTCAGCTGCTAGGTAGAGAAAGTTGCCTTGGGCATGCTTTGGGGTAGGACTTTGGTACATGAAGATGCGGAGGGATCAGAGATGTAGCGGAAGCTAAGGACAACTAATACTATGAATATGAAGTGGTATTAGAATAACACTGGAAGAATGACTTGAGGATTGTTGGGTATTTATCTGTATTGCATCAAGTTTCAGTAGTATCTCTGGAACAACTTGTTGCATCTAATTTTTTTTGGCTGGTTTGATAGGATTATGAATTTGTCTAAAGGAATTGTAACCAAGTGGCCTGTGATCCCATGTCAAGGGCAAAAGTTTGATTTCAGAACAAGTTATTCACCTTAAACTCTGGTTCTTCATGTACTGAGCATAATATTTCTTTAAATAACCGCAGTAGTCTTTTAAAAGATCATAAATTGTAACTTTGGAAGTGTTACCAAAGTGGTGGATTGTGTAAGCTCCACTTTCAAATAAGTTGTTTTTCATTTAAACTCTGTTACAGTAGTCTAGGAATTCCATGGGGTATTGAACTAAATACTAACTCAGCCACGAAGTTGTGTGCTGCATCTTTTGAGATTATAATGGTGGTGTTTCTACATATAAACAGGCTTGTCTGAAGAGATTACCATTTCTGAATTTTTTGAAAAAAACCTTTCAGGAGTAAATATCCGTGGGAGGCATGGATAAAAAAACCTTATAAAGACAAAATGTGGGGATGAAAGGAGGAATGCTAATCAATAAGAATAATTTTGGTAAAACTCCTTGTAACTGCAAAAACTAACTTGGAAACTCAGGTCACTGGTGATTTGAATTGAACCAAAATGTAGATCTCCATTAAAAATTACAACTGAATTAGCAATCAGATTACTTTTTCCCTTTAAGCTTTTATTGAACATAAGTACTTGGAAATTATCCTTTTTCTGAAGCAAGTTTATGCTCAGGACTGCATGTGTGCCCTTTGAGTAGTTTCTTGGCTTTGTTTCTATTCTGGCATGGGTCATTTATAGTATGTCATTTTAAGTGTGAACCATGCCAAGGGATAGCTAGAAAAAATTTAATTTTTTTCCACTTACAGTGATTTAACTCTGTGTATTGTAATGAACATAGTTAAGCAGTTTCTAGAAAAAATATCTATTCTAAAAGATTCATGGCAGATTCTGCATAGTTGAACATTTGACTCAGTCATTATTTGCCAAGCAAAGAGCAGTAGTAGTTGTTAATCTTCATCGAAAACCTGCGGGATACTGCAGAAAATACAAAGCTATTCTTGGCAAAAGCGATTGGGGAAAGAACCAGAAAACACAGAGGGATTGCATGGTGACATATTTTGTGAATATAACTGTCATCCAGCAGAGGGATGTAATTTCTAGGTTCCTAGCTCTGTGGAAGAAAAACTATATGGAGAAAGAGAAACTTTGTTGCAAATTGTTGCTTTATCATACAGTTACTATTTCACTAGTATGTAAAAAGTAGGAAAAGACCCTTGTGCATGTTTAGCTATGTAGTCCTCACAGTGGATATTCCTCTTGCTGATGTTGAGTGTCTTTGCAACTTTGATACTTCGCTGTATTTGTGTAAGTGAAATTCAGCCTTAGAAACATTATCTGCAACACAGAAACTTTTATATTTTTGACCAGTTTTAGAGCTCAGTTATTGCTAAATAGTTTGTTTTCCATGCAGTACATAGTGTTCAAAGTTGAGTGCCAGAAGATTGATTACATGTGAGACAATCAGATGTCTTTGCTTAACATTTGTTGCTTTGTTTCAATATGTTTTTTCAATAAGTGTGAGTAATTTTGGTTTTCTTACATTGCTGTTGTTACTCTATCTAGTTAGAGGCTTCCTACCCTCTTATGAAATTCTAATAAATACATGCATTAATATTTTTCTTAGAAAATATTCTAGAAGATGATTTAGAATATAAAAATGCTGATCAAATAACTGAAAACTGTCAAATTCTACATAAGATTCCTCTTCTTTTAGGATTTCCATTTGAACAGAGTTAACTTGGAGGAATCAACAGGAATGGAAACTTCTCCAGCGGGTGCTAGACCTAAAAAAAAGAATAAGAAATCCTATGATTTAACTGCATCCGATAAATTCTGGCAAAAGCATAAGGGCAGGTAAGCTCTATAAGTATAAATTTTATATTAATTTAGTCAATACAAATTCTAGGAATTTTTCGTAGTTTTGGTATCTCTATCTTTAAGCTTCCTTGAAAATGTTCTTTAGCTTTCTGGGCATTTTTTTAAGGAATGATTGTTGTCTTTACTGTATATTAGCCTTTTGTGACAGAGCACAAAATTGTCACTATGAAAATTATATAAAAATATTGTGAGCAGGGGATATGTCTTAGAAAAGTTAAGTAACCTAGAGTAAGATGTCATTATTTTCACTGATTTGATACTGCTGCATGATTTTTGTGTTGTTTTTTTCTGAAAAAGTTTTCATGATCACCTGAATCATGCAACTTGTCTGGTCCTACTGTTTCAATTTGTTGATTTAAAAGAGCCTAATGCAAAGTATTGTATTAGTCCTTTTCCAGAGGTAGCTGAATCTGTTCAGCAAGAACTGGAATCCTACAGAGCCCAAGAAGATGAAGTCAAAAGACTTAAAAGTATCATGGTAAGTCTTAATCACCTATATGTACTTTATGCAAAGCATTAGGACTTGCAGAGAACCTCCATTACTCTACCCACAAAAATTATCAGCACGTGCTGAATTTTAGGCATAATATGTTCTTAAAAGTAGGTCTAGAAGTATCATATTTCATGAGAAGGTTCATTTTTTGTGTGTGTTTATTTGCATTAAATTTCTAAAACTTCCATAATAACTTTAAAACACAATCCAGACCATTATGAGAAAATGGGTTTTAAATGTAGTGACTGTATTTGCAGGTGTATATTTATTATGACTATTTCTATTCCTCTTTCCAAACCCTTCCCCAAAACTCAGGGTATAGAAGGGGAGGATGAAGGAGCAATAAGTATGCTTTCTGATAATACAGCTAAGCTTACTTCGGCTGTCAGGTAAGTAATCGGTAATACATTATTGTTTAATTAATTTGGAACAATTTCTAATTCTTACTGTCATTTCTTTTGAAATAAATAGCCTCCAAAGTAGGCTGCTCAGGTCACTAATAGAGTTGAAATACTTTATAATTTTGGTAAAATTTAATACAGTGTCCTAGACAAGTACTTGCACATGTAACTTCCACGGCATGTATATGAGCCCTTTACACATGTCTTTGAAGTGTTTTCTCAGCAAAGCTGAATAAGCGAAGTGCATCATAGATTTGCTTACAGTCTTCCACCAGAGATACCCTACTGCCTTACCTCTGCATTCCTTCCTTACAAAAATTGTTAGAGAAATCTACTTCCTAAAGCATCTGCTTGATTTGCACAATGTGTAATCAATTACATTTTGATTAATGTAGTTACTGTTACATCTGTTGGTGAGTCATTAAGAACTCTGCATGGGAAATATACTCTCTTGCTTTTGGAGAACTAACCACCATGGATGATACTGAAAGTATGAGATTTAGACTGTTTTTCATTGCACTGATACCCTGAAGAAGGGAAATGTTCAGTCTGCTGCCTTTTGCTAAGACCCCAAGCAGAAGAAAGAAGAAGCAATTATTATTCTGACAATAGACAGGGTGATATGCCTAGTGTCCTCTGAAATCCAGCCTGTGTCTGTGTTAGTCATCTCTTTATAATCTTCAAGGTTGGTGTGTATACTATGTCCTGGTTAGAATTTGATTGAAGTGGCAAAGGATGTATGATGTATCAGAAAGTTTCAAAAAAAGTGAGCAAACCTTTTCAAGGTCCCTCTATAAATTTTTGAAGTTTTGTACTTCTCAAGATGCTGGTTTTCAGCTAAGGCAGCAACATATGAAAGTGACAAGTGTCAAAAGCTTTGACCTCGTAGCAAAAAAAAAAATAAAAATCTTAGACTTGATAATTCCTGGAAAACTTTGGAATATCTATTAGTAAGAAAGAAAGTTTTTCTTAAAGGTAGTCCTTTATAAAGACAGTACTAATCATGTTCCAGCAACAGGGACATTAATTGCCAGTTATCATAGATAACATTAATTTTATAATTGCATAAAGGATGAATCAAAGTTTGATTACTGAACTTCATGGGTCTTCAGGAAATGCAGTTACTGTCATTAGCTACCTTTTCGTCTGCTTGTCATTACACTGAGTAAGACACTGACCGTCCAGGGTGCTGTCGGAATTCTATACATGTGATGCCTAAGTGCCAACAGTGAAAATCACGTAGATCACACCTCAAGTAACAAATTTTCTATGAAGTAAATTACCATTCAGTTGCCCATTTCACGGAAGAAAACATTTCAGACATGAATCCTGGATAGAGAATTGTATTCTGTGCTGAAGCACCTGTGACAAATTCCAGGACATCCTGAAGCCCTATGTTTATTTAACAGATATTATTGTTGTTGCTGTTCTTATTGTTATCATCTTAATCACTACTACTACTACTTTGTTGCTATTATTAAATATTATTCGATAATTATTTGACAGATACTATTTGGCAGATATAAACACTTGTATGCTTATCAGGCAAGAACTGAATCCTTATTGCATAAGCCGTAATTCAGTCAATTATTTATTTATGTAAGCAGAGCATATAGCAGTTGTTGAGCACAAGCTTTCAATAGGAATATTAGATTATCCACAATATGTGTGTTTTTTCCAGTCTCGGTAAAAACCTGTTTCACTAGATTATATATGGATAACATCCTTCTGTTATCAGAATCATTGCTTCTATACTTTATAACTTTTTATTTCCAACCTTGTTATGTTCTTTAATTTTAGATGTAGGTAATCTTCAAAGGTCCATTCCAACCCAAACTATTCTATGACTATCCTATGACTCTATAATTTTTTTGTAACAAGTATATAAAATACACAATTCAACTAACTGTGCAACTTAGCAGGTTAGTTGTATTTAATCTCTGCAGCTCTCTTCCAGAGCTTCTGGAAAAGAAGAGGCTCATTGATCTCCATACAAATGTTGCAACAGCTGTTTTGGAGCATATAAAGGTATGATTACTCTCCAGCTTCAGTGTTTTGTCAGTAGTTCTCATTACTTGAAATAGGTGAAGTAAGATAAGAAAGTGAGCCTTCTCAGTTGTGCAACCTTTTACAGAAATCACTGTTAAACATTACTTAGTATTGAAGGATTAGAGGGAATGAATTTTCCATGCCTCTGCATGGAAAGGAAAGTAAATATATCAATTTTTTTCTTATCAGAATTAAATAGTATACTCTTTTTTTTTTGTGCGTTGAAGACATGATAAATTAAGTTTATGATGGAAGTGTTTGATTTACTTTCGAAATGTGTCATGACAAATTATGACTTCACTCTAAGGAATTTTCTGTTCTGCATGTTTATCAGAATTATGTTTATGAAAATTATACCCAAAGGAATAGCAATAAGAGTGCAAATTATAAACTGGCCTTTCCAGTAGAGTCTGTTAGATGTCCTGTGCCCAGGCTCTTCAGAGAGGTGATTGTCCTCATTTCTATTTAAGTCTCCTGCTCTTGTGGAACTTGAGAACTTGCAGACATTTTTGATATCAAGTAAGGACCATCGTTACTTCTAGGGTAACTTGGACACTGCATCTGTTTTCACAGTATAAGAACAGAAATTACACACAAGACTTTTCAAAAGCAGAATTTCAGTATTTTTGAAGTGATGTAAGCATAAAGTCTTACTGAAAGTCAATAGTTATCATGGAATGCAATATGTTTTGTGCCCAACTTTGACATTTGGACTGCTATCGAATTTTTTTTTAAACTAAGTACTGTAAATTAACAAGGGGCTATTTTTGAGTTTTAATAAATAAATTAATTTTACATGTTTATAACATTGGGGAGGGGATAGAAGTTTAAATTAAAAAGCAGTACATTAACACCATTGAAACAAAGTAGAAGTTGACAATGTTTATATTTTATTTGATCCCTTGTCTGTCAATTCAGTTTTCTAAGAAATATACAGTAACATCAGACCTACACCAGTAGTATTTTATGTAGTGTTTATTGGATGGAAACCAGGTTTCAGAGCAGGATGTGGAATGGCAATAATATCAGTTTAGATTGCCGTTGCCAAGAGGGCACTGGACTGAGTCACATTCGCTTTGTTTGTTCTCCTTTAGATGATAATGACTTATATTTCTGTTACCTGGAGGTAGAACGGATTGGTACTCTACTAGGCTTCCTTCTTTGACCTGGAGCCTGCTATTAGAGAGTTTGAAGGGAGTTCGATCCATTTCTCTTTCCATAAATGATTCTTAACTTCCGCCATGGCAAATTACTCAGGCTTGTAATCTTATTGTATAGCTGTCAAAGAAGATAATACATGCAGTTACTTCAAGGTGTTGATGCATCTGTACCATCTTTTCATTTGATTTAGAAAGAATCACTTCCTTCATCTTTTGAGTATTTAGGGAACTATCCAAACTCAATCTAATGCAGAAGCACATGTTTTCCATTGGAATTTACCTCACTAAAGTCTTCTTACTGAAGGAGTGTCAGGTTTCTTCCTACTGCTTTGTTCTGTCCATTGTCTCCCCTCTTTTCACCCTCTGGTGAGCTGTGGAATTCCAGTGAGCAGGATGATATGCTACCTAGTGGATTCCTAAAAATACTCTTAAAAAGGGCAATATTTCAGCTAGTACTTTTAAAAGAAATTCTAATGGTACCTTGAGGCTGTTCTTAGTTGGTTCTATATACAGTTAAATTAACCAGATTAGAGTGAAAAAGAATTGTTTTGCCAAGTGGTCATGAGAAGCTAGTGAGGCAACATGCTTTTCTTCAGGTTACTATATTTTCATTTTTAAAAAAATCTGCAAGCACATTTGTCATGGTTTAGCCCTTGCCAGCAACAAAGAACCACCTGGCAGCTTGCTCACTCCTTTCTGCCCTGATGAGATGGGGAGGAGAGTTGGAAACAAGGAAGGTAAAACTTAGAGGCTGGATAAAATAAGTTTAACAGGACAGCAAAGGAGAAGAAAAAAACAAGTAACTACAATAACAACAGAAGTATATACAAAGTGAGTGATAACTAGTACAGATCACTAGCTGCCTGGAAAACTGATGCCCCACGTACTCTCTATCCAGAATATCTGAAATTGCATTAAGTTTTTCAAGTCCTTGTTTTTTAACTGCATTAAGTATTTGAGCATTTTTCTTCCCTGCATAAATGAGAATCACTGCAAGTAATGCTACCTGCTTAAGATATACCAAGTGAGTTTATTTTTTTCTTGTGGTCATATTTTAGTGTTCAGTTCACAGCTGCTTTCCACATTCTCTTGGATCACTTTCTAATACACTGCAAGAGGAAACCAGCAATTAATCACGTGCTTGGGGGTCCTGGCAGTTTTCAGGCATATCTGTGTGTTCAGTGAGATAATGGAAGGAATGCATTACCTTTTGTTCATAAAGTGGAACCATCAAGTTTTTATTGTCAGTTCTTGGAACAAATGCATCTTTGTTTTGCATTATTGTTTTTTTTCTGATGAAGCTGATAACTGAAGGACTGCACCCAACAATAACAGGTTTAGGACCAGACATCCCTGAAATAAAGGATCTGAAGTTTTAAGATTTTAAAGGGGTTTTTTTTTTTTCATCAAAAAAAGTGAGGTTCACATTTCAAAGTAATTGTCCAAAATTTTTGATGAGAATCAGTTTGGACTCAAAGTAGAGCAAATATATGCAACTAATGAATTTTCTTTTCTGCGGTTAGTCTGCTTTTTTTGGTAGTCTTACCCAAACAGTCATAAAGTTTCAAAAAGGTTGAGAAGAATTTTATCTAATTTATACTCCAACTAAGTTAACAACTGTAAATCTGTTCTTAGAACATATCCCATGTTTGAATTATATAATTTTATTTAAAATTCAATCTAATATCCAATATAGTGAATTAGTATCTTTTTTTAATGTCGTATGTTTTTACATGATATCTGAATAAATTTCTGTTAAACAGATCACCAGCTAAGATAATACAGACATTGTCAAATTCAACAATAATGTATTTACCTTCATAAGATTAATTTTTCAGATTTAAAGACAATGCTTTGTTTGTTGGATGCATTTTATCTGGGAAGAACATTGAATATAACTCCATGTAAGGAGATACAAATGTAGTTATAACACAAAAAGCAAGGAAAGACTAGAAAAATCGTAGTGACTTCTTTGCAAGTGTTATCTCTCTCTAGGGACAGTTATGGAAACTATAGCAGAGATGGCTCCCCAGCTCAAGAAATTCAGGGAGCTACTAGGGAGAATCCAGCTTAGGGCCACAAAGATGATTAGGAAACTTGGAGCATCTCTCTTATGAGGAGAGGCTAAGTGAGCTAGGACTGTGTAGCTTTAAAAAGAAGACCGAGGTGGGATCTTATCAGTGCTTATAAATATCTAAAGGGTGGATGTAAGGAAAATCAGGCCAAACTCTTTCCAATGACACCCTGTGACAGGACAAGAGGCAACAGGCACAGATGAACACTGGAAGTTCCACCTCAACATGAGGAAAAACTTTCTTACTGCGAGGGTGGTGGAGCACTGGAACAAGCTGCTTAGAGAGGTCGTTGAATCTCATTCTCTGAAGATATTCAAAACCCATTTGGATGCATTCCTGTGCAACCTGCTCTAGGTGAACCTGCTTCAGCTGGGGTGTCTGGCTAGATAATCAGCAGAGGTCGCTTAAAATTCTGTGATTTCAGTCTACCAGCAGGTATGATGTGGAGCTGAAGTGCTTTCAAGGCAATGAGATGGAGATCCACTCTGCTGGTCTCCTCTTTGAGCCAATACATAGCTGAACGTGTCTAAACATTGCAAGACTTTGATCTGAAGAAGCTATTTCAATATCAGCCTAGGTTGGCAGTAGTAGTTGCCACATTTATCTCCATTGAGTAGTTGCCTTACTGACTGAAAGACTTGAGGTTCAGCATAAGTTTGACATAAGATTCACTTGAACATTACTTTTTCCTGTTGAAGCATAACACTATGTGTGATGGCATGTAGTTGTCAGCTACCACAAAACCATGGCTGAAAACAAAGTTCTCCTTCCAGGTTAATATTTGCATGTCAGAAGGATAGTAAGAATTACATAAAAGTCAGTCTTCTGAGAGTTCCAAAAGCATATTATAATGCAATCATTGGTTATTTTTACTGATAATTTCTCTAAAAATAATTTTTTTAAACTAGTCTTGCTAACTTAAACTATATACCTTTTTAAAGAGGAAATAAATTTGTTTTCACAGTGTTAAGATATTAACCCTAAGATATTACTCTTAAACAGAGTCGAAAGCTGGATGTGTATTTTGAATATGAGGAAAAAATAATGAGCAAATCCACTCTGGATAAATCTCTTCTGGACATGATTTCTGACCCAGATGGTGAGTAGTTTAAATCTGAACTTGGAATAAATTTAAGATATGCTATAAATCTGTAACTGCTGGGACTTAACAGTTGATAAAGAGCTTATGTACATGCTGTGCAAGACTTGAAAATATAACAACTTAATGATTTTCAGAAGCAGTCTAAAGCGTTTAGTATTTCCATTGAGTATATCCAAAGTATTGGCAACTTTTGCAGCTCCACTAAAATCCATTCTGAACTCTGTGCCTGAAGATCAGAATATTTAAACTTCCATTCTTCTCCACTATCACTGTAGCATGGAATTGTGTGATCTGACCAATACTGATTATTCAGACTCCTAGTGCATGTTTTATAGCCTCACAAATGGAAGGAAAATGAGTATTTCATAGAATTTGGTTCAGTCAGAGGGTTGTAACATGGGTAGCTCTCACTTATGTGAGGAAAAAGTTGGATGGGAGAAGGAAGCAAGATGTAAATTGGTCAGCTCACTGAGAGACTCACCTGAAGTTTTCCATGTATTGACCTGGCTGTAGCATGTCTGTTTTCATCTAAAAGCAATGCACCCCACTTTGTTTCATATATGATTCATACAGAACAAAGCTTTACACACTGGCTGATGCTCAGATCTCTGTTATCAGGAGTCACTAGGGGTCTTTATGTAAAAGTTTGAGACTGGAATAAGTTCTCACCTTTTCATGATATCGTAGAATCATAGAACAACCAGGTTGGAAGAGACCCATCGGATCAAGTCCAACCATTCCTATCAAACATTAAACCATGTCCCTCAGGACCTCATCTACCCGTGCCTTAAGCACATGCCTTAATATCATAGTATTAACTCCCATTTCAGCCTCTCACAACCTTTGGTATGTCAAAACCCTCTTGATAGATTTCAATATGATCTGATACCAGTTGACTGGAACAAAATAACCTGCAGAAGAAGATGGTAAAACTTGTTATGAACACTGGTGTGTCTGTGTTGGCAAGTGTATTGGCAAATCCTTGATCATTTAGAGATGCAAGGCTCTTGCTCTCATCCCAGTATGCTCTTTAAGAAAATAATTTCTTAGAATAATAGAATGATTTGGAAGGGACCTTAAAGATCATCCAGTTCCAACCTCTCTGCCATGGGCAGGGACACCTTCCTCTAGATCAGGCTACTGCAGACCCCATCCAGCCTGGCCTTGAATGCTTCCAGGGTGAGGGTCAGCTTCCCTGGGCAACCTGTTCTAGTGCCTCACCAGAATTTCTTCCTAACATCTAATATAAATCTTCCCCTTCCAATTTTAAGCCATTCCCCCTCCTCTTATCGCTACCTGTCCTTATGAAAAGTCCCTTCCCAGCTTTATCGTAGGCCCTCCTCCTCCAGGTACTGGAGTGCTGTAATAACGTCTACTCAGAGCTTTCTGTTCTCCAGGCTGAAGAACCTCAGCACTCTCAGCCTGTCCTCATAGAGGTGCTTCAGCCCTCTGGTCATCTTCATGGCCCTCCTCCAGACCCGTTCCAACAGTTCCATATCCTTCTTATCTTGGGGATTCCAGAAATGGACACAATACTCCAGATGAGGTCTCGTGAGAGCAGAGTAGAGTGGCAAAATCACCTCACTCAGCCTGCTGGCTGCACTTCTTTTGATGCAGCCCAGGATACAGTTGACCTTCTGGACTGTGAGCACACATTGCTGGCTCGTGTCAAGCTTCTTGTCAACCAGCACACCCAAGTCCTTCTTCACAGGGCTGGTCTCAGTCACATCATCCCACATCCTGTATTGAAACTGCAGAATGTCATGACTCAGGTGCAGGACCTTGCACTTGGTCTTGTTGAACTTCATGAGGTTCACCCAGGCCCACTTCTTCAGCTTTTTACAGGTCCCTCTGGATGTCATCCCCTCCGTCTGATGTGACAGCTGCACCATTCAGCTTGGTGTCATCTGCAAACTTGCTGAGGGTGCATTCACTCATTGATGAAAATATTAAACAGCATTGGTCCCAGTACAGAGCTCTGAGGTCCATAATAATAATAATAGTTTGTTACTGCATGCTTGCACTCATAATCTTTTAGCTACATATTGGACATAATGTCTGCTTAGAATTTGTAAAATGATTCATATTTATAGAAAAAGTATACATAAATCCTGCTGATTCTTTTTCAAAAATCTTTTATTAGCATCTGTTCTACAGAATCAAAAGGCAATAGAAGTAGTACACAGTTGGTAGAACTCTGAGCTAAAATTTTACAGATCTCTTATTGGATCAAGTTTAGAAGCTTAGTTTAGAACTTACAGAAAATGTAAAGTGAGGCATTAATCTAATTCAGTACAGACTTTCATTGGTAATCTGAAGCTAATAAGTATATCTATAATCCACTTTTATTAGGCATCAATACAAACTAGTCCTTTTCCATGTTCAGGATGAACTACTTGTGTACTATTTTGATTTCAAATTTTATATTTGCATGAAAACAGAAATCACTATGCTTACTATTATTTCCTGCTGGATCAATTACTTTTTACCTGAGTCCACATTTTCTATGGGTTTTTAGATTGCAGTATGCAATAAATTGTTTTCTAAGCCATATATATTTTATTGACATTCCTGTGAGCAAAGTTGATGGGTTTTATGCAAGAGAAAGATTAGATTAGATTTCCAAGCTAGAGTTTTCCTTCATAAGATAATATTCATCTGTTCACGGAAACACATTAGCATTTTGTAGTTGTTGCCTTGATTTAAGTTAATATAACAAGAAGATTTAAGTTAAATCATAGTGATTTTTTCTACGCATGCTGTCTTGTAAAACTGGTCAGCTTGCTATTGTGTGATTCACTGAGGAATACCATCAGAAAACATTTTGAAGCAATAATATGTCAAGTCTTCCAGTGCTTTCAGTGGTACTTGTTTGCATTATCTGGGAAGGTACTTGTGTTCTGGGCATTAATCTTTGCAGAGCTCTTCACAAAAGCACTTGGACTTGACCACTGAATAGTTTTAGGCTTCAGCCTCCCATTTCTTACTATGTTGTACTAATGTACCCCTCAGGGTATTAGCTGCCCCTCAGTTAGGTGGATATTATTATAGCCTGGAGTAGTGGTAAAACAGGAATTATTTGTTTTGCTTTACTCTACTCTAATCAATAGCCCTAAAAGCTGCCTACTGGTTTTTGAGTGGAAAATAAAATTGTTCTGTTCTAGGTTTACTAAGTTAATGTTCTTCAGAACACTTAGCTCTCTCTCTCACTCTCTCTATGCTGTCAGAAACCATAGCCTAGGAAAGAACAGTGAAGATTTTACTGACCTGCATCTTATAGCTATTTATCACAGCTATGATCAGTAGTATATCAAGAGTAAAGTATTTTTTTGCCAAACAGTGTGCTTTTTACTAAAGTGTACACAATGCAATCACAGATTTATTTTTTTTTTTAAATGTAATCTTTTAGTAAGAGAAAATTTCATTTACACTCCTGTGAGCACAAACCTAGAAGTTTTTTAGACATGGTAAGTAGGCCCAGTGAGGGATATCTCCTGGAATGCTAGCAGATTACAGTTGAAACTGAAACTTAGTGATTGGCAAAGTACTGAAACAGGCTATAAACTTGCAAGCTGGAAACCATGTTTCAAATTCAGTTACAGAAACTAAAGTCAGTTACCCTGTATATTTAGAATGTTTAAGTGCTTTTTTTACCCAAGTGCATGTCTGTCTTGAAAGCTGATTTTTGATTTAGGTAATGCAAGGTTCCTTCAGGTCTTTGTCTTCTGGCTTACTGGTATTTCATAAAGGTTAATAAAACTTATTTCCCAGAAAAAATTGTACCAAGTCATAAATGTTTATTATGACAATGCTTACTCTTAGCTTCTGCCAAACTAAATAAACACTCACATATTCACAAAAGTTGTAGATGATGTTAGACGATCCCCTGCTGTCATGATCCACATTCCATAATAGGGATGGGGAGGAGTGGGAAGAAAAAAATATTTTTTCTTATTCACAAGTACAAGAAAGTTAATTTGCTTGAACCGTTGTACTGTATCTAAATATGTCAAGATTTTTTTAATGAAATATTAGATTACAAATTTGAAATGCTTGTTTTGAAAAGTTGTACTTCTGAAATCTTCATTTGAAACTACAGTCTCTATTAATAGTGAGTCTCTTCTAGAAAAAAAAGTATATGGCGTTCAAAATCTGCTGTAGCAGGTTACAGTAATACAGGCACAGGAATGGCCACATCATCATTTTTGTCTGGCAGAGATGAATTTTGGTTGCCATTGATAATGTTTCCCAAGAGTTTGTAGCAATGTTCTTCTCCATCAAGTGATGTGACAAAAGATGACTGAAGATGAAATCCTTCCTAAAGGCAAGTTGCAGGCTTTTTTTTCCCCTGACCAAAAGTTCATATAAGTGCTTTTGCAGCCCTTAGTGTTTTGGTACAGTCAACCATAGAGCTGCATAAGCAAATTGTGAAGCTGAAAAAGAATGTGTTGTGGCCTTTACTTTTATGGTTTTTCTTTAGCCTCCTCTCAATGATCTCTTACTTGCTGATGCTTGCAGTCTTCACATAAAATAAGATGTAATGCCACTACGTGACTTATTTAGTGTGTTATCTGAAAAATATTCACTACAAGCAAAAGGGGAAATTATAAGGAATTTATAAGGAAATTATAAACTACAATAATTTTATTATTTATTACAATAATAAAATTATAAGGAAATTATAAGGAAATTTATGAGGAAATTATAAACTACAAGCAAAAGGAGAAATGGTGTGACCAGCAGGTCCAGGGAGGTGATTCTCCCTCTGTACTCAGCACTGGTGAGGCCGCTCCTTGAATACTGTGTTCAGTTCTGGGCCCTTCACCACAAGAAGGATGTTGAGGCTCTGGAGCAAGTCCAGAGAAGAGTGACGAGGCTGGTGAAGGGGCTGGAGAACAGAACCTATGAGGAGAGGCTGAGAGAGCTGGGGTTGTTTAGCCTGGAGAAGAGGAGGCTGAAAGGAGACCGCATTACTCTCTACAAGTACCTGAAAGGAGGTTGTAGAGAGGAGGGAACTGGCCTTTTCTCCCAAGTGACAAGGGACAGGACAAGAGGGAATGGCCTCAAGCTCCACCAGGGGAGATTTAGGCTGGAGATTAGGAGGAGGTTTTTCACCGAAAGGGTCATTGGGCATTGGAATAGGCTGCCCAGGGAGGTGGTTGATTCACCTTCCCTGGAGGTGTTTAAGGCACAGGTGGATGAAGTTTTGAGGGACTTGGTTTAGTGTTAGATAGGAATGGTTGGACTAGAAGATCTGATGGGTCCCTTCCAACCTGGTTGTTCTGTGATTCTGTGATAAGTAAACTTTCTGAAACAGTGAACTGGTCTAACTCAACTTTTGATAAAATTGCTAAGCATCTTTCTGCCATCTTATGCTCTGAACAGGGCCATGGTTATAGATAACAACTACTGCAATTACTAAAGGTCTGAATGTCTGGCTAAATGATTACTGAAGAGTATGTTAATATTTTTTTTCTGCTGCAGCGGGAACTCCAGAAGACAAAATGAGATTATTTCTTATATATTACATAAGCTCAGCTCAGGCACCTTCAGAGGTATGCATGCTCTTTTCAGCTTCCAATACCAAATGCTACCACTGTAGGGGTTTTTGATACTCTTTCAGCACTGAATGGGTACTTCTGCTTCTCTTTGAAGTGAAGTATGAAATGTGCAGGAAATATTTAAAATTTAAATAAATTTTTGTAGTATTGTTAGGGAACCTGCTCACAAAGCTTTAGCCACCGTTTTGAAGGATATGCATGTCCAGTAAGAAGGATCATTATCTTTTCAAATGTTTAGTTCAGAACTACTACGTGACAGTATTATTCTGCTCCACTGCTCAACAGCAGTAGTTAAAACAAGAAGTCAGTATGACTGTCTTTACTCTATCCTTATATATTCAGGAATTCTTGGGTCAGTTGACTGGCAGATAAATAAAAGATATATGCTTCTTGTCCCAGTATTTGAATAATTCAGGAAACAATTTCTTAATGTTTCTTTTGAATTTATGATGATTAAGTTCAAGGAAGATTTTTTTTTTTTATATACTGTGGAAGTATTATTATATGGTAGGAAAAACTATATTGGGTTTGACAAAGAGATAGTGTTCTTATGATGTATATTAACTCCTTTTCATTTTTATTATTTGCTGTTGGGACATTTTACAGAAACCAGTGTTCTGTCAGGTTTTTTTAAAGAAACTCCTATAAAAGACTGTTCCCATTTCGGAAAGTACACAGGGCTTGATTCCCCAAATACTGTGAAGATTAAACTGCTTATAGCAAATTACAAATTAAGTTATATTTTCATACTTGGTGGGAGGTGGGGTCAAGACACATAATTATTTTTAGCTTTGGTTAATGCTATAACTTTACACTGCTTATTTAATATTTAGATAAGTATATCTTGTATTTCCATATAGAGTTAATAGTGGTTTCAGCCTTTTGCAATTCTCTGTAATTTTAGATTGATTTGGAGCAGTATAAAAAAGCATTGATGGATGCAGGTTGTAATCTTGCTCCTTTGAACTACATAAAACAATGGAAGTAAGTAATCTTTTTTGTATTTTTTATCCCCATGTGAGGCTTTAACTTGGTAATTTTACGGAACTCAGCATTGTTATCAAAGAATATGTGTTACTTCTTATACATTGTAAATTATCCTTAAACATTCAATCTGGCATAATTTTTTTTGCTGTCATTATATGATTAGTACATGCAAATCTTATTTTAAAACTAAACTCCAGTAATGCCAGAGCGCTGTTGAACGCATAGCAGGTACTTAATGACCCAAACCAGAAACAAATTAATTAGTGAATTAAATGAGAGGTTGTGCTAGTTAAGACTTCATACCAAAAGGCCATGCTACCTATCAGTTCTTCTAGTTTTACATGGTATCAAAATAAAGTAATTTTCTTTTATATATAAAATCTAATTCCTTTTCAGTTCCTTAACTGTTGTATTTCTAGATGAGAAGGATGCATGTAATAAAGAGTTACTTCCTGGAAGAGTTTGAGAAGCAGAAGATTTTTTCACTTTCAGATGACCAGAGTAGAACACTGTACAGCAGTATGCTCCATGAAATAAGCATTTGATTTCTATACCTGCTTTCACAGGGCTTTTGCTAAGATGGCTTCAGCTCCAACCAGCTACGGAAGTACTACACCAAAACCTTTGGGGTATGCTTTTGATTAATTTTCTGTACGCCTTTTGATTCTTTTAGCTTATTTTAGTAATACTGAAAATGTGATTGGTGCTATACAAGACCCAGAATAAAACATTTCCCTATTTTTAAAAGCTTTGAAGTTATAGACAATTACAAGCACTCATCTCCCCTTAGCAGTGCACATGAAAATAAAAGTACTAAATTCACAAAATAACTTAATAGAGTCGTATCTGCACCTGCACATTAAACGTACAGGCTCTCACAGGAGAAGAATTTGACATTAGGAAATGTATCTCTGACAGCCATCATTTTGAACCTTATTCAGTCAGTGCAGAAGATAAGAGCAGTCCTGTGTATTCAAAACTGTCCAGGGCTTGAGGACTGTCAGGGGTGCAAGAGCACACTACTTTTTCATTAGAGTGTCTTAGACTGGGTGTCTGTCTGCTTGTTGAAAGGTGTAGTTATTTATTTCGAGACATAAAAGATAATGACCACACTAAGGGTACATATATGATAGACAGGATAGGGGACTTGAGTCTTCCCATGCTTGAGAGGACTGGAATCCTCATTACCAACTTTATTTTCTGGAATACAGGAGGAGACTGAGAGAGAGAGAATTTCAGTGCTGTCTCACTTGAAAAAAAAGTAGTGTTTTATTGGGTGGAGACACAGAGCATCTCTGTTAAGTCTGGTGATTAGGACACTCACTTGAAAGGAGCATTCAAATCCTTGCATTACTGAAACTGTAAAATAAACTGTTCAATTCATTAAATACTAGAACTCAAGACTCCTATTGATAGGTGAGAATCTAACTGCTAAATTACAGTGTATTCACATATGCTTGGTTGCTGTGTGTTTTGAAGAATGTATTTCATGACAAACTTAATTACTTTGTACTTAAGTCCCATCAGCTTTAATAGGAATTGGATGTCAACATAAAGTTTATGAATTCAAAATTTAATAAAAGATGTTACACATGATCTTTATTTTGTTTTTCAGTCTGTTTTCACGTGTTATGAACACAGGATCACAGTTTGTAATGGAAGGAGTGAAGAACTTGGTACTTAAGCAACAAGTGAGTAAGTTTAAAAAGCAATTTTAAAGAAGTCTATTGCATAAGCATTGTAAACACATGGAAAAACAAGTTTTAGTGTCTCTGTCATATTAATAAAAAAAACTAACATCAACCTGTGCTGGTGGATAGATCTCTCACATTGTAGCTTCCAGTTTTCAGACCTGTTCAGGTTTTCTTTAAGTATCTCTCTTGGTAAGGAATTAGATTCCAATATGTGCAATTAATACTGATTTCAGCATTAGCAGCTGTGGAATACTCAAAATAGGCTAGATTTTCATAAACAATACACCCCCAACAGTTCTGTCTTAGAACAGCATGTATTAAATGCATCTGTTCTGAAGTGATTAAAAGACTGAAAGTGTTCAATCTCTGTTCAGTTACAATTCAAGCACGTCAAGTTTTCCTACCTAAACAACATATAGCAACCATGATCTTGAAATGTGCTTGAACACCAAAGTGTGTTTGTAATGACATGACCACCTTCAAATATTCACTTAACTTTTGAAAATATTTCTGAGCATAACTTGCACACAAATTTCAATGTACAACCCTGAAAACAAAACAAAACAAACGAGAAAAAAAAACCACAAAAAAAGACACTGGTAAGTATAAATCATCATAGCTGAAATTTTGAGTTGTGGTTCCCAGAAAGCTGCTTCCCTGTAGAGGATGTATTCTTTTCTCCAATATGCACTTCCAACAGATTGCATTGAATAAATACTTATAGGTAAAAATCTTAATTCTGTACTATTTTGACACCAAGATCTCTACGAAAAAGATCGTCTGTCATATTATAATTATTAGTGGAAGAATTAGAATTTAATTTAGGAATACAGCATATCAGAACTAAATAAAATGAAATCTCACCACTAATTAAATATACATCTTTTTGACAAATTTAATTTTATCATAGTTGTTGCTTGTTTAGTCATCCTGTTGTAAGCATAATTTTATGCATGAAAAGTACCAGCTGTCACGTAAGTTTTAAGAGTTGTTTATATAGCTTTTGTAGGGTAGTCAATGCAATTCTGCAGGAATTTTGTTGTGACTGAATAAGTTGCATTGCACAGTTCAAATCAGTAGTATGTCATGAAACATAGTTAAGGAAACTTCACATCTTGCTTGTATGTTGCATATGTGTATATATATTACAGAGATCTTCAGACAAACTATTACTTGTATCAATCCATAATAATTGTATTCTAAATGACACTTACTGTTCTTCAATTAAACATTTTGTCATTTCTTTTAATGTGTGGCTTTAAAAAGTCAGTATTTTTCTTGACAAAATGGCTTGCTTTGTTTTCAGTTCTGAGTAAGAAGCCATAATGTTGATGTCTTCAGGATATTTTCTTTCTGGCTTTTAATTACTTCTCCAGGTGCTTTGGGGCAGCCAAATAAAATGCTGTTCTTCCTCATATTTTTAAGCTTGATGAAGATATGT
Source organism: Coccyzus lansbergi (assembly GCA_033558105.1). Taxonomy (NCBI): domain Eukaryota; kingdom Metazoa; phylum Chordata; class Aves; order Cuculiformes; family Coccyzidae; genus Coccyzus; species Coccyzus lansbergi. The sequence goes on from JAUMJK010000245.1 coordinate 3,595,160, forward strand.
GGTATTTATTTAAGTTTACTTTTTATTTCTCATTTGGGGGTTTACATTTTTTTTCCTAATTGTTTTTCAGCACTATTTGTGGATCATTCCTTGGAATGTCCTTGTTCCATATGTTCTGTCAACAAGTCACATTTCCAATTCCACTGCTATGTAAACTCTTCCTCAGTTTATTGTAATTAAAGTGATTTGACTGGTTAATAGTTCAGATCTTCCATCCAAACTAACATTTCTATGTTAAATAAGGAAAAGTCATCTTGAATCTCACCTCAGTTTATTGATTTCCAGTTCATCCAAACTATTGCTTTTTTACCCATTTCTTTGGCAACATTAGTGCTTTTTTAAATTTACACCCTTAATTCTATTCTACTGCTTTAAAACTTTTTCCTTAAGCTGCAAAGTATTTTTAGTTAGAATTCATACATCATCGCATCTGCGTATAGCGATAATACCGAAATACAACTCTCTTCCTGTCTTTACAGGTTTTTTTGCACTTGCTGTTTATCCTCTAGCTAGATGCTCCTCAGATGTTTGCATTTCCTGTAGAGAAATTTAGGTGATGATAAAGATACGCAGCTTTTACAAAATATAAGAGGAAAACTGTTTAAATAGTATTTCATGTACCCTATAAACTATTCCATAAATAATAGCGTGCCTTTGAATAAATCTTAGTAAGCATGTCAGTATTCCATTAATTTTACATTGTTTTACAGAATCTACCAGTAACACGTATATTGGACAACCTTATGGAGATGAAGTCAAATCCTGTGAGTATAACTGCTTTCGCATGAGAAGATGGAACAAATGAAATCTTGAGACTGTGATATGTAGTAATCCATGGCTGTTTTTTTCATGCTAATGCAGTTAAATCTAATCATGCAGGAACTCAAGGACAGAACCATTTTCATAATTATTCCATTGTAATTTTTTTCATACAAATAGTTTCTAAACAATGACAATTTATTGGTCTCGGTGGTTTTGAGGGTTTTTTTCAATTTGGAGCTTCAGTTACTCTTGGTGTTATACTAGTTTCTATGGCTCTTAACTTTCTAAAAGTTTAACTGCGGGTTTAAGCTTCCTTTGAATCAAGGTGATGTTTTTTTTAAGATCACAGTTTCAATAGCAAAGTAGTTATAAAGAAATATGTTGGAGAAAAAATTGTTTCCAACATCTTTAAAGCTTTGCTATTTAGAGGAAATTATTTTAGTACTCAGGTAGTCTTTCAGTTAGTAAGCAGAGTTCGTTTTATGTCAGAAAAATCCTCTTTTTCCCTTGTTTCTGTGAAAGTTTACTCAGACTTACATAAGTTACAAAATTTCAAACACTCTGCTAGAATTCACAGCTAAAAATAGTTCCAAGTCTTTTATATGTAGTGTGTCATCAAAGCAGACTTGATTTTCTTACTAACTCATTCCTTTTTAATTCTTACGTATGACCATGCTGTGCATAAATTTGTTCTGAAAAAAAAAATCACATGTTAAAAGTCATTTAGAAAGCTTTAATGTTTGCTGCATTGCAATAATGTTCCTGTTTTAATAACATCAGCATCACAGAGAGAGGTACAATTTTAATATCTCTCAATGGTTAGTATATTTAAAACATTGTTCACTTTCACCCTGAGGTAAAGAGAGATAAATAGTGATAAAATATGAAAATTACCAACTTGCAAATAATCTTAATAATCTTGCCTTTTCTTAATCTGTACTTCATAGATAATACACGTCATGATTATTAGCAGAAAATTTGCTTTCTCTTATCAAAAAGAGAAATTGACACTGTGGCAATGGGCTGTTGCCCCTATTTGCAAGACTATTTTTATCTAGTTAGCCAGTAGAGGTCGCTTCAGAATATTTAATGCAGATACCCGAGATTAAAAACTACAAATAATTTGTAGGTAGGTCAAAAATGAAACTCTTTTTTTTTTTTTTTTAACCCAAACACTAGCTTCATCAGGCTACAAGTTTAGGAACTGATTTGGAACAGTTTACAAGCCGTCTTGGGGTTTTTTGCTGACTTGATCTTCTCACATTTCACCAGAGCACAGCCATGATTGCTTTGATAATTTGGAGAAAACATTGATCTTACTTGAAAATGCAGAGATTGAACCAGTCTGTCAGACAGTGGCTTCATGTTTCACTGCCCTGTCAGAGTCTGGAGTTTATGGCCCAAACCAGGGACTCCTGCTTTTCAAGTCATAGGAAACCAGGCAAGCCCTAAAGAATGGTTCTGCTAACCTGTAGGAAAATTAACAACCTTTTGAGTAAGGTTCAACTAGTAGAAGCAAGCCAGAGTCATTGTGGAATACTTATAGACTTTCTGTACCATCAACAGAAGCGAGATTGTATGCAGAAAAGGACATTGTGTAGAAAAATGCGTCAATAAACATATGAAATGTACAACTTGTACCACCAACATTCGCAAGTATTATTGTCAGTTGAAATTTTAAACCTGTTCAGAATGATATGCTGTGCAAAAATCTGTAGAGTTGTCTCTAAATCACTTTGTGTGTTACTTGTCCTTGTCTTATGGGGGCAGCTACCAGGAAGGACAAGTAAGTGCACCTGTGCTTTGCAGGTTTTTCAGAAACCAGAACAGATGGAACAGATCTTACAGGCAATAATACCATCCTGTAACATTTTAATTTGTCTACATTGTTTAACTATAGTTAGACTTTTTTTTGTAATATTTATTCAGGATCATTCATTGATGACCATAAAGTGATCTGTTACTTGGGTTTTTTTAATAGTAGCATTTACTGGTCAAAGCAGATTTTTAAGCATTTGCTTTGGGGATTGTGTTTTCATAAGAAAAACTACATTTCTGTTAATAAATCTAAAAACATAGTTGCATTGTTTCAATGTTGCTAAATAGAGATTAAAACCTTAAATCTTCCTAACACAAAAAAAAAATCAGTGTCAAATATACACACATTTTAATCCATAGGTATGAAATTGTCCACCATCACAGAATTATGGAGGTTCTTTTAAGTATCTTCCACAAAATGGTTTGATTTTTGAGTAAGGACAATCTTTGATCAGTAAACCTTTATTATTTTTATGACAAAGTTTCAAAAGTGTTTAGTCTCTCTCAACACAGCATGTACATTTGTATTGACTTGAGGAGATAACTCTTATTTGTGATACATCTGAATGGAACCATAATTTGATTTATGTCATCCCTTTCAGTGAATATGGTATCTTTCAGTATACTGCATGGTTACTTTTCATGCATTACAATGAAAAATTCTGAAATGGTGTAACTTCCTTAATCCAAACTAGTTATATTTGCTTTGGCAGAAAAACAAATATGGGCTGAAAATTAAGGTTTTATTTCCATGGGTCTTTTTCCTTTTTAATTCAAAACCTTGAAAGTTAAGCTTATAATTTCAAAGACATGAATTTTATTCTGCATTGCTTAGGGAAGTCAGTTGCGTGTAAGGAGGGTTTCTAGTAGGGTTTCTTTCTCTGCATCATCAGAACTGACTTGAGCAGGAATGGTGTATTTCAACAGAAAAAAAATAACTAGCTTATCATATTTCTATTACCTTACTAGTTTTTATGTGTCTCCTTATACAAAACCACAATGAAGTAATGCAGCAGTAATACATTCAAGGAGGAAATGTTTGTAATATTGGGGTTTTAACTGTAGTTTTCATTCTGGCATTAATTTGTAATACAGTCTAACAAGCAAGGAAGCTGTAGCTCTTTATCTGAATTAAAGGTTTCTCAAACACCTTTCAGTTTTGATCTAGCAATATCTGGCCATTCCCAGTTCTCTCATTACTTCAGAGTTACTATACTACCTTTATGTATAAGACTGCCAAAAACATGAATGCTGGCAGATATTACAGATACACTTGAAATTCCCATTGGAGCATATCAGAGAATTTTACAGAGGTTCAGTGTGAAATTAGGTCTAAATTATATTTTTTAAAAGCATATCTTGAGATTGATAAGAGATGTTTTATGTAATTACATGAAAATCCGTAATGTCAAATAGATTTTTTTTTTTCTGTGTGTAATGACCACATGCATACTAAATATTTTGTAGTATAAGAGATAGCTATGCTTTGTGGGATTTAATAAATTCTCCAGGTATTTGATCTACTTCTCAAAAAGAATTATTTCTGCTCCACAAAGTCATCAAAACATGGAAGTCTTGCATATAAGGACCCAAATGAAATCCACTGTAACCCTACATGCAGATTGCTACAAACTAAATTTCACGGTACCTGGATTAAAAAGTAGTATAGAAACAGAAGAAAGCCAAGTAGTTGTCAGAAGGAGTTACCGAGAAGTTTTGTTTTTCATCCATAATAACTGGCAAAAATCCTGCTTGTTGCCAGTAAAAATATTGGAAGTGTCTCAGTGTTTTGTGTGAATAAAATAATTTTTCGTGTAGTTTAGACAGTCAGACTTTTCAAATTCTTGTGGGACTTATTTCTTCCTCAAGAGTTTTATTTGGGTATAATAATAGTCATAAATCATGAAATGAAAAGAGTAGGTTACGTAGCAGTGGCAGATTTTGATCTGTCTTGTATTTAGCGCTCTTAACCACAGAAATGTTTTGTTTTATAATGTTAAATCAATAGCAGGTCTCTGTAACCTGGAAAACTGTAGCATTTATAACTGACTGATATTCCTTTAAAGCTGGTAACACCTTTGTGTTTTTTTTATGCATACTGCCTTTCTGTTGGGATTTATTTTGCTAAGCAGTGTATTTTTTAGAAAGTGCATAGTAGTTTTAGATGAACCAGAAACAAAAAGCTCAGTAGCACCTTTACAGTTTTCTGTGTTGTATGTTCTGTGCTAGTACAGTTATATACTAATACTAATATAATAAATACTAGTGTACGCCACAATTAATTTTGAATTATGTGACTGCTAAATTAGAAAATGCATAGTTTTGAATGGTTTTTAATACTATAGATATGAGCTGAAATTCATTGGCCAAAATTCGGATCTTTTGACATAAAAACATACTTTTAATAGGAGACAGACGACTACCGGTACTTTGACCCTAAGATGCTACGAGGCAGTGACAGGTGAGTTTTGCTTCTTTCCGTGTACCCTGTGAAAAGGCTAACTTAAGAAACATGGTTTTATTTTACTTGCTGACTACAAATAATTAATTTTAATCGTTAATTTTAAATCAAGACAGTTGGTGTTGGAGGAATTCACAAGAGGAACCTGAATTAACCAGATAAATTTTTGTAACACTACCAAAAAAAAAGTTTTATTCCAGTGACTGAACATGCCACTAACATGTACATTGTTTCAGTCACAGGAGTGTAAACTTACAACATTTATAATTGCTAAATATGAGTTCTTTATAGTTGTACTGCTTGGTTCCTTTGCAACTTTGTGGTTTTTCACTGAGCAATCGAGAAGTCATCAGATAGTGCACCAAAATTTCTTTATTGCTTTTTAAACTGTTAAAATTTTTATTAGAATACGACCCTTCTTTAGAAATTTAATAACTTTGCAGAAAATCATTAAAAATTGACTGTATTTCTTCTTGTGTAGGCAGGAGCACATCTTGTAATCGCGCATATGAAGAGTTAGAAATATATAGTTTATTTTGCAAATAAAAGATGAAGAGGAATTATACTACAAGTTTATAACTTTATATCTTTAGCTTTATGTCTTTGATTGGGGCTGATAGTCTTAACTCGAATATCCTGGAAACAGAGAAGGTAGTTAATTTTAACATACCTTCTAAAAATAATTTTTATGTAATTTGTGGGAAAACAGCTCATTTAATTGCAGAGTGAATATGGACAAAGGAGGTCCAGACTTAGATTTACCTTAAAATCTGTCCCTTCTTCTTCTGTTCTCGAAACACAGAATGTATATTTCTGACAGCATAATTAGTAATGGGAAACAAAATTCAGATAATATGTATGTTTTATTGGAAAGTATTATTACAGACTATATAATTCCAAAGATAAGCAAGTTTTAAGAGCATCAAAGAAGAAAATTGCTAGTGTTTTATGTTTCATCTGAATTCCAACTTACCTTTTTTTGTTATGCTTTTATAGTTTTCTTGAAGGACTTTTTTTCAAAAGTGATTGTGTGCAAAGATTTGTTTTATTAAAGTCAAAGGGTTTTTCTTATGTAATCATGCATTTTTACCCCCTCTATGTCCAGCAGAAAATGTGAATTAGTACTCCAGTTCCTACATGTTTACAGCAGTTCATTATTGTGCCAGTCTGTGTAGCTATAATAATTATCATAGGGAAAAATTTTTAGTTTCTGATTTAGTGTTTGGTTTTGGTTTGCGCATAAGCTCAAGCTATGTTCCTTAAACCATGTTTGAGCATGACAACAGAACTCCAGTGTAGCCCTATTGGAATTTGTCTAATTCTCTTTTCAAATATTTACATAGACAATAAAAAAACATAGGTAAGCTAGCTTGACAATATATTGTTAGTTTTAAATAACTATATCAAATAGCGTATATAATGGAATTATATTTAATTTTTTTTTCTAACCTACTCCTGTTTTAAGAAATACCAGCATTTCTACGTGTTATTTTTAAAATAAAATAGGAACTGCATTACTGTAATTCAGACATCGCAAAACAGTATCTTTATATCCTGTGTAAAACCTACAGAAGCATAAAAAGGCCTTGCTCTTGGAAAGGAGAGACAAAATATATGTACATTTGCCATGACGAGTGAATTTGACTAACAGTTCTATTTATGGGGAGTCTGTAGTATTCGGGATTTCCTAGGTAAGGGTCAAATAGGCAGGATTTTAAATGCAGGAATTGTGCTGATGCTGGTGAAATTTTTTACTCATCATGTTTGTTTCTAGCTAGCAGCACTATAGTTAGAGCTTTTAAGTTCTAAAAGAAATGTTACCATAAAGCTTATGATTCAAACAGCAGTCTTAAAACCAATCAAATAAATCTCTATTTACTCATGTAGTCATTCGTGTAGAATTAATTATTTTCCATAATAAATCATTTAAATAAAATATTTGGAGAAGGAATGCAGGAAGGCAATTATTCTATTTTATGTCTTTGTCTAATGTTATGTAGTATTCTACAAATATAATGGATATGTGATACTTATTTTGCATATTTATATTAAGCTCTAATAAAATCTAAGTCGGAAGTTTGTCTGTGTTTTGTTTTATAGCTCAGTTCCAAGAAACAAAAATCCATTCCAGGAGGTAAGCCACATCAAAATTATTTTTCAGTGTTCATGTGTTAAAAGAAAAACACAAATCCTGAAATACCAGTCATTTTTTATGGTCATGGTTAAGAAAAGAAGAGGTCTTGTTTGCGAAAACCACTCCACTAATTATATGTAGTATTAATTTATCTAGTATTAATTATAATTAGCTGTTACTCTGAAGAAGTCTTTTCATCTTCAAATGACTCTGTAAACAGTAATACTGGAGAAAAAAAATCTAGAAAATTCGTCTGGAGGTAATTACAGGGATTTATTAATATCAATTAAACCCCCTCCATTTTTACACCAGATCTTTAGAATGCTTTCCAGATTTAATCCTTTGTCTAGCCTTAAACAGCAGTGCTAACCACTGATTTATTTAATTGACAGTGTTTTAAACAGTCTCTGCAATCAAAGGAAAAAAGCAAAACAAAACGTGTTGTCATTTTGTACAAATGTCAGTAACTTTCAGTATTTTTCAATATAAATAAGTGCAAATAGTTAAAGTCTTACTTACCTGACCTTATAACCAAGTTTCATGAGCAAAATCTTATTCTTGACAATAAAAAAAAAAGTCTTGGATTTCTCTTGAAATGTTCTAATTATCCTTCTAAACAAAAGGAATACCAGACGGTGTCATATATATATGGCTGGCAGGTGGCCATAGCAAAAATGTTAATATAGCATGAATTCTCTATAAAATTCTTAACAGATTAGTCAAACAATTTTGGATAATGAATGTTAACAAAAATTATGCAACTATCAAGTCTCCTTTTTCTGGTCATTAATTGTTCTCTTTTAAATATAGACTAGAAAATACTGATGACCCCTACCGATAATATTATAGATTATTAACAGTAGTAAGTGGAAGGGAGGGAAAATAATGAAAATGTGTATTCCTTTGTAACAGCAATATTTATTTGTGTCCCAGATTAATTCATGGAAATATTTTAACTGTTCCTATGGACACTGTATGAAAAGCAACATTTTACATATATTTCAAATATTTCTTAGTAGAAGATAGTGACATGTTTAAAGCTCTCTCCGTGCTATTCTTCATCCTACTGTCCTCTACTTTCTGCTCTCAAGTAGGAAGCTAGTGCTTCTGTATCCAGTTCTTACTAGACTACAGTGTGATTAGGATGATTTTTGCTGTAGTTTTAGTGATTGGGAATATATTTTACTACTGAAATGTTAAGAATTTAAATGCCTACTCTGATTATGTGTGTGCTGTCTTTTAGGCGATAGTGTTTGTAGTTGGAGGAGGCAACTATATTGAATATCAAAATCTTATTGACTATGTAAAGGTATGTGCACTTCTATTGACTGTAGTCTCAAACTTAACTGATAGAAAACAGTTTTAGCAGCTTTTCTGTAACATTTAATGTTAAGTCTTGAAATTAGCCTTAACATCTGTATTATATACAGAGTCTGGGGGGAAAAAAATTGTGTAAATTATCAATAGAAAATGTTGATTATTAATTCAGACCAATAAAGCATTTCTGGTATTTTTGCTCATGCTGCACTTTTGAATTGAGTAAAAATATCTGCATTCTGCTTTATTTTGTCTTCATTCACACTAACATAGTTGAAAACTGAATTAACCTGTCTTCTGTACTGATACATCAAACGCTGTCGGTTTGACTATTCATAGTATTTGAGAGCCCTGTTACTATTTTTTGTTTGCTATTGTTAAATAAAGCAGCTGTAGCATATGATAGCCTTGAAATTAAGGAACTGCTCAGAATTCTCTTTTTCATAGATTTTCAGGAGAGATATATAGTGCTTTTTCATACGCAATTCAGCACTATGAAGTCAGTTCAAAATAAGATCTACAGATAACAGTATCTTATTTTGCAACAATCTTGAGTGTAATGTCTGCTGTTTCAAAAGCCAACATAATGCAAATACTACATTGTCTGTCAAAGCAGAGAACAAATTAGCATCCATATTTAAGCATTTATTGTTTACCCACGTTTAGAAGTTTTCACTGATGAGTTAATTGAAGTTCATTCTTGATATGCTGTATTATTTGATTCTGTGTAGAAGTCATAAGAGGCATCATAAGCACCAAAAAAAAAAAAAAAATGAAATCAGCTGTGTAATGCTGGTATAACACATTTAATTTCTCTGAGATTACAACTGTGCAGAACACATGTATACCAAAACTCAGTGGATGGAGAAAAGTAACTACATCGGTACAATTCTTGGGGCACAGGGGTAGGATTCAAACACTTTGCAGGAATGAAAAAATACAAAAAGAATCTTGATAAAATTTTGAAGTAGTTAAGAGCAGCAGCATACCATTATTCCTTCCTGATCTTAACCTTGTTCATGGATCAGTCGTTCTGTCCTGTGGTGGATTGGACAGAGGCTTTTCATACAAAAGAATAAATACAGAGCATTAGTCACTGAAAAACACTTCTTCCACAAAACAAGCACATCAAGGTTTTATGTCTAGATAAATTTTGAGGAACGTAAAATCAGAATGTGTGTGCTGAGTTGTTCTCCCTCTCTAACAGGCAGCAGTTTTGAAACAGAGCTGTTCTGGATAGGGGAAAGGTAGAGAAAGAGGAATGTAAGTTAAAGAAATTATTTAAGCTCAGCTTGGCAATTATCACTATTCTGAGTGACTAATTACAGCATTCAGTGGGGCATCTGCCTGTAGTAGAGTGCATTTTCAAGCTTTTGACTTGCTCCTTAGTTTACCCAAAGCCACTTTGAGGTGTCATATCAATTCAAAAGATGCCCAGCAGCATGTGTATTTGTAATGTTGATTTGTTACTTCCTACTAAACTGCAACTCTGAATCCTCTAGAGGCTAATAAATGTCTCTGATGTGTAGCTGCACACTGACAGAGCTGAGGTTCACTGTGTATGCATGCATGTACATATATGTATATGCAAAACGTTTGTGAGATGACAAGTTAAACGCTCAGCACTTCATACAAAGTGGCAGGAAGTTGAACTTTCTGAGGAATAAGAGGACAAACATGAGGTCGTTTCGTGAACAGATGGAGAGGATAGAAGGATCTGAAAACTGCAGGAATGGTAATGTTAGACCTTACAGAGAGTCAGAAGTTTTTCTCCTGGAACCCATAGACAGATTTCTTCATCAGGTGTCACAGCTGAAGGGTGCTGTATGTCTCTCCAATCAGACTGCACACTTGGTCAGTGAGAAGTGGCCTCCCAAGGGGGAAGACTCTCCTTTATTCCGCTTGGGTGTATGCTCTTGAAAAAACAAGAAGGATTAATGAAAGTTTTGATCTCACCTCCCACCCCTCAGAGACTTGTCTGCCTCTCCCAGGTGACTCTTTCAGGCTTATGCAATAAAATTGGCTTTTCTGTGTGGTACGCTCCAGCATCTGTTGTTTCATTGGACATAGCTTATTAATTATCTTACTATTCAATCAGTCTTCCTCCAAAAAGAAAAACAGAAAAGTCAACAACTCTGTTCTTGCAAGCAGATACCACAAAGATTTTATTCATGGCTTTATTTTTCTAAGCACTATCTATTTTGCCAGTTTGCCTCTGAAAGCACAGAGAAAGTATTTTAAAACTTTCTAAAACAGGAAGGAATGCTCATTCAGCTTTGACTTTCTGGAGGTTTTTTTGTAGAAGAACTAAGAGGAACCCTCAGAGCCAATTAGTTTCACTTTTGTGCTAGAATGGACTATCTCACATTGTCAAAAAGCAAATATTTATAATGTCAGCAAGGCACCTTGTACCTTAAAATAGATACATTGGCCAAGTTCAGTTCAACATGCTGAAAATGTGCCATCAAAATAGCGAGCTATAAGGGAGCCTTCAAGAGGAGATTAGCATACTGTTTTCTACCAAAGAATTGAGCAAATTTCCTTTAGTATGTGGTTAGAATTGCACTGTTTGATTATCTGTCACAGTCTATCTGATATAGACATTATTATTTATCACAAGAAGTTTAAATCCATCATAGTTTTTCAGTCATTAAAAAATACTGGACTTCATAAAAAAAGAAAAATCCCACATAAGTACTTGTCGATGTTAAGCAGATTTGACTTGGCTCCAATAATTATTTGGAGATATATCTGTTTGTTTGAATGGGCTGAGTAATTAACTTTTAAAATGTATATGCTTTTATTTAACAGTACACTCCTATAAGAATATATGTGACATATGGCAAGTGTAGATTAATGTGTTTCACAGCTGCCTTAAAAATAAGTCCCATTTCACGATGACTTGTATAGTTTAAAAAATTTTGGGCTACTAGGCAGAAACAAATACTACTTGGTCATTCTCCTGAAATAGGAATCTGTCAAAATACCAGTTTAGATCAAAACCAGATCTACTCGGACTTCAAAATAAAAAAAAATGGCCTGAAATATGGGAAGATGCAAGCTCAAGGTCTTGCTCAGCAACAGGAATAGCTTAGTACCACAAGCCACTCAAAATTAATGAAGGTGAGTACTTGAACCAGGATTGATATCTCCTTAATTTGCATGTGACAATCAGCTAAGGACTGTTAGAATCTGCTTCTGGTTTTTTTGTGCTGAAATGGCACAATTGCTAATATGGATGAAATCAAATCATTTTGTTGAGGCTTATGTTCCTGTTTTGCTCTTTAATAGGTTTTATATAACTAATGTGGGAAAATGCAAAATAATTTTAATAATGAAACAGATTTCTCAGGCCTATGCTTAGACTTTGAGAAATCATGAGATTATTAGCCCAACACTGGAATTAAACTCAATCTGAAACTATATATTACTTAAGCTAATTTTCACTTCCAAAATGCTAACATAGCATATTGGCAGCTTTGCTATCAAGTGAATCCTGTTAAACTGTTCACTACAAATGAGGTTTATTGTGCATCTGATTGAAAATCAACGTATTTATTTCAGACTCCATTTACAAAAAAAAAGTGCTAGTTTTAATGTCATCATCACATTGAAATTAATTACAGATTGTACTTTTCAGGTTCTAACACAACAGAAACAGTAAAAATTGCTATTATTAGAGCAGTGCTGTAAGAATTGTTTAGAGGGTACGGTTTTCTCAAGTAAGGTTTTTACCTTCCCCAGGCCATTCAATAGATGTGTCAGAGAACCTAGCATTCAAGTGAGTTTAAATGTCTAAAATGTCCCATTTTTCCCTCTCTTTCTTCCTCTGGTCCCTCATTTTCTACTTCAGTTTTATTTATAGGGTTTTCTTCCCTCTAGTGGAACAACTGTTCTTCTTCCAGACAAAAGTGTAGGACTTCAACATCATCCAGATATTCTTTTTATATACATACAATTAGTTTAAGCTACTTGTGGGTGCTCTGTTAGACATTTGATTTCTTACCTCATTTTCTTTTTTAGGGAAAACAAGGCAAACATGTCCTGTATGGCTGCAGTGAACTTTTTAATGCTACACAGTTTATGAAGCAGGTAGGTACCTTTTATAACCTTGGTAAAATGTATTACTTCTATAATTCTGTGTTGACTTGTTTACATCTCCACATGGACATTTTTAAAAAAACAGCAACTAATTTGTGAAAGATGAATACATGTTCTGTTATCTCTTTTCACTTGATTGAATTGGGGGGTTTGAGTCATTATGTTTGGTTGAAAGCCTGTATTGTCAGTGTGAATTCACAGGTAATGTGGGTGAACAAGTTCATAATAATTGCCTTAACATAAAGCACAATTACAAAAAAAAAATTACTCACTTCTTGATACTTTCACAAGTAGCATGTCTTTCCAGGTTATTCTGGCAACTTTCACAAGTTAAAAACCGCTATTTAAGTGTAATCTTTAAACTTTTATCTTAAATTTTACTGTTTGTAAATACTGGCTTAGTAGGAGCTTGAAGTTGTCCATATCTGTGTTAGAATCAGTTAAAAACAACATAACTAGTACTTGTGTATGCCTCATTCCAATACAATTGCAAAGTGTGTGTTATTCACAATGGTCAGCAAATATAGCAGCCCTTCAGTTGCTGTCACTACCTATGGTTTTACTTCCTACTAAGATGAGATTATTATTCAAAACTACTTTTTAAAGAACTAAATTAATTCTTATTGCACTTGAAGGAGACAAATGGTCTTCACCAGCTTATAACTCTGCAGTCAGTTTGATTCAGTTTTTTGTTCACCTGACTGTGCATGCTGCATCTTTACCTCTTGAGATGTATTTAGATTTTAAGTCTTGAAGCTCAGATCCTCTCCTCTAAAGGGCATGCATTAAATATTCTATTACCAGCATACTTCTGGTTTTAAGAGACAAACAAAGCTTATAGTTCAAAAATATTTAATGTGTGAACTAGATATTAGTTTGACTGAAAGACAAGATTAGCAACCTAATGGTTTTCTGTCTCTTCATGTGTAGCTGTCTCAACTTGGCCAGAAATAAGACTGAAACACCATTTCCTGGATGGCAGCGTGACAACAAAGATTTGTTACAACATTCAGATATCTTCATATCTATGATTTTGTCATTATGTTGAAACGTAAACCCATTTCATTAATATGATAACTTTAAAAAAAAAGATCTGTAATGCAGTGTATATCAAGATTTCAGAAATAAACCTTAAAACCTGCTGTATTTTTGGTGGGGATCAGTTTCACATTGCTACATTTTAAATAGCTACAATCTGTGATAGAGCTGGCTGAAAAGCACGGCATTTTCAAGTTCTTATGTATAGTTTCTTTTACAGTAAACAAAGCAATAGCTGGAAGAAAAGGTCAAGTCTGTCTTTAGGAGATGTGTTCTTCTTGAAAGCCAGACTGTCTTTATTTAACAAAATTGAAAAGGACAAAACTGCCTTGTAGGAATACAGCCAAAAAAGCCTTAGTGCAAGACAACTACTACTTCTAGTTTTTACCCTTTTATTTTTCTAAAGTCATTATACTTGTATGTAGATTTGTGCAGTCTTCACTTGATGGTCCAAAGATGTACTTGAAGATACCTTCAGTACAAGTTTCTGACAGAGTGATTTAGGTGTTTTATTAAAGTTAAGAGAAAATTGCTTGCTTACATAGTCACAGTTTCAGACTGCAAAATCTTTAATAATTTTCTTCTGCACTTCTTATTGTTAACTGCTTTGAATGTTAAGTTTAGGAAGAAGCCTCTTACCTTTTTTATATGCACTGATTTAAAGTACAGTTTTTACCAATTTTATTAGGTAGAGGCAGTTTAGTAGTTCTAAGAATTTCACGGTATAATTAAGTTTTGCCAGTGATGATAGCTCTGGATTGTGTGTATGGGAATTGAGAGAAGATAGCAAAATTTCTTCATAGCTGTAGGTCTCTGTCTCTAAGAATGTCCTTTCTGGAAATTACACTACTGCTGGTGAAGCAATAATGTCTTCAAAATGAGGCTAAACATACTCAGAAAGTGAAAAGAAAGCACTCATTGTGGGTTTATTAACAAACTGTGAGATCATAAGAATTACTGACTGACTGTAAATTTTTCAGCAATGTTTTTTGCACTGTTCTTCAATGTTGAATTTTAATCTTGCTCTGAAGGCAACACCTTCCCCAGCTAGATTCTTTTTCAGAAATCTATACCAGAAATGCAGTTGGCCTATTCCTTAGAAGTATCATAATAAAAATGTGTAATCAAGACCAAGTTATCAGAAAGTAATGGTGTTATTTAATTGTCTCAGCTGAGTATTGTAAGCTGCTCCTCACCACTACTAAAAACTAACTTTGTCAAGTCAGTAAATAGATTTGTTGTGGTATTAATTATAGTTGTTGTATGTAAGCACACCACCATATTTCAGTCACAAAGGTCTCGTTCTGTCAAATGTAATTTGTTCTAATTCCTTATATATACACTATATTTGTAAATAAAACCGAGGTCAAAGTGCATTTGGAAAAGAAAATTACATTTAAGGTGTTTATTACTTCCTGTGGGAGTTTGTTCCGGGAGTTTGAAATATCATCTCCAAGAAAACTGTGCTTCCTATGTGGAGTCTTAGCCTTGCAGCTGACACCCAACTTCTAAAAAATGTCATCTTTGTCTGGATCTTGTGGCAGCCTGTGATACAATGGATCCCACTCTTTTAAGCCAGGAGTACTTCTAAATCACAGCCGACAGAATTTGATGCTCAGTAGACTATGTAAAGATACCTGAATTTGCAACCTTTACACTGCCTCTGGAGGCAAGTGTCATTTGTGCCCAGCTTTATACCTAGATCCCAGAGATGGTTGTGTGAGCATGCACTGGTCAGTTAGGGTTTTGCTTTTTTAAAAAAAATAATAAATACAGTTTTAATACTTCAAACATTCTTCTCTTTCCTCTCCAAACTAGATTTCTGGATTTGCTCTATTAGTGGTCTTAAAGTTCTCTGTTACCTGTCAAATCTCAGATTTACCACTCTGTCTTTGTAGAAGTATACTCAGTGTTTCTTCCCTTCTGACACAACCTGGGTTGTGGCATGCTGGTTTGTGTTATGTGGCCCTTTTCCCTAAATACCTCTTGTGATATTAGGAATGTAAAAGTCTCCATGGTTAATCTAGAAGCAAATTATGTTAAAAGCAAGCTGGCTCTTTAGCAAGTTTATTCCATTTATAGCCAGTCACTGAGCCCTTCGCATCCTCAAAGGTCCCTCAAAATGCTGCAATTAAAGGAGAGGCGAGTCTTTTAAGTAAAATAGTATCAGCAGTATTCATGTTGCTAATAGGTATTCTAGATGGCTGCATGGGGGACAGGGGTGGTGTTGAACTTTTCTAGCCTCTGTTGATAAACCTCAGGCAGGGCTGTCTGGCAGGGCAGCTCCAACAGCAGTGCTGTCTGTGGCACAACAGCTCGAGCTTCTACTTCTCAGGACTGGCAGCTCTTCATTGGGATCTACCTTCCTATTTAGGTAAGTAAAAGCAGCAGAAGGCTGAGTTTCGAGTGTTGTACTTGTTCTCAGGAAGAAAATAAGCAGTATACTGCTGTGGAAAACTGGCATGTCTGTCTTTCATGAAACATAGACAAATCTTACAAATGGTTTCATATACTTATCACTTAAGAAATAATTCACAGTTTGAAACAATAACCCTTTACTTGCTTTCTTGTTTTAATTTGAAGATTTCAGAATATTTAGATGGATGTTTTATGAATTAATGATGAATTCAGTGTCTTTGTTTCTCAGAATTAGACACTTGTAAAAAAAGAAAAAGTAACAATAGAAATAGAAAAGGAAACAATCATAATGAAGAAAAGAAATGCCCCTACTAGTGTAATACTGTCTGATACAAGTCAATATTTCTTTCCTACGTTAGAAGAAAATTTTGCTAAGACTGATGATGTTCATGTCAATCTGAATGCAGTGTAAAATATCAGATTTTTCCCAAAACACATCAGTACTTCAGATCATAGGAATGCTGCTGTCATTCACTGAACCAACAGTGCATACAAAGCCCTGTGACTGGAGTTCAAAAAAGGGCAACACTTGTCTTTTCACTTAAGTGATAAAGTCTGAAATAGAATTGCTTGTTAGTCCAATGTGTCTGTAAGAACCAACTTCAGAACTATCACAACTGAATTCTTCAGATCTGACAAAACGTGTTGGGCCAAAGCAACCTTCTGTCCCTTGTTTACTGACAGCCAGTGGAGAGACTTTTTTGCTCTCTTTGGTTGGATGATCCTTTAGTTGTTACTCATTGCTGGCGGATGGCTGTGGCTCATAGAAAGTCAAGAGTGGTCATTGTTCTAGAGTTACAGAAAAATTAGCCACAGTAGCAATGATTTCTCTGTAACTTTAGAGATCAGAAAAAAAATTAATAATTTTTTTTATAGTGAATCAGTAGATGGTTTGTACCACTTCTGTTTTGTTTGGTAATGGTTTAAGGAGCCCACTGTGTAGAAATCTCAGTCATTTTCAGCAACATTCAGATATATTCTAGTGCTTAACGTGGTCATGTGTTACTGAAACATGCATGCCCTCCTTCAAAAGCATCCAAAACTCTGCATATTTAATCTACCAATGCATCATGATTTTTGTTTTTCTAAAATTGTAAAACCTTGGATAGTTCAATTACCACAAGAATTTGAAATTCTAATCATAAACTTTGTAGATCTCCCTTTATCTGCCAGTGTCTTTCACCTCCTGAAAACTAAACAGGACCAATTTTTATATGTTGAAAATATTATGTTGAACTTATACTAGCTCCTTCATGTAACTGCATGGGTTGATTTCTTGGTTTGCAGCGGAGGAGTGATCTTTATCCTGTGAAACCAGATACATGCCGAAAGCCTCAGGACTGTCACTCCCCAATTTTTCTTAAGTCTTCCCATCTTATGCACATGCATTCTTATTTTTTGCAATCTGTGGGGTAGATCATGTGCATAATACTTTTAAAGAAAATTCCTTTTTAGCACCTCAACATGGACATACAATGTAACTAATATTTATGGTTCCAAATTCTTACATATATTATGTAAATATCATGAAAATAAATGGATGAAAATTAACCTGGGTGAATATCAAGTGCCAGAGTGGTTTGTAGCTCCCCTTAGCAAGAATTGGTGTGAATTAATTCCGTGTTTGCTGAGAAGTTTTATTTTGGATTTAGTAGTAATTACATGACCTGATGCGAATACTATTTTCCATTGTGTTTTCTATAGCTGAAACCACTCCACTCCAGTTTTTTTCTCCTTCCCCTAAATAAATTTATAGTATCTTCACTCTATATATAGATCTTCATAGGCTTTTAAATTATATTAAAGATTTAATTCTAACAAATAATGAGATCGCTCCTGCTTGATTTTGGGGAGTAAAATTACACAGGTCAGCTCAAATAGTTTTTTGTAGTGGATTTAACTGAGCTATTTGGTTCACTCCCTAAAATGAACTAGGACTATTTGTATATTCCGCTACAATGGCAAAGCATCTCTAACAAAGGGAATGACTGCAACACCACTATAAGGTTCCATATTTGCTCTGCTGTGAAATGTTTATCGCAATGCAAGCATAGCATTAAAGTGATATCAAAACAGAATCCAGGCATTCAGTCCAATATCTACCTCTCAAAACTTAAACCATAAATCAACACATACAGTTCTTATCTGTCTCAGATGCGAATAAATGTGCTTATACGCTTTTTCTAGACCACAAATATGCAGCACATGACATCGACTGAGTAGGGGAACATTCTCTTTCATAAATCCGACATGATTGTTGTCTTCCTACTTTGTTTGTTTGTTTGTTCTATGCATTGGTGTTTTCTGTTTGGTGTTCATAACAAAAACTGTCAGATCAGGTCACAAAACCATACAACGGAGAGATCAGCCAAAGATGATGGATTATGGTGGAAGCATAGAGTCACCAGGTTGGAACAGACCCATCGGATCACCGAGTGCAACCATTCCTATCAAATAGTAAACCATGCCCCTCAGCACCACAGACAAGCACATGATTTTTTGTTTGTTTGTTTTGTGTAGAGCTTATGTATTAGACAAGCTAACTGTTGGCAATATGACTTTGCTAGCACTGAAATAAACTCTCTCTTTTTATGTGTGAAGGAAATTAAGTTCTGCTGTTGCAATATTTGCTTCAGATTCCCTTTCCAGTATGTTCCAGTCTCTAGAAGGATCTCTTTTGCTTCATTTTCCTCAGATTATTGACAGCTGAACTACTGAACTCCAGCTGGGATGCGAGTTCACCCTTGAACTAGAACATCCATCCGTTTCCATAGACTGTTAATCAACCATGGGCTGTGTTCATTCAGATATAATTGGTAATTCACAAAGGAAAGATTACTCTTTAATGGTATATGAGTACTGCAGTACTGAGGATATTTTATTCTTCCCAGTGAAAAAACCTTTGGGTAGCCAACCTTCCCTCACTGTAACCATGCTCAGGTGAGTTATTTGAAAGCAAAGATCTTGAAGGTAAGAACTGCCACACAGGGAAGGTAACTATAGATTTGCCGTCTGTGTTTTTTTTATACCTCCATCTGTCTGGAAGTCATCTTTATCATGGGAGGAAGATATGGCAGTTTGAAGAAGAGGGAGGCTAAACAAACAAGCAAATGAGCAACTAGAAATCCTCCAGGAGTAAGTGTCAAAGATGACAAATGCAATTGCTTTTTACACCCTCACTGTACTCTGCAGGATTGTTCTGCAACTCATATTGGGAAATTGCACCAGACTTCACTAGCCACATCACCAGCTTTCTGATGGTTCTGCAAGTCACTTTTCTTGACTGGGGAGGAATCTGGTACATTAATCTTGCCTTTCATAGGGCAAAAACAAAGCAGTATTTATCAGCTCAGGGCTTTCAGGGAGAAGAGTGAATGCTCACGTCTTTAGCTGTGCTCCCTCCTTGTGGGAGAAGTTGAATTTCTGTAGGCATCAAGGCCCAACATGAAAATAGGTGAACCAAAACCAGGTCAGACTTCTGCAGAGCAAGTTCATTATTTTTTTAATGATAAAATCTTGCACTTATTAGTTACAAGTTTCTGTATTTTTTTTTCCTTACCTCTCGCCATCAATCCACTGCAATACTTATGATCAAAAGCACAGTCCCTATATTTTAGGATAGGATCCAGCTTAGTCAAACCATCAATGAAAACCTGATGAAAACTGATGTAGTTTTGTAATTGTTGCAGCAAACCATAGACACAAAATTCATGATGTTTTCTAAATTCTTTTTCCTCCTTTAGATGTCATTAGTAATTTGTTTTGCTGTTCTTTTTGCCTGGCTTCCCTGTGTGCCATCTCTGTCTAGTCAGAATCTGGGCTTCAAGTGCCAAGCTCACCAGTATTCTAGCCAGGCATTCTACAAATCCTGACAGTTCTTCAAGTCCGTTCATCAACACTGGCAAGAGCCTTAAATTACGTAAGGGCCTCAGAAACCTACTCCAGTGTCCCAGCAGAGACAAGGATTTAGGTCCAAATGCTCGTATTGATACTTCAAAGGAAACAACTAGTTCCATTCCCCAAACCACAGAAACATTTGTACATCTCAAGTTCCTGAAGCAAAAGCACATCAGCTTTGGAAGAATCTTTTGGCACGAGCTGACCTTGCTTTCCATCACCTATTTCTAATAAACAATCATTTTGGGAATGAAAACAGTGCTAAAAAAATAAATGCAACTCTGGCTGACTTAGATCCAGAAAGGATGAAATCTGGACTGCATTCTTTGGAAATTTTCACAGTAAGAAATTAAGAACTAACATCTCTATCATTTAGTTAATGTGTTGCATTTTGCTCCTGTTCAGATAGATAAGTAAATTTCCACAATGAAAACAGAAAAGCTAAATGACCTTAAAGTGTATTCACCGAAAGGTGATCTTACTCTAGTCTCCACCTTCCTTTTGCTTAAAATTATTATATGAAAGGGATTCCATTTTGTTCAAGTGTTTTTCCTGATTCACCAGTATTTACCTCTTGTATACACAATACTCCCATTTTTCTCATCATGCCTAGTGCTCTTAAATGTAAGAAGACTTCCTCTTCTGCAACTGCATCCTAGAGAAATCTGTACGTGAGCAGCCACCATGTCCAAGTCCAGCTTCTCAAACTGGTTTGTTGGTTTTGGGGTTTTTCCATCTTCACACGGGAGGTGGAACTGGAGATGGATGGCAGAACTGATTGCATTTTGCAGATACATCTTGATTACCATCTTAGTTTCTCTTGCTCATTGGAAAACAATTTTGGCTGTGTCTGTAACCTCGTGACTGCCAGAGCTGCAAACCTCAGGGCGGAACCGCCTGGCTCTCAGCTCTGCAGCGCGTAGTTCTCAATAATAAAGACTCCATGGCTGCTGAAAACCCAGCACATCCATAGTTTGAGGAGCACTATTCATTATTATAACCTAAGCCAGATAGCACAGAAAGTGTTGCTGCCTGGGCAGGGATCTTGGCTGGTGTCAGTAAGGGCCAAGAGGGACCATGAAAGGGGAAGGTCTAGATGAGTCACCTTTCTTCTCTCAACTGAAGGCCCAGATCAGAAAGTATTGGGATGACACAAGCAGGAGGAAGATTCATGGGGCTGGCAGGTTTTGGGGCACGCTTATTTAGTTTGTAGAATGTTCTGGAATTTTCAAATACTAAATGCTCATTGTTCAATATGATCAGAGATGAGGACTGACAACTGAAATGTTTTCAACCCTTCTTACAAAGGGAAAATGCAGAATCAGGCCCTTCCCAAGGCATCAAAGTGTAGAGATTGCTCAGGCAGCAGTGTGGGAGAGGAAGGGATCATAAAAGGACTCCAGCACAAGTGCAAGAGGGCGAGTCTCTCCTGAACTTAAAGCCAAGGACAGAAAGTAATGCTGTTGGTCAGCAAGACTAGAGACACACTGAACAGGTTCCTACAGTAGCCATAAGTAGAGGACCTGGCAATCACAGTGGCCCGATAGGTGCCTTCTTTCTCCCTTCCTCCTCTCTCCTCAACAGAAGGTGGCGAGGAGAAGAGCAGGGCACTGAGCCACATGCCTCTAGTGACCACATATTGTTGTTAGCATCTATCACCAAGCAGAGCCAGGATAGAGACTACAGCATACAAAAATCACATCCTGCTAAGCTAGGGAGGACACTGGGGGGACACAGGCATTCTTCACTAAAAGAATTAGCTACTGAGGAACTAGTGAATAAATTCACATATTTAGGCTCAGTACTAAATTGCTAGAAAAATGAATGCTGCCTACCCAAAGAGTATTTGCAAGATCTGTTATCAAAAGGAGCTATAAGCACAAAGAAAACACAGTTCAAATGACTATAAGTAGCTCTGAGATATTGTATGTTGTTTGCTGCCGCAGCTACAGTTCCACTTTATAAAACTGCACAGGTATACAAAAGATTTAGTGGTTTGGCAATGAATCAATGAAAAAAAGAAAGGTGAAAGTTACAAACATTAGGTTTATCCTACTGTTCTTTTATCCAAAAGCCTGGATTGAAGAAAACAAAATCTTAACTGTGACCTTGTGTCAGACAGAACTTGGCTATAAACTATTATCATCTTTTGCTACAAATATCACTACAGCTATTTTGACGGGAAGCACAAGAAAATGTAAGTTTATGCCAATGGGCTGCCTCGCAACACATACAATGAGGTTCCCAAGTCTTCTGGAGAGACTGGTGCTCCTACAAGAATATGCAACTATATTTGAATCAAATTCTTGAAAAAAATAATTGAAGACCCACAGGAATATCTACCTGCAAGATCTTACACTGTCTTGTGTGTTCCTTTATTCATCCCCAAATTCATCACAAACATCAATGTTTTATGTACTACAATACCAGGCATTCAACCTGTATTTCCACATACATAAGGGCAGAAGCAAATCTCATGATTAAGCACAAAACATGGTTTTAGGAATCTTACCATTTTCCATATCATCCCGGTTACATTACTGTATTGCCTTCCTTAAACAAGTTGTTTTTTTTTTTTTCTATTGTGTGTAATACTTCAAAGGTCTGAACACATCTAAAGTTAAGAAGTCAGTTGGGCAGTTGTTTTGAAATGGGAAAAGAGTTTACAGGATGATGTGAATTAAAATAAAATTCTTAGCAAACAAATGACATCAAGTTATTTTACTTGCTACTTACATTAAACCTGACTAGAAGCGGGTATTGTGACCCATGCTAAAAAGGAATGCAATTAACTTGAAAGAGATATTTTTTTGTTTTTAATAAAAGTGGTTTTCATAAATCAGTGTTCTTTTTTCCTTTCCCCACTGTGATCAGAACTTAACTGTCTGAAAGTTCATCTGGCAGCGGAAATATTATTTCCAGTTTGCCTACAGATACAGTCGTTTCTCAGGGGCTGGCTCATAGCAGACGCTTTTGTAGATAGTCTTTAAACTTTGCCATTTCAGAGGCAAACAGTCATGATCAAAGGATGAATAAAAAGAAAAGCCTCAGGAGATTCCTTCTCCACTGACTACCTCCAAAGGGTCCTCTCGGGTTACAGGCTTGCTGAATCTCAATTTATATCTTCTATATCTTGTGTCCTGTAGACCTAAAAGCAATGCCAAGCCTTCCTCGTAGAACAGGCATACTTCATCTTATTTCACATGCCACTTCTAAGGAGAGAAGGAGGGGGAGTTGTGGATGGAAGCCAATGCCATAGCATAAGTACCCCGTTGATCTGGTCATTTCCTACATAAGAGGATGATGTTCTATAGACTTCAGAAGAGAGTATATTTGTAGGAGAAATACATGGTAGTAGGAAGCAGCAGAGTGATTGTACAAACAGCAAAGGGAAAATGAACCACAGCCTGATGTGTGAGCAATGCTCTTTTTCAGACAGTGAGGCAAGAGCATAAGTGCAACTGAAGGAATGGGAAAGAAGTAGGAAGCCATACACATGGTTGGAAAGAAGCGGTTAAGAGGAGTAAACAGCCAGCATTTGAGTTAGATTAGCTCTTAATTGGAGTCTCTTAAAAGAAAAGATGTAAATGAAAGCACAGGCACGCACATACGGAATTATCCTTGTAGAAGGAAAGTTTTTCCTACTGCAAGAGAAAAGGGCCCTATTCTACTGGAATGAAATAGTGGCTATTTAACAAAACCTAACAAAAAATAAAAAAAGAGCATCTGAGAACAATGTATCTATTATAGCCCTATTTTCCAGCAGATGTTTTGAGGTGACACAGAACAGCTTAGTAGCTGGGTGTTCTGTTTTAAAGACCATGCTGTGAGTCGTTCCGGAACAGAGCTATTTTGGCTATACAGGGCTTTTAAATTACCATTTTTAAAGTGTACTTAAGCTGGTAAGCTAGGCGTAGCTAAAGACTTTTGTTTGAGGAAGAAGGGCAGGAGCCCAAGAAAGGTACCTCCAAAAGAAAAATGGGCTTTATTAAACCGAAGTGCACAAAGAGTATTAATCTTATCTGGTTTTCACACATCAGTCTGCAGCCTTAGTAAAATAATATATTTCACTTGAATTCAAAACTAACATTTCTAGAACGTAGAAAAAGAGCTTTTGCTTTGCAAAAATATTTTTGCAACAATCAGGTGTCTGAGTGCACTTCCCAAGAAATGGCACATGAGGTGAATAATGATGCTATAAACTACATCTGACCTTTAAACAGCTTTAATTTTGAAATGGGCCATAACTGAAGCAATGGCACCATTCATAATGGAAAAATAGGCAAGCGCTTCAGTAGGAACTTAGTTCCCAGAAGTTTGAATAAATGAGCTTCTATTTAAGTGGCAAGAAACTAAAGAATTTCCCCAAACTCAGTAATTCTTCCTGTCTAACAAAAGGCCTGAAAGTGGCCAGTCTGCAGGTGCTTCTGCAGCATTTGGGTCGTTGGCTGTTAACATCCTCCTTGTACCCACGGCATCTGTGGGTTTGTGGGTAGCAAAGCACAAAATTATTTTACTCATACCCCAACATAAATGTATTGCTGCCAAGGCTCTGTGCCTGACCATCACCTTTCACATAAATACATATAAACTGCTTCCAGTGCTTGTCTTGACCATCACTGCCTGGAAAACTTGTATCCCAAAATCCCTTGTCCTAATGCCATCAATGCTTTTACTGGACAAATTCGAAATAATTTAACTTCAAATCTCTCTTCATCACGAACAGACATAAAAGATTCAAATACGTATGCTATAATTTAAAATGCAGGTATGTGTTCATGAAGAAAATTGTTTTCGGACAGAAATATTTGCTGTTGTACTGTTATTTCTGCCCACAGCAAACACTTTCATTCTGTTGTTGAACACACAAAGCATGTTCAAGTGATGCCTTTATAAAAAGATGTGCATCCAGAAATTGCAGAGCTACCTCTGAAGATGCTTGGTTTATCTGACGTCCTGAATTAATACCATGCATTTTTGTATGCATCAACTTACCAGTAAAAAAAAAAAAAATCCAAACATTAGAGAATAATCAGCTTAGCTAAATCTATTTAAAATCCCACAATCAAGTCACAGGAGAACGGTAGGTTTCTACAGTTCCTGTTTGAAGTGGGAAGCAGTCCTGACACAAGCAGGGTATTTGCCCAGCTGCATATTCTCTTGCAGTGCCCATGCTCCTGAGGAGACCCCACTTCAGACTCTTTAGTAAGCACCCATGCACGCGCTGCAACAAGCTAACACACAGAAAGGCACCATATTTTGGCATTTATTTGGCCAGAAACTACATAAATGCATAAATTGCTGCAGCTATTAAAACCTTTGATATTTCAGTTTAATTATTTCTGTCAAAAAGAAGAAACCACAGACACCATCGCTGCAAAAAAAACCCCAAATTATTTGTCTTTGCAAATAGTTCACTAAGGTTTACTGAGAAAATTATAACAAATCTAAACGTCTAATAATAACAGAGAGCAATTAAAACTGTTTTCAACCAGATCTCTTGCATATTTGTATTCATCTTCGATAGCTATCGTGCTCTAAATGCTTGTATATTGAGCTTACAGGTAGACATAAGAAAACTACTTTGATTTTACTAGAACATGCATATGCTTTACATAAAAACATATAGATATTTTTAAACTGCTCATTATTATCTTAATTCTGCTGCAAATAAAGTCAGCAAAACACAGGCAGCAGCAACATTCATATTATCAAGACCAGGTAATCCACCCAGCCTGGCACCTCAAGTATGGTCAGTACCAGCAGCTTCAGAGACAAAATTTGGTTCTAATGCAGATTTGCATTGTTGACCAGTGGCAACAAACTAGTTCAAGCTGTCGATATTTCACGAGTCATAATCAAAAACTTTGTCATTTCAGTTACTGCATTTGAGAATTTGATGTCAGTGACACTTTGCAGATATGACACCTGAGTCTTAGCTTGCTTGATTTCTTTTTAATCACAATTTTAATGGCAACAGCCCAACTTGAGCCCTTCTTGAATATTCCTTATATACACGCATAAAACACACAAACATTTTCTCCAAGTAAAACCACAATGCCAATTGAGAGTCCAGAGTTAATTATTTGTAAAACCAAGGACAGTACAGTACATATCTCTGCCCATGAGATAAGGTAGTGGGTGATCAACACAACAAAATCCCAATTAACTCTCTCACTTCTTTACAGTTGAATAAAAGAGCAGAAATAATATTAGTCTTGTAAAAAAACAAACTCTTTGACAGCTGTGGGAAACCGGTCCAGAATTTAAGAGGACAGCTGCCACTGCTAATGGGTCCTTGAGGTATTATTCACCAACAGGACAGACAGAAATGATATATATGCAAGTAAATATTTAGTGTCTTCTTATTTCCTTGCAAGTACAAACTGCATATCATATCCTTGGTAATGCTAACTGTGGCTTTCATCATTTCAGCATTTATTATGCTGCTTCTAGGAAACTAAGGAGATATACTAAAATTATTTCACTTCTAATGGCAATTGTATCAGTCTTTGCTGACTTGCTAATTTCCTCCTGAAAAATGACTCTTCTAGCTTCTCTTTTCTGCTCTGATATCTTTTCTCTGCTTGCTCCCCAGATATTTTTCATGCGCGGAGTTTCTTTTTCACTTACAAATCTCCACTTGGCATTCCCAAAAATACTACAAGACATAGTTAAAAGTCAGGGGTTTAAAATCCATTTAGACCAAATTGATAGAAAAGTAAGAACCTGGAGGGCTGGGGGAAAACATTGAACTGTTCAACGTTAACCTAATGGCAAGAGTCTTCCCCCTGGAAATTCCTACAGATTTCAGGTAGAAAATCCTCCCCAACACCCTTCAAAATCAGCCCCCATGGATGAGAATATTTTTATTTAAATCCCCACTACAATCTTAAACAATTCAGTTGCATAAAATAGGGACCTATAGCCATGAGAGTCTCAAAATACACCCTCTGCCTTCAGAGAAAGGTAAAATTCTAGAGGTAAAAACTGTTTCATTTCTTACTGGCCATCATGTAGTCCTGTTCCTTGCACTCAGTCAATAATGCAATCCGTACCCCTGGCACTTCAGAGCTGTAGTGTTGACACAAAATTAATCTTTATCCAAGATGTCACTTACCCTGCCTGTTTGTTTGCTTTATGCGCAAAAGCTTATGGCACATCTGAAAAACTTAAAGCAACGGTAATATTCACAAATTCAAAATTGGGAAATAAAAGGTTCGCAAGCCTAGATTGAAAACTAATAATTGAAAACCACACTGATACAAATTTGACATTTCTACAGAAATACTGGAATTTCTACATAGTACCACAAAACTGAGTGTCAGATTACTGTTACTGCCCATGGATTTGTTTATGAGTCTTTCAGACTTTTACATATGTGGAAACTGTTCTAACAACAAAGTAATTTCAACCACAACTGCTTAACCATTATCAGCAAGAAGAGAGTCCACTCAATGCTACTAGTTGCCAAAGCTAACAAATTAAGTCAATGTACTCATCTAGAAGTTCTGTTCTGAGCTATTTTGGATGTAGGATGAGCCAAGAGTTCAGAAAATGTTCAAGCAATGAGTTAATCTTATTTTTCTGAAGTAGAAAAATTTCCAAAATGTCTTTTCTAATTAGGATCAATTTTCCTGAAATAAAATAAAAAGGAACCCTTGTGAAACATTACAGACGTATCAGTTTAATTATTTTTGTCATGGTAAGGCCAGTAAATATGAAACGTGAAAAAAAACAATTTTAAACATGGAGATAAGGTCAGTTTCACAAGGTTAATGTGAAAGAAAAACAAAAGCAAAATTATTTAGAAGCCTAGAATACTGTTCTACAGAAATTTTTCATACCTATTTCCCCAAACCACAGCCAAGAGGAAAGAAGATTAACTTCCTAGCAGGTAAACTGGTAGAAATATTACAAGAGTCAGGTACTCTCTCCATCTCATCTGCCAGAATCTTAAGTTTATAGAACATTCAAGCTGGGCAAAGTTATGAAACGAAAGGATTGCAGGTTTCTGGGGGAGGAAATCTGTGTACTCCTTTTCCAGAACAATACACGATATTTTTGGCCAGCCCTGTGACAAGTAAGATTACACCAAGAGTTAAGTATAGAACCAATAATCCCAGAAATAACAAAAATAGAAAGGTAAAATTCAGTGGGCAGAACAAATCTGAGAAGAAATTTATGTGGAAAACAAAAGGGACATATCTGAGCACTAGGGAGCAAAATTAATTATTTAGTTAATTAGGAAAGATCTCTTCTAAAACACCTGAAAAACAGGTATTAAACTTGAATCATGTTTAAAATAAAACAAGAGCGGTTTGGGAACTAAGACTAGGAATAAAACTGCAACTAGATGCTGAACAAACTAAATAGCATTCTTGAATTTCTTTTGGAAATACTGAGTAGATCTTCATCACAATAAAGGAAAAATAAATTGCTCAGCTCTTGCTGGAGAACCAGTTATTATTCCGACTGTCAGGTGAGAAGTATTCTTCACAACTTGAATAGGACAGAGTTTGTTAGTAATTTAGTAACAATTATAATCTTGGACCAACATAATTTAAAATTCAAACAAATTGTCACAGAGAAATCAGACAAAAATCAAATAATGAAATGAGGATGGAGGACCACCTACTCTTTTTCTGGGAGATTATGGGTTTTTTCCTGGCTGCTCATGATTCCAGAGTTACCTGTATCCTAAAAATGTCCTGTTTTCTATTAAAGCTTAATGATCGTAACAATAAAAGTAAGTTTTTAATAACACACACGCTGAACATTGCAGGCATGAACAGTCGAAGTAGTTACTTGCCATTATGAGAGATAATAAAACTAGAACATGAAAAATAACTTTCTTTGCTCAAATGGATTTTCTTCAATCCCACCTAAATTTTTTGTCACTTAGTTATGAGGTTGATTGAACATATTGGGGAAATATGAGGGGAAAAAAAGAAGGCATTTACATGATGAAAATTCTGCTGTAGTCAGAGGGCAATATTGATAGTACAGAGTAAAATCTAATGTTTTCACATTTCTTCTGCTTCCAGATGAAGCTTGGTGCTGCTGGTCTTCAACACACACTACAAAATGCTGTCCTTTTTCCTCTAACATCAGAATCAAAACTATATGTACTTCCAGGCACTGCAAAGTTCCTTTACCACACTCTGATTCTCTATTCTTCCAATACTATAGCTGATGCTACTTAGAAGATGGCTGGTGTGAACCAGGACCTAGACCCTGCAAAGAACAATTTCTGGGAAAAAAAGCCAAAGCTGAGCTGATTTATGCAGGGCAAGGAAGTCTGCCTTCAGTGTTTATGGTTAAGGAGAGATCAGTGATCCTGCACTCCAGGCCGTCAATCACTCAGAGCCCTTTGCTCTACAGACTGTCAGCAGCTCTTACAGATGCTTCATCATGCAATTCACACTGTAGTAACCAGCTGCAACAACAGCAGGATGCAACAAATGCAATGAAGAGTCTGGAAAACAGTGAGGCTTAATCCCTTATGCCATGCTGCTGTAGTCACAAGACACCAAAGAGGCAGGAAAGCAAATGCTAAACATGACTTTGTTGTTAAGATGAGGAGTTGTGGGACTGCTTGTATACTGTGGAGTGCTTCCATCTTTCATCAGCACTAAAAGACTTTCCAAGAAGATTATAAACTAATCCTAAGCATTCACCTCAGAAACTGGAGCACTTTCCAGAGCACGTACCGAAACTCAGCAGTTTCGTAGTTCAGAGCTACGTCTACATTAACTAGAGTAGAAATGGTGACATGGTACTCTAGGACTCACTCCAAAAGACAAGTTTAAGAGCCAAAGACCTTGGCTTGGCTTTAGCTACTGGAGCTCTGAAAACTGTAATTTTCTTTTTTTCCTCTCCCTCAGTCCCACTGGTCTTAGATTTATAATATATTCTTATCTTTTTTACCCAGAGTAAAATTACCTCTATTAAATATATTAAGTAAATAGTTTGACTGAAGGCTGCAATTGCAGTAAAACACGCATAAAAACATATAACTAGCAATGCCATAGCATATCTCAGACCAATCTCACTAAAAAAATCAAACAAACGTGCCTTTAGTTGAATTGCACAAAAAATGAATGCCATTAAAATATGGTCTTTATAATGGTTTTATTTTTATTTCTACATAATCACTTTCAAATAGGAAGCCCTTTGGAAGAGTGTGGTTTAGTAGCATTTTGAGTGACAGCCTGAAAAAGAAGCTGTAAGATAATACTAATTGAAAAGCAGCTGTTAGATCACAGGTAAAGATGGTTTGTTACAGTTGGATCACCTGTTTGCTGTATTATGCAGATCTCATTTTTCTAATCAGTGAAGACCTATACCTGCATGCTTCTCCCTCTCCTTCTTGTCTCTAATCCCCACAGGCAAACTCTGATATGCCAGCTCTGCTGATACTTGGATAGTTCCCAGAAGAGCTATATTCGGGTAGATATAATCAGAGTCATGTTGGGGCACAGTGTAGCTGGTGGAACAATCATGCCCAGAGAAGTCAGAAGTGGTTTTCATGACTTTATAGCATCACTTTACAAGACTCTGAAGAACGATGGAACTGTCCTAACACTAGAAGGTACAGCATTGTTTGGTTTGGGTCATTCATGGTGATACACCTAGCCCACACAGAAAAGATTTACCAAACTCACTCCTTTCCACAGTTATAACTGATTAAATGAGACACCCCACCCTCAACACACTTACTACTGCTTATTTCACACTTGCACCTCCTTTATGCTTGTAAGCACGTTGTTGAAATTGTCCATTTACTTTAGCAGCCTTGGAAACGCAATGAAAAGAGTTGAGGATTGTGTGCTAGGAAATTTTTTCCAAAATAAGTACAGCTCTGATAAAATCCTTCTAATCCTTTAATCTTAAAAATAACCCAAGAATGTTTCTTTGATCCTTCTCTAGATTCTCTACAAAAAACTGAAACAGCTCCATTTACACCCTCTCCTGATTTACAAGCACCCATTTCTCCACAGTGTTATTTATTCCTATCTTCCCAGATATCACAACCTAAGATTTTTTTGTCACTGAGAAGACCATAGTCAATAATTCTAGCTACTACTTAGCTGAAATGCTAAATTATCACCAGAAACAAAGCTTTATATAAGAGAATATTTCACAGAAAGCTGTTTTAGCAATTTGATAAAAGAAATCCTCAAAACAAGTGACTGAAACAGTACTAAGCTTTGATTTTGTAACTTTTCCCACTATCATTTTCTTCCAGAACTCCTTATTATACTGCTTCCTGCCATGCTACTCTTCAACATTTTTTTCTAAACTAATTAAATGTGGTTTTTCTAAGCATAAGATTTCTAGCCTCTATGAAACAAAGCATTTTGAGGGAATCAGATCAGATACAGAAATATTTAAGCACCAGAGGACCAGAATACTCAGATAAACAGTTCTATCATAGTCATGAATGTCAGTATCTTGGGTTGGAATTTTTTTTCTGTAGTGTATACCAACATTATCTTCCAGTTATTCTAAAAATGGTACATGAATAAACGAGAAATGTCAAGAAGGAATACTACAGTTTTTCACTGCATGGACCAACAGGGTTTTAAAAAAAACAGACCAGGAAATATTTATACTTATTTATTCTAGGTATAATATTTCGCTGTAATTTAACCAAAATGTATAAGGAGTTCTCATACTTGACTACATGTTTTACACCTGCTTGCATAAAAAGTGTATGTGGAATGACTACATGTCAATGGATTTAGTGTAATATGTTATAAAACATGTAAAACAGACTTTGACTTATGAGCAGCTTACATCCAAATCTTCAGAATGCTCTTAGATACAGTAGTTATTTCAGGAGATTTAACAGAAAAAAAGTCATGTGAGCTACGAGGCTTTAGTTAGAGTCCAGAGATTTTCACTTAGCTG
Organism: Coccyzus lansbergi; assembly: GCA_033558105.1. Classification (NCBI taxonomy): domain Eukaryota; kingdom Metazoa; phylum Chordata; class Aves; order Cuculiformes; family Coccyzidae; genus Coccyzus; species Coccyzus lansbergi. Next base: position 3,627,022 of record JAUMJK010000245.1, read on the forward strand.
AAAAGAAAAGAAACTTGTTAACAAAACTACAGAAAAGGTTATGGAACAAACTAGCAGACAAATGGGAACCTCACCTGAAGTAAATTGCTAGAACTTCATTTATGTCAATCTATACTAGCTGAGGTTTGTGCCCTGAGATCAAGTGCTTTGCAGCCCCTTCTGTTGGGCAAGAATCAACTACTACAAGTGTACATCGGAGTGCTTGACCTGAAGGAAAAAAAGAGAGAATTAATTCAAATTCAGTAAAAGCAATGAGATGAGGTAAGTCACAATCATAACACAACTCTCTCTGGCTGTATCTGTAAGTTAAGGCAGTTAGAGCCTACTGTGTGCTTCTCTGTCATGGTCTTAGGTGCACAGTATAAAGGGCACAACCCAGCATTAGGGCAAGTGGGTTTCTATGGTCCTGGTTCACTGATGATCCAGGGGAATAGATTAAGGAGGATTTTATCTTCCCCCATGCTGATGCACTTCCAGTTCCTTTGGCAGAAAACCAGAAAATGTGATGGGATAATGTACATGCTCACAATTTGCCTGAGATGAAGACAGGACACAACAGAGATCAGACTTCTAGAGATTAGCTCCTCTATATCACAGGTACAGTGAAGAACCTGTACAAGTGATTCTGCCTCTCTAACCTAGCAGGTGATTCTATGCCTCTTCTCTGCTCTGGTGTGACCACACCTGGAATACTGTGACTGCTTTTGGAGCACTCAGCACAGGACCTGTGTTGGCGCAGAGGAGGGCTACAGAAATTATCAAAGGCCTGGAACACTTCCCCTGTGAAGAGAGACTGAGAGAGTTGGGGTTGTTCAGCTTGGGGAAGAGAAGACTCTGAGGAGGCCTTATTGCTGCCTTTAGTACATAAAGGGGGCTTATAAGAAAGATGGGGAAAAACTTTTAGTAGGGCCTGTAACAATAGGACAAGGGGTAATGATTTTGAACTAAAAGTGGAGAGGCTTAGGTTAAATATGGGAAGACATTTTTTTATGCTGAGTGGCAAGACACTGAAACAGGGTGCCCGGAAAGGAGGTAAACGCCCCATCCTGAAAACATTCAAGGTCATATTGGATGGGGCTCTGAGCAACCTGATGTAGATAGAGAGGTCCCTGCTCACTGCAGGGGGCTTGGACTGGATGACCTTCATGGTCCTTTCCCACAAAAACCTTTCTATTATTCTATGATTTTTCTCCCCACAAAGTAGGGAGTATTTATGAGTACTCAGAAAGGTAGCGGTGTCATATTTCAAGCACTAGTGACCTTTAATTTTCTACTGTGTTTTTTAAAAAATGTTTTTCATAACCCTGTTTGTAGTGCTATATTCTTATGTTACTACACTAACATTTTACATGTCTATAATATTTTCATTAGAAGACCTCAATGTAGTGTGAAGGTCTGTTTGCACTTTATTTCTGTTTGTCTTGTACACAGACTTAGTGAGAGACTAGATTTAGAATAGGAAGAAAAATATGTCTTGTAATACCTGCCTGTTTGGCAGAGGTGCATGAAAGTTGTTAAAACAAAGCTAATAGTACCTAGTTCACAATTAGAAAGACTCAGAGCACTGGCACACAATCTGCCAGCAGGTAGCACTGCTCTAAACAAGCTGGAATAGTCTGGCACCCAAGCAACAGCACCCAGTTGGTAGAACATCCCCCAAGAAGCTAGAACAGAGGTTGATCCATAAATGGAGAACACAATCCTTTGGACTAGATAGATCTTGAGCCACGTCAAAGCGTATATAAGCATCAGTGATATGCCATGGAGATTGAGTGACCTTAAAGCTTCCCTCAGGGAAAAGCTCTTGACCCTAGCCAACTCAGACTCGGAGGAAGAACCACTAACGCCCTCAGAGCTAGTGTTGTGGCATCAGACTTGCATCATTGTATACATAAGGACTGCCTAGTAAATTGATTGGTGTCTGAACTTTAGTAGTTAACAGAAAAAATACCTATTATCTAAGCAAAAGAACATGTTTGAAGTTTTGATGTTCTGCTTGGTCTCTAAGTATCTTGGAGCACTCCCATCATGCTCATCCCAAACTTGCAAGTAACAGCAGCAACATGTGTAAGCACTGCTGTCTTACAGCAACCTCACCAAACAGATAATTATTACCCCTGTTTCAGATAAGAGGAAACTAAGGTATAGAGAGGTTAGCTGACTTTTATCTAAAACTAGAAAAGCTAGTAACACCCCTAGTCTCACAAGAGCAGGCTGCATGTTTCAGCAGAAGACTCATGCAAGCTTTGCAAGAGACAAAGACCAACAAGACTAGAGGCCTCTATACTGCTGAAAAGGATCTGTGCTGCCAGTCCAGACCGCAGCTCCATCTGGTCCTGTCAGAAATCATAGTTTGTCCTAATGATCAGAAAACCACAGAAACTAGTCATTTTCAATATTCTTGCAAATTGTTTTTCACCTCTTCCTTTGTACTCTCAACAATGCCTGACAAATGTAACTGTTGACCTATCATGCTCTAATATTTTGTGAATTATTCCTAATTTCTGTGGTAGAAAATATCTACATTATAATTCAAGAGTTTCTTGGTAACATTGCATAAACTTTCATGCACCACTTCTTTCCAGACCACAAAGTAACATAATGGCAGAATGTTCTGTAAACCTATATATACGTGTGTGCGTGAATGTCTCGCTCTGCCAGCCCTTGTAGCTGTTGAGTGAAGTTCTGGCAGTTTGACAGACACAGGGCTATAGGATTAGTTACAAGAGGACGTTTGAATGTAAATCCGTCTCTATTTATGAGGCCTAAGAAGAGAAGTGTCATTGGATTATGCATTTCAGAACAAACTATGAAAACAGTCATGTAAGGTGAGAAACTTAGACCTTTTTCCTTTAAGCTGAAAGACTCCGTTAGGTTTGAGTTAGTTTTCTAGACGTATAGTCTATATCCATATTTTGAAGTCCCATGTTCTCACAAATGTACATATTGTTTCTATGGACAGGAACACAGTCATGTCTGTGCACTGTGAAGTCTGATTTTGAACTCAACTCATTCTGATCCTTTTCTCCCTTCTCTCCTGGTGGATTTTCACCACTTACTGATCCAAACATAAGTCATCTTGTATCTAGTGGGTAGTTTGGATTTAATCGAGAGCCTCTTGATATACTTATTGTCATCTATTTTAACTGTTAGTTCTTTCTGGAAAAGAAACCAAGGCAAGAGAGGCACATGCAACTAAGGAAGATGGGCCACATGTTTTAGAAAAGTGTGGTGAAGTGTGATGCTGAAATTCAGAGTATACTTAATGATGACAATATTCATACTTCAGCTGCATTAAAGTCACTTTGCCTTACGTGACCAGAAACTAGACACCTCTGTTGAATCTCCTCTACATTATGCAGAATTTCCTTCTGAAACTCTCTCAGGAACCAAGAAAGCCATTTGTTATTTAAAAAAAAAAAAAAAATCAAACTGGTATTCAATATCATCTCCTACCATTGCAGTAAATAAATTTGGAACTCAAAAGCCATTACTGATGACTAGCACTCCTTTTGTGAAATTCTCTATTCCTAATTTTAAAAGCTGAATTCCATTTTTCTCCAAGTAACTCAGTATCAGATTCTGACTCAGATGAGCATAGCTTCTGCTCCTGTTTTGAATGAACAGATCAGTGTTAAAAATTGGTTTTAGAAGCAGTATTTTATAACTGGTTGTTGAACTCTTTCTATTTACTTTTGTGACTCCCTGTCAACAGATTGTTTTTGCAGAGGTTATTGACACTATAATGGCCTCATCAAAATGGCAACTTCATAGACCTCTTTCTTCAATAATATTTGTAAGGTGTTTAACTTTCCACTTTTGGCCTGTTAACCTCCTTCAAAAAAAAGTGATCCTTCTATTAATGTATACTTAAAAGTCTACAGAAATATAACACTTCTCCCTCCATGAAATAGCATCTGCACTAAGAAAAGTAGCAAACTCTCTTACCAGTGAAGCTGTATGTATCCTCATACCGATAATGACAAAACAGTAAAATGAATCCTATTTTTACTGGAACAGAAGTTAACACTTTTCCAAGTATAACAGAACACATCAACAGCAACTTTAATAGTTTTAGCAGCAGGTTTTCATTTGAATTTTCTTTTAGGACAGCTTTAAAATAATTTTCAGATTAAACACTGCTGACATGCAATGGAAGCACTGTTGAAATTATTTTGATACCCACACTGATACTCAGTTTTGCAGCATAAGGATCAAGTTTTCTATTAGCAACTCAACCTTTCTGTGCACAACTTTGCAGACCAGTAAAACTTGTATGGGGAACTTAACATCTGACAACCCATTTTACAAATTGTCCCATTATTCCTGGGCCAAATCCTGTAAAGTTTGTTAACTCCCACAATACTTGATGGGAATGACAGGTGGTCAGAGGGCTGGAAACTCATCCATGTGTAGATCAGGACATATTAAACACAAGAGTTACTGGTTTTTAATTCCCAGGATCAGTTTCTGACTGATCTATACATAACATCAGGAGGTTACAGCTGTTGCAGATCTGACAGAGCAGACATGAGCAACTTGACACCAATATGGAGAGACAGGGGAATTTCTCTCTCCATGGAGAAGAGGCTGCTCTGCTAAAAACATGAAACAGGTCAACATGGAGGAGGCAGCTAATGCAATCAAAAGGAGGAATTTCATCATCTCAGATCCAAGTGCTTGATATGCCTGTGAATGACTGTGATATTCTACAACAGCAGAAAAAGAGCAGAGGATAGATGAAGGAAGTTGATGGTATGAAAATAATTCAGGAGAGTTTTCTGAATTGAAGTTTGAGAATTAATACAGTTCAGGTCCAGAAGAAAAGGTGTAACCAGATCTTGCAATCACAAGATTATGAGACAGGGAAGAGCTGGAAGTTACAGTGGATATTAATTTATAACAAGATTAATACAAGCAGTATTTTCATACTAAATAACTGAGCAGGTAAAATTAAAAGACTACATATTTTCTAATACTTGTAATCAAATGAGATGTATCTCCCTATGCTTCTTTTTGTTGGAGCTCAAACCTTTTGATTCATACGATGGTTTCTAAATCTGTTCATCTTGTCAGGTTGGAGGGCAGGCTAAGGGCCCACTCAAACTGGGTGAATTAATCTTTCCTGTTCTCACACACCTGCACAAACTTTCTATTCCCAGCCAATGAAGTATACATAAGTATTTCCAATCTTAATATTTTAAAAATACTCCGTCATGCAGCACTTGTGACATGTGAGACATAAGTCCCAGCTCAAGAGAATAAACATTTATAAATATAGATTTGTTTAAGTGACTGAGTTATTATGCTCAGAAGCTCTATTTTTAAAATTTAAAAATGGTAAATTAAGAAATATTAGAAAACATAATTTTATAAATTCTTTTTTATCTAGTCAATTTCGTGACTCAGAAACATGGATGAAAATTGTTGTCATAGAAAACACACTCAGCTGAGATATCAAATATCTTAAACTTATCCAAAAAATTCCATTAATTTTTAAAGACATCCACTTTAGTTATGCACTCAGATCAGAAGTGACTTTTACGTTGTTTTGTGGAATATTCTCGGTTGCTGACTTTTGACTGCAGATTTCTAATTTTTGCCACAAATAAGCCATCTACACAATCCAATACGCAAATATGGAAAAGTGTTTCATGTAACTTAGTTGTAGAACTATGAATTAGGAGAGATATCACAAAATATTTTCTCAGAGAAAAAAGTCCAACAACAAATCGCCTTTGCAGTTTTAATGACTTGAGGTGAGGAGGAGACCAACCCCTTCATACACCTGGTTAACACCTGCAGAAAGAAGCCTATTAGTTTCAGCAAGAGGATCAAACCCATAGCTGCAAAGGTGTTAATGACAACAGAGTCCATCCTGCAGCTGGGACTGCTGCACCAGGTCAAAAGATGTTGGTTGACATCAGCTGCTCCTTCCCACCTCCGTCTGCGTGGTCCTGCTCTTCCGCTGCAGCTTCCCCCCTTCCAGCTATGCCACAACAACTGCTTGTGGGGGCACAGGGTAAACCGGATTGCTGAAAATAACCCTTTTGGAGACTTATTTTTAACCTGGATCATTTTGGATCATGTCAGGGTGGCCTTACAATGCAGTGTGCAGATGGGGATGCGTAGCAGTACAGGATAACAGGTTGATAACAGGTTGCCAACAGCATAGGGCTGGAAGAAGCACTGAGGACTCTTTAATCTGGCTTTGCCCCTAAAGGCAGAGTGTTGTGAAACTACCTCTGTTTTTAACAATTGTTTGTATGATTTAAGGAGCACAGAGAACACGGGTCTTTCTGTCATAACCATCAGAGAAAAATGAAGTTAAAAAATGTTTTAAAATCATTAAATTACTTCTATTTTCCTTTCTTTTCTGTGTCCCTGTACCTAAATATACACAGAGAAAATTTCTTGCAACATGAAATGTTTTCCTCGCTTTCTGCATCTTGCTTTTTCTGTGCTTTCTTTACTTGTTTGCACCATCATTACCAACAGTTTGCTGCTTCTTTTTCCAAACTCCGGGCAACACCATGTTGCCACAACAATATTAGACATGAAAGATTACATCTGCAAACTGCTGTTCCAGCAGATGCTTGTAGCAATAGGCCTCATCTACAATGCTAATATTTTTGAAAACTCTTTTCCCCCTAAGATTTTCAGTGCCAACATTTTCACTGGATGTTATTTGCTTTGTTATCCTTAAAATTAACATACTGAAACGCTTCTGCTAACCCACCATATTTACCCTTGTGGTTTCCAGACTTTATAAATAGATGTCAATATATGATATGTAGGTATATTTATCTATGTCAGTACTTGTATCTGTTTTTAAAACACCCCCTCAAAAAAGCCAGTTACTTATGTAACACAGGAAGACCTGTAGATTCATCTGTACTTTTCCTGACTGCTCCTTTACCACTATCATCTTTTCTATCCCTAGCGCATGAAGGCCTTCCTCTAGCTGACACTGCAGTACCACCATTATTTCATTTTCAATGCAAAATCATCTCACAGGTTCAACTGCCTTTTCCATAACTCACATTCATATTCATGCATGGAAATCAGCTTTACACACTATGGAAATCCATGCTTTTATTCCCATTGGTCACCTCAGCATGGTGGGAAATAATACATGGGGTCAAAGGAATAAGATCAGTAAAAGCACTTACTTATGGAAGAGAGGACTGCCATGTCCTAAACTATCTTCTTACCTCTGTTAGATGTTAAATCAGTAAAGGCACTTACTTATGGAAGAGAGGACTGCCATGTCCTAAACTATCTTCTTACCTCTGTTAGATGTTAACCATGCTAGCAAGGGCTCCCCAAGCTAAGGGAAGGCTAGGTTTCCTTGGTTCTCTTTGTTTTCAGTGAAGCACATATGAATGAGACTCCTTCTATGACATCATCTTCTGTATTACCTGCAGAGAGAGACAAAAGTAACTAATTTCTAAATGATCAGATAAGCTTGCAGTCCAAAATAAGATAGTCATGAAAATTGCCCAAAGAACAGCAGCCATAACCCTCATCTTAATTATTGCATCACATCTAACGTGGCTTGACATCGTTAGGGGGGCTACTGGTATGATATATCATTGTATGTATGTGGCAGAACTTATATTACAAAATACAATATATATATTCTATATTCTTCAAAATTCTGCAAATTGTTTCTTCTTGTTGTGTTTTCTAAGGAGAAAATTGTTTTAATTAACTCAGTATTGCATATGTCCCCATGAAATTATCCCAGTGTTTCAAAGTTCATATGGCAGCTGAATTGCAAGACTACAAATTGAGTAGAGAATTTTAAATAAGCCAGTAATTGGTCATTATGGAAAAAAATAAAATAGCTAGTAATTATTCAAAATTAAAAGAAAACAGTATCTCTAAATACAAAGTATGCAACCAGGAACTCAGCAAGGGAAGGATAGCTACAGCACAATATATTTTTTGTAGCAGCAGTTGTATGAGGAGGTTATTTGGTTGGGGTTTTTTTTTTAATTTAGGTTTTATTTCTCCTGCAAACAAGAGTTAAAAAAAAATGGTTAGATGTGGCTTTGCATATGCCAGATATGACAATGAGATCAAATCCCTTTCTGGGGAAAGAATTGCTTCACAGAGTGTTTGATTTCAAAAGAGCAAGGACTCATTGTCTCTAAATTTTGCTGGATACCAATAAATGCTGGCATTAGTGTGACATTTCCCTTTGAAAGCTGGAATACAGAATTAATCCTAACAAACAGTGCAAAACTGCAACCCTTCCTAAGGCAGAACGGTTCTTACTGTCATAGACCTCAGAACAACTAATGTGAACATGACTACGGGCTAAGCCCTCAGGTCTTTTACAAAAAGCACTTTCATTTTCTACCTACGAGAAGCTTTTTCTTATATTTACAGTATCTTTCAAGAACCTTATTCATTATTAACATCTTCTGATGAAGTACGCCATTCATACTGGTAGTTTACACTTAGCAAATATTTATAGTATTTTCTAAATTATTAAACATTTCTTCAGAGAGGTATTACAAGCTACCATCAAAAATTTGGATGTATATTTCTTGTGTTCTAACAACCGCTTCGCTTATGAAAATTTGGGTTTTTAAAAAAATAATGTTTCTCTCTGTGCCATAATAGGTTATTTTTTACACCTCTCAGATTGGACAGTGGCAGTATACCACTGGTTTCTCTTCTGCTATATAGCAAATAACAGTCTATACATAAGACTGTCAAAACACCTCTGCAAAGATTCTCTTTCAGGCACATTAAAAAAGATGTTTATTTGTTGGTGGTCTTCAATTTGTTTTCCTGAGATTTTTCATACACGTACATTTCGTAGATGCATTTATATTGGCCTTAAGTTCTGTGCATGTATCAGCCAATTTGTTTTTGGTCTACATTGGCTCTATCCCAGGTTTTGTGGGCCTTAGTGAGGAGAAAAGATGTTTATAAAACTGAAGAATGGACCTCCTACTAATGTTCTTTTAAGAAATTGTTGGCATTTGGATCAGAAATGTTTAGTAAGTACATTTAAGCATTCCATAAGTATCACTTTCTGGAAGACATTCTTAATTTTAATTTAAGAAATTAATGTTAATATAATAAAAAAAATAGAGAAAACCGTAATCTTCCTCTGAAAAATTTAGAGAGACGCGTATTCACGAAAAATGAAAATAAACTTTCTCAGCAAGATGTGCTTGCAATAAATCAACTTCTGAGGCATCTATCAGCTCTTTGTTCAACATTGTGTGACATAAACAGAAAATCTGAACATCAAGTACCATTCTTGAGAAGAAATTTGATAAATCCATAATGTGGTCACTTTATTACAGGGAGATCAACTGCTGCTAAGAAAAACTAAATCCATGGGGGGAAAAAATTGAGACTGTCGTGTCTGCCACTGGCAGGTGAAAAACAAAAAGTACTTGGCTTTGTGGACACTTGAGTCCCACAAACGCCAACTACAGATTAACATATTTTGTACTGATGATTGATTTGCCTGTTATGTAAGGATTCAAATTTACTCAAAGGACCCCTTGAATCTAGGGCTGGCCTCATTAAGTAACCAGGATATCAGGGAACTCTTACCTTAATACGTACCTAGAAAACACGATTCACCAACATGGCCAGCTAAAGATTTTTCTTTCCAGGGCCACTTTTCAGTGGAGAATCAAAGTGGTTTCTCCAACATAGGTGTAGTGATAGCCTCCCTGACAGATAAGCACACTCAGAAGTCCCTGTCCCCACTCCAGCAACCTGAGATGCCCATTGGAGTAGCGCTGTTGGATGTCTGGGAATGAGCAACCCTCTGCAGGATGCACAATTACCCCAGGAAATGTCCACTGCTTGCAGGGGAGCTGAGCTTGCTTGGAAGGGAAAGAGAAGGGACATTCAGTAAGGAATCTCAAGGCTTCCTCAGTGACAAGCCCTTCCCATTCCATTTATTGATTTATCCCTGTGTCTTTCATATTTCATCCATATTTTCCTATCGTGTAATTTTTCTCCCTTTACCTTCATAGCTGCAAGACCCTTAAGTCAAGACTCTGATAATTTTTTATGCTCCTGCTAATTATTTCTCCGCTGTTTTGAAAAACAAAATTTTCCTCTATGATGTATTTTTCCATTTTAACAGATGCTGACTGCTTCACACACACTGAGTTAAAAAATTTAGCATGCCTGTTTTACTTAGTGCATTGGAATCGCCTATTGTACCGACTACTACATGTATATATTTCTTACTGAACTTAATTCATAGACATAAGCAAATGTATAAAACTGCAAAAAGAGCTAAGGAATTGCAGTTTTTATGAAGGGAGAATTATTCAGGAAACAGAACTGCAAGCAGACATTCTACAAAGAAATATTCAATCATCTGGTGAAAACATTCAAATTTTCTAACTAATATTGAATATGGCAAAGTCAGGTGTTTCATTTCAGAAAAGGAGGAGAGTTTATTGATGCTTTAAAAAATAAAGCTGGATATATTTTAAATTCAAAATTCCATTTAATTTTTAATTAAAGCTTTGATGTGAAAAAAGAATAAAATGAAAGAATTAATTTGGTATCTATCTGAAATAATAAGCCACAATTTTTAGTTCAGATATGAATAAAAAATCTACTGTTGACTTCTCTAACAATAATCAATTTGTATCACAACTGTTACTACAAGAAGAATTTATATACATCACAGTAGCAAAAGTCATGATATATACAAATAAAAGTGTAATTCGGGGACAATGAATGCTGATAATACTTGAGGTAAGAAAAAAAAGAATTTCAAATCCCACACCACGTTCTCATTCTGAGAATTAACTGGTTCCCCTGCCAAGCTGGAAGGTACAAGAAAATACTTCCTGTCTTTTGATATCATGATCTGAGTAAGATTTTAAGAGCCAACATAGACAACAGTATCAAAAGAAGGGAAATAAATACCAGTTAAAACAGGAGGAATTAAAACAAAAATTTGAGAACAAAGTGTATGAGTTTAAGGCTTTTAAATCCTTTACAGGCTGTAAGTCCTGGAGACATCAAGGTAAACATTGTCATCCTAAACAGTTCCAACTATTCTATCATAACCCATGTTACTCTTAATATTTTTCCAAACACTTCTAAACTTAGCAGTTCAGAGAGATCCCAGTCCTACAAAAATATGCCGTCTATAAGTGAATAAAGTATCTTAAATTTCTGTTGCAAAGGGTTACAGCAACATTGTTTTTTTTTTAATTCTCTCCATGGGAAAAAATATATGGCCACTAATTTCTCCACTGCTTAGTCTTTCAAAATATTTTGTATCTCTTTCAAATATCAATTGCTGATAGGAAAAAAAGTTTGCACCACAGAGAAAAATCTGTATTCACCATCCAGTATATCTTTTTAAAATAAAAGAACCATTGTTTTTAATCTATCTTCTAGTCTCTGATGTTTTTGAGGGGAAAATATTTCCTCTCTATTGATTTCACGATCTGAATAAGTTTTAAAGACCCACTTACAATGACAGAACTCAGTGTTAAAAGAAGGGAATATAATAAATTAAAACAGAAACAACTAACATAGAAATCTCTGGTGGCTCAAAAGTACCATGCACTCGAACAAGTTTTAAAGAAATTAATTATTCAATACTGTGCTGAATACCCTCCATATAATAAAACTTGTCTCTCAACTGTCTGACACTGGTAGAGCTAGAGGCCAATATACTGTTTGCTTTCTCCCATCAAACTTTTGTTCTTTCAAAACAAACCACACTCATCTCTTATACCAATGCATGTATTGAAACATCTCAGACAAAGAGCTGCCTCACAAAAGGCAAAACCATCATGTTAATATTCCATAGGAAAGTCTCATCATAGAGCATGAAATATGAAAAGCCTGTAGCATATCCTTAGAGGACCTTAAAAACATCTGTCCTTAGTACTACACAGTCCTTGGAAAAGTAATGTTTCACTGCCAAAGGTAGCCATGTCTTTCACCAACACAGTCTGTGGCTACACACAACTGTCCAGACTAAGACCAGTACACTTCATGGAAAAACCTCTTTACACATCCTTGTGTAAATGACACCTTTGCATCTGCCCATTCATCCACGGCTGCCCTCCAGTCATCTGCCCAAGCAGAGCCAATCAATCAGTCCACCTAAGGATGGGTTTCTTAATCATTCTAGTTTTAAATGATCCATTTAGTTGCAAAGGATATGCACATAGTAAAGTCTTGCTTTTGGCTGATTCAAGAAGAGTCTTACCTGCACAATTTCACACCCACAAAAAACTAGACACCAGACAAACCTGTGCATCCTCAGGTATCATTCCCTGATGCCACACGCTGTCCACAGCTCCTTCTCTCTGCAGAGAAAATAAAGGCTGGCCCTCACCATTGCCTTCAGAGAACTAAAAACGTAAGCAATTTACTTACAGCTCTGCAGCTCGCCCACCATTTCCATTCCCTAGATGTAGTTACTGACGTGGTTGTATTTTTAATGCTGCATGGCTTGGAGTTACAGTAAATTACTGTTGTAGATATTTCCCATGGTAAGAAAGGGTTTACAAATTACAACTCAAGGTGGGGGAAAGAACAATAAAGGACTAATAGGGAGGAAAATGCAGCTCCATCTTTAGCTGGAGATGGGTAGCAATTCAACTACAAAATAAAGGCAGAGGCCAATTCTACCACTATATTATACGAGTTCCAGCTGACATGCCAGAGGAGCTAAATTTTAGAGTAGAAATCAAATTCCAGTGTAAAAACCAGTGATTAAAAATAGTTAGATTTTTTTAAACCAGCAAAATATAAACATATATAGATGTATAAAATATTTTAAAAACACCTGTTTTCCTAGCTATTATTAAAATTCCGATCAACATATTCTCAACAAAAGATTTTAATAAGAGGTGTTTTAACAACTTATTTCTAGAAATTGATAAGTGGCTCTCTTCAACCAGCTGTATGTATAATTAAATATTACTCAGCCCAAATATGTCTTTTTTTCTTTCAGTGAATAAAATAAAGCTAGGATAGACTTTTAATAATTTATGATATTCAAAATCTCAGTGAAATATAAAATAATTACAAGTAGCTTTGTATTATTCTGATTTTGAGCAATCCATCAGTGGCACATTTCTGCTTGTGAAAATGACCGTGCACTGGGTAGTTTTGGCAACATGTACTTTTCTGAAACAGCAATAAATGTATGTTCCAGAGGGTCTTTACATACCACGCACTTTTACAAATATTTCTCGTTCATTTATTCTTTTTCTTCTTGCATCACAGCAAAGATGCCAATTGAAATTCTAATCCAGGGATTTATCCCATTCTGCCCCCAACATAAGGGATTAAAATGGATAAACTGAATTCACTGTACCTTAGCTTTATAAAGTTAATCAGAGTATGTCATTTCCGTTTACGGAGTCTTGCAAATATTGAGTGCACATGAAGGAAAGACAAAGAAGTCACATTTTTAAGAATGGCTACTCTGTGTGTGTGGTGCCCTGGATTATCCTCAAAATGTGCAGATGATCGTTTCAGAAGGAAGTGGAAGGAACAGCATGTTCACCAACTGCAGAGCCAGGAATAACAGAAGCCACACATTCAACAACAGCCGTAAGGCTACAGGCAGGCTCTGACCAGGCACTTCCCATTCAGGATTAACATAATGTTTATATGAAGCAGAAAAATGCACTTTGCTTACCCAAAGATACATATTTCTCCAAGAAATACATGCCCCTGAAATAGGAAGCCGTACCTCTGGCCTCTTGATTGAACAGAAGGGTAAGCCCTCAAACTACAGGTGCTAGCTGCAGAAAGAGTCTTTGAAATGGCCACAAGTCATCATTGTTTTCCAGAAATCACACCTCTGTTTTCGTTCTGAAGATCAGTATCCCCAGGTTTCTCCTGTACAAAATGTCCTTGCTGCCCAAAGTGAAACATGAGAGAAAATGGGCAGCAGAAAGCAGTGGGTTCCCATCCTTGTCCTTAGTCATTATTTAGGAGTCCTAAACATTTGCACACAGGAAAGTGTTTTCAAAATGCTAATAAAAATACAGCTCTTGGCTAAGCAAGGTCTTCATGACATCCCAAGTTAGGCGTCCAAGCATGACTCTGGAGTCATTAACAATTTATGAAATAACAGGTTTAAGTGTGTTTCTAAAGTTCATATGTGAAGAAAATTAAATGTTTACTATTGCCTTTATTATTTTGTCCCCAGGTTTCATTTTAATCCTCGTGTTAGTGAAATATGTAAGATAACTGTTTAAATTAATATAGTAAAAGAATCCACAGTAACAAGTATACTTTTAATTTTATCTTAAAAAAAATAGTCTCATCAGAGTTCATCATAAGAACCAGCCTCCAGGTTACCCTGGAGAGCATACAAGAGGAGGAGGCAGAGGAAAACTCAAAACCGTTCGGAGGTGAGAGGTGACTGGTCCTCTGCTCCTTCATGGGGAAAGCCCTGATAGGAGAGGAAACAGACTCACATCTGGTCACTCATCACAGAACTCTTCACTTACTGTAGAAAATAAATTGCTAATCTAAAATGCAAAACCTGTCAATAGACAAGGGTCCACTGCCCACCAGGAACTGTTTGCTAGCAGTTGTGTTTGAACTTTTAAGAGGAGAGAGCTGTATGTAGCTACCTGTCTTCCCCAGGGCTCAAACTATGAGGCTGAGGTGTTGGAGGATGGGATGTTGGAGGATGGCTTAGCTCTGCCATGGTTAGAAACTCCCTGCAAAAAAAAGCCTTCACAGAGAGGACTCCAGGCCAAACAATGGCAGGCAAGGTGCCTGCTGCCTCTGCAGATCCTGCTGAGGTGTCCCTGCCAGTTGCCAAAATGTGAAGCCTGTCTAGATGTGTGACTGATCTCTACCTTCGAAAGAAAGTGGCAATGTAGCCCCTGGACTGGAGTAATCCATGCACTGAGCCCTGGCTGAGAGCCTGGCAGGTAAGGAGGCCAAAGGGCTGCCAAGGAGCATTTCCATAGTGGGACAGGAGGTGTGGCAGAGCTCCCGTGCTCTAGTGCTGCTTAACACAGTATGTACTTGTGTATATGTCTGTATATACATAAACAGCACTTCATCTGCCCCACACTTTGGTGAGTCCACCTGGCTTACTTTAGGTGCTGCTTCCACCATTCATTTACTTCCTTGTCCTGACTTAAATGTTTTTGTTTCTTCTGGGTGTTTTTCCTAAGTAGGCGTGTTTCTGTCTGATTTACTAACAAGACAATAGTTCAGGAACAAAACAAAACAAAAAAAAAAAAACTATCAGAAAGGCTGGTGGTGTGAATTAACAAATTGAGCCCAGGGGTGTCAGAAAAAGGGCTGTGCACATGGGTACTGTAACGCCCTTCACATTCTTTCAAATCCCCTGTCTCTACGAAGGCACCAAACAACCTTGCTACAGGTGGCTGCCCACGTAACACACGTATTCTCCACCAGTCAGGCTCTAGTTTGTCTGTCTTGCACTGGCATTCATGGCAGCACCTTAATGACTTTTCCAAGACAGCACAGTTCCACACAAAAAAAAATTCAAGCACCACTCAGTATCTCTTAAATACAAAACAGAAGGTGACGCACAAAAGTCAATGCAAAACTGTTTGGAGGATTAATTAAGGAAGAAAATTTATAGAAAAGCTTTGTAGGTCTGAAAGGAATGCAGGGGCAAGACAGAAACACAAACCCTCAGAAGATGAAGGGAATCACAGAAAAGGAAAATGTCAAGGGGAGGGAAAAGAGGACTGCAGTGAGGGTGGGTGAGCGTATTTTTCCAGTGAGTGAACTGCAAGGCATGGAGCACGCACCCAAGTGGGCTGAAAGTTTAATTAGTACCTTCTTCTGTGCTTTTTGATCTTTGCACAAAGCGTTTTTTCACACAAAGGACAGAGAGATTTCTGTGGGACTGTATGGGAAGGGAAGCCAGTGTCCCTCGGTTCAGGCATTTCCCATCCTTCCCAGAATAAACGGAATGCCTCTCCCTATTCCTCCTGCCTCTCCCTCAGCCTCCGAGGGAAGACATTCCCGGGACAATTTTTTCTGCGACCAAACACATTAACCAGTGTGAAAGCAGATGCCTGGCGTTTAGTTTTCTCTTGCCACCGCATAACATGGGGCACAAACCCAGGACAAGCCAATGCCCTCTTGCTCCCCTTGCCTGGGCTTGAGGTCCCCTTTTCTGCTCCCTTTTCTCCTGAAGCCCGGCTGGCAGGGAGGAGCAGTAGGATGCTCTGAGCATCGGGAAGGGAATAGGGAAGTCATCGGTTACCAACCACCTAACTGAAGAAAAGGGGGAAAGCTTCGCAGCTAGTGTCCCCCCTTTCCTCAGTTTGATGGTGGTAACTGATGACCTAATGAGGTCCTTGGCTTCCCACAATCTTTTATCTTAAAAATGAAATGAAATAAAATAAAATAAAATAAAATAAAATAAAATAAAATAAAATAAAATAATAAAATAAAACTCCATTCTCTCTTAACTACCCCAGCTGTGAGAAAACTGTGAATTGAGGGCTGCAACAGAAAGTGTGAACCCTTTCCGAAGGTGCACATGTGGGGAGTACCTGAAAGAGAGGCAATTTGAGAGTGGAGGTTTTAACAGCCACCACCACCTCTTTAATTGATTAATTGACCCCCCTCTAGCTGAGAAGAGAGCCTGCTGGTGATCCTTAACAAGCTCTTGGAGAAGCAAAGAGAAACACCAGCAGATGTCCCTGACATCTTCACCGCCTGCTTCGAATAATTTTGCATTTGAGCTATTCCCATAGGACAAGACCATGTCATGCAGGAGGCATCACCACCTTTATCCTGTGTGGGAAGCACCAAAATGTATCGGGACGATCAAAGCAGGGAGGCAGATCAAGTTGTCACCTCTGCTGCACATTGTTTGAATCAAACACCGAAAAAAATAAATTACGAATTACTTACTCCGTCCTGCTTCCTATTTTGCTATGGGAGGCATGTCTGTGAAAGGATGGCAGAGTTTTCAGGTGTATTTATTTTCAGTTGTAGGAAGATACATTTCACTATACACATTCTTATGGGGGGGAAGGGAAAGAAAAAAAAAAAAAGAAAAAAAAAAAGAGAGAGAAAAAAAAGAGTGACAAACTGTCTCCCAGAGCCGGCTGCCTGCTTGCTCCCACAGCTGACTGCAATGCCTGCATTTAATTTTCTGCCCCGGCAAATCCGTTAACAGGCTAATTCCTAATAATTCTGAAAGCGTGTTCGTATTTGAAAATTTATTTCTGGGAACAGCCGCCCTAGCAGAAGTTAAACAGTGGATGCTGGCAGCCAGTGAAGAACACGATTCGAAGACATTGGGTGCAAGGCACACACACACACGCCTCATGCCACAAATGCTCATTCGCATTAAACGGTGAGAAGGAAGCAGGCTCTGAGTGGAGTTTTTTGCTTAATTGTCTTGGTTTGCTTTTGGTTTGGGGTTTTTGGTTTGGTTTGGTTTTTTTTTTTTTTTTTTGTAGGGAAGGGGATTTTGTTTTGGTTTAGGTTTTTTCTTTAAGCCTTGTTTGAATGAAACTTAGGTACCTGTAGTAGCTAACATTTTAGACCAAAGGCAAACGACACAGCAGTACAGGTCTGGGTAGTCCCATCTCTTTGGAAGATTAAATTAGGCTTAAATTCCGCGGTTCTCTCTCCGACGGGACCCCGTGGGGCGAGCTGCATCCCCAGCTTTAACCCCTTCGTTCACCCTTGAAGAAGGGCCGGGGGCTCAGGCCAAGCACCGGGTAGCTCATTCACATTTCTCAGGATGCCTGGAATAAAGACACCTGGGGGAAGGCATCCCATGAGAACAAAAGATCTCTTAGCCTAGAGAAGAGGAGGCTGAGAGGAGACCTCATTACTCTACAACTACCTGAAAGGAGGTTGTAGAGAGGAGGGAGCTGGTCTCTTCTCTCAAGTGACAGGGGACAGGACAAGAGGGAATGGCCTCAAGCTCTGCCAGGGGAGATTTAGGCTGGAGATTAGGAGGAGGTTTTTCACACAGAGGGTCATTGGGCATTGGAATAGGCTGCCCAGGGAGGTGGTTGATTCACCTTCCCTGGAGGTGTTTAAGGCACGGGTGGATGAGGTCCTGAGGGACATGGTTTAGTGTTTGATAGGAATGGTTGGACTCGATGATCCGATGGGTCTCTTCCAACCTGGTTGTTCTATGATTCTATGAAAAATAAATAGAACCGACGTAAGCGCTCAAGAGCTGTAGGTAGACGGGATTTATAGGAGAGCCCGGGCAGGCTTGGGAAGGCAAAGGCGTCAGGGGAAGGGCACGGGGAGGTCCTCGCGCTGGTCCCGCTGCCCATGCGGGAGGGATGAGACCCGGCCCGGAGTGGGGGTGGGGAGAGAAGGCAGCACCTGCCCAGCGGCGGGGCCGCCCCTTCCAGCTCCCTCCTTCGCTCCCGCCCCGGTGCCCGGGAGCCCCGGCGGGGGCTTAAAGGGGGCTCGGCGGAGGCGCTGGGGCGCGTTGTGCCGCTCCGCTCCCCTCTCTTCCTCTCCTGTCGGTCCCTCGGGATGCGGGCGTTCCCCGCGGCCATGCGGCTCGTCGCCCTTCTCGGTGGGTACCGCGGGGAGCGGCTCGGGGCGGGCGCCGAGCATCCCCTCCGACCCGCTCCCTCCTCTGTTCGCAGGCGCCTTCCTGCTCTCCGTCCCCGTGCGAGGGAGCGACGGCTCGGGTGAGTTGGCCTCCTACGCCCCCGCGGCCGCTCTCCGGCGCCGGGATGCGCCGGGAGACGCCGCCGGGAGCGGTGGGAGCCGCGGGAACGCTCGGGGGAGGCTGCGGAGGGGACGGGGGTCGGGGCGCTTCCAACGGGAGCGTCAAACTCCGTCGCGGGTCAAGAGCGTGTTTGTGAGCTGTGAAGGTGCTCCGTGCTTGCCAGCTGGAGGCTTGCGGCCGTGGAATCGATTAAAAGCTTGTAAAGTCCGCCCTGCTGTTATTTTGACCCGGAGAAGGACGAGCGTAAGGTCCCTGGCGGGCGGGGGGCTGCCTGTCCCCGCAGCTGGGGAGCGGGCTCTGCTGGAGCCGTCGGAAGAAAGACTGAAGAAATAACGCACCAGGCGGATGGAAGCAATTTGTCTGCCCCTTCCAGTGGAGCCTTTCAGCAAGGGAGGGCAGGAGCCTCCAGAGGGACGTGCTTCCGGACACCGGCCTGGCCTGCAGAAGGTGAGTGAGCTCAAGCTTTTCTGAATCAGGATTTCAGTGATTAGGAAAGCAGGATTTGTAAACCCGTTGGTCAAACTTCTAGAAACCTCTTCTGTGCAAAACTGATGTGTCAGTATGTCGTAGGAGTACTATAGCTAAAAAGAGGGTAAATGAAAATCTACTCATTGCTCTCTGTAACTACCAGAAAGGAGGTTGTGGAGAGGAGGGAGCTGGCTTCTTCTCCCAAGTGACAGGGGGCAGGACAAGAGGAGAATGACCTCAAGCTCCTCCAGGGGAGGTTTAGGCTGAACATAAGGAATTTTTCACAGAAAAGGTCATTGGGCACTGGAACAGGCTACCCAGGGAGGTGATTGATTCACCTTTCCTGGAGGTGTTTAAGGCACAGGTGGATGAGGTGCTAAGGGGCATGGTTTAGTGTTTGATAGGAATGGTTGGACTCGATGATCCGGTGGGTCTCTTCCAACCTGGTGATTCTATGATTCTACTCCAGCCCCAGTTCCTTTCTTTATTTTTTTTATTTTACAGGTGCGTTACTGATGAAGTGCCACTGGAAAGTTTTCTGTAACACTTCCTCTCGGCGTTGGAGAAGAAGTCATAATAATCTGAAGGTATCTGGAACCAGTCAGAAAAACATTAAGGGAATACTGGCAAAACAGAATATTTCTATCAGGATGTGTTTATGGATGCGAGCTGCTGTAAGATGTTGTCTCTTACCATTATTTTGAGCCTAAATTCAGCATCACTTGGTTATTGACTATAAGATTCCAGAAGGTAATAAAAGAATACTGTTTTCCCTGCAAGTTAACTGCATTTAGGCTTATAACTTCTTACGGAGATCTTAAAGGATCTTGTACCTTTCCTTACACTCCCCTCAAAGCATACAAATGCTACCGAGTTCGAGAGTTCTGGTTATCATATGTGAGACTATGTGGATGGGTGAGCATGTGAGGGTGAATAGTGACCTTAAGTAGATCAGAAAAAGGCAAGTCTCGGATTAAAATGAATGATACAACCCTACCAGAATTTTAAAGTCTCATTGCCCTTGTCCAGATCAGGATACGTGCTTAAGGTTGCACAAATTACCGTGCAGCATGTGAACATTTTTTCCAAAATATAAGCAGACATATTTCTACTACTTCTTCTCTTTCTAGTATGAGTAAGGTTTGTGGGAATATTCCTTTCATAAGATGTAAAAACAGGCTGCTTGAAGCTTCGAGATAAAAAAAGACTTCAAATCTATTTTGCCAAGAAATAATGCTAATTACAAAAAGGCTTAAGTAGCATAATAAGGATGTACTTCCATGTTTTATGACCCATAAAAGTACCTTACTCTTGGGAATCTCTGATATTTTATTTTTTTATAATAATGTACATAGAGATTTTTTTTTTCCCCTTTGCATAAGCTCTGCTTTTCAAACCAATGCATGGAAACATCAAGGTTAGGAAAGCTCAGGTTTTCGCTATGGAATTTATTTTTCTAGAGTCTTGAATTAGTAATTCCTGTCAAAAGTTAAGTGATAACTTTTTATAGGTGAATGTAACAAACAGCTGTTCAGGGTGGCAAATTGGAGTACATGGGATGAGGTGCCAGAAAGATGGCAACTGATGAAATGATTGAAAGCATGGTTATTGGATGGACATCTTGGAAGAGAAGTAAGCCTTTGCCTTTTTTTTCTTCTTTTTTAGGTTGCCAGTGATGGAAGACATTCATCCATACCTTTAAATATCGCTTAAATGATGAAGAAATACAGTTTTTGCTTTGTACTTTGTTTTTATAGTGTACCCTGGTGTAGTGTGTTTCTGTGGGACAAAAGAGTGTGTGTCTTGACAGAGTGGGATGATGGTCGTTTTATTACAGTTCTGAAGGCTTAATTTTATATCGCATACTGTAGATGTCTAGTCTTCATCAGAGTCCAGAATGGGTAGGAGTCTAGGACTGTGTCCTTTCCTGAACATTACAAGCTTATATTTCCTTCTTCCAAAAATACATGGATTTAGAGTATTGGATTACAAAAATATCCAGAGAAATGCCTCAACTGCTACTGCTCTTGCCTTCTTAAATTATGGTGATTAAAATATATGGGGTTTACCTCAGATATTCAGTCTGTATAGCTTTCTAGCAGATTCTGCTGTGGTGAAATATCTTGAATAGATTAACAAAAACAACAGTCTTCTTCAATTTTAATAGTAATATTGCATATGGAATTTGGGGGAATGATAATGCTTTGCCAGCTTACATATTAATCATGTATTTTCTAGTATACAGACCTGATTAATACATTTTCCTATTTGAAATGGACTCTTTTAGTTTTATGGATTGTATAGCTGTTGATACATTAACTAACAAGAAGGTGCAAAATATGCTGCAGGTCTGATATTGTAAGTCTTCATTTTGGTACTCAGGACTTATCATTTTGATACTGTTTCTAACATTCCCGATATTAGTCTTGGTTAAAGAATTGTTGCTTATAGAAAACTAAAATGAAATTACAGCTTTTTGATTAACAGCACCAAGTACTTCAAAGTGTGCTGATCCAGCTGAGGTATGAACTGTGAACTGCTAAAGCCCCTAGATACAGTACTTCAGCTTTTCAGTTCACACAGCAGCAGCTTGCTCCCTTCTCTCATAAGCTCTCTGTCATGCTGTAGGCAGGACTGTTGACAGTCTTTAGGCTGCCCGTGTATAGCAATCCCGTGGCTGGGCTACCACAGATCCCTGTGTTTTCATAGCCAGGGAAAACATAGCAGAATCTTTCTTTTTTCTGATCTTCTGTGCTATGGAAAATGTTAGTCTGACATATGACTGTAATTAGTAAGTACCTGGTAGTGAGGGAAATACAGATCTCCAAGTGATAAAGCATTTGTTAACTAGCCTTTTCTAATTATTGTATTTGTATGAACAGCCTGCCAAGGAATTCAGTCAAGTACAGTACATAAGAAATGACAGGAATTAAAACTAACTCTTGGCCTCTTGCACTTTTTGAGGCTGGAAAAAGTTGCAGGGTACACGGCACAAGCAGTACCGCAAGAGCAGAGATTACTAGTGATACTTATTGCAGTGGTAGCTCCAAGGCATCCAGCCTTCCAGCTGCTATTTTATTTTGATGGTCATGCTAGTTGTCATTTGATGAATATTATTTGATTAGTGCCCAGTAGCTAACATACTTGTAGAACTTCCACTAAAAGATGTTTTACCATAACACCAGTAATATAGCACTTCTGACAATGAAATTATGGAGCTTCTAGGTATGAACATGGTGATTCTGCCTGGGTTTTCAGACTTTTGTTCTTAGGGCAAATGTATAAAACTAAACACAGAGAGGATGTGAGTAGGTAAGACTAAGTCTGAAAAGAAGCTTCTTTATTTCTTAGGATACTTGAAAATCAGATTAAATCATTTTACAATGTCTTGCTAGGTAGAGAGCTCTTATTATCTCGAGACGGGAAAAATGGACAAGTATATTGTGCTTTATTTTTTCTTACTCTGGACCATGTAGAGCAGCAAAGATTTTTCACCAAGATGTAATTAGGTAGTTTAGTGTAGCTTCAGTGTAGCTCTAATGAGGATAACGTATACTTAAAACTATGTATCTATGAACATGTTTGATTAATGCAGCCAGAGTGAGCACACTTCCTTGTGCACTTCTGGCTGTAACCATTTTGCTTTTCAGTTCTAATCTCACTGAGTTTAGCAGAAGGTATGATCCTTTCCATCCGTTGATGAGGAACAATGTATGCTCCAAATACTTTCAAATACAAGGAACTTACATTGGGGTCAGTTGTTTCAACCCGCATTGGACTGTCTAAAGGTTTCCAGGGGAGACCCTGGGTCTCCCCGTAAAATTTGTGGGTTCCCTTACCCTAGGGTAAGTGTGGAAAGAGTGGTCAGGAAAGCAGGGTAAAGATGTACCACTTATTCCTGGAACTTGCTCTCCTTAGGACATAATACTATGATGTATGCACTGATACATTGGCCAACCTCTGACAGCTCTCATCCTAATATTGTGAAAATGTAATATTCCAAATGCATATAGAAAAGGTTCTTGCACCTTCTAGAGTAAAATGTGTTCTTTGGAAGTTCGCAGTAAATACCCAGTCATGGGTTGATGGTGAATTGATGTTGATCTAAGACAAACCCCCTAATTTGCTGGCTGTCAGACCAGCTGAATGTGCTGTCCTATGTAGTAGAGGTATGGTAGATAAATATCTAAGAAAATGACCTCTACATTCTTGAAAGAGCAAATTGATATGCTCTTGTAAATCAGTGTCCTACGTTGCCCACAAGCAAGCACAGCATAAGCTTAATGATGATAGTCTGAGGAGCAACTTTTAAGGGAAAAAGAAAAGAAAAGCAGAGTTCTATATGAAAAATATATGTGCTTCAGCTGAATAAATAAGTTCTGTCTTAGTGGGTGAATCTGACAAGCCTTTTAACAATGATAATGATGCAAATGTCATTTCAATTAATTGATATGAATGTTCTAGTTGTTACCCATCTCCTTGCTCCGCTAATATAGTATTACTTTTTTTACACTGGCCTCAGTAGGATTTATGACAGAGGCTAAAGGAAATGCCGCTGTCAACCTACCTCATGAATGCCACTGGAGAGAAGATTGAGTTTCCCAAGTGATTCATAGATTTCTAATAGCTGGAGAACATGAAAGTCTTTTAAGTTCTCCCTTGTAGAGTGACACCCCCTTCTGTGTTCCATCTGCCCTCAAAGATCTTCCTCTTACCCTTCTGTCTCAGCAGTAAACTTACAGATATGAATTGCTTTTCCCATTGTAACATTCTTTGGATATTATTTTATTGTTTTACTTTTGTTTGCCTGTATTTTTTACGTTTTCTGCCTTTTTCTGCTATTTCTTTCCTATAAATAATTTGAAGTGTGTTCTTTGTCATAACTGTACATATGTAAGCTCCAAAGATGTCTTTACAGATGCACTGGGACATAAGATGAGACAATGTACTTGATTTCAAATTCAGACATTTCTTTAAACTTGGAAACTACAGAGAGATTAAAAAAAAACAACCCCAAAAAACAACAAACCATTAATATTTTCAGGTCACAGGTTCTTCTTTTTTTCTTTAGCTTCCACTGCTATCACATGCTTTACAAGAGGACTTGACCTTAAGAAGGAGGCAGAAGATGTCCTTTGCCCAGCAAACTGTCCTCTATGGCAATTTTATGTCTTTGGTAATGGAGTTTATGCCTCTCTTTCCAGTGTTTGTGGAGCTGCCATACACAGGTAAGTCAGATAACTGCTAATCAATGTGTTAAGCAAGTTTATAATGTCTTGCCACACTTAAAATTTTAAGCTTTTCTGACACCGTCATAACAAAGACCTTACTGGACTTTTGGAAACATAGGAATATCATTAGGAGAAGAGAGAACACGGAAGAGAAGAACTTGCAAGCTGCCCAGCCGTTATCCAAATTCTGTTTAAGTATTCTTGAAAAAAGCTTTATTAGCTTTCTCTGAAAAGATGCAGCAGCAGATGGACTTTCACCGTAAGACTATTAGTGTTATTGGTAGACATGGAAGGATACAGTGTAAGTAGTAACTAATAAGAGAATAAAAGCAGATTCACTTTTTTACTTTCCTTTTTTCTGAAATTGTTGAATTCAGTTTAAGCTCCTATGCAGACAAACCTACGCGTGATTTTGCTGAAAACAGTCCATAGATGATTACTTTTAATTGGAGTTATGGGATTTTTGTTACAGTATTTCTTTTCTGACAGTTGCTTGCTCAGTGTTAGTCTACTTAATAACCTCTTAATTTAGACCAATATCTACATTAATTCACGCCTGTATCAAATTGAAAACTAAAGACTAGGAAGTATCCAGATAACCCATGTTAAATAGATGTCATTAGAAAAGCAATAATAATTCCACAGGGGAAGGAAAACAGGCTGGCAGGAAACTTATTTGGGTTATCTGATTCTTTATATTTGTAGGAAGGACAAAGATTTAATTACTTGTTTGCAAGGTAAATTCTCTCTTGGATCAATTTTTGCTAAGGAAATGTTGGACAAGACACTTTAGAAACAGTGAGATACTTACTTCAGGCACCTGTGGAAGCCAGACTGTCAGTCTACAGGGAGCTTTAGACTTTGATTTTTAATAATTTGAAAAAGCTTTAGGTTATTAAAGGAGTTTATTCGACTTCATCTATTAACTGTCTGTACAACATGATACTTGTTTGCTTAGACCTTTTCACAATATGCTTCCTACCTACCACAAAGCAGATTGAAAACTTTGTAAGGTGTTGTGACTCTTAAGATAGGATTGACATTTCAGCAACAGAAATTTGGATTTGACATGAAGGAAATTCTGACAATAAGGAAAGAAACTAGTTGGCCTAGGATATTATAGGAACTGTGATAAACAGTGCAGCTTCCAAAACCAGATAAACATCCAGCTGTCTAGAGAGCTAGATAACTATATTTGATCCTATAGTGAAGCAGAAGTACAGACTAGATTGTCCTGCCTGAATTTTTCCTATTTAATTTCTCATAATTCTGTAATTAAATACTACAAAAATAATTGAGACTAGATCATGCATATAATCCAAATTATTTTGGTTTCAAGAGGTAATCATAATACAAATCATTACATTGAGGTACTGCACTACATTAGAGAGCTTTTTTAATGTCTAGTTCCTATGAATGAAAACTAGGATTTGCCCTTTATAACAGAAGTAGTGCAAAAGCCCTTCAAGCATCATTGAACTTCTTAAAACTAGTTTTATTTAGCTTCTAGGTATATTCATATAGTACATATATAAACTACTGTTAAACAGAAAAATGTCATTGTCTTATCATATTTGTATATTCCAGGTAGGACTGACTACTGCTGCCCTTGTAGAAAGTATACTCTGAAAAGCTTAAGTGAAATAAAGCTTTTAAAAAGTGGAGGAATAGCTTAAATCTTTTTCTGTTGCTCAGGAATAAGAAAAGTATTTCAGAATAGTTTGATGTGATGCTGAACTATCCTAGCAGAGTATTTTTTTTATTTAAAGAAAACAAACTGAAATTTTGCAGAGAAATACTAGAATATAAAAAAGGAAAATAATTTTTCTTTATTTAACATTTATTGTTTGATACTTTAAGTGCCAAAAGATACATACTAAGCATTTTTAAATTGTATTTAGGGGGGCTATTGCTGCTATCCAGAAACTTATTTAAAATATCAATTAAAAACCTGTAACTTAGTAAGACTTCAAAAATTCAGTTTATTTTAATATTTATTTATGAATAAATTTTTAATAAATATTATTTATTTTAACTATTTTTAAAAATTGGATATAGGCATGGGTTTTGAGTAGAAATAATATCTGGAATCTCTTATATGCTATAAAAGAGACTACAACCTAAAGTAGCGGCAGGTAGAAAATTTGGGTGGTATTGTGGGGGTTTGTGTGTATTTGTTTCTAAAGCTTAAGTGCTAGCTTCAAAGATAATTGTCTCCATGTGTGTTATGGCTAGAACAGGCTTCCTTTTAACCTTTTTGTGAAAAGAACGAATGAATGTATCCATTCGGTGTCCTTTAAGTGTCTTTATGAGGATTTTTGTAAAAAAAAAAAAAAAAAAAATCAGTTCTTTACTTTTCCTAGTTTAATTACATACAAAATTTTGTGAAGGAATGTCTAGATCAAATGTCATGGGTTTTGGTTTGTTTTGTTTGTTTGGTTTTGGTTTTTTTAAGCAAAACAAATCTACACAGGAAAATTGAGATTTTTTTTTTTCTTTTTTTTTCTGAGGCAATGTTTGTATTTAGTGATGTAGGGGGTTTTTTGTTTTGTTTTGTTTAAATTTTTCTTTACTGGTTGACAAAGTTTCCTTTATTAACAGACAAAAAAGGTTTTGCTATCAAGATAATTTTCCAAAGTCACTTAATACTTTAGTGTTTTTAAATGTTACAAAAGTTTCTAGCCAATTCAACTAACTGGTAATCTTAATCCTGTGCTAGCTGGCTATTGATTGATGGTTAGAGAAGTCCCATCAAGAAAGCTAGTGGGGCACAGTTCCCCTACAACAGTGAGCTGGTGCTCTACCAGCTGCAGGAAAACAGTGAGCCCTATGCAGCAAGTCTCAAGATCTATTTTACTCCAGACATGTACTTCAGTTGAATCTCTTATTAACTTAAATAATTAGGAGCTAGTAAGAATAGAATAGTACTGAAAATGATGAAAAGCATAACAGTGAAATACTAGAATACTGAAAATGCTGAGCAATGTTCACATGATCTAGACTTTTAAATATAGTATTTAAATGAGCACATTTTTAGATCAGCATGTTTACAAGAGGAGGAGGTACAAGAAATGGAAGAAGCAGGTTTCTTTTTGGGACATGCATAGTCTTCTAAGAAAATAAAGCACAAACATTTATACACCAGTTAGTTTAAGGCAGAGACTAATAAAGACCTATGTGTAATATTGTTCCCAGCCCAGAAGCACAGGAGTCTGGGAAAACAGATTTTTCTGTAGTCAGTGCCAATCCAAATTATACATCTTGTGAAATATGCATCCCTGTTCATAAAACCTGCATCTAACAATCTGTCTCCACAGACATTGTGAGAACAAAGAGGTCTCTAACAGCAACAAAGGGATTAAAATAAGCCCACAGTTGTCATCTCTCTTACAGTAAAGATCCATATTGACAATATTTGAGTCTTCTGAATATAAGAAACCATAGTACAGCATTTTGACAAAAGACTGACTATAGGTGAAAAACCTTCTGTTTATAAGAACTGCTGGGTTTTGATGGCTACCTTTAAGATGATCACTGTTAGTCCTGCCAGCCTTTCATGCTCGGAACAGAATTTGTTACGTGAGAATTGTTCGTTGGTTTTGCTGCAGCTGATAGCAGTTATAAATACTGTTTCTAGTACTGGTATGAAAAGGATTACTGAATCTGAGGAGACACGATAGCTGTTTAATTCTCAAGTAATTTCCACACAGGCTCTGATATCCAACAATAACATACCAAAAATCTTGCTTTTCCTTGCTCTGAGTTGTGATGGTTAAGCTCTATATTGGTGTCAAGATAACTCCAAGAAGATCGTGCTAATAGTTACTTGCCATAATTTGCTGTTAATCATGATTTAACTTCATACTTTGACTTAAGAAATTTCTTCTGAATAACTGAAAAGCATCTAGTTTACAACTAGGTATGCCTGGTGTTACACTGCATGGTGAGTGCAACCTAGCTCTGTGCCTTTAGCACTGTTGTGCATCAGACCTGTGCTGCTACAATAGCTGTTGCTGTTATATAAAACACAGTCAGGCAACTATCCACTGTTTCAGGAAGTATCAGTCTTCCTGTTTTTTTGAAAGGATAGTGTAAGCATGGGTCAGTTCCCCCATCCATATACACTCCAGTTTGTGAGCGGGGTCCAAACTGAGGCCCGATTCCTTTAATTTTATATAAACTAAATAATGTTTATTCTTATGAGTAGTTCCATTACTGTGATGCAGTTATTGACAAAATGAAACACTATACAATGCATGTGAAGAATCTAGCAGAATTCAGCTATGAATAGTTCTGTATACTACAGATGAATAAGCTTTCTGCCTGTTTTAAGTTTGTTATATTTGGCTTTTTCCCTCCTGACTTTGTGTAATTACTCTCAGGAAACTGACTATGCATTTAGTATTGTTCTCTTTTTAGGCAGAAGAGTAAAAGATTTATTTGTCAGGGTAAGAATGAAGAACCTCCTACCAGGCTAGGCTGACACTATGCAGGCATGAAGAATTGAGTTAAATCTACCACTGAGTGATTAATTGGGTTAATAATCAGAAGGTCAAATGAAGGACGAGGTTCTCAGCCTGTGCAGTTCTAGTGCCAGTTCCACTGAATGGAGACTGAGCCCAATTTGGTAGTATTTAGATACTAAATAGGTGTGTAAATTTTTCCATAACTTTCCTAACAAGTCACACAGTACAACCATTTCTGATTAAAGACTGAGGTCCCAGAGCTCAAGTGTAACAAAAGCATCTAACATTACTACCAAGCTGGCTACAAAGTGACCATGAACAGATGCTGGCCCCTGAGCTACCCTAGTGTTTGCTAGAAGAATATTGACAGAGAGGTTGTCTGGCCAGAGGGATTTCTGAGCAGCTGTAGATCCCCTGGGGAACTTTGGTATAGTGCCTGCTTCTGCTGCTGAGCCTTCTTTCCTGCCAAAAGCAGTGGAGGTACAGAGGAGACAGAAGGAGCACAGCCCAGGGGCCAGAGGGTGCTGGCGGGAAACCCCTGTACTGGTGATCAAAGACAGTGAAGCAACAGTAGGAGACTGCAGTTCACGCTCTTTGGAGTGATGGAGAAAGGCAGATGATATGGAAGGAGCTTGATGTAGCTGCCAACAGGAAAGTAATATGGGAATTTAGCTGTCTTGTCCTAAGTCCCTGAGGATAACTGTTTTCATCCAAGGACCCTACAGAAAATGCCAGCTGCTATCGTAGCCAGCACTCTATTTGGAACAGGAATTTTTAGGTCGAAATTATGTCATTGGGTACCATGACAGGCCTTCAACTTTTTGCTCTCTCCTTTCTGCCGAAAAAGCAGCAAGCCTACCTGTAGACATATATGATCAGCATGATCATTAACATAAATACGTACAAAGTGAGTGTTGAGCAAACATTTTGCCCCTGGATTGCAAGACAAAAATCTGCCTAATGTGTCATTCTTTTAACAGCCTAGTTGCTGCCTCACTGCACCCTGGGCTTGAATACTTTCCTTTTAGCCACTGTTCAAATCTATTTCTCTTCACTCTTGTAACATTATTGCACAGTAAGGGAATATCTTTGTTTCATGTACAGTGTTTCATTATCTTTAAATGTGTTTTTTTTTTTCTTGCTAATTCTTACCTGACATTTAGAACTAAGCTCATTTTAGGGAATCATCTTGGCTTCTTTTCCAACTTTTTTGAGCAAGTCAACAGCTCATAAGCGTGCTGCAAATAGTGCTGTCTCTAGCCACATCTGTCATGTCTATTACAAATACTAAGAAGCAATAGAAAACTTACCCAGAGGAAAAGGATTTTTTCAGAAGGTGAAAATTTAGTAAATTTGTGTGCATTTTTGAGTGAAAAATACTATTTAGCTATAAATTACAATTTTTTTATTATTAATAGTAGTAGTGAAGCTAGGTAAGTGCAAGAAAATGGACTGACAACTCTATATAAAGTTACTATCGAGCAGTGCTGGCAGTGGCATGAAATGTAGTGAATAAGGAACTGAAATGTTTTCCTGGAAAACCTGCTGAGTTCCAGTTTAATGAAAACAGCCATGGCATGCAAGTCAATCTCTCGGAAGCAGAGAACGGTGAAAATCAAAGCAGACTATAATGACAGAAATCATTCTGAGGAAATGCATAGGCATTTCTTCACCACTTTAATACCACTGCAAATCTACTGAGGATGAATCTCATTTTTAAATTCCATCATAAACGATTGCAGAAAGGAATTTGCTGGTCTCATTTAGAATACAAAGGCAGACTGACAATGTGGTTTATTCTACTTGAGCCATATGTAAGCATGCACTCTGAGTAAGCTTGCTATAAAGAAAGTATCATAAGTGAAAATGATGGGATTGTAAAAGATGGCTTTAATAGTTGTTAATTGACCTACAGAAAGAAATGGCTAGAAAAGAGGAGTAACTTTCGTAAAGCTATATAGTTCAGCACACCACTTGCATTAAAAATAGTAGAACTATTATATGGAAATATTATCTGACTTTTGTTGAAATACAGAATCAAATGTTTTCAATAAATAGATAAGGAGCAAATAAATCTACTCCAGTTTCAGTAGAAAGCTTCCAAATTCAGAGGAGACTAGATAGAGTTGTTTGGGGTTTTTTTCCCCAGAATGATTACAAAGCAATCTAAATAAAAAAAAAATAAGCAAACTGGAACAAAACTGATCACACTATGACTAAAATAAGCTGACATAATTGCTTCCAGGAATAATTCTTAGGCTGAATTTCAATATGAATGTGTTCTTGAGTTTAATTCAACCAGCACTCAAAATTGTGAGTTCACTAGACAAAAAGAAAGGGGAAGGCATACTGAAAGCTTTTCTTGGAAACTGATTTAGGCATAGGTCATGTTTGCTGATGTAAGTCCAAAGTAGCTTCACCAAAACTGCAAACATAAACTTAAACTAGAAACTTTTCCATTTAAGCCCAAACCTTCTATTGCTGACACATTAAGACAGAGGCACTAGTGAAGGCGTGAATGCCAAAGAGAACCAGACACTGGATAAAAATAAAAATATGTTCTGATTACACTGAAATATTCTAAATACATTAATGTGTGTTCATTTTCCCAAAGATAATTTTGCCTTCCTAAATTTTCCTGTCATTTAAAAAAAAAAAAGTCTCTGATCTGATTCTTCTCTCCTTGGATTGTTGGTTTTTTGTTTTTTGTTTTTTTTATTTTTTTATTTAAGAACTCTAAAGTCCTGTTTGTATTTACCTAGTTTATAATCTGAAATCTGATTTTAAATTCATCCAGTGTAATTTGCTAAAAATCCTCCCTCCATATACTGTATACAGTATTCCTAGATGAGAAAATACCTCTGTATTTTGAAACTATGATCATGAGTTTCTAAGCTACAAGAATCATCTATAACCACAGTTCAATTAAGTAATGCAAATCACATCCATGAATGAAGAATGTATTTCGTAGCACCTCACAAAATTTATGTGGAAGCTGCCTTTGCCACAGATACCTGAAGTCCCTTTTATCAGAAATATATGCAAGATTTTCTAAACCGTGGTCTTGACTATTCTACTTCCACAATATTATAAACCAGGTTAGGCCAGGACCTCTTTTCAAGTAGGAAACCAAACAGATAAGAAAAATGAACACAAATATTCACATTACTGTGTTTAAGTAGTCTCGAAATGGTTGTCACCCACCCACAGTACTGTTCCTGCACGAGTACTACAAACCATCAAGCTTGTACTCCCTCTTAGAGAAGCTCAACATTTAATCTTGCCCTCAAAAAATGATTTTTTTTTTCCAGTAGCACTTACATAGAAAGATCTGAACAGTTCTTATGCCTATCATTGTTACTTGAGGTATCCAAATGCAAACAATCGCAACAACCTTTCTGCCTGCAAGAACAGTTATGTTCTCTTTGGGCTGTTTTTTGGCCCTGCAGTTTCCTAAATGCATACAACTAATATCCTGCTGGATATTCACTAAATCCTTAGCCCTTACGCAACAGCAAGATTTTTCTAACTAGCCATTCCTTCGTTTGATTTGGATGGCATGAGAGATCTGGTAGGCAATCTCAAAACCTGCTTGTTGAATCACAAAATCAAACTCAACAAGGGAAAAACGACACTGGCCTTCTTTAAGAACTAGACTGTGACCTCTTAAAGTCTTGTCTAGGGTCTGAGTGTTTTAGGTTCAAATCTCTTCTCAGTTTCTGAATACTTCCTCCATAGACTTTTGCTACAAGATTTTTTGTCACTTCTCTGCTTCTGAATTGGCACTTCTAGTAAAACATTAAGAGCTATAATAGCTTTACAATACTGAATATGACTTTATAAGACATTTTAATCAGTTATCTTCTTGGTATTTGTTCTGGGGCCTTTAACTATCATAATTATTAATCCATTATAACTGCATATTAAGGTTGTACTGTAGTACTGTGCTTAAACTAATGAAGATAGCTATGACTTGTTAACTGTTACCTAAGTATTCCAAATTCTGAAGCTGCAATCTGGTATGTTACTCTGTGTCATTGTCAGTGAAAATTACAGGGTTGAATTGCATGTACTGTGATATACTATTTCCAAGTTTATACTGAAAGCAGTCTAGAATCTTACATAGTTTGAATTATTAACTTGCATTTATTTATTTCATTAATTCCAGATTTCATAATTAATGTTTACTGCAAATGAATAAGAATAAGATGGTTCAGGCTCTGTTTTTATAATTACCAGTAATCTGGTGGTTGCTATTGACAATGCTTACCACTTCTGACTTCAGTCTGTAGTTGCATAACAAGATATCCTACATATCTGTTACTACTAGAAGCAGCAAGTTTTCTTTCCAGTTTTCTTAGCTTTGGTCATTTTGTAGCTAAGCTTACCAAGTTTTGGGTTAGTCATAAATATTCAGGAGGTATAGTGGGCTCAAATGTATTTTACTGGAGCTCTTTCCTTTAGGAATTGATATGTCCTTGAAATGTCGTGCTTCTGCATCAGTGCGAACACTGCCAGAATTCTGGAATTTCCTGACCTTTTTTTTTTTTATTATTTTCTTTCTTTTCTTAATTCTATGGTTCTGCAGAATAGTTTCTTTAAGAAGTATTTTCAGCAAGTTATAGCTTCTTTTAGCCTGAACACAGCTACCTGCCTATATGGCATCTTTTTCAGGAGGCTGGTGTCTAATGCACTAATAATGGTATAACTATACTACCTTGTGATTATAACGTCTGATTTATAATGATTCTTCTTGTATCTCAGGGGAGTGATCACCAATGCTGGAGGAGCTGTAAGAGTACAGACTCTCCCAGGACAGGAAAACTATCCTGCTGTAAATGCCAATGGGATCCAGTCTCAGGTGCTCGCTAGATGGGCTTCGTCTTTCTCGGTGACTCGTAGGTGGATCACACTTATTATTTTGCAAACTGTGTTTAAAATAGTTATAGAACTCAAGGAAACTTCTTCAGTGGTTCCATATGCATTAGAAAATGTGATTACTATCTGAAATGCAGTAAAAAAAAAAAATTACTTTTAACTCATTATTTTATTCTAAATTTTTATCCTTAAAATTTATTACAGCTAGATTGGAACATTCCAGAATACAGCAGAAGCTAATGCATTAAAATGGATGACGGTTATTTAGAATATAATGACATGATACCAGGCAGTTGACAGTGCAGTTCCATGTCAGTTTAAGCTGATCTAAGTCAGTACTTTGATCCTGCTCTTACAGTCCTGTCCACCCAATGCTTCCAGCCATATGTAATTTTATCCTTTTTCTAATCTTACCTGCCTTTGTGCAGGCAATAAATCTTGCTGGCCCCTTCAAAGTATTTGTGTGATGTTCCATACATATGGAACAGTGACCCTCCAAAAATAGGCTTAGGCGTGACATAGTCATTAAGCTACAGTGTGATGAAGGGTTTTTTTTTTAGAAGTTTTTGCTGTCATAATTGAGATATTGTGCCTGGCTGCAAATGGGTTATCCTGCCCTGTGTCTTGGGTGAGGTTAAACCACCCTCATAAAAATGTATACAGAAGTCTCCTAATTGTATATATTGTTGTAGTTTCAAAAATATTAAAATGTGTATGTTTTCTGGTGTATTCTTTGGATGATTGGGAAATAGACCCCTCTAATGCACTCTTATTGTTTATGTAGCTAAAAAGCCTACTGTCTCTAAGACACTAGTAATCCCTGTAGAGTCCATTGTGAATAAATAGCTAAGAACTTGGAATTATAGGTGCTTTTGGTGAGGTTATATATGAAATCCACTTCTCCAAATGAAGTCCTAAATGTATCTGCTAGAAATAATGTTTGCCAATTGGAACTGAATGACCTTTAAGGTCTCTTCCAACACAAGCCATTATATGATCCTTCAATTGGATACTCTGTAATTACTCACCAACTGCTATTGTTTCAAATGCAGAAGCTCAAAGGAAAAGTTTATTTCCTGTAAAACAAGGTGTGCAATACTGGATTGCACCAAAGATCTGTCTAGGCCCACATCCTGCTCCAAGAGTGGCTAATGGCAGATGATGATAAAATATTTTTGGAAATAGAGTGTTTTTCAAGCATTTGTTATTTCACCTAAGTACAATGAAATACAGTAAATGTATTCTTCCAATATTTTACCAGGTATCAAGAACACAGCGCTTGAAGCAGTTGGGCGATCAGTATCAACAGCACGTCCTTCTACAGGTACAGGATTTCTGTAACAAGGGAAGTCTTTTGTGATAAGATGTGCTGCAGTGCATGAATCCCTGACTAAAATGCAGCATTTCATAGGATTTGTTTGTTCTTAAGGAATAAAATCTACACAGTATCTATTTTTGCAGTGTACATTTCACCAGCAAAAAGAGAAATTATTTGCAATTAAGGAGATTGATTCTGACTTCAGTAGCGTTCATATAATTTAAGAAAAACTGGGATGAATTTAGAAAAGTAGTACAAATAACAGAAAGGAAGGAAAAGTTTCATAAGCTCATGTAATATTCATTCCTATTAGGTGACCGAGAAGACAGATAATACATTCCTTCTTATAGAACTACTGAATAGATTAGTGCTGTCAGTACTTACATAGCAGAGGTTTAGATGTTACATGAATTTTTCCAGAGAAGATGCTGCCAGTAAAAAGCTAGATCAGTTTTTATGAACGTTAGCAGTACATAAACACTGGATTTGGATCTTGCTTGTGAATAGACCATTTGCTTTACAGTCACAGTTTGCTTCTAAACCATTAAAACTGCATGCTATACAGCAGGATTGCTAATCAAGAAATGGTAGCACTTGGGGTGGTGAGCTACAGCAATCCACCCTAATTCCTATCCTTCAGTAATCAGCTAGGCAGGTGTAGAAAGGAAGCTTAAGTTGTTTCATTTGAAAACGGATGCTCTCTAAGGAACAAAGGAGTAGAAGTGCAAGTTTAATAATTGAGCTGATTGACAGTTCTTACTGCAGATAGATTGCAATGTAATTCGTGTAGCCTACACTTTTTCTGGTTCAGATCTGGCTGTTGATCTTGTTGTTCTTAAATGATCCATGTTGGTTTTTTCATTGAAGGTAAAAGACCTAAGAAGCCACTTGATAAAAAGGCTGGAAACAAAGGTAGGAACCCACAGATTTAACTTTTGCAAGGCAAAATTCTAAGGTTTACCTCGTGCTAAGTAAATCTAATTATTCTTGATATTCACAGACTGTAAAGCTGATATTGCATTTCTCATTGATGGAAGTTACAACATCGGCCAACGTAGGTTTAATTTGCAGAAAAACTTTGTTGGAAAAGTAGCTGTGATGTTGGGAATTGGAACAGAAGGGCCTCATGTTGGAGTCGTACAGGCCAGGTAGGAACAGATCTATAGAAAATATAACTGAGTGATTAATAAGAGAAGGCAGTTAATATATCACTCCCTATTTTGCAGAACAGTGTTCATTCAGTCATGGCAGATGAATAGCAAAGAGAAAGCTAACTCTGTCCAGCTATAGCACTGTTTGCTCTGTACTGCACTGAGATAAACATGTGAAATATGAACAATTTGATCATTTTCTGCTTGTGTAATACTTAGTATTTAGATAGAGAGAGAAGTTGGACCTTCCATAGCCCTTCTGCTGCTGACAGTATTGTAGCTCATCTTAGTAAAACAGCAGAAAGCACTTTACAAAGGAGAAACTGCTCTTTTTAAGAATTGTCGCAAATGGCTGTATACACGTATGTGACAAAATACTGCTCTTGCCAACATATAGGTTACTACAGATAATATTTTCAAATGGTGAATGTTCACTTTTTTCATTTTAAGGTTATTCATGGTACTATGCACATTTGAAGTCTGCAAAACAGTCTGAAAGCTACTGCAACATCCAACACATTGGTGAAAGGTTGTTTTTGAACCATAATTCAGTTTTCTAGTGCTCAGCAGTAGCAGTTTTCCAATTGCTTCTGGAACAGAGGAAGCACAAGAAAGCCTTTAACTCCTGTTCCACAAAGATTGAAGCATCTTTTACGTTAACACAGGGTTTCTCTATTGCACCTTACATCATTAAAGATTGTTCCTATCTCCTGCCTTTACACAACTGCAGAGTAGATGTCTGCATCTGATTTAATGACCTAGGCTTGCTTTTTAGTCACTAGAAGGAATGACTGCATTCATGGCTCAAACCTTCTGAACTGCTTCAGGTGCCTCCCTTAGGATGTGATGGATTCCACCCTGAAAAAATCCATTTTCTGTCCACTATAGACATCAAAGCTAGGGGAAAAGAACGCCACTCTTGCTGCCCTAGGTTTAAATACTATAAAGTGAGGAACAGTTTGTGGAGAAATTGAGTAATCACGTTAGAACCTTAAATATTCAACTCCTCTTCATTAGGAATCTTACAAGCAATAATCTTTATATTTCAAAATGCATCATTTTCACAATTATTCTGCCACGAAATTGAGCATGACTGACCAACTCTGTTTGACACAGGGTTCATTCTAGTGATCCTGATGCAGGATCTGGCCATTTATACATAGCAGCAGCTCTTTGCCCTGCAGGTGTTTATATTTCTATTCTTCGTATGGCAAAAAATAACTTAATTTTGGTTTCTACTATAAATCAAAAGAGAAATCTGGAAATATAGTATAGCTAAAATCTCTTCTTAACCAACCCAGGTAAATAACTCCTTTTGCTAAGGATTGTGAAGACTATTAAAAGTCTATTTTAGTAATTAAAAATATAGAGAATAATATATGTTACCAAGAATAAAATTATCCAAAGCATAATTTATCTTACTAATGTCGTAGTGGTATGGAAAATATTACTCTCTTACATTTTTCCACAGTGAACATCCAAAAATTGAATTCTATCTGAAAAACTTTACTGCTGCAAAAGAAGTTTTGTTTGCCATAAAGGAGCTAGGGTTTAGAGGTGGCAATTCTAATACAGGTGAGTTCATATTTCTACACAAACAAAAATTTCTTCTTTACATATTTTTATATATGTATTCATATATGGTTTTGTGCATATACTGAAGTTCTTAGGTAAAAATGTTTTAAATGCCATGTTTGTCTCAGTTATGTTCAAGATTTTTCCACTTCAACATTGCCACCTCTTATGTTTTGTTTCTAGAAGTCAGGGTTACTTAATACACAGTTAATTAGAGTTAAAGTATAAATATCACTGCCTGTGCTTGAACGTTGATCAACTTTTCACTGTTAGCTGAGTGATATCATGAGAGAAATTCATATCTAAATGGCTTAGTATTTCACAGAATCAGCTTTTTTTTTTTCTGTAATGGATTGAGTTTTGGGTTTTCTGAGGTTGGGTTGTTTTCTTTTTAACTTACAGGTTACTCAAGCTTCACTATTATCAAATTTCCTGGGACACTTTCATTTTACTCTGAATGAGACTTGTAATCATAACAGAAATCCAGTAAAATTTCATACCAGGAACTGGTCTGAAATATAATCATATTTGTTCTTAACATTCTTTTTTATGTTCAAAACTAGGGAAGGCTTTGAAGCACACTGCTCAGAAATTTTTCTCCTTGGAAACTGGAGCACGCAAAGGAATTCCCAAGATCATTGTAGTGTTCATAGATGGCTGGCCCTCAGATGATATAGAAGAAGCCGGTATAGTGGCCAGAGAATTTGGAGTTAATGTATTCATTGTATCTGTAGCGAAGCCCACAACTGAGGAGCTGGGAATGGTACAAGACATTGGCTTTGTTGACAAAGTAAGAAAGAATATTGTTATATACTTTTCAATCACGGGTATGATTCTAAAGAATTTACTTCATGCTAAAATCCTCATGAAGTAACCCTTAATATCTATGTATCTCTTCAAAAAGCCAATGAAAGTATTCCTGCTAATAAGTGATCGAAAAGAATTTAGCACTAGAAAACCTAAAGCAGTACTGAGTTTTTACCCTGCTAAAGGGTACCAAAGTGCTATTGCTGTGTCCTCCTAGTTCACAGTCATGGCCAAGTTGTTGCTCCTGGAGTTTGTAAGTACATGAAGATTCCCAGAGTAGATAATTCCTTATCGAAGGTAAGGTTAAATGTGTCTTAGGCAGTGAAATGCAGCTATGATGTCTCATCCTGATATGGCAGTCACAGAGGTGTATCTTTTGTACCTGCTTTATGGATGATTATTTGCTTGCTTGCCTCAGCACAGAAAATTGAAAAAAACCCCACATCCTAACATGCAAGCCATTCATCTTGGATGAAAAGTTTTGGATCTTGCTCTTTATGAGTTTGAGTAGGAATTCAAACACAGAACATCTGCTTTCACATGAGCTTTCTAATTTCTAGGTCTTTACTTACTCTCATAAGTCCCCGGGGTGGTTTTAGATGTCTAATTTCAAAGCTCATGAACAAAACGAAGCACTACAACTCTGCTACTTTAGGCATGGGATAGGTTCTGATCCCAGTGGTATTGCAGGCAGGTCCACCTCCCACTTATTCATAAGCACAGGAAGACCTGACCTCGGGAGACTGAGACCTGCCCTCCCTTTCTGCATTTTCATCTTAACCAGATTAGTTACCACCTTGTAGAGCTGATTTTAAATTTATCTCCTTTCTCATTTGCCTTCTACTTTACATGCATCTTATGGAAGCCAGAGGAAAATAAATTTTCCTTTTATTTACCTGGAGCTATATTTATATCCAAATGTATATCTGTGTTTATGACATAATAGATTTTAAAAATCAAGGGCTTACCAAGTTCAAAGGGAAAACAGAGTCTAATTTTCAGTAATAAGCAAAAATATAGAACTCTAAATTCTTTGGATATTCAGTAGTGTGACTTAGTACACTTTCAGAAAAAAAATCACAATTTCCAGCTGTTACAGTTATGAATAACTTTAAAGTATTTGAGGCTGAGAGGCAAGTTTACTTGACTTTATTATTGGATAAAATAAGTAAGCTGTATTCTAGCTTTCACTGTCTTCAGTTGCAGATGTATGTCCTTGATTTCTTCTTTTTTTAAAAAAAAAACAGCAAAAATGCACAAACCGTGAAAAAACAACCCACCCCAAACTCCCACCATCAGACTCCATTTCTAACCTGCCTTTGAAAGGAAATCACAGAGGTGTCTTGGTTATTATCCATATATCCACTGTGTCAGTATTCACCTGACTTTTTGTTTTCAAACAGGCTGTCTGTCGAAACAATGGCTTCTTCTCTTACCAAATGCCCACATGGTTTGGTACTACAAAATACGTGAAACCTCTGGTCCAAAAACTATGCTCACATGAGCAGCTGTTGTGTAGCAAGACATGCTACAACTCCGTCAACATTGGTTTCTTGATAGACGGCTCCAGCAGCATTGGAGACAGCAATTTCCGCCTTGTGCTTGAATTTATCAGCAATGTTGCAAAGGCTTTTGAGATCTCTGACATTGGTTCCAAGATTGCAGTTGTGCAGTTCACATATGATCAGCGTGTTGAGTTCAGCTTCACAGACTACACCACAAAAGAAAAGGTCCTCTCAGCTATGCGAAACATTCGCTACATGAGTGGTGGCACTGCTACTGGTGATGCCATTTCTTACATCACCAACCATGTGTTTGGGCCAGTGACAGATGGACCTAACAAAAATTTCCTTGTTGTTTTGACTGATGGTCAGTCCTATGACGATGTTAGAGGACCTGCTGCTGCTGCACAAAAAGCAGGTAAATGACATATCTTTAAAGGTAATGGGAGTCCACTCATCCTACCTGTGCTGCATGGTAAATGTCAAGATTTTAAACAAAGTTTACAAATACAGCCCCTGTGAATGAATCGAGTGTCCATATTTGTTTTAATTTCATGAAAATGTGAGCTCTAAGGAACTATTTTCCATTAGGATGAACAATCAACACTGAGGAGCCAGGTATAAGGGGCTCCGCAGTGTCAGCTTTTGTGTCCATTTGTGTCAGCTTAGTTAAAAATGTATACCCAGTCTTATTTTCCTGAATAGTAGAGAAACTGGTAGATTAAAAATAACGAGCCACATAGTGAAGCTCCAACCAGTGATGCCATCGAGTTTGGCAGTAGTCCTGCCCTCCATTTTTTAAGAAGGATAGAAGTAATTCTGGCAAAAAGTGCTTTTATTGGGCTGCTGATGCTTGAAAGCACTAAGCAAACACAAAAGATACAAATTGATTTTGAAAATAATTTTACAGCATTACTTGTGTTCCAAGCCTGGCATAAATGCTACATTCATGTGTGTCCCTTTAAAGTCAACTAAGATATTTGCTATTAAGATACCCCATGTTTCTTTCAGGATTCCTACTAAGACAAATATTTACATTCCTGAGATTTAGTGGCAAAATCTAATCATGCTTTTCCAATCCAGATTCCAGATTGTCACGGATGTAGAAATGGCTGGTTTTCTTGTATCCATATGCAAAATGGTCTTAACTATTTTTTTTTCTTACTGTACTATTATGTTACAGGAATAACAATCTTCTCCATCGGTGTTGCCTGGGCACCTCTGGATGATCTGAAAGACATGGCTTCTGAACCAAGAGAATCTCATACTTTCTTCACTAGAGAGTTTGCAGGATTGGAGCAGATGGTTCCTGATGTTATCAGAGGCATCTGTAAAGACTTTATGGACTCCAAACAATAAAGCAAAAATCTGCTGTTGGGTATTACTATTCTGAAACTAAAAATCATGAAACTGAAATGTCCCTCTAAAGTACAGATGTTTTATTCATACATATGTATACACACTATCATCATGCCAGGGAAGAAGGGCTACTTTTTGCTTCTGTAATCAGTCAAGGATTCTTGTGAGCTTGTTAAAAGTTGTATGTAATACTGGAATGCAGAATTTGGCCAGGTATTATTTTTAATACACATATAGTATCCCCAAGTTTAAAGCTATGCATATCGTGCACTTAAGACTATCAGGTATCAGCAGAGGAAACAATACAGCTCTGACATGTTTCCTGTCACTTGCTAGATGTCTACTTACATTAAAAATAGTATAATTTTAAATACACGAAACTATCTTCTATAAGCCTGCTGTAGCTTATGATTCTGTATCTTTTTAAGGAGGTCTCCTGATGGTGTGAAGTACTTCCAATGTTTCAGTTTTGCAAAATCCATTGTTGCCAGGCAGTTTAAGAATAAGTATTACAGATTGTAGCTAAACAGTATTTTTACTACTTGATGTTTTGCTGTCGTGAATGATACAGCTATGTGGTTGGCAAAGTTTACATCAAAAGATGTTTTACTACTACCCACACGTCTCTGTGGATCTATGTTTTTTTAGTTCTTTTGTCACAGATTTTGAAAGGTATTTAAGGCACAGCAATTCTTTTTGAGGATCCGGACGCTAAAATGTTAGCTGATACTACTGCTTCCCACACCACTGAAGTCAACGGTGGTTTTCCTAGTATAGTTGATAACCAGTTTTTTTTCCTGGCTCCTGCCTTGTACTGTCTTGATTTTGCAAGGTTGTTATTGGCTTAGAGACAGGAATCTTGGGCAAAGAGATTAAATTAGACCACACACTGGGAACCGAAACCATTCAAATCCAAAGGTACCTCACACCTTGAAACCTAACTGATTTATATCAGATTACCTGATTAGAAAAGAAGAAAGTAGGCAGTCACATAAGTGGGATTCAGTAGCTCACAGAATAACAACTTCTAATGCTAGTAAAAACATCTTTAAAGATGGGCGAGGATCTCTGATGATGGAAGAATAGTTTTCTTTAGGGGAAAAAAAAAAAAAAGCTCTAATTTGGTTACTTACCAGGTGTTGTGTTGATATTTCCATATCTACGTGCATGTGGTTAAGATAATGCACTGTATTGCTGAGTTACTCCAGGTTCCCACAATGAATAACAGATTTCAAGTATTCTTTAGAAAAGAAAGGGGTTTGCAAGTAATATATGAGGTAGAAAACAAAACAGCACTTTCCCTATCAATCTAGGGTTTCCCTTTTTTTATCCCATCCTGCTGTTGATTGTAAAATTCATAGTAGTTATGGAGTGAGCACAGAAGGGATTGTATTCATCAGGCTTTTGTTATGCATTTTTTAATAACTTATGACAGGCCATATATTACACTAAACACGAATGGCAAAGATGCCGTGTATTTTTCTATTAATTGTTAACCTTAATTTTGTTATATGTTTATAGATAAGAGTACTCAGCTCTTGCTGTATAAATTCATATACAATATCAACTTTGTGCAAAAGTTTAATTCATTTAGTTCATAAAGTTTTTATAGAAATATATATTGCAAGAAAATTGAGACTGCTGCAATTGGTTTCAATATCCTACAGTCTAAGTCTTTTTATGATGAACCTCATGTAGTATAGCTTGAGTGAATGGCATATGATGCTTCCTAACTGTCTGCATTATCTTAAATCCCAGGTTGCAAGAGAAAAAAAATCCTAAATCACCCAGGTGGCCAAGAAGGCCAATGGCATCCCAACTTGTATCAGAAATGGTGTGACCAGCAGGTCCAGGGAGGTTATTCTCCCTCTGTACTCACCACTGGTGAGGCAGCTCCTTGAATCCTGTGTTCATTTCTGGGCCCCTCACCACAAGGAGGATGTTGAGGCTCTGGAGCGAGTCCAGAGAAGAACGACGAAGCTGGTGAAGGGGCTGGAGAACAGGTCTTAGGAGGAACGGCTGAGAGAGCTGGGGTTGTTTATCCTGGAGAAGAGGAGGCTGAGAGGAGACCTCATTACTCTCTACAACTACCTGAAGGGAGGTTGTAGAGAGGAGGGAGCTGGTCTCTTCTCTCAAGTGACAGGGGACAGGACGAGAGGGAATGGCCTCAAGCTCTGCCAGGGGAGATTTAGGTTGGACATTAGGAGGAAGTTTTTCCACACAGAGGGTCATTGGGCATTGGAATAGGCTGCCCAGGGAGGTGGTTGATTCACCTTCCCTGGAGGTGTTTAAGGCACGGGTGGATGAGGTCTTGAGGGACTTGGTTTAATGTTTGATAGTAATGGTTGGACTAGAAGATCCAATGGGTCCCTTCCAACCTGGTTGTTCTATGATTCTATGAAATGTTGTAGTCACTGTTTATACTAAGTATGATGCTAGAAGAATCCGAATATAAATTGCACACCAGCTAGTAGAATCATATTTACCCTCTCATTTTGCTTTCTCTATTGCAGAGGAGGAGGCAGCTTTGCTCAGGTCATTCACTCATCGAGGAAAAAGCAGGTCTAGGTCTCTGTGACACAGAAACCTGCAGAGTTAAGTGTGGATAGGCGATAACCTGTGGGTCTAGGACAAGTCTCATGGACAACTCTCCATGGGGAGCCCTGAGTGCCTAGCAGCAAGCAGTATAGCAGGTCCCAACAGCCTTTCCCCCACTGTACACTGAGCTCCACAAAGCCCATGAACATCTGTGGGGGCTCTTGCCAGGCTCTCAGGGCTCCTTGTTTAGTGTGCTCCCCATAGTCAGCAATGTAGAGTTGTCCTGCCACAGAGAGTTGGCCCTTACCCTTATTCACAGCTTTTATCCAGCACAATTACAATGAGGAAGGAAGCGGTGGGTACAGAAAATAATTTTTAAATGTGCAGAATTTACATGGAAGCAGTATCTGTGAGCACAGCTGTGATCTGGGGAAAAAAAAATGGGATTAGATAAAAGAATTGAGACCCGGTGAGATACTGAGTTGAGGTGGAAAGGATGTGGCCTGTGCAGTAAGTAGAATGCAAGTTTGGAGGAAGAACAGCATGGTAGGAGGGTAGCAAACGTGATTTGAAGTTCTGTTTTGGGTAATAAGGTAGGTAAAGACACACTACGAGGATTCAGTTTTATACTGCTGGACCAAGCAGTAGAAAGTACACTACCAAAGCTGCAGCTAACATCAGCTGGGCACACTCTGTTTGGGACCATTGCTGGAGGGATTGGCGCTGCTGCTCAAGAATATGGCCTGCAGGGGATCCATTCTGTTCTCTAGTGAGACTGATAAAAACCTGATTGATGAAAAGCCTGGTAGGGGGCTGGACTAGATCTTCAAAAGATCTTTTTGCAATCCAAACTATTCTGCGATTCTGTGCGCTGCTTCCCTGAAAAGTACTCCTAAGGCTCAGGGGACCCCAGGTTTGCAAGATGACTGCTGATGACATATACTACTGCACAGAAAATGCAATTAC
The DNA here is from genome assembly GCA_033558105.1 of Coccyzus lansbergi. Classification (NCBI taxonomy): domain Eukaryota; kingdom Metazoa; phylum Chordata; class Aves; order Cuculiformes; family Coccyzidae; genus Coccyzus; species Coccyzus lansbergi. Next base: position 3,671,984 of record JAUMJK010000245.1, read on the forward strand.
AATTCCTTCACTCAGAAATGAGTAGTAGACTAAGCTTAGCAGTTCAGATACTTGCTGCAATTCCCAGAGCTGTTTCTGAATTTCACATAAAGCAGTAGTTAACAGAGTCCAAACCTCATCCTTCTCGGTGGAAATCCAGAGCAACCTAAATTTACATAATTCTGTTAATTTGCTGTCCTAAAAAAAATGAAGTTACTTTTTGTACCATGTTACCTACTTCTAGCGAGGGCTGCAGCCTACAGCTGGGCATTGGTTAGAACATACACCTTGGTGCTGGGATTATTCACTGCCAGAAGACACCAAATCTGCCTATTAATTTCCTGGGTGAAGTCCACTCTTAAAATATTTTATAATCAAAAGCAGCATGCAGTACGCCCTTCTCAGTTCTTGAGGATATGCTAGAAATGCTTATCTCCAGGATGAAATTCCAAGTCAAGGATTATACACAGAGAGGACATGCAACAAATTTTCATGCTTAAAATATCCTGCATGCAACTTCAGCACAAAGATATAAAGGCTGTGTCTGTACAAAGTAGCTCCCAGAGAACCTGCAGGTCATTCATTGGGAATGTTTATCCCAAGGTGCTGGCAAGGCACCAGGCTCTGCAGAGAATGCCTCCAAACCCAGGCCAGGGTCTTGGATTCAGGCTCCAAGGCACCTCAAATTTTACACTTCACACAAATCTTAGGCGTTTAGATCCTCTCTGATGATGAATCGCCTTGGATGTGCCTCTTTTGATAGAGGATGTGTTCTAGATGCACACCTGTCTGACAAGTGCTGTATATAGGAAAAGCAGGTATACAGCCCAGGGTTGAAGGTCAGTAGATTGCAGAGAAGTCTTCATACTGTCAGACCTGTGACCTGGTAGCAAAAAATCACATCCTTAAGCAGAGGGCAGGAAGAGTGGGTCTCAGAAGTCAACTTTTATTGCTGCTTGTGAAACTATTAATCAGCAAGGAACAAGAGAAAAACAAAAGTAAGACTATCTGAATATTCTTAAGAGAAAGTAAGAAGTATTTACTTTGCCTTTCAAAATCAATGTCAATAAAGAACAGCTACATAGTAAACAGCCAAAAAACATTTGCATCAAAAGCCAATGACTATAATTTTTGACAATGTATGAGATAATTTTGAGGTGGAGAGAAGGAAGAATGGGAGGGGTTTAACATATATGAAATATAATATTTTAATCTAAACAGGTTTTTGTGCCATAAATCGATTCCTACTTAGTAGTAGTAATTATTTAATTATTTCTATTCACAAATCATATTAGTGTTGTCACACGAGTCTTCTACCAAGCATGGCACTATAACATAAAAATAATGCATTTCGCTTTTCCCCTGTTCTGAAGAAGAAAAGCTGCGACAACTTTTTATACCTTGATTTTAAGCCATATTTCTAATGGGGCAACTCTCAATATCACTACCAAGCTCTACCAAGGTGACTGCTTTTAAATGCAGAGATTCTAGTTCTCTCAGCATTTTCCTTCCTTTCATTAGGGTGAAGGGTAAATCAGCTCCAGAAATCATCAAAGCAATAAAAATCAGAAAATTTCTCTGTTGCACACAAGTGCCATAGAAGGCCTGAGCACACTGTCAAAGAAGATCAACTTGTAGCGTTAACAAGCCACATGGAAACTGGAGGCTTAGATCCACAGCCTAATAAAATCAATCAGTCAAAAAAAAAAATCTTACTGATGGGCTTTTGTTTGGATATGGGAGAGTAAACATAAAGGGTTTGCTCAAGAAGCTGAAGTGGAATGTGTTTGAACAGCTTGTGATCAACTGCCAGCCAAATATGCACATCAAATACATGAAGATTTCTAGTGAACAGCTTACAATTTAAGTTTGAGTAGCTTTCCAGTTATATACGTCTATTAGCTTGCAGTATACGTTCCTTTGCCCACTTTGGCTTCAAGAGAAATTTTGCCTTTGGCTTCAGCTGAAGGAAGAATATGTCCTAAAAGTTTGCAATCTGTGTAAAGCCTTAATCTTCTCTGCTGTGAAGCACATTGCCCACTCTAAATTTAATCTCATTAGGATCAAAACTGACTTTCCTTTCAAACAATGAGGTTTGGTTAGCAAAAGTATCCTTGACCATAATCCACTTCCATTACCCAAAGGGTATTTATTGTTTTATTACTCTAAAATCTCTTTACATTTATCTGTGACAATGCACAAATGAATATTGTGTACTTATTTTTCTTTACTTCTCACCACTGGAGCAGTCTGCAAACACTGGCACAGTCAGCTGAACTCCAGCCATCCCAGAATAATGAAGGGAAACAGCGCTGCTTTAGCCCATTTGTTTACTATGGCCAAAGGAGCAGGTAGCATTGCTCCCTGGCTGCCAAGAAACCTGACCTCATGCTGAGGGCACTCTTCAAAGCCAGGTACTGTCGATTTGAATATATCCTCAGCCTCAGATTATAACTGAACCCACAGACCAATTCCTAAGACACCAGCACAAGAATCTGTATAGGTTTGTTTGGCTAGCAAATGCTAACTTATCTGACCTGAGCAGAGGTTGGAAAAGTTAAGGGCTTTACTACTTAACGACAATCAGAATATGGCAGAATGTAAGCAAAAGAATAAGAACTATTTTTCTGCCTTAGTGTGTGTGATCAGATTACAAATATGACAAACAATTCTCTGCCAGTGAACACAAGTTAGAGTCAACAAGTCAAAAGAAAAGACCAGCAAGATCTAAGAAAACTATTTCAATTAGATAGAAGACCAAAAATGAATTACTAGCTTTCTAAGTTTCAAATAAAAAAAATAAAATAAAAAACCCATTAAAATTATCTTTTTTTAATAAAAGCCAAATTCACAGTCATATAATTTCCAGAGTTCTCTGACACTTACTCTTAGGTATTTTAATAATCTACTACTACTTCAGAAAAGGATGGGAAGGCAACAGCTTCCTCCTATCTCAATATTCTAAATGAGATGAGGGACACAACTTTGTCCTGTTGAACTACTAGTTCTGGTGAAAACTTCTAGCAGTTCAGAAACAAAACAGAACCACTCTGCTCAGTATGCTAGTAGCAAATACCTCAATAAGGACTTTACTCCATAATCATCTGATTAGCTTGAGTCTAAACAGAGACTAGACTAACACACACAACTAAGAGAAAGTGACTACTAGCAGTTGACTCTGTCACCACAAATATCTGCCCCTCAAAAAAGTTTGACAGAATATAATGTCTTCACATCATGGAAATTGTCAGGTATGAGGTCACACAAATCTGAGGAAAATATTTCCAGCCTCTAAGAAATTCTTCTGTACAGCAAATGTTGCCTAAATCATCTTAAGAGAAAGTGATGCCTATTAAGACTGGCACAATCAATCACCTGAGTTATCAAAGGAAGAAGAATCAAGGCACTAATTTAGGAAACCAAAATACAGCTCCTGGTTTGCTAACAACTACCCTAGTAATGAAGTGGTATTGGAAAGCATTTTAAAACATTTACTGTCATTCAGATGCAATGGTGTTTTTAAGTAACACAAAAATACTTCAAGTAAGCAACCCAGGGGAAACCCCTGGCTACCATCCAGTCTGCTGAAAGCACCAGGCACATAACATTGAGCCATGACACAGATTTCAACAAACTGCCCCTACATGCAGGACCTTGCAAGACTTCTTCCTGTCGCAAGCATTCACGGCCACCTTCTCCCAGAACCTAATACCCCTCACCAGCTGAGCCTCAGCAGTGCCCATGCAAACAGCAGCAGCAGCGACCCCACACCCTTCCCTGTGCCTCCCCACCTGCTGCACACAGGATTTTTTTTCAAGGAGAGTAGAAAGGTTGGTTTTTTGCTCCCAGATTTTGCCAAGATTTCAGGGAAGGAAGACATAACTTCCACATAAAGCAAGAGCTCTTTATCCCCACTGATTTATGTATGACAAGAGCTTAGATGCAAGATGTCAATAATGAAACAAAAAGCTTTTTCCTCAGAAAAGCTCTCTTTCTGGAAAGAAAAAAATCCTCATATTAATTAAAAATACACACTCAACATAAGATACACCCCTTTCAAGTTATAACAGAGCAGCAGGAGAGGTAAGGCACCTGAAACAAGAGGAAAAAAATCTGCTTACAAAAGCCAATCATGCCAGTCACCAGAAAGTCACAAAGACCATACGACCCTGTTGATCAACCCTCCTTCATGACTGAAATACACATCCCTTTGGCCAACTGCTGTTCACGAGGAAACATGCAACAGCTCTCAGACTCTATCTGAAGAAATGCCCAGATGCCGTCACTCCCTCTGCTCAGCCTCTTGACTCACCAGGATCACCCAAGGCCGGTGGTCAAAGAAGCAACTGCTCCCAACAGTCCCGGGCGAGTCAAGTTGCAGGTGGAGCCAAGGGAGGAGGCCCAAGAAACACCTCAGGTATATGTAATGAACAGCATACAACACAAGCAGCTCCCCTCCTCTGCCAACACCAAAACACCTGCAGGTAGGGAGATAGCAACGTCTCTCCCCGCTGTCGCTGGACTCTGCAGCTCCACTGTGCAGCCATTATTGCCTTCTCAAGGTGGCATGGCCAGGTGAGCCTCATCAGCTCCACCCCACCCTCAGAAGGTGAGCCACAAGCCTCTGTGCACTCAGCTTATAGTCATCCTCTCAAGAGTTCAAGTGGACATACATTTCTGTAGATCCTGCATGGATTCACCACCTTGTGTTTATACAAGATACTCTTTCTTCCTACAGGTTTCCCAAAGCCTCTTGATCTTTCAGGAAGGGCAGAGTTAGACAGAAGATGGGAGAAGTTAGCAAGCCAGTTAGCACTGATGAATACTTAAGACTGAACAGAATTAAAACCCCTTAAAAATATTATCAAAGTGTTCAGTTGGAAAAGGCTCCTCTTCAAGTTACACTGAAAACTGATTAAAAACATTTGCTTTGCATATCTGATCCTATTATTTTTTGTCACCAGCAATTTTTGTCACTAGAGCAACAAATTGCTCCCTTATGGTGGTCACAGGTCAAAGAGTGTCCAATACGTCCAAATCAAAGACATCCAAAAAGCAAATACTTCATGATCACCAAGTGAGAAATTCACTCCAAGGCACACAATACTCTGAGGCAGAATGGAGCTTTTCACCTCACAAGGTTATAAATCTCACCCCGTACCTTTTGTGATAGAAATGAGCGATTATACAAGTCACATAATTAAGCTAACATTATCTTAATTCCTACTTGAAACCCCACCATTTTTCAAAGGATTAGTGCAATTTGTGAAGAAAAGGCAATATTTGAATTTAGCTAAACTAGATACAACTCCCAAAATATTTGAATTTAAAAGAAGCAACCTTTAACCACACAGGTTAACACTTGGACTTGATCTTACAGGAATTTCGCAGTGTAAACAATTCTATGACTAAATTCCTACCTATAGTTTGTTTTACAAATACATACAAATTCACAGCACTGATCCTTTAGTTCAGATTTTAATTCTGTAATAAATTAATTTGAATCATTTAAATGAGAACATCAAAAGTATCTAAGCACCGTTAAGACTGAAGCAGCAGAACACTATAGCTGTTTTCAGTTACACGGAGAACATCTATGTATGTTGTTTATGTAGAAGATACTAAGCAGTTAAAGTTGCTTCTTGCTATTTGTTAAAGGTCAATAGCTAAGAGTCCCAATGCAGAACAAAGTTGAGCCACATGCTTGTAGTAATCAGCCCTCTCTCATCCAGTTGAAAGGACATGCTAGACATTTAGCATTACTCTGGCAACATTACATTACAGTACTACATACAACCAAAGCAACAGTTCCTCTACTACTAGATTTAAAAGCCCTGCTTAAAAGCACTGCTCCTAGATGCTGTAGGTGCACTAGGATGACTAAAGGTGGCCAGTTGTTGGTGTCCTGTTATTCTGCTCCAGGAGAACTAGACCAAACCAGCTGAACACTGAACATGGCCTTCCTAGAGGAAATATTATCAATAACAAATTCAAGATGTGTGGGAATTAATAACTAGAAAACTGTCTCCTAATAAGATTCTAGATCACACCCCTCCCCCCAAAAAAGGAAAAAAAAATCTGACTTCATTGCCATGTGTTTAATCTGATGTGCATCTAAAGAAATTAAACTACAGCTATTTTTAAAGTACTCATTAACAACTTCCAGCTTACCATTTCCAGAAGAGACTTTTACAGAAGTCAGAGGTTCAGCAATTGTTGAAAACAAGTGTCTTACAACCTCCACTACTGCCTTTTCATTTCTAGGAACCTCAAAGCTAAATTAAGTTCCTCAAACTCTACAAATATCCAAAAAAGTAAGTATTTTGTTGCTACACGTGCATTTTCAGAAAGTCTATGTGACTTCTCTTGTGAGGGTCATAAAGATATCAAGGTAGGAGACTAAAGAGACTAAAAGCATGTTGTTTCCCACTATTAAGTCAGTTGAAATTTGGTTCTGTATTGAAACTGGAAAACAATGCAATGTATTTTTATGACATTTATAATGTTTTGTAGCTTAAAACTTTATTTTTTAAAATCTATTAATATAAGCCATTTAGTTTGCTGGTAACTCAAGGATGATGCCTTTATTCATGCTCACCTCAGATGAAGAATTTAAAAACAATTCCAGAGCCTTTTGGTTTTACTAATTTTGTTTCTTTTTAAGAAGTCCTTAAGAATAAATACATATATAGGCACACACACTCCATAGTGAAACTAAACACAACTAAAACGTAGTCAATCATGTTTTCATATCATGTAGCCTTATCTGGAAGGAAAAAGATTATGCTTATTTTCCCAGCAGGATTTATGTAGACTACGCCTTACCTGTGTGTTTAGACTCCTTGCAAAAGTACCAGTTGCTCAACTGGGATGGATTTGTTAGACACACCTTTTATAATGATACAACTAGAAGGAAGAACAGTAAGGACTGTGTGACCAAGAAGCTTTCTAATGATTTGAGAGAAGTGCTAGGGAAGCACACAATAACAAGAGTATGCCAGGACAGAATGCGATATCAGTTTTAAAATGGATCAGTTAACATAGCACAGGAGAAATGGACCACCTCTGATGATCTATGTTCAAGCCCAGAGTTTTCCCCACTAGGAAAATCTACTCATTATCTCCTGGCAAGTAAATTCTTCCTTAGGATTTCTAAACTATGGAAGGCTCTTGATTAGGGCTTGTTACACCCTTTTCCAGATATATTTGATATTTCTGTAGATAAGACGCTGGCATAGAGTCATCATGCATCTGTTTAAAACAGTTCCTACTCTAAAAAACAAGATGTGGGGTGATTCACATTCCATTCCATCAATCATATCCTAAACGCTAGAGGTATTACCGAACACATCTAGATATCATATATAAAAGTCCTTTGGATCCTACTTAGAAAGGAGAAGTAAATCAGTCCTTTCTTAACTTAAAGGTTTTTTGCTAAATGAAAACATTTATTCCAGCACTGTCATTCCATGCCTGCCCTGCAATACTACAGCTCTTCTGTTCATAAAGCAAACAAACAAAAGGTTTAGCACATTATATCCCACAGTAAACTAAGACTGCATTATAGTCAGTACTCAGTAAGTGAAACCACACTACAGTATTTGATCCACTATGCAATGGTAGAACTAAGATGACTGTTAAAATTTCAATTAAGGAAACTTAAGCAAATATTTTTGTTTTTACCATTTCAAGTTTAATACAATTAAAAAAAGTAAATGTTATGCATGGCAATGTTTATTAAACAATCACATTTCATTTAAGCATTAAAATGCAGCAGTCTGGAAAAGCTGCCAGAAACAATGTTTGGCTTCAGAAAAGGCGATTATGAAATTACTTCCAATAAAATTCAAATACTCTCTTGTCTGTTGATTAGTTGAATGCTTTAGAGTGGAAGAAACAAAAAGTGCAAAACAGCTGAATGTTACTTTGAAAGGTAAAGTCTTAGTGTCCTACAAGCAATTACTGAAAGGCCTCACCTTAGTCTTCATGATAAAGGACAAAATTTTCCAATTTCTATACAATTATAATTTACTATAACATTTCAAACAACGTAACATTATTACTAAAACAAAATCAATTTCAGAACATAACTTCAGTATTCTGCCTACCATGAGCACCTTTTTTCTTTTTTTTCCTTTAAATCTAATTTGCTTGACATGAGATGGCATGAGATACATTCTCATTGCAAAACTGGAAACTTACATGGAACAATACAGTTACAACCACTTATAGGAACATGTTTCAGCTTATATCTAAGCGTACTACTTTCACATGACAAATCTAAGATTCACATTGTGGTATTTTGGTTCTGCTGATAAGCTTTCAAGGAGTAATTCAGCAGAGAGTAGTTAAATATTGACCTGTAACCTAGCCTTCTGCAAAACAATTGCCCCTTCCGTGCATCAGCTTCGATGGAGGACTTGTAAAGAAGTGAAAAAAGGTTAACAGGTATATGACATATTAGCAGATTTTAATAATTTAAATTTTTTTTTTTTTTTAAATTCAACACAATGATTCAGTGCCAGTTTGGAACAAAGCCAATACCCTTCTGGCACCTAAATCACTTGTGAATTGCTCCGTATACAGTGATAGTGAAAACTGTGTGATTATCACCTTGTAAAGGCTCTCAATACACTAGCAACCCTCAATTTGTTCTTGTAAGAGCTTTTAAAAAATTGTGGAAACATGTTCTTATATGTGAGTAATGCTGCTTGAAATCTAACAGTTGGTTGACATCCAGACAAATCTTACAATTTTCCAAAAGCAAAGCAGCTTATAAGCATAATAAACAAATGGCTATTTTGCTAAAGTTTAGACCTAATTTAGTAATTTGTAGAATGACACTTTCAAACTGTGCAACACAAAATAATGTAGCCAACAGTAACATACAGGTACACCATTTAATATTTATTATATGCATTTTATATACATTATTTTTCAACAGCTGTAGTTTTGCTATGTGGTACAATCTTAAAAATTTGCTGATTCATAGTTTGTAAAACAGAAACCTTACAAAACTCATCAAAACTCGCAAACTGATCAGAAAAGTTTTGTGGAAGACTAGAAAAAATACTTTATTTTATTAATCATGCATTACACAAACGAAATCTTTAGTTACACCATAAACTGAAGCACATCTGAAAATAAAATAAAAGCAGGGAATAACTAGTCAAAACACAGCAGATTTATGAATCTTGAAACAACTACTTTTGTACTCTATTTGAAACACAAATAAAAATATTTTTCACTCCAAAAGTTCTGAAACAAGATTGTTTTTTGGAATCAACTCCACTTCAGGTACTTAACCAGAAGAAAAAGAAATTCTTGGTTCGCAACTTTAGAAATATCAAATATCCCGTTTTCTCATCTATTTTAGACTGTTCAGAGTGTGCCATAATAGATATACAGGGCCCTTTAACACACTACATAAAAGGATATAAAGATCAACAAAAAGTGAAATAAATAACAATAGGCCATTAGCAAGATGGGTAATCCTTGATAAATAAACTCGTAAATACAGTAAGATGTACAAAATATCACATAGTGATAGGATGCCAAGATTAATTTTTTTTTTTTTTTAAAGAGTTCATTCGGGGGTGTTAACCCCTCTGTGTTTCATTTGAACACATTTTACAGTCCTTTATTTATGAAGACAGTTATGCAATGATGATGAATTAGCATCCTTATACAAGGACTTAGCTGAGCTGTATTAGGCAAAAGAAGGGAAGAGTGTGGTTACACGGCAGCGGGTCAGTGAGATCTCTGTGTTTTAGGGTTCTATAATGCAGAAAAACATTATCAATACAATCTTGAGCACTGTTGTGACAGGCTAAATATATAAAAAGACTTATAAAAACTAGAATTTTATCCAAACATTTTGTGCAACTAATGCTAAAATATTTTAAGTTAAATTTTCTTTTCTTTAAAGCAAAATAAAAGTTTAAAAGGGGAATCTGTGGCATTCAACTGATAAACAGAAGATTACTAAGAGATGAAAAGAAAGCTACTCTTGGAGCTCACTTCCCTCCACAAGAGCACCACATTCCTAACCCTAAGGCAGCACACAGAGTCCAAAGTAAGTGTCTTTTGTAAGATCAGACTCCATGTTTGCTTAAAGACACCTAAAGAACAGACATACGCTCAGTTCATATCCAGTCAAGGCTACAAATACTGGTTTATTTTTTTTTTTTTATTTCTCCCTACCCCCCAAATACAGTAATTACAGTTAAATGAATGAGCCTGACATTGTTCAAGATGTGGTGACTTTTCACCAACCTCTACCTGCCCGACAATAAGAGCCTTCACCCAGGCAGATAAGATGTAGTGTCTTATTGGTAACCTTATAATTGATGGCAGTGACGCATTCCCTCTTTTTTGTCCAAACAGACCTGCTGTTATGATGCAGGTTTGTTCTGCTATGTCACACAAATACTTTGGCAAGGGCATCAGCTCCTGCACTGGCAATATATGCTTTTGATGGATGAAATGCTACATCATAAATTGATTCATCCAGCTTTTTCCTATGAGCTGTTATTTCTTGCACACATGTCTTGCTGTCCAAATTCCATAACCTAATGGAACAATCATGGCCTGTTTAGGAAAAAAAAAAATTAAAGAAAGAACAAAAGACAGTTAGATGTGTCAGACATTTAAGTGCATCATAGATGCAAAATTTATAGAACACACAGAAGATGAAAAAAATGCTTACTTCCAGACATTAAATAGATTCCATTAGGATCTACAGCTAGACTTGTGACAGCATCCAAGTGAGCAACCATAGAATGGATCATTTTACCTAAAAGCAATACCAACAGTGAATTCCATGTGAAGTATTGTTTCTTATAAAAATAACATTCCTGTTCAATGTTATCTAGAATAACATGTTTATTTAGATTACAATAATATCTGAATAATACAATTTTATTAGAAAATTCTATTGCATAAACATAATTGGCACAAAATTCTCAAAAAAGCACTCCCATCACAAGCATGTTTTATCCATCTGGCATTTTACTGGTAGCAATGAAAATGAAGACCAATACTAAATTGACTGGGTGACAACCAGAATTTTAAGTCCCTTAGGTGTCCCAATACCTGCCCTAGTTGGACAAAGCATTTGCAAATCTTTGTAAAAAGTGACTTATTGAGTCATATCAAAGGTCCATTTTTCTCTGTCTTTGCTAAAAGAGAGACCGGGGTGATAAACCAGGGAATAAAATAAAAACAAGGCAACTATAAGTGATACTTAACCAGAATACTCTCAGATCCTAACAACTAACGGTTAAAGTACGGCACAAACCAGAGGTATTACCTCCTGCATTCAACTACTTATACTGCACCTCTTTTCTGTGACCTCCATTCTCAGACCTTTAATAACTTCATTTAGCATCTTATGATGCTTTTTGGAAGGAATTCCAAAACATTTAACAGTGCATTATAAAGAACAACAACCTCTTTCTGTTTTGAATCTCTTGCTGTTGAGGCTTATCAACTGAACCTCAGTTCATGTTGAAAAGAGAGCAAATAAATCCCTTTAAGACCACAATCAGCATAAAGAAGGTATGTTATCTTTGCCTAGTTGGCAAAGTTGTCTTCCTGAGTCATAGAGTCCCTAGGTTGGAAAACACCTTTGAGATCTTCAAGCCCAACCTTACCTGTTTACGACTAAATTTTAGCCCTAAGTAATTCCTGAAGAATCTCAGCCTCTTACCAAGATTCTTGCTGAAGAAGTTAAAAGCTACTGAAGGTCCCCAATAATCTTTTTAACAATTCTCTGACATTTTCATTTGGCTATGTCCCTTTTGAGACAATGGAGACTGCAATAATACAAAGTATGCACACAGATTCATCAAGAATCCATACAAAGGTATTAATTTTTTTGTTTGTTTGTTTATTCCTTTCATTCTTCCTAACACTCATTTTGCTGTTCAGATTGCTAAGCACTAAACTGACATTTTCATTCAACCTCTTCTTACAACTCCATAGTTTTACCTTGAGTAAGAACAGTCAGCCCAGTGACTGTTATTTTATATTATAAAGTTTATTTATCCTTACATAAATTGTTTCACAGTTATGCACATGGAATTTAATTTGCCTGCTCATAAGTCTAGTAAGATCTTTAGTTCTTCCTCGTCAGCCTTTAGTTATAACACCCTGAATTAATCAATGTCAGCAAACTATGAACATACTATCCTTGTCCAGACAATTAATATTATGTTGAACTACTGCTGATCCCTTCAGGATCTGGTAATTTTCTGTTTCACAAAGTGACTGTTTATTATACCTCTACCTTCTGTTTCCCATCTTGTTCTTCCCATCTTTCTCTACTTGTTTTGAGGTAGTATTTTCTGACTGCTGAAGTCACAATTGCAATGATATCACTATGTCATAGAAAACTTACCAAATAGGTTTAATCTTACAAATACCAAAAGTTCTTCTGTGTGAAACTGCATCACTACTAAGTTTTCTACACTGATTCTCCATATATGTATAGTGGTTTACTTCAAACGTATTCACAGAGACAAGTTATCTTTTATCCTTACCCGTTTTGTTGTCAAAAAATTTGATATGTCTATCTTCATGTGCTGTAATGGTTACAGGAAGTGTGGGATGACTTACTACCTTGTTAATATGATTATTTGATTGTACACCTGAAAACAAAAAGAAAAATATCACCTGCCTTAAAGAACAGATTAAAATTAAAATGAGAATATTTTAGTATTACAATTAAGCTTACCTAACTAATATTTTATAAATAACATTTTAGGAAAAGTATCAATTAATCTCCTAAGAAATAAATATTAGCTTCTTGTTTTACAGGGGGTAAGCCAGGCAGACTCTAGCCAATGTACCATAAGGTTAAAGGTTTATATACATGAAAATTTCTTGAAAGAGCTAGCAAATAATCAAAGCAAGTACTGCAGGGCAACTCTTACCAAGTAGAAACAAACTGTGGTACATGTTTAGGACAGACCTCTTAAAACGCGCACATCAAAAAAAGATTTTGCTCAGGGGAAAAAAAAGTGAAATCTAAATAACTGAAATCAACCTAACCTACTAGATTGCTATCTTATTTCAACTTAAAAGAAACAATTCTCTCTACTAAATACTTTAACCTGATGTGGCAGTGTTCTAAGGCTTGTTCTCTTATGTTCTGTGCTTAATTCTTGCTGATTCCATTTAAGAATGTCTCTTCAAACTAGGAAAGGTGTTTCTCCAATTAATGTTCTTTCTCACCATCAATTCCAGTTTTTGCACAAGTTACCAAGACTAAAGCTTTTGTAGAGATTTATAGCCTGTGTTGAAGACTTTATATAACCTATTTAATACTGTAAGTATAATCACTAAATAAACTGGACTACTGGAAGAGGAGAAGGAAATTCTCCTTATTATTTCATTTAAAAAAAAAAAAATCAGAGACTGGAGGTTCTCCTTATAGAACATTTTTATACTTTCAAGAAAAGGCTCCTCTATCTGGAGTTTCATCAGATAGATAGAGTTCTTAAAGAGCTACATCTTTGTAGTATCTTATTTGTAGTAATTTGTAGTAACAGAATTTCTAATACTGTAAGTTCCACAGGAGAAAGTGCTTAATCACAATCTGTGCAGAATTCTACACTGAACTAATACACAGCTTAATTCACTTATCTTAGTATCTCCCATGTAAAGTGTATATGTAACAGTATTTGAATACACAATTCAGACAACTCAATCTTAAGAAACCTTAGCTTAGAGAACAAAAATTGACTCTAACTGCTTTCAAATCCTACCAAGGAACATTCTTTCCCATCATGTCACTTCAAGCTTCTAATCAACTTTCAAATCACATGATGCAGGAGAAGAGCAAAACCTTTTCACTTAATACACCCTATAATAAAACTTGGATAAAGTTACCTCATCCAAGATGGATACTTAATACAGAAGAGCTTTACTTACCAGATTCTATTTGTGATGAAAGCATTACCACTGACTGGGATGTTTCTAAATCATAGATGACGGTGCTGCCAGTGTTAAAAGATGCCACCATATGAGCAGGGTCACAACCTATAAAGTCAACTGATGTAGGCATTCCATGTTCTAGAAAGGGAAAAAAATGTCTTTAAAGAGAATGAAAACACTTTATAATAATCTTGACACTCTGATCATTCAGTTTGTTTTATACTGTCACCTTAAAGAAAAAATTAGCTTCCTTTTTTTAGAGTAATGCTACAGCACCAGGATTACTTTATTATAATACCTTTTGCCTTTAGTCCTGTTATCTTGCTTTGATAAGTGAAGGTGAGGAATGGTTTAGGTTGGAAGGGACCTTAAAGGTCATACAGTTCAAACCCCCCCATCCTGGGCAAGAAGAGAGATCAGGCTGCTCAAAGCCCCATCCAACCTGGCTTTAAACACCTCCAGGGACGGGACATAGACATACATGACTTCTCTGGACAATCTGTGCCAGTGCCTCACCACTCTCACAGTAAAAAAGGTTCTTCCTAATATCTAATCTAAATCTACCCTCTTTAAGGTTAAAACCATTAGTCCTCACCCTATCCCTATACTAATGAAGAGCCCCTCCCCAGCTTTCCTGTAGCTGCCTCTAAGTACTGGAAGACTGTTTTAAAGTTTCCCTGGAGCCTTTTTTTCTCTAGGCTAAGCAAGTCAAATACTCTCAGCTTGCTGCATGATGAGCCTAGATGCAGAATCAGCTGCCTCAAAACAGATTTTCAAAACCACTTCAAAAAAACTTACCTTTCTCTCCATTGTAAGTGCAAATACAGGGCATTTTTTCTGGTGGGTTCCATAATCTAATAGTGCCATCTGCTGAACAAGACAGTAAGTGATTCTTTACACCACTGTAAGAAAGACCCCAGACTGCATCTGTGTGAGCAACTAATGTGCCAGCTAGAACGTTTGGCTCTGGAAAAAAAAAACCAGAAGTTCAGAAATTAAACATTTTAGTGACAAAACATTAATAAGTATTTCTTCTTTAACATAAACAACCAGTTTCTCAAAAAAACACCCAAACCCCAAAACCCCAACAAATAAATGCACAACAAAAAAAGAAAAAAAGAAAAAACAAAACTAACCATCCAAACAAACCAAACAAAAAAAAACCCTCATCCTTCAACTTTGTGCAGTTTTCCAGAATGATATATGGTTGTTACAACCTCTTCTGAGGTACTTGCTTCTTCCCTCCAAATCACCATGTTAAAGATGTTTGGTCACAGTCCGTTCTCTGCACTAGGTGCAAAAATGCCCAACAATCGGTTTTCCATCTAAACTTTGATACCTAGTGCTGTTCTAACTCAGCCTACTCAGCTGACAAAGTGGCATGCTCTAAAGCTGTCAAGCATCCTAATAATTAAGACAGTTTCTGACATGGAGCAGGTAAACACATTCTTATTTTCTCCTCCTTGGTACTTTACAGTTTTTCTTTTATACAGGGGTTTTTAATCAATTCTCTACTAGGTTTCAAGTAGAGAAGTGATAGAAAAAGATAAATGGAAAATAGTTAAGCCAGATGAATCACTAAAATGTAGTTTTTCAAAGACTTAAAATCAAGTTCATTTTGCAATACAAAACCCTGCCAACAAGATTTAGGAAGTAAAAACATCCCATCAAAGCTTTCTTTTAAAAATAACTGTCACTTGCATAGAAGCACTTCTGTCTGAGTTCCATGAAAATTATACCAAACCATACTACCTGCATTAACTGGAGCTTTTTCAGTGATTTGACTATATCCGAATAAAGTTCTAGCAGAGAGGTAGAATTTGAGCTGCATATTGATTTTAAGAAACAGGGTGTAGTAATTTTCCTGAATTGGTGCAAGAGCACTGCTTCCCACCCTTCCCCATCTCACTGCCACAAATTACGTAGCCTGAGTGTTGCAGTAGTTTACTCATCACATTAACAAGAGAGAGAAGAAATCTTGACCCAGTCCCAAAGTGGTAAGCACGCTTAAAAAGTAAGTTCTGATTAACTTTTTTCTTTACCCTTCAAACTGCAAAAGTACAAATCTTCCTATTACAGTTCTATACAAAGTATGCTACCAATGCAAGTGGGAATACATATTTTTTTACAACATACAAAATGTAAAAACTTAGTCAATAAATGGCAGTTAAATGTCACAAAAGCTCTAGAAAACAACATGAAGCAGAAAATTCATGTTGAAGACAACAGTTGTAAGTTATCTTTTAAGAGATATTTACCATAGGTATCATATGGATCCACATTAGGGCTAGGCATGTTCCACCACTGGATGGTTGCATCAATACCACCACTGAAACATTGTTCTCCATTGGAACTAATGGCCAACGATAATACAGGTCCACTATCGGGAAAGAGAGAAAAAGATACTGTCTACAGGTTAGAAGAGAAAATTTGGCTATCTACTTAAAAGAAAAAAAAAAAAAGGGTATTTTTAAACTAACTAAACCAAACTCCGACGAAGCAATTCTCTTAACATCTTTTTTTTAAGTTTCAGAAAGCGATATCGACTTATATTAAAATATTCCTAACAAATTAACTAAAACAACGCAAATTCAAGCAATTCAAAGACCATCATCCTAATTGTCAGAAGCAACAGTAGCTACACCTACAATGAGTTTTTTTACAGTGCAACTAACAGCTAGCTGTGCTGAAAGAGGTGGTTGTAGCCTCCCCAACTCAGCTATTTCTTGTCTGTTTTAGGAACTGACGCATGCCCCAAGTAAAGTAATTCAGAAAAATGATCCCAGAAAGAGAACTTTTTGACCAAGGTTAGATTTTTACTGGTTTGATTTTGGCCTGTTTGCTGTGGGTACAAGCTGTATCCCAAGGATGCAGCAGGTAGTCTGGATACAGTACTAAGTCAGGTTTAACTGTATTGTAAAACCACATCCCCAAAATTAAATGCCTGGCTCATTTGACAGGCAATGTTCAAGATGTAAGGAGTTGACTGGTTGCTTAAGTGCAGACAAGCAAACTAGAATTACATATTTGAAGTGTGAAGTGAAAAGGAAGACTTACTGGTTAAACCCATCTACATATTTGGCAATACAAAGAATGAAGATGGGCTGAAAGGAAATCTTGTGCAAAGCCTGTCTTAGGAGAAAAGCAATAAAATTACCTTATTACCAGTCTCATTACAAGTCACAGGGTGGGGATTGGTTCTGTATGAAAACCTCCCCAAATCTTTCCTTCTGGTATTCAGTAACAAAAGCCCAAATAAAAGCCCAAACTTTGACAGAGAAAGAGATCTGAAGGAGAATTCAGCTGATCAGTGATTCTCTACCACTAGAAAGAACACCTATATTTAAACATGAGGACACAGGCATCCAGCCCTAGGGAAGAATGCTTTAAGCTTTAGTTAATAAGCATAAGAGTACCACATTACATTTTATCAAGTAAGTGGCGTAAGGGAAGGAGGAGTGTGATGACAGTACGTGTACAGTTCCTAAGAGAAACTCCTAATTTTACTTTGGTTTCTGTCGAGGCCAGCAAAGTGTTATTCACATACATGTTTAAAGAGTTCTTGTGAAGCCTACTTGCTACCTGGATTGGAGACTGGATCTTTAGTTATAAAAGCAAAGTACGCTCAAATTACTGTAACTGTGTATTTTTATTTTGCCTTCTTATTGGAAGGAAGCAGAATTCAAAATTAGCAAATAGAACTCAGGCAGTAATAAAGGAGTTAATACAAGTCGAAAAATCACTAGGAGCTTTACAAGTCCCAGGCACAACCTGTAAGTTTTACTAATATTGTTCAATTCAGGTTAGCTTATTGTCACCACCTGCCAAAAAAAAGACCTTTTCTTACTTCAGACCAGCTTGTGCAATCTGCTTTCCCAAGATCTTTGGTTGGATCACAATCAGAAATGAGAATATTTGTTGTGGTATGTAACAAACCACCATATGCACACAAAGCAGGCAAGCCTGAGATGGGAAAGGAGGAATCCTAAGTTGACACTGCAAGAGACTGACTGTAGCTATAAGAATTTTACTCAGATATTAATTAACTTTTTGATTACAACAATTAGCTTACTGATTTCTAGGTTCCTTCAGCCTTAAGAGGCAGATGTATGAATTTATAACCATGTCCTTTCAAATATTACTACTTTGGCTTACACTGGCAATGAAACTTTATCTCTATTTTAATTCAAGTCCCTAAAAAAAATAAATAAATTCAGAACTCTCGTAGTCACTTGCTTGACGTCCTGATTTTTCACTCATTGAATCCACATACAGTGGGGGGGGGGGGTTGATCCTGATAATTGCATCTGTACTTTTAATTTCTCAGATCTGTATCTTAAGATTACTTTTAACACTAAGAAATTCTACCTTATTTATCCTTTCCATTTATTATACACAAAATCCACGGTCCAAGACATGGGCATCACTCAGGTCATTTTATTATCTTCCACAGTCTGTCCTTTTCATTGCAATTAACCACATTTGCCACTGTTTTATCAATTGTGCAATTCATGACAGGGGCTCAGTATTTACTTGCTTTACAAAGTGTAATGGACCTTGTCTATATGATGCAAAAACACAACACATTTTGGCTTTTAAACTGAAGTGTATTACAAATCCACAAGACAATATATCGATCAGGAATTACATCACACACTTACATGTGGGCCCTAAATGTGTAGATGGGTTCTACATCTAAAGAGGCACTCCTGAAAGAGAAAGGAAGACTTATTACACTGAGAGAAATCTCTACTGATAAACTCTGAAAACATGAGTTTAATCAATTGCAAAGGCATTTAGAACACCATTGATGTTTTGTAAAAACCCATATACTTGCTTTTTGGCAGGAACCGTTTTCTGCAAATTCCAAAGTTTTAGAGTATGGTCCTCAGAGGCTGTAACCAGCACAGGCTCCACAGGATGAAAAGCTAACGCCCGCACTCCATCAAAATGACTGCGTAGCGTATACTTAGGGTTCCACGTCTTTCGGAAGGCATCTTTATTAGCCGGCAGCTTAAAAATAAAAAAGAGGAGTAATTTTAGCTGGGGTTTAAAGAAAAAAACCCCATTCATCTCCCTGTGTTTTATCTAAACACACTATTTTTTCATTCAGTTAATACATATTCAATCTTAAGTTTGCATTCATCTATTTATCTGTCTATACACATTTAGAACTCCCTCTCTCACATGCAAGGCAGTCTGCAATTTTTTCTATTAAAATAGTTTCTTTTGACCAAAAGAGGAATGACGTACAATGATGAATACATAGACATAAACCCCCAACTTTAAGAAATTGGTTTTAATGCTTTTATGCAATGATACTTTAATTCTTCTTCCCTGAATAAAGGTGAAAGTTTCATTGCTTATGTTCTTTGCATCCAAGGAAGAGGTTACAGCTGTCAAAAGCCCATTTATCATTTAAACACAATAAAAATAAGCTTCATGTCCCTAGTGAGTGACCTTTCTCAAGTGACTAATCTGAGAATGACAGGAAATACACATAATTGAATATTTCTATACATGAAGGCATGTACACAGAAATAGGTAATCCAAATTTTGATATGCATTTATCATGATTTTTAAACATAACAAGTATTTTTAAACTCTTCAATAAGTTTTAAATATATTCACAAGACAATAACTTAGTTACTAAGCGAAAAAAAGCATAAAAAAATTTATATTTATATTGTGAACATCCAACCTATACACTTAAACTATAGACTGTTAGGCTAAAATAAAAAACTTGCAACTGCTTAATATTAATTGCAGGTAACTCAGGACAGTTACCAGAAAACCTCAAACTTATTTAGTAAATGCAAGAGACTAATTTAGAGCTCTGAATACAACTTACATTACATGAAGAGTAGACCCTTAGAAGACTACATCATAAGGAGTAATTATGCAACTGCAAGTAACTATAAATGGAGTTTAAAAAACAGACTTTAGTTATAGCAAATTAGCAAACTAAGAATGAATGAAAACTAATCCAATCCTCTGCCTTACACTCTATCGGCTTACCATTTAATTGTTAAAGTATGTTTCTCAACTGTAGGCTAGAAATCTGTCAGTATCCCAAGAAATTTTAGTAGGGCCTGTTGCAATACGATAAGGGGTAATGGTTTCAAACTAAAAGAAGGCAGATTTTGACAAGATATAAGAAAGAAATTTCTTATGAAGAAGGTGATGAAACACTGGATACCCCACCCCTGGAAACATTCAAGACCAGACTGGATGTGGCCCTTAGCAACCTGATGTCACTGAAGATGTTCCTGCTTGCTGCAGGGGGGTTGGAATGGAAGACCTTTAAAGACCCCTTTCCACCCAAACCATTCTATGATTTTCAGCAACATTGTTAAGGAATTAAAATCTCTTATAGCTAATGAAACTTAATACTGTTTATCTGTTATGACTGAAAATAAAAATCATAACATAACATAATATATACCACATAAGTATTCTTGGATCAAATCTATATTGTGGACTGAACTACCACTACTCACTCAAACCAAATTTGATACGATCCAATTAAAATAAACAAAAAGGTTCAGACAGTAAAATTGATTGTTCCAAGTTACAGATGTGCAGATATTTGCCCTTACCCTATATTCATATAAATTTCTGGTCAAAGTGCAAACTATACCAGATTTAGACCAAGCAACAGGACTTGTTATACCAGACACAGACTGGATTTTATTAATTTTTTAAAACAATCCAACAAGTATATTTCATAAAGCATTTTGTTCGCAGCATTCCTGCTTTGTAGTATACTGAATAAAGCAATATTTTCATTGCTATTTGAGTTAGTGAGCACTACACTGCATATTACATGCAAGCTTCATGGAAAGACTAATGATTTGTTTAAGGGAAAACAGTGGAATTCTGGAGCTCTACATTAAACCTGATAGACTTCAGCCCAAACTGTGTATTTACTCACCTTCTTGAGTCTAACACAGATAAGAGGAAAGGGGGTGGGGGGTGGGTATTTTTCTAGCAAGCAGACTCCTTCAATATTCTTAAGCCTCATTATGTAATGCATTCATCCAGCTGGCCAGCTCATGTAGCCTCATGCACTGGTGATGGGCTGGGGCTTCAAAAAATAAAGCCAAACTTGTCAAATAGCAATGTCTAAATTATAGCACATGTTACATCCCAGGTTTGACAGAAGAACTTGATTCGCTGGGTGTGATGCACATCCACACCACATTGATTACCATTACAGACGTGATGAACAAATCTATGAAGTCAAGAAAACCAGGATAGAATACAGTGGTACTTATTTTTCAGAAGTGAGAATAGAGTTCATAACATCTTTTTCTGTTAAAATGGATATTGTAATGTTAATTTTATTCTCATTAGTTGTCCTGGTTTCATATAGAGTAAATTCTCTTACTAGTAGGCGGTATACTGCTGTGTTTTTTGTATAGCTGATAACACACTCATGTTTTGGTTGTTGCTAAGCAGCATTGTACTCAGTGAAAGACTTTTCAGCTTTTCAAGCCCTGCCAGTAAGGAGGCTAGGGTTGTATAAGAAGCTAGGAGGGGGCAGAGCTAGGATAACTGACTCAAACTGGCCAAAGGGTTATTTCATATTATATGATGTCATATTAAACAATAAAGCTGTGAGGACTTGGCTGGGGAGCACCACAGCCCAGAGACTGGCTAGGCATCAGTCAGTGGATGGTAACTACTGTAAATCACTTCCTCATATTCCTATATCATCATAATTGTTATCATTCCCTTCCTTTTCTTCCCTATTAAACTGCCTTTATCTCAGACCAGGAGTTTTACTTTTCCCCAGTTCTCTCTCCCATCCCATAGTGGAGGGCTAGTGAGGGCAGTGAGCAAAGAGCTGTGTAGCATTCAGCTGTCTGCCAGGTTGAACAGTAGCTCTTTTAAAATGTAAAATACAGAATTTACAGAAAATATAAAAACCAATGTACAAGTCCTATCTCAAGTATACCTTTAAAAGCCTTATTTTTTGAAAACAGACTTGAACATCTCAGTTCTTTTAGAAGACACTAACTACACTTTCCCAGAAATTAATTAGTTATATACAAGCCTCTTCTTTCTCATTTAATTCTTCTCCGCCATCCAGTGAATCTTGACATCCTTACTGCAAGAGTAAACGAACAACCGACATATTTAAAAAAAAGGATTCTTGCAGCCTCTAAGGAAACAAGCTAACTGGTCTACCTAGAAAAAAAAAAAAAAAAAAGTACACCTCCAAAAAACACAGTCAAGGACCTGGAAAAGGGATTTGCTGCTTACAAGGGATAAACGTGAGATTAAAAATAGGCCAAAAAGTGTAACTAAAAAAACATAAGAAGCGAAACGTGACACTGCGTATCAATGTTCTTAAGTGTAATATCTCAAAAGCCTGTCAAAACAAAAGACAATGGACACACTGCCCCATTGTAAACGCCAAAAGATAAAGTTAGTCATGGGAAGAAAGACTATGGAACAACACAGTTTTACTAACTCCTTCCATCAAACTTTAGGGGGACAGGGAGACTGAACAGGACCAAAAGGGTTCAGCTGAATCTTGATCTCAGTCCCCAGTCAGCCAACAGTCACAGAGCAGATGCTTAGAATAGTAAGGTCTACCAAAACTAAGAGCCGTCCTCTGCCTGAAACCATCCACCTACCCACATGTAAATGAAAACTAGGTCAAGAAACAAGACACCTCACATATCCCAAAACAAGTTTACCACAAAACCTCCTTAAACTTAGAGCAAGATAAAAGACACACAAACCATACAGTATTAGAAATTGCTAAACAAATCAGAGAAGTAATTAGAATCATAGAATCACCAGGTTGGAAGAGATCCATCGGATCATCGAGTCCAACCACTCCTACCAAACACTAAACCATGTCCCTCAAGACCTCGTTTACCCGTGCCTTAAACACCTCCAAGGAAGGTGAATCAACCACCTCCCTGGGCAGCCTATTCCAATGCCCAATGACCCTTTCTGTGAAAAAATTCCTCCTAATGTCTAGCCTAAATCTCCCCTGGCAGAGCTTGAGGCCATTCCCTCTTGTCCTGTCACTTGGGAGAAGAGGCCAGATCCCTCTTCTCTACAATCTCCTCTCAGGTAGTTGTAGAGAGCAATGAGGTCTCCCATCAGCCTCCTCTTCTCCAGGCTAAACAACCCCAGTTCTCTCAGCCGTTCCTCAGAAGACGTGTTCTCCAGCCCCTTCACCAGCTTTGTTGTTTTTCTCTGGACTCGCTCCAGAGCCTCAACATCCTTCTTGTGCTGAGGGGCCCAGAAATGAACACAGGATTCAAGGAGTGGTCTCACCAGTGCTGAGTACAGAGGGAGAATCACCTCCCTGGACCTGCTGGTCACACCGTTTCTGATACAAGCCAGGATGCCACTGGCCTTCTTGGACACCTGGGCACCACTGCTGGCTCAAGTTCAGTCGGCTGTCAACCAACATCCCCAGGTCCCTCTCCTCCTGGTAGCTTTCTAGACAGACTTCTCCCTGTCTGTAGCTCTGCAAAGGGATGTTGTGCCCCAAGTGCAGGACCCGGCATTTGGCCGTGTTAAACCTCATGCCACTGGACTGAGTCCAGCCTGTTTAGATCCCTTTGCAGAGCCTCCCTACCCTCCAGCAGATCAACACTTCCACACAGCTTAGTGTCATCTGCAAACTTGCTAAGGGTGCACTCAATGCCTTCAGCCAGGTCACTGATGAAGACACTGAACAGGGCTGGACCCAGCACTGAGCCCTGGGGAATCCCACTTGTCACTGGCCTCCAGCTGTATTTAACATCATTTACCACCACTCTCTGGGCCCAGCCACCCAACCAGTTTTCTACCCAGGAGAGTGTGTGCCTGTCCAGGCCAGAGGCTGACAGTTTCCGTAGCAGAATGCTGTGAGAAACTGTGTCAAAGGTTTTACTGAAGTCCAGGAAGACCACATCCACAGCCTTTCCCTCGTCCAGCAGCCGAGTCACTTTGTCACAGAAGGTGATCAGGTTAGTTTGGCAAGACCTGCCTTTTGCAAACCAGTGTTGACTGGGTCTGATCACGTGGTTCTCTTGCATGTGCTTCATGATAGCACTCAAGATCACCTGTTCCATGACTTTCCCTGGCACTAAGGTCAGACTGACAGGCCTGTAGTTCCCTGGATCCTCCCTGCGACCCTTCTTGTAGATGGGCACAACACCAGCCAGCCTCCGGTCCAGTGAAACTGCCAGCTCCTTCAATACCCTTGGTTGAATCCCGTCTGGCCCCATAGACTTGTGGGTGTCTACTTGGGCAAGCAAGGCTCTGACCACCTCCTCTTGGACCACGAGAGCCTCGTATTGCTTCTCTAGTTCCGGGGTTTGTACACAGAGGGAACAACTTTCTTTACAATTAAAGACTGAGGCAAAGAAGGCATTAAGTACCTCAGCCTATTCCAATTAGAATTGGAAATGCTTTATAATACCTGCTCAGTCTAACACCCAAAACTCCCCGTTCTGTCTTCTTTTTGTTTGTCTGTATGGGAGCACAGGCAACTTACCCATTCTCCTTTATAAACCACCAGCAAATCAAACTTAAAGTAACCACAGTTAACTTAAATAACAAAGCAAAAAACATTAGAACCCCAAACCAAGTGAAAACTCAACACAACCACAAATAAATCCCAACTAACAAAAACTCCAAACCAGAAAATACTACTCCCTCAAAATCCCCCAAAACAAATAATCCCTCCCCCACAAAAAAACCAAACCAAAAAATTCTCACACCCCCTCCACCACAAGAAAAACAAAACTAAAAAAATCCATGAGATCAAGGAAGGTAGTTCTTGCTTGCTCCTGAATTCAGCAGAATCCTTACAGCACAGTAAGGAAATGTGTATTTCTCTACCTCAATGAACTACCCATCTACAGCAGAGGAATGAGTAATAAAAAAAGTAATAAAGATTTTAGTCACAGATTTTTAATGTTATCTGTTTCTTGACAGTGTTGTGACTGACTGGAGATTTCTACATCTAGATGCTCTAATAAACAAGAACTTTCCCAGCAGGCAGTCCTACAGCAGAAAACCACCACCATCCTACACAGCCACAGAAACCAAGAATACACAAATGGGAGCACTTGATTTGGTAACAGTACTCCTTCAGCATACAAACAACTACATACAGAGGTAAAGAAACAGAGGTAGATATCAAAAGACACGATGGGAGATGATGGTATTACATTACTATATCTATTGCTCGGACGACAAGTCTTGTGGACAAGTTGTGCGTTAGTTCACAGAATCACAGAACAACCAGGTTGGAAGGGACCCATCGGATCTTCTAGTCCAACCATTCCTATCTAACACTAAACCAAGTCCCTCAAGACCTCAACCACCCGTGTCTTAAACACCTCCAGGGAAGGTGACTCAACCACCTCCCTGGGCAGCCTATTCCAATGCCCAATGACCCTCTGTGTGAAAAACCTCCTCCTAATCTCCAGTCTAAACCTACCCTGGCGGAGCTTGAGGCCATTCCCTCTCGTCCTGTCCCCTGTCACTTGGGAGAAGAGGCCAGCTCCCTCCTCTCCACAACCACCTTTCAGGTACTTGTAGAGAGTAATGAGGTCTCCTCTCAGTCTCCTCTTCTCCAGTTCATTCCCATACAGGAAAATTTTCAGCTATAGCTAAAACTCTCATAAGACTTAACACCTAATCCCCATCCTATCCACATTCTCTCCTATTCAAAATACAACACACATGAAGGAGTGATACATGGAAGCTAGCAGGACGCTGCTGCGACTTTATTCTTGCTACAATGGCTCACACAAGCTATTCTAAAGGCATGGATCTTTTAAGAGCGAAATGCAAGAAGTGCGCATATTAAGTCTTCTGGGTGGTTTTTTGTTTTACTTAAGTGGATATCATTAAGCTAAGTTAATGTTTAGCTTAAGATTTACTGGAAATAGATGTGGTTTCAGCTAGGTTCATAGGGGCATAAGGTTAAGGTGTCCTACAAGTACTCTACCACAGGTACAGCTAAAACATGGTCTCGCCACACTGCAGATTCAGAGCTATGCAGAAACAACTTCAGAAGTTAAGAACTATCAAGCAATTTTTAAACTAAAGGAACACTGTGATGTAATACTAATATAGTCTAAATTTGAGTGAGTGTCTCCAGATCCATGACAGGACAGATATTCCCTTCTTAAATAAAGATAAAAATAATTCTGAAACATTAAAAAAGTGTTATGGAAACAGAAAGGTACCTTTACCAACAACAATAACTTTCCCCCAGCCTAAGACCACAAGGCATGTTAAATACAAGACATAAGACTTACCTGAACACTTCCCTAACTAGTCATCAAATGCTACTAGACAACAAAAAAATGTAACACCAGTGGTAGTAGCTTAATGAATATGGTCAAAGGAACATTGGAACACTGCACCGTAATGAAAATACATCCGTAAAGCTTATCTGAAATATTCTAATACATATAGTCTATGCAGATAACACTACACAAACAGGAGACCAGAAAAATAGTTGTTTTACACCATGTCTTCTCAATACAATATACCAAACTGTCATTTTAAACAAATTAATGTTAAGACAATCCATAACATCGTAACACATTCCCCCAGTGACAAAATCTGAATTAAGTTATCTAAGCAGAAAATAAGCCTGTTTTTCATTATCCGTGTTACTTAGCCCATTCACAAGGTGCTCCCTCCTCCTCCCAAGCATTAATTTTTGCTAATGAAAACTGTTATCTGCATCTGTAACATTCAGTGTGGGGAAGGGACCCAACTACTATAGATTAAATTGTATAAAGAATTTTAAAAAAATGCACTTACATCATAACTATAGTCTGCATCATTTGTTACTGTCAAGTCTGCAAGGTCTCCAAGGCCCAGTACACTTAACAACACATCATCAGAACCCATAATAAATGACTTGCCTCCTCCAGGTGGAAACGTTATTGGTTCAGCTATAAAGAACAAAACAGTTTCTTTAAGTCTCAACATAATAATTCAAACCGATGAAAAACTGTATTATGCGTTACTTACAAGCAAAATAAAGTTTAAAACTGCGCTTGTTCTACAGACTGTCTCAACTATAAGAGAGCATGATAACACACACACATGAAGACACACACACATTAAATACACAATGCTTGTATCATGATTTTATTTCAACTTACTTTACAGAGATATTCAATACTACTGACGAGTGACTTGACTGACACTACATTACACTGCAATATTACATATAAGACCTAGTCTCCAAATTCTCAGCTAATTATTTCATTCTTACATGATGCTATCTGACTTCTATCCACCTGCAAATACATCTGAACTTTATACTAGCCAAATATCTCTACTTGCAGTGTTTTTACTCCATTAGCCTAAAGGCCTCCTAGAAAACATCTCTTCTACTTTAATTTTTCAGGTGATTAAAAAAATGAAAACATCTGTTATTCACAAATTCCCTCTCTTACTTCCTCAGTACAACTCTGGATTCTAATTTAAAATACATTCGACTGATATTTAACTTAGCTAGCTGTGCCTTCCCCAAATTAAAATGAAAAATTTCTGTTAATTATAATTTAAAATGAATACAAATTATAGATAATATTTCATTATGAAGTCACACCTGACTAACGACGTTTCAAATATTCAAATATCCTTTAAAACCTTCAATAATGTGGTATATCTTCTGTTCACAAGTTATCAATTTAGTAGCAAGGAACAGGAATGAAGGTTTAAAATTATTTAATACATAAGAATATTTTAGAAGCTGCTTTTACTTACTAGTATTCTTTTTTGTGCAAAAATTGTAACAATTCTTAGGTAGAATACTTAAACTTTAGCTATCGGTAAACTTCAGCTAAGTGCAAACGTCTGCAGAAAATGTTAAATCCTTTTGGATATCTTTAAAAATTAAACTTGCTTGACTTCTCAATTTCACTGATTTGGAATTATGGTCTCATTTTAATGCCACCTCTTGTTCCTTGGAAAAAACCTTGAGACTTGGAGGAAATCAAATTTCTTGATCTGAAAAACATCCATATTCTGGGTTTTGTCTTATAGAAGTAGTTTCAAACAAGAAGACTAATAATCAACACATTCCTGTCTTGCACATGCATCTTTTATTATTTTGTACTGTTGTTATCTGAATGGTAACCTAGTTACGTTCCACTTCAGCTGAAGAAAAGTAACTAAGACCAAGTGTAAATTTAGAGACAGCTGGCATCATTGCTATGGTTAGGCAAAGAGAAATCAACCCAGACAGATTAAAACAAAGTCACTTCTCAGGAATATAACAAGTTCTAATGCTTGAGAACTACTGTACTATTAAAAAACCCAACAAACTTATTCACATAGATTCTCAAATACAATTGTGTTAACTAAGAATAGCACCTATGTAGGAAAGGACAAATGCTGTACCTACAATTGCATGATAGTATTCTAAATGTGCATAAACACCTCTTTTTTAGGACATTCACAGTTCATACAAAAGTACTGATTCATCAGAATACTAATTAACAGCCAAAAAACACTTGACATACCCTGCTATGAATAAGCTTTTCATTTCCTATAATATTTTTACTAAAATGCTCAGTTTGACAGTCTATTCCAAACCATTCATATTTCAGAAAAAGCCATATCCCTAGAAAACACCTAATTATTTCCCATGTTTCCACTTATTTCCCTTACGATTGGTTTTGGGTTTTTTTGAGAGAGGTGAGGATGCATCCACTCATGCATGCTCATTAAACGAGATCAGAATTTCTAAGGATTGATATCTTACTGGAAGTGCCTGAGTTGAGTATTAAAGGAGATACAAACAATACTATATATATATATATATATATGAAGCAAGAAATAAAGTTTCTCTGGGTAAAGTTAAATTGTTAAATCCTCAAATGAATAATAATCTGCACCTCAGTTATTTCAGAGATTAAGTTCTTCCTGGCTCTTTTCTGACAGAAAAAGAGTGGGAGACAAAAATTCTAAAAGCTACAAAAGAAAAAGAGGATTTTTTCCAGGGGTTTTGCTGTTTTCTGTCATCACGGGTTGGTTAGTATGGTGGGGGTTTTCTTTCTTTTCCTTTTTGTCTCCCACAGAAAGACTCTGATACCTTTATCTGGAACGTCCAAAACTACATTGCAAAGTCCCAGCCTCTCAAATACGTTACCTATTTTCAAGCCAAATATCCCTAGCCATCGTGGAAAAGAGCTGCTCATCACTGAGCAAAGGAGACAATATGTTCATTTTAAACTTGTGTACTTTACATCCCTGTTGTGATGCTGTGACTCTTAGTCGATCTTTAGGACAGGACCACCAGGTTTAAATAAGCTTCTGAACTTGTCATACTAATTCTCATTGAAATTGGTATCATTTGTCCTTAACAGATCAACTTTCATATACTTTATACTAAAAATGAAACACTACCACATTAAGAGTCTAAATGAACAAATTTATCAAGCTTTACTTGCATCAGAGTTGAATAAACCTTTATTTAAAGCTTCAAAAATAATACTTCTTGAAATTTAGAAGCATATTTCTCAATAAAGTTGCCTATTTATATACGTTGTGGAACCACATTTTAGTTTATCTGCAGAATTTACTTTATTAAAATAAGACATTAAAAAATATAAAGAACAGTTGCAAGCTGTTTCAATAAAAATAAAAAGCAGAAAAGTAACACCATGAAAGATGTGATGTTACAGCTACTTAAAATAGACACATAACTCCGCATATCAAAACCAGTGCACATTAATAGATATATAAAATGATTGCTAAATACTTACTGGTTTTCATCTTTAAAAAAAAAACCCAGTATTTTTCTATCACACACAGTACAACCCCATCCTCATGACACAATATCCTCAGTTTAACTGACCTTACAATCAATAAATAAAAAATAAAAATGTAAGCGATAGTACAAGCTTCTTTGTAGGTGAAAACAGGTAAAAAGTGGAATAATTAAATATTTGCTTGGTCAATCCTAACTAGCACTTCTTATCCTCAAGTTCCTGACATCATATATAATTCAGAAACAAGTAGTAATAGTTGTACAGATTGAAACTGCTTTAATCTCTAACCGAACATATATGTTCGTACATGTCTGAAAGTGTAATTAAGGAATAACAATTTTGTCATATTTAATCAGGCATTTGAGTAAAAAAAGCCACCCACAATAAATAAACCAACCCCAAGACCTCACCTTTAGAGGTACAAAAGATACATTCTAAACCAATTAGATTCAGCTTACTTGCCCTGACCCATGCCTTTCAAGAAAAAAAAAAAAAAGGAAAAAAAAAGCAAGCTTACTAACACTTTGTTCCCTATACAAAAAGAAAATTATCAACTATTATCTCAGAACTGTAACACATAAGCCTTACGAACAGCCATAAAAACACTGGCTTGGTAACATGCATCAGCACAGGCTACAGTGTCCCAGCAAGAAAGCCTAAAGCCATCTACAAAAAATACAGTTTTTAAAACACAGCTGAATAAATAATTGAGCAAATCCGCATTCTATGATAATGAAGTAGTTGGCCTTCTGTTAACAAGGCAGAACTAGACAGAATTAAAAGACAACACAAAGCTTGTTTGGTTTTGCAGCTTTGCACCATATGGTACAGACAAAAAGCCACATAGTACTCAGCATAGAACTGATTAAACAGCAAAATTTATACTCTAATCAAGTTTAAAAACTATTGTAGAAACAACAATTAGCAGATATGACAGTAGAGATATACTACTGTTCTTAGTGAACGAAGCCTAAACTACACTGATAAGCTGAAGACATTGAACAGCATGAAAACAGAACCCCGAAGGCAGTTTATTTGAAAAAAAGCAGGGATAATCTTCATTTGAAGCACAGCACAGTGTTTGTGCTACAGGAACCAGCCAAAAGTCAGTCCCTATCATATTTAGTACCCATTTCTTTTGCAAGATTGTTTTGTCCACATTATTTTACATAAAAAGTCTCCAAAGGAAACAAGAGCTATATGGCCTGTCCTTAAGGCTGAACACCTGTGTTCCTATGCACAACATGTACAGCCTAAGAGAAACAGTCTAAGATAGATGCCCTTAGTATCTTAACAAGGCCAAAAGGCAACCTAAACCTAAATGCAGCCCCCCCCAAATAAGTTCTAGCATGTGGAACTTCACCAGTACGGTTTTAAATTGCCCTCTGCAGGTGAATTTGATACTGGTTCATGTTTAAATAAATACAGAGATTAAAAGGAAGGCAATAAAAGAGAAGCAGGGAACAATTCTGTAAACTAATAGTTCAGGAGAGCTATTAAAATATCTCCCTGCAAAATTTCTGGTTTTCTAACATGTGTTTGTAGGGTAGCGGTAAAGGAAGACTAGGAAAACCAAATGATTATCAGCACCAGTAGTAACGTGTATTTTTCCCAGTTCTTGTATAGATGATATCATGCCAGGGCTTATGGATCAAAGACATCATAAAGGAACCAAATCCAAGCTCAGTTGAGTATTCTGAATGAATATGAGTGGACAACAGAATTTACATAATAGTATTCTAATCTCAAAGTTAATATAAGGAAAATCATTCCTTTAAAACAAACAAAAACCAAAAAAATCTGAATACAAGATTTGGGACTACTTAGGTAACAGTTTGCCGATATCTTCCACTACCTAAGACAATCCTAAAAGTGAAACCAATACCTCATAAAGAAATAAAGAGTGCCTTTGCACACTTGTATATATAGACCAAGAGAATTTTTTAAAAGAACATTAAACCTGAGGAAAAGGGACAAAAGTCTTAGAATTTAACCACTTTTAAATTTCATTTTAAAATGCAAACTGTGTTTCAAATGTTAATACTTACCTTCCTCCGCCCCAACAAATCAATAAAGCCCTATTTTTTAAAGGCTTCGCTAATGGTTTTGTGGTGGTGTGGTTGTCTGCGAATGGGGATTTGATAGTGAATAGTTTCAGAACACACTGCTGTGCATAGAGTTGTTTAAAAATACCTCTGAAATAATTGTGAGTTACAATAAGCCACAGAAACTCAAGCCACATTTTCATAAAACCATTTGGGAAGAACTGCAAATGAAATGTGGCAATCTGCAATTGCATTAAGCTTTACAGAGGGGACAGCAAATTACAGTGTGTGTATTCTAAAAGAAATCTCCTGAAATATAATAAGTAGCTGAATTTTTTGTACCTTCCTCTGCTCTTGCACCTTCATGATCAGTCATTCTAGAAGAGGGTGACCTAGATTGATTAATGATTCCTGAAGGGATGTGGGGTATCTCATCATCGCCCAGATCAGCTATCATGTCGTGAAGTTTTGTCCTGTTGACTCCTGTAAATTAACGTCAGCAGCAAAGATTCATTTGATTGCTACCGCTTGACTTGACTGAAGTCTAAAAATCCATTAAACTAATTATACAAGAATATTGATGGGACCTCCTTAAAACAAATACAATGCTTTGGGTGTGTATATTAATAAAACCGATCTTTTGGAAATAAAGAGGAGTTAATACATCAAAGCTGAAAACTACATGCAAACAGTTTTAATTCACTAAACCAAAGAAAACTCCCCCGTGTTCTGTAAATCTGTTCTACAATTGCCTGTAGGAAAGAAAAAAAAGTCATCTTAAAGTCCTACTGAGAAATCAAGCCAAATATTAAAAGCGCATTCATTATTAAACAAAATACACATGAATTAAATATTTGCTAATATTACACAACTTGAACTATACTACACAATTTAACACTGAAAGACGGAGCGCAAATAAAAAATAAGCTTGAAAATGAGGAAAAAAGTATAGACTACTCATAATGGGGTGCAACAAACAATTAACTTTCCCTGCTTTTGAATGGTTTTGAATCATAAAATGTGTTTATTAAACACAAGAGCAAGACGTTTCCACCACTGTATATAACTATAGATGTATATTACCCATATTACATAAGCATGTCTCTAGAAACAAAGTATACCGAATCTCACATGCATTAAATGCATGATTAGCAATAGCAAACAAGAAGAGTATAATTTAATTTGTTTAATAAATTCGTTCCTGTTTCTACCTTACAGCTTCCATGTCAAAAAGTCAAGCTTCAATCATTAAGTCAAATTTCAGCAACAGGAAGCCTTTAGAGAAAAAAAGATCCACAATGATGCAAGACATAACAGGCTTTTAACTGACAAGCGTCCTTCCTGGCACTGCAGGCAAATATAGTATCAAATATTTAAACAAAAAAGCTGACCTCCACCCTCAAAAACTCTGTTTTTAAACTTGCTAAAAGAGAAGGGTTTACTATCTTTAAAAGGACATATGAGAACTTACAGAATTTCCAAATATGTCCATCTTTTATTAAAGTAAGCATTAGCAAACAATTTCTTATACTCTGAGTTGTCAAGTACCACTTCTATCAAAAGCAAACCAAAACTAAAACAAAGCCTTCACTCAAAGAAGTAAAATGCAAACACTATGATCACAGATATCAAATGCAGAAGTGTCATTTAACATTAATCACTAAAACACTTTAAAATGATAGTTTTATTTTTAGATGTTAGTGACAAAAAAATGCTTCAAATTGATGTGTTCAAAAATAAATCTCCATCAATAAATGAATTCTCTGGAGATAGTGAGTTCTCTGGAGAAGGAGATGAAGATAAAAGCATTTGTGGAAGTGGAATCATAGTAAAAGTATACCATGCATACCCCAAAAGTGATGCTGTGTAACTGCTTTCACTAATACCTGCAATACATTTTCTTTTTGCCAAATAATACAGAACAACCTACCCTTTTTTTCTGTGCTTCTGACATATTTCTTTCTTTTACAGAATACTTAGTATCCCAAATAAATCTACCAAGGTTTCTACCCAGAAGTTATTTGAGATAAAAAATGCCTCCCAAGTTTCCCTTACGCAACACAATAGATTTCTTGAGAAGCTGGGTTTTATTCAGTCTCATAGAGAGACGAGACAAGACACCTGTTACTTCAGCTAATGAAGCAAATGTAAAACAATAAAAAGTGAGCAATGTCTCTTGTGCATCAATGCTTTTTTCTGAATAGTCACTAGACTGATTTCACTGATAGGATTTCATTTCAAAGGTTCAATACTTAATTGCAGTTAGCAAGTGAGGCTTCACAAAGTCATTCTTAAAAGGCCAGGTCTCTAACATATGGGCCACAAAGTCTACTTTTTTCTTTACTCTGGTTGGCCATCAGCCAGCCATCTACAGTGATCAGCAGCAGATACATTCTTGAAGGTATCAGAATGATACAGCAATCATTGAATGACATGATAAAAGCTATGTCTGACAGCCTGAACTGTGTACTTAAATACAACCCTTGCTTTCCAGAAGAAAACCCATTTGTCTACTTTGTGTAAATCTGCACAAACTGTTCAAAATACAGATGGAAAAATACCAAAAACTGCTTATAAACTTACATTCAAACTCAAAATCTCGTTTGGAGGTGTTTTCACACCTAAGAGTATGAGAATTTTGTATCAGAAGACACTCAATTAACTAGAAGCAGTCTCCTCCTCTGCTACCTGGAACCAGCCAGTCACCTGGCTGGTTATATGCCAGTCATATGCCACTGAGTCATAGAAAGGTTTGGTTTGGCAAGGGACCTTTAAAGGTCATTCATCTAAGCAGCCCCTGCAGTGGGCAGGGACAGCCTCAATTCACTCAGATTGCTCAGAGCCCCATCCAAACTGGCCTAGATGCTTCCAGGGACAGTTCATCTACCATGTCTCTGGGCAATCTGTTCCAAGGTTTCACCAACCTCGCTGTAAAGCATGTCTCCCTTGCATCTAGTCTAAATCTCCCCTCTTTTATTTTAAAACCACTACCCCTTGTTTTATCCCAACAGGTCCTGCCAAAAACTTTGTCCCCATCTTTCCTGTGCACCCCTTTTAAGTACTGGAAGGCCCCAATTGTCTCCTTGGAGTCTTCTCCAGAATGAACGATCCCAACTCTCTCAGCCTTTCTTCACAGAAGTGTTCAATTCCTCTAATAATTTTTGCCTCCTTCCTCTGGGCTACCATCCCCTATCCCCACTAAGTCCATGTTCTCCCTATGCTCAGGACTCCAAAGCCGGACACAAGACTCCAGATGGGAGTTTAAACAACTGTACTCTACCTGAGCAGACTAGAAGGGCAGAATCACCTTCCTCAACCTGCCAACCTCACTTCATGTCACTGTTTAGGGGACCGTCAGCCTTGGTTTTAACTCTTCAGTATATTTAATCAATTCTTGTCCTTCAGGCATAAGCTCAGAACAGTCCTTAATCCAACATACAATACAGAGAAACTTCTTGCTGAAGTCCACAAAAAAAGTAGCTGACGTTCCAAAAAAACTTTTCTGTATTTCAGTGCTGAAAAATGTCAATACTCAAGATTGTGCCACCACCACAGAAGACTCAGCAGATTTCTGCTTTCACCTAAGTGCAAGGGTACCTTCACAGACTTGTTCAAGTATTATAAATGTTACAAATTGATTTTTAAGCATAAAAATGTGCTGTCTCTATGTAAGTGGTTATGTTCAAGGCATAACCCGGAAAATCGTGTTTCATCTTCAAGAAAAGACTAGCTAAAAAAATCAGTTAACAAACCTGTTATGAACAAAACCAAAACACCTACAATCCCCTCTCAATTTATCTTCCTTCAGAGATCAATAGTAAAAACGGTAATTGACGACTCAGTGCTGAAGAGTTATAGCTTGAAAAGCCATAAGACGACTTCTACTACTAGATGCAAAAGTCTTAGTCTGAACATGGCAGAAGGGATCCTTCTACATCAAGAGGTGATGCTCACAGACATGGTAAAATCCAAATCTGTTTTCATGCCTATCAACTACTACACTACATTCCCTGTAATCAAGGCTAGCAAAGTGATTGGGAGAGATGCTGCCCCTCTATTCCTCTCTTGTAAGACCAAATATGGAGTACTGTGTCCAGTTCTGGAATTCTCAACATAAGAAGGATATGGAGCTGCTGGAATGGGTCCAGAGGAGGGCTACAAAGATGATCAGAGGACTGGAGCACCTTCCGTATAAGGACAGGCTGGGAGAGTTGGGTTTTGTCAGCCTGGAGAAGATAAGGCTCCAAGGAGACCTTATAGCCACCTTGAAGTATCTGAAAGGGGCCTACAAGAAAGCTGAAGAGGGACTATTCATAAAGGCTTGTGGTGATAGAATGAGGGCGAATGGGTATAAACTGGAGAGGAGCAGATTTAGACTAGACAAAAGGAAGAATTTCTTCACCATGAGAGTGGTGAGATACTAGAACAAGTTGTCCAAGGAAGTTCTATCCCTGAGAGTGTTTAAGGTCAGGTTGGCTGGGGCCTTGGGCAACCTGATCTAGTGCGATGACCCTGCCCACGGCAAAGGGGTTGGAACTAGATTAGATGATCTTTAAGGTCCCTTCCAACCCAAACTATTCCAAGATTCCATACTGTTTCATAAGACAGGACAATTAGACTAAAGGGAGGAAAAAGCAAGAAAGTAAAAAAATTGTTAAAGCTTCAAGGAAACTAAGGAACAATCAGTAAAACAATCTTTTTAACAGTGGTGTACATATACAAATTACAACGTGAAAACTGTTTTTCAAATTGAGAAGCACATTACTTTGGCCTGAGCTATGCAGCATCTCCACTATTATGCCCTGAAAATGTGACAGACTTATCTGAAAGTCATCCTCTGATTTATCTGGCAAAACTTAAACTTTACCCAAAAGAGAACATATGAATACAGACTAAAGAATTATCAAAATAGATTCAAATCTACTTCTGTTTTTTTACTTACCTATACATTTAGAATGAAAGTTACTATACCTCAGCTATGGTTATGACCATCCTGTTAAAAAGACGACAGTCTAAATGCAGATCATGGTAGTTACCAGATGCATATCCAGCAAAAGAACCTGTTAGAATGTCTGCCCTGTTTTTCTGTCCTCAAATACTGCAACAGATGCTAGTCAATCAATGTTAACTGGAACTTTATGATTTTGCTCAAAATAAATTCTGATTTAAGTCTGAAAACTCACTGAAGAGCAACGCAAGAAATGAGTATTCAGAATGAAATTCATGAATGATCAGACATCAGAAGCAGGAACAAAGAACATGATTTTAAGTCACAGGTTAAAAAGGCTGAGAAGTCAGTCTACAAATCAAATAAAACTTAAACAACCCTATCCAATCCTAAATGCATATTTTTTCTGCACATGAGATAACTCATCCAATTAGCTGATTGATTTAGAGGTCAATTTTTAAATCACAAACTAATACAATAAACGTGACAAGTACAGAATCACACAAACCACCCTGTGAGATGATACACATGTGTGTGTATATATATAAAAATACATATAAGCTCAGGGTTTCCCAAAGGAGAATTTAAATACAAGACCTGAAATGCTAAACAGTGACTTCACAGAGTTAGCACACAGTTGTGTCCTAAATATTCTCTTCTGTGAACATAAACACACTTAAAAATTACTTTTGATGAACAGCACAGTCCTTTAAATTTTGATAGGGGAATACATACTGTCAAAAGACAATATATATCAAATAATAACTGATGGCCAGCATGTCACACTGTTCATGGTACAAAACTTAATGGCATACTATTGGCAGCAACTGCAAGAAAGATGATGAAAGGATGTTTTGATAACAATGTTGCAAAGTCACATTTTGCAACTGGATATTTCAGATAGAATAACTGGTATTTATTTTAAATTATGGTTACAATTATTTTAATCAGCAATGTTGACCATTAAAAATGCCAGTTCTTGACAAATTAGTTATTTTTGATGGATGAGAATTATGTTCCTGCTCTTGAAATTTTAACATTTACAGGTGGAAGACCAAAAAGATGACAGAAATTCTTGATTGCATAGCAGTCAAGGAAACAATGAATGCAGGAAAGGGAAATCCTTTCCAGACAAGCCAAAACACCACCAAGAACTTCAGAGGCTTGGTAAGACTTTTTCACAGAATTTAAAATCCTACAGCACCACTTGTACCTGTTTTCTACCTGCTCAACTTGCATAAGCCATGAAGTAAATGGTGTGGAGGATGCAAAAAGATTATAATCAAAACCAAAGGACAGTTTCAAGAACTTTCTATAAGTGATGAGCTAAGGCCAAAATGTTTAAGAGAAATATAAAAATCCTCTAAATGATTTTTTTCCCCTAAAACATCAAACATTTGCTGTTATTTTGCAGCCACTGTGCTTCCTTTACAATGTGAAGTTTAAAAAGAAAACTTCAAATAATAGAAGCGCATTTTATAAGGAAATTTCTAACCCTAAAAAAATACTTCACATTGTCAGCTGCCAATTTACATGTTAAATGAGGATATCCATTAACATCTAGATGACTACAGTAATAAGTTCTAATCAAACAAAAGACAAGCTAAAAATCTTTACTACATTTGTGTGTGTGTACGTACAAGTCATGCAAAACTACAGAAAAAGCAACTGACATGCACTGTATTTTAATTTGTTAGATGTGACAAAGTAATTTAATAATTACAGCATTCTTCATGCCGTGTTATTTTAGTATCACTTAATTTAGTTAGTATGTTTGCATAATTTTTCAAGTTGAGGAAATAAATATTCTTACATCACCAGAAGTTGTTGTAATATAGCTTCAAAATAAATTCACTGCAATAAAGGGAGCTTCTCTAGAGAGAGAGGTCCACTCTAAAGTGTCCACTATGACCCTTGTATCACTGATGGTATAAGTTACAAAAGTATTTTCCCCAGGCATTTCAATATTGAAGTTCAGTTTAACTTATGCAGTTCAAATAGGTATGAAAACTCTTAAAGAGTAGAGGCATCAATCAAAAAATGGTAACTGCGCAGAAAAGTGAAAGGTGCCACAAAATAAAGACTAGATCCTAAATAAATAGACAAAAATGTTGGCATTTACACTACAGGTGTTTTTAGATTTTGATCTCCTTAGACTATAAAAATACCTACAAGATCATAAATAGCAGTTATAGCTTGATTCAAGCTCATATTAAAAACCAAAAAACCCCAACCCCTAAAACCTCACCCACAACAGTACCATAATGTTACACATTATAAAGCAGATAAAGTCTTTCAGGAATCTTTTCAGAGGAGGAATTTCCTCAGAATGCAAGTTGTTTATTATTTTTTCACATAAATTTCAAAGCCTTAAGCTCTCTTTCCCTATTTAGCCTTAAATTTTTGTGTTTTCAACAGTTCCCATCTAAGAAGTAGCTGGCAAAAATTTTGACACATTCACATTCAGCAGGTAGAAAGTTAAAGTTGGTTGCCCCCATTACAGAAAATGATGCTTAATGGAAAACAAAAACAGAACTTGTGAGAAAAATGTCTTCTAAATAGATAGGCAAAAGCACGTTGCATTACAAAATTCAGAATCTGCACTTACTCTTTACCCCTTTCTTCCCCTTTCGTTCCTTCTTGTACTGTTCCTTCAGTTTACTTATTAGTCCCTGGTCTACATCCCAAACCTCAGCAGTTGGGGACAGGTCATCTTTGTCTACATGCAGCATATTATTAAAAGAAAAAAAATCAGCAATTGGCAATGCAAGCTGTTGGTGATTAACTATCATAGCTGTATAAGAGCATTAACAGAAGTTTTTAATAAATCTTTGTTTTAAAGGTGCAGTCTCAGTTTTAAATTTACAAAACACAAAGCCTCATTTATTACAGTTTTCCAGGGCACTGCATAGTATCAGTTACATATTTGAAAATCATATGTTAATTTGTTACTAAGGAGCAAACAAATTAAGCTTCAGAGGTAACTGTTAGATATTTCAAAATACACAAATATTCATCGGTGTTCAAAAATTATTACTGCATCTTTAGAAAGACAGTGTAAAGAAATTATTCAGCCAGTGTTGAATAAGCAAACAAAAGTATTCATGCTGTATCACTCATGAAAATGCAAGCTAAGGAAGAGCTAGTTTATTCATGAAGACCATCATGCATCCTCTCACACTCATTCTACATGCACGAAAAACATTGATCCAACATATAACCAGAAACAAGTCTATAAATACAGCTTTTTACGTGAAGATTAAGAAAAGTAATTTGCATAGGTGAATAAATTGAAACCTCAATGCATTCCAGCAATTAAAGTACGATTAGCAGAATTACAACATTCTGCAGGAGTTTCAGACAATGTCTTTTTCTGTTTGATAAATACTGCAGACTCAATTATTCTTGGAGAACAGTCAAGTCTTCACTTTTCTAAACTAACCATTGCAAATATTTCTGGAAATAGAAAAGATAAACTCATTTCCAAGACAAGGTACATATAAAATCTGCAGAAGGACTTTAGCTAAAAGACAACTAGGCAGCAACAAAACTGCGTTTGTGCGCTAGTTAAGCTTACGCTCACAAATTCTTTAGACAAAAATAAGCTCCCCAGTGCCCAACTTCCAATCACATCTACAATATCCATTTTCATAAAAACACCAGATTATTGAAGTTATAGCCGTTACAGTCATAGAAGTGCAGAACAGTCATACACAGCAGAGACAAAGAAACATGCGTTTAAGATGGAAACCAGTATGAGTTATTCCAAGTACACATGTCATGACAAAACATGACAAAGTAAACAGCTTAGGATACTGATGTATCTACCAAAAAGCTGTCATTCAAGTAAAGTCAAATAACAAAAAGAAACAATCCTGATCAAAGAGATGGAATAGAGAAATGGCAAGGGCAGCGAAGGCTTGAAGTAGGGAGCACAGTAGCAAAATCCTCTGAGCTGTCCACAAAGAACTGTGGAGAGGGTAACAGAAACATGACATCCTACACGGAGCTACAACTACAGCTACCAAACTGCATATACAAAGACCTCAGCATTTACGATCACAGTGCCAGAACAATGACAGAAAAGAATAGTTATTAGTCAGGAAATACACTAAGCAGAGGAAGACAACTCAGAGGATATGCCCAAACAAAAGAGCAAGGAAATCAGTAAAAACAACAACAAAAAAAACCCCCAAATCTAATGAAAGGAAATTCACTTAAGAGTAAATTAAAATAAAAACAGAGAGAGAGGTAAACACAAAGCACCATTAATATAAAGGAAATACCCAAGTTGCAGCATTATAGAGAAGGATTTGGGAATTCAAACATATGTAACAGCAATGTAATGCTGGCTTAAAATGAAAAAATGCCACAACAAAGCTGTCATTCCGTTATGTTTTAGAAGGTGTGGTGTATTAAACCAGGAGCAGTCGACATAATTTAGCAATGGAGATAACAAAATTGAAGCAGCATGTCCAGTCTGTGTTCTACACTGGAAGTTTAGAAAATGTCCATGGGTTGTGGAACAAACAGGGCATTTAGATGTAAAGACAAAGAAGCTGAAGGAACTGGGCTCATTCAGTCAACAGAAAACAGGAAAAACATAAGCCTGCAAACAGAAATACTCAAAAATGGTGCTATTCTCTGCTGAAATGTAGGTCATAAGCAGAAAACAAGGTATAACACTAACTCCAAATAACCAGAAAGGCTGTGAAATTAATTTTAATGAAGATTTTCAGGGAAACCCAGCAGTGTTTCTCTTAGGTACATCTAGATGTATTTGCTTATTTCAGAACAGAGCTATGCAAGTAGCACTCTCTAATCCTTCCCCCAAACTGAACTTCCTCGAATTCCCTGTGGTGTTTATAACCCACACTAAGCTGGCATCATGACAGTGCAGAGAATCCAGGATGTCCACTAGTCCACGTGTTTTCCTAAACGGTTTTTTTTTTCTTTTAAAAGGTGACCCAAACAACGCTGGACTCCATTTATACTCTGTCACTCACAATTCTGGGCAGACAGTCATTCTCTGACTCATGGCCTATCTGTAAACAGAACTTGTGTTTTATGGAGAAAACAGTAATGAACACATAGTTAAGTCACTGAAATCATAAGCAGATTAAAAAGACTATATAATAAGTAATACTTGTAGTATGTAACATAATACACAGTAATATATATGTATTCCTGTTCGCTTAAACAAAAAAGTTCTATATGCGGGGTTTTTTTTGATGAATCTACAGTACCACAAGGCACACAAATTTTTAATCTAAAATTGCACATTCATTTTTTAATGTGTTGCATATTTTAATTCTTTAACACTGTGTGAATTCAGTTATTTTTCACTATTATGAAAATAAACTATTCCTTAGTAAAACATGTTGCATGATAGGACATCTCAAATTAAAATGCCTGAAAAAACCTCAAGACTCGAAGTAAACTGCATGAGGACTTACAGAAAAGAATGCATATATAAAAAAGAATGTATATACACAAACGAGAAAAAAAGCAACTCAGACTTTCACATTCAGTGGCTGATTTACAGAAGCCTCCAATAGCAAAAATGCAATTGAAGTCTTGAATTTGGTGATGAAATATTTTATTGTATCTGAAGTTAGACATACAGATAACACTCTGACAATTAAGAATTGATAAGGCAATAGGTTTAGAGCCTAAAAATCAGAAATTTGGTTTCCAGGTACTAAATAAAAGCAATATAAAGAAACACACATGTTAACATCTACATTTTTAGAAGAAGCCTAAATCTTTGCAAGAGTAACAAGTGACAGAAGGATGCTCGTGACAGAAAAACTAAAACCAAGAATTAAAAAAAAGCTGAGAAAACAGAACAGAGCAACTATTTACATTACAAAGACAAATACATGAATTATAACTGAAATACACTTGATAGTTAATGCAACTGTTTAGCAAGTAACAGCAAATACTCATTTACATGAAGTTCCACATTTTTGGGGGGGGAAAAAAAAAAGGACCTGGAGATATCAAGTAATGATAGTTTCAAATTTCAAATACTGCATTAATTTTATTTTAGAGGGCATTTAAGTGGGACAGTATTTGAAATGTTACTTTTAATAGGTAGTAAAGAAGCATTGGCTTTAAATTGTTCAAATTTACACACTGATCTCTAAAATAGTGACACTTAACTGCAAGATCTGATAGCCTGTATTGTCAAATATCTATTTAAGGAAAGAACACCTGTACTAAAATAGTGACGTACTATAAAAAACATTGCTACTACAGTTACGAGTATGTCTCCCAACTCATTTAAATAGTACAAAATACACAACAAACTTGTGGATATTGTCTTCATGAGGCAAAAATCAGAACATTACTTTTTAAGGTGAAAGCAGGTTTACGTTTATTTCCTCCTCCTCACTTTTTTGCCTCAGACACAACTATTTTTGTAAAAATGGAATTACTGCAGCTAAACTGGTTGTCACTAAAAAAGCTGTCACAAGTGTGTACTAACTCCTAAAATGCTCTCATTTCCTTTACGGTTTTGCATAAACAGTAATAAAAGACATTCCAAATGTTCTCTGAAAACTGTGGTCAGTCAATTTGATTTCTAAAATCAATTTTAGAATTTTATTGTATTTCATTTTTAAGTCCGGGACAGTAAACAAACCGCTCAAAAACAAGTTTGGAAAAAACCTAACTTGCAAAGTCAGCACTGCCAATAAACCAGAATCCCCCCCAATTCAGGTAACTATCTAAGACGACAAGAGATAGTGCTGGAAAGTAATCTTGGAAAGCAACAACTTGGAATTTCAGCGGACAAGCTAGTTCACTAAGTTTTGTCAGTCTGCTGCGAAAAAATGGATAAATCTTTGACTGCATGAACTATAGTATCAAACTGTCTTTCCTTCTGTACACAACAGGGATAAGACTGATGCTAGAACCAGAACTTTCTGCATCAGTATACATCTGAAGGGACACTTGAAAGAGTAAAAAATCTTGGCTTCAGGGACTATGAGACAACTTATACCAAGAGATTTTCCTAACAGTTTCTCTGGCTTCTAGAAATAAGGTTGAGTTTCAAAATAAATGTCACTAACCCTTTGATACCTATTTCCAGGAAGGAATACTTACAAATCCTTAGTACCTTCAAAATCAAGACAGGATAATCTTCCTCTAAGTATTCTGATTTCTGTAGAACTTTATAGTCTCTTTGCCCACTGAGGTTTTTATTTAAGTATAACAAATTCATTGTCTCAATGACATAAAATGGTCAAAGATGATGATCTGGTGGCACTTCTTTGCCTTAGAATGAAAGGCTTAACAGTATGAAACTACAAAAATTGCTTGTGCCTCAGTTCAGAAACTAAGATGGTCAGTTTCCCATTTCAAAGCAGATGTGAATTATTTGGTTAACTATTCTTTTTTCCTACCCAAATCTTCTCCTTCCTTCATTCTCTTCTTTTGAAACATGAAGGTTCCAGGCATTTATGACTTAGCATATTTTGTTTCACATTAGAATAGTAACCTACTACTATTTTATACTCCAAAATGAAAATGAATTAATAAAATGTTGGGCAAGTATAAAAGCTTTTTTGTTAATCTACTAATGCAAGACACATTAGCAATATCTAAAAATCTCAGCTAGAAAACTTAAATATACCAACTGCCCATATTTACAAGTACACCAAAAGAAATCTATTTCACTTGAGCACAAAAAGTTTCAAGGTCACAGTCAGAAACAAACAGAAAAAAAATAGCTAAATTTGAAAGCAAATATATTTCAGGTGTAAAACATTTAGAATTCTAGCATTTTTAAGTAAAGAAGGAAAATATTCTCCTCTTAGTTTTGAAGTCAAAAATCAAATCCTGAAGCAAATGTACTATAATTGTACTGAAGGTAACTACAACAACACATCTCTCTGTCACTCACTTTCAGCATCCAATACATAACTATCAAAGCATCAGCATCTGATCATCACAATCGTCCCACAGAACCACACCATCTTAGTATGTATTGCAACTCTTATGTACTATCATGAACAAGTATTCCAGTATTCCAATATGCTTTTGTTAGCATCTTACCCCACTCTGTTCCATCTCCAGAACTTCGAGCTT
Organism: Coccyzus lansbergi; assembly: GCA_033558105.1. NCBI lineage: Eukaryota > Metazoa > Chordata > Aves > Cuculiformes > Coccyzidae > Coccyzus > Coccyzus lansbergi. The sequence goes on from JAUMJK010000245.1 coordinate 3,716,755, forward strand.
CTCCAGCTCCTTCACCATCTTCAGCTGTAACTAAAAAATCAAATTCTTTCAAAGCTTCCTCAGTGTCGGGGTCATCTGTAAGGTCAGCAGCTAAACCTTCATTACCAATCTGCAAGCAGATAAAACATTTTTCAGCATTTAAATCATGAACAGTTTCGTCTACTCAAATACTTGGATAAGAAATCACACAGGTTACTTTCACTGAGTACCCACACATACTCATAAACCCCAATCTTCATTTTTTAATCTAAAGCAGATCAATTGGAACACATTCTTGCCTTTTCTGTACTACTAATAGCTTTACAGAGAAGTTTTACAAACAAACTGTGTTTTCTACTGATCCAGAAACCTTATTTTCTTTTTGCTTTCTGTTTCTATCTGGTATAAGCATAAGCTTGGGAAATATGGTTCCTTTTAACTATTTCTACTTACATGCCTTCACCTTAAACAAGAAAACTCCTGAAATCAAGACAGTGAAATATTTTCTTTCATTCTGCAATGGTGAAAAAATTTTCTGATGTAGTTATGTTATGTTTCTATGACTTGGAAAATATTTTTGCAATTTTGCTAAAATTTGCTATAAAAATCATGCTTTGCCGAGAGCCCAAAAATGAGCATAATGTCTTCATATGTGCTTGGAGATTACCTATTAGATAATATTTTTATCAGACTATAATGCGTTAGAAGAAACAGGATTCAACCAATGCCTTAGAACAAAAGGGATTCAACTGATTGCTTGATTAACCTGTTTACCAGGAGCACAAGTTAATACCAAAGGTATGGTGGAAAATGCTTTCTGATAAGTCATGGTAGGAGATTAAACTTGCATCAAGCCAAGCTGATGACACTAAGATATTTAAGAGAATTCAATGTAGCCAGAGGGTCCATCATGCTACAGAATGATTACTTTTTCCTCAGTAACCTCTTTACATAAAGAAAAACTAACAGAGAAATTCTTTCAGTACAGGACAGGAAGAACTAAAAAGGAAAAGGTAACAGTCTATCCTACCTAGAAGTCTTCTCACAGAATAGAAAACCAAAGAGGAAGATAAAACAGAAAACAGAACCTTGACCAGAAGGTTAATGGAGACAAGTCTCAGCTAGGCTCTTAAAAGTATCTAGTAAAAAGCTGCATAATAGGAAAAGTTAAACATGTATTTAGCATAATTTAGTTTCTTCCAAGGAACTGTCCCTACCTTTTCCAAAATTCAGAAAGGATGCATACTGTTTTGTGCTAAATTTGCCTCATAAAGGGACTTAAATCTATGCATAGAAGCTGAGATGGCCAAATCAGTTATCTATCTCTTTCAGTAAATAATTCAAGTTTATAAACCTGTTCACTGGTTGTTTTCAAGGTAATACATTAACTAAAACACCAAATTTACCAATAATGCATATGTTTACAATCCATTCGGATAATGAAGGTACAAACCCAGATACTTTAACATGCCACATTTATCATCAACTGGGAAAAAAGATTTCCCTTTTAAAGAGGATTTCAGATCTATATATTTAAAACAAAATATATTTTCAGAATAATGAAGCATTATTTTACTTTGTGTTTCTTGTTTATCCGGTGCTTTTCTTTTCCTTCTGCAATATCTTCTATCATGTCATTCTCCTCTTCTTCATCGCTATCATCTGCATTTTCCAAGAAGTTAAATGTTTCAAGAACATCACCAGAATTCCTACATAAATCAAAACATTAACAGAGAATGTTTTATTTGAAGAGATTTTAGAAAATTAATCAGATGAAATACAATTGCTACCTAACAGTTTAAGAGTTTTAAAAATAGCAAAACAAGAAATGGTTCCATGAAGAAGTTTCTATAGCTGCACAATTCCTTATTATAAAAACACCACTTAACAAATCCTTCCTTATACAACAAATTCAGCTGCAATACACCATATGTTCTCCTGTATATTAACATATATGTGCAACATATGTATATGTTTCTATATGTTCCTATGTACAATCAATTTCAGTCAAGGTCATCACCTTTTGTAGTTACTTAAACATCTCTGAACCGCCTGTGAGTGTAAGTTGGAAGTTCGATGTGAAATGACCAGTATATATCAATGACTAAGTAAAACATACTTAAAACTTTATGCATTTCTTATCTCTTCACTTACCTTTTAATTTCCTGTCCCTTTTGTTTTGATGAAGGGGATTCACCCCCATTGAGGATCTGCTCTAAGTTCTTTGTCTCTACTGAACCATTTGGTTCTGAATTGGAGAGCCCAAGCAAAGACCTTACCCGCTGGGAGCGTACATCCAATATTGTATCTGTATAACCCACTTCCTGAAGATACCTAGATGCATTAAGAGAAGAAAGAGGAAAGCATACTTGAAGGAAAAGTAAAGAATTCAGTTAGGACTGTTAAAAATTAAAGTAACTATTATCATTTACAGAAAATAAGTTTCACTGCTATCTGCCTCATATAGGAAACCTTACTCTATAGGGCTTAAAGCTCAAGGCAATGAAGTCCTGAAAAATGGACCACTATCTACTCACCTCAATTACTGTTTCATAGATTAAGCATACTTACAGCTCCTCATAGTTCAGGGAAAAGTTTGAATATGCAAACATTCAACAATGTTACTTACTGTCTTAGTAACTGTCTGCCTTGCTTCCAGGTCAATTGGCTATTTTGAGGTACTGCGGGAACCTCCGTATCTTTGGTTTCTTCTGAAACATACGTGTCATAGTTGAGTGAGGGGTTTTGTTGGGTTTTTTTTTGGTTTTGCTTTGTTTTTAACATCAGTTTATTTTTAATAAAATATCAATGAAACTAAAAGCAAAGCTTTGTATTAGGTGCAGTCTTATGCAGTGTTTTTTAATTAAGAAAAAAATATTCTAATTTTTGCTGAAGCATCAAGCAAATAATTTACAGAATACAATCAGTTAAAAACTAGAAAAATATTTAACTTGTACACAAAAGAAAATCTTGCCCCAATCAGCTAAAGCATCACTACTAAGAAAACAGATTATATCTCTTTCATAAACTGGAGATGCTTAAAAAGCAACAGGGAAAATACAATTAAATACGAGAAGCAGTGACACATCAGCATTTGGAGACATTCAACAGGTCAAGCTTAACATAATCTCCCATCTGCTTACTACCAACAATTAAAATCGGGACCCACTGTACTTTTACTATTACAGAGACTGTAAAATAAATTAATTAGTATAAATTAATAGTTTAAGGATTTTAACATTTAACTTATGCTGCTTCTAAACACATACAAAAAAAATCCATCAAGCAAGAAATATCTGTAATGATCTCTCGTTTCAACCAAGTATAAAAAGGTACCCAAAATGTGATACTTCTAAAGCAGAAAAACAAAATACAGAAAGGTGGGGAAAAGAAAAAATCTGCAGACCAGAACATTAAGGCACATGACACCAAAACAGGTCAATACTCTGTCTTCCCAAAGACCTACATTTCAATAGAAGCTATGTGCAATTCTGTTTATCAAATAGCCCAATGTTATGAAAAATGCTTTCCTCTATCTGCAGTATTCCGAAGATAAAAACTTATGATCAACTTCATATCCATATTGCAAAATCAGATGCACTCCTAAGTAGCAATAAGAATAGCTAAATTTTCTCTAAGGACTTTTTAATCTTGATTTAAGATAAAACCAGAAGCTCAACAAGTTTTTTCCCAAGTCAATGCAGTACAGCTGGTTTGTTGGTTTTTTTTTTTTTTTACATTCTTGAAAACACTAGCATCCTATAAAAGCACCAAAATCCAACCGGTGTTCTTCTGTTCATTCTACACATGACGCTTTCCTTCTGGATGGATGGTACAAGGGCAAAAAAGCATTAAACCCTTTAAGAACAGGTATTGTAAGAAACAATTAGAAGCAGCAGCTAAATAAGGAACTGTGTAACTTTATTTGAAGCTTCATTTGACATTCAGGGCTCTTAAAAAAGGAAAGGTCAATTAATTTTGATTTCCTGATTAAACAATGTCTACCCAATATCAAATCTTTCCTAGGTATCTTCTCTGTAAATACAACTAAGGGAGAGTGAGAAGAACAAAAACTGCAATAAATTCAACAAAGCAAAGCTAGACTACATAAGCAACGTAAACAGACTATTGTAAAAAAGTTACCTGATTCAAAAGTTGGCATTTTCAAGTCACCTTGGTTCAATTCTGTGCCATATTTTAATTTATGATATTTTGCCCTGTAAAAAGTATGCAGATGTTAAAAGCATTGCATGCTAATTTGTTTAGTCCCATTTAAACAACCATACTAACAGAATGCAACTTATCCAAACAAGTGCTGTGCTAATTATTGCATCATACAACTATTTCTAGCAACCCAAGAATACAGCTTTGAAATAACCTTCTTACAATTATTCACAATTATCAAGTAACTAACAGATGAGAGTTCAGGATGTTCTAAAAATATTAGGTTTTTATGTGTTAGCTACTAAGAAAACTTTTTCCAGTTGCAGCACTGTCATAGATAGCCAACTGCACCATGACAAATGAACCTCACATTTTGGATTCCTGCCTATTTGCCACCTTCAGTAGCTGGTTCAGTTTCTCTCCTCCTCTTTAATTGAGATCTTTCCCTCTGATGTACCACATTAGCATGCTAGATTCCCTCATGACATGTATTATCCTACGGATTTTCTTGTCCTCATTGACTGGCGTCTTATATTCCCTATTCTAATTCTTGCCCAGTCCACCTATTAAAATACATATCATTCCTTCCCATCTCCTGGTCTCTGATCTCCTAACTCTTTCTGCATCTCTTCTTAAAAAATTGGTCTTGGTAATACTATTGCTACACAGGTATGCATAAGCCTTCCAAATCTTACTTTCTACTGAAGTTGCCTACCAAAAAGTGTCTTCAGCTCTGTTTACTGCCAGGAATATCATATGAAGTACCTACACCTATATCATCGATTTCTCTAACTTAATCCAAGGTCTTTCACAATTTCACACTTGCATCACAGATCCTCTAAAAAAATACTCAAAATCTCAGAGGAAAGAACTCTAGATGCCCTGCAGCAGAGCCAAGGTGAAAGATCTCTGTAAAAAGTTTAGTAGTCAAATTTAAAGAAGTCTATAAAATAGAGCCATCTTCATAATTCTAAATTAAACATTTGACCAAATGCTTTAATAATCACTGCACCATATTTAGCTGCCGCTAATTTTAAGAACGACTTCAAACTACGAAGCTTCCATAGAAAAGATGCATTATGGAACACATGCTGGACAAACCCAAGGATTTTAAAAAAATTTTCTTCTCATATGGCTGAGCCATTGCTGCAAGTTTCTTCAGACTGAAGTTAAATAATATCAAATGCTGTCTGACATTTCATTATATATATAGAAGACTTTCCTCTAAACTACAGAAGTTTCTGCTAAAACTGCAATTAAGGGCCTTGGTAACAAACTGTCAGCAGATGGCACTACTGACCCTTTAAAGCAAGATAAAATTCTGCATTCCATAGCAATTACACTGTAACTGAAAACGTTATAGTTCCTGAAGAGGAGGTATTTGTGTAAGCTGAATCTGACTGTCAGTTAACCAGAATCATAATTTTTAAAATTATTTTAAATATGTTCATATTTCACCCATGCACTAGCAAGACTGTCTATCCTAGTTGGTGTCTTTACAGCGAGACAAAGCTTTGCTCCACATTGTAATAGGGGAGTGTTCCACCAAGCCTTCCAGATAAAGCATACATACTATGATTTATATGCCCTAAAATACTGTACATTTGGGGTTTAAAAAAAAAAAAGTGATGTTAAATAAAAGCAAAATGTTTCTGCTGAATTTGTAAGTAAGGTGATTAAAGCACTGTAACTGAAAAGCCAATTTAAATTTGTTCAATTTAGAGCTATAGCAAATACCTTCTAGGAGTAGCTGTTCCATTTTGGACTTACAATTCCAAAACACTAATTAAAATTCTACTTCAACAGTTGATTAACAAAGATCGTGAGGTATTTGATCTAAGATTACAGCAATGACTACCCATTACAAATTAAACCAAAATATTGCTGAATGTAATGAGATCAGTTGTATCATTCACATCACACCTGATGTCCAACTTGGATTTTATAGTACAGAAGCAATCTTGTTAAATTTCAAGGAACTATATAGTTGCACACGCATTCCTCTCCATATTGTCACACAAACAAGGGTAATTATTACATATCTTACAAATCACTGAAAGCTACAGTGCTTTTGGGAAATCAGTGCTGTTACTTCCCCACACCAAATACTAACTGAATACTACAAAAGGCATCTTTTGAATCCTTTTGAGGTCTGACTTGTTATTCTTCTACAGCTAGGTTTCCATGAGAGAAAAAGAGAAGGATAAAGAATGACTTAAGTTGATGTAACTGCTTGGTACGATTTTGGTGTTGAATCCTACCATTCAGTTGCAAGGGTAAAGGCCAGCTACAGTTCAAATCCCATGAAGTCAAAACATATTAACAGGTTTTTGATCTCAGCAAGTTTTATTAATTTAAGCAAAGCAAAATGCTAACAAAGTTTTGAGTAAAGTGGCTCAGAGTACACAAGCAAAGTAAGTCTGTCTGGGTCTGCAAAGCACCACGAAGGAATATCCGCTATCTACAAACAAAAAAAATCTCATGTGTGTAACAGACTACAGTCATATTTTATTACAAAATCATTACAAAAATATTTAAGGATATTAAAATACAGACAACATTCTACTTCTCTAAGACCTTTTCACACCTATTGCACACATACATTGATATTTGTAGTACTTATCTATATCTTGTAACTTCTGCTGCATTTTATCTTATGTTAAACAATGATATTGTGTTTCATATCCTTTTTCTGAGAAATCTTGACAATTATTGTCTGAATGCATTATTTCTGACTCACTACAATCTGATATTTCACTGCATCGAAGTTTATGACATCACCAGGAATTCAGCAACAAAAGAAGAAAGGGGGTAGAGGGAATCAGGTGCAATGCTGAAAATGGCCATCAACGATTTTCAAACCTGAAATTCTCAGATTTTTTTTGCATTGGGGCTGGCTTCTTTTTATTAGTTGCGATTCCTCACTCAGAGGAAAACCAGCAAAAATAATGTCTACACTTAGTTCAGTGCAACAACGAAGAAATTCATACTGTCATTCTTGGATGATTTACTGCCAAGTCAGTATACCTACTCTCACTTTCATAGAATTGCTGGCTTGGAAAAGACCTTTGAGATCAAGTCCCAATCATACCTTTCTACTACTAAACCACATCCCTAATCACTTCATCTACCCATCTTTTAAATACCTCAAGGGATGGTGATTCAACCTCCTCCCTAGGCAACCTATTCCAGTGCCTGATAACCCCCCTTGGTTAAGAATTTTTATCTAATGTTCAATCTGAACTTCCCCCAGTGTAGATTGAGGCTATTCCCTCTCATCCTATCACCTATCACTTGGGTGAAGAGACCAACAGCTACCTCTCTACAACCTCCTTTCAGACAGTTGTAGACACTGATAGGGACTCCCCTCAGCCTCTTCTTCTCTAGGGTAAACAACTCGTTTCCTCAGCTGCACCTCATATGATGTGTTCTCCAGCCCCTTCACCAGCTTCACTGCCAATCTCCAGACATACCAAAATGGAACACAACATTCAAGGTGCAGTCTCACCAGCCCTGAGTACATGGACACAATCATTTCCCTCGTTCTGATGGCCACGTTGTTTGTGATACAATTCAAGATTGCACTTGTCTTCTTGGCCACCTGGGCACACTGCTGACTCACATTCAGACACCTGTCAACCAACACACACGGGTCTTTCTCTGCCAGGTAGTTTTCCAGCCACTACTCCCCAAGCCAGTAGCACTACACAGGGTTGTTATGTCCCAAATGCAGGACTCCGCACTTGGCCTTGTTAATATCCTGTTGGTCTCAGCTCGCTGATCCAGGCCGTTCAGATCCCTCTGTAGAGCCTTTCTACCCTCAAGCAGATCAACACTTCCTCAAGCTTGGTGTCGTCTGAGTATCCACTAAGGGTATACTCAATTCCCTCATCCAGATCACTGATAAAGACATTGAACAGAACCAGATCCACCACTAAGACCTGGGGAACACCACTTATTACCAGCCTCCAAGGGGATTTAACTCCATTTATAACATTTTGGACCCAGACATTCACAGTCAGTTTTTTACCCAGCAGAGGGTGTGCCTCTCCAGGCCAGTGGCAGTCAGGTTCTCAAGCAGAATACTGCGAGAAAGAGTGTTAAAGGCTTTACTGAAGTCCAGGTACACTACATCCACAGTCTTCATCCATTAAGCAGGTCACCTTGCACAGGAGATCAAGTTAGTTTGGCAGTGCTTGCCTTTCATAAACCCATGTTTACTGGGCTTGATCACACGGCTATCTTGCAAGTCCTGTAAGATAGCACTTAAGACAACCTGCTCTGTGACCTTCCCTCGCACAGAGATCAGACTGACAGGCCTCTAAGTTCACTGGATCCTCCCTCTCATCCTTCTTGTAAATGGGCGTAACTTTTACCAGCCTCCAGTCAAGTGGAACTTCCTCAGTCAGCCAGGACTGCTAGTAGAGGATGGAAAGGGGTTTGTCAAGCACCTCCACCACCTCCCTTAGCATTCTTGGGTGGATCCCATCCAGCCCCATTGACCTGTGAATGTCTAATTGGCTGAGCAGGTCTCTAACCATTTCCTCTTTGATCAGGGGAGCTTTGTTCAGCTCCTCCTCCCTGTCATCTGGCTCCAGAAGCTGAGTACCCAGAGAACATCTTACCTTACTGTTAAAAGACTGAGGCAAAGAAGGCATCAAGTACCTCAGCTTCACCCTTTGTAACTATTGTTCCCCCTACGTCCAGTAAAGGATGGAGATTCTCCTTGGCCTTCCTTTTGTAGTCCATACATTTGTAGAAAGATTTTAATATCTTCCCCAAAATTGGCCAATTTAAGTTCTAGCTGGGCTTCAGACCTTCTGATTTTCTCTCTGTATGATCTCACCTCATCCTTGTAGTACTTCTGAGATGCTTGCCCCATCTTCCAAAGCTCATACACTCTCCACTCTTTCTGAGATCCACTCAAAACTCTCTGCTCAGCCAAGCCAGTTTTCTTCCCTACCAGCTTATTTTCTGGCACTTAGGGATGGGCCTGCCCTTGTGCCACAAGGATTTCCTACTTGAAGAACATAGAGCCTTCTTGGGCTCCTTCACCCATTTAGGGCTGCCTCCCAAGGACCTTTATCAACCAGACTTCTAAACAGTCTGGTTCTTCTAAAAGTCTGATCTCCAGAATTCAACGTGATACTTCTGTTGACCCTCATCCTTAATTCTAGAACTGAAAATTCTATCATCTCATGACTACTGTGCCCCAAGCATCCTCCACAAGGCCTCCTCTGTTCACAAGCATCAGGTCTAGTGGGGCACCTTTCCTAGTCAATTCACTCATCAGTTTCATCAGGAAGTTGTCTCCTACATGCTCCAAGAACCTCTCCTATGTGCTCCAAGAACCTCCTCACTCTTTCCTTTCTCTGGTATTATACTTCCAGCAGACATTTGGTAAGTTGAAATCTCCCACAAGAACGAAGGCTAGTGATCATGAGGTCTCTCCCAGCTGCTTGTAGAATATCTCATCATCCTCTTCGTCCTGGCTGGGCGAGAGGTCTATAACAGACTCCCACAATGAAGTCTGCCTTAGTGGGTGCTCTGCTGATTTTTACCCATAGACACTCAACCCTATCAACACCATCACTGAAACACAGACAATCAAAATACTCTGTAACAGAGGGCCACCTCTCCTTCCTCACCTATCCCACCTGAACAGCTAACAGCCAAACACGGCAGCACTCCAGTTATGCGAGTTATCCCACCGTGTTTCCACGATGGCAATTATATCATCATTTTCTTGCCATACAATGACTTCTAGTTCCTACTGTTTGTTGCCCATGCTGCATGAAGTGGTGTAGATCTATTTCAGTTGGGCTATTTCCTTACTCATACTTACGCAATTAGGGCCTCTCCAACTATGGGGCACTTGCTGGGGAAAAAAAAAAAAAAAACCAAACCAAAGCTTCCTTGCTGCCTCCCACACATTCACCAATCAATCCTAGAGTTTCAGTTCCTGTTTTTAGCAATCTTCATGACAATTCTGGCTGGGCCTTAAGCAAGGATTTTTCCTCTTCGGAAGCATGCAGTGTTGGCTTGCACCCACCCACTATCCACAAGAACTAAAACAAACTGCATGCTTCTGCTGTTATGCTTCTGTTGTACACACCACGTGCAGATTTTTTGCCTATCAGATAAGTTTTGGAATTTCATGGGAAGTTAAACAATGGCTGCTGCATTTTGCCATTGATCTTCAAATTCTGCATTCTATGTCTTCACACTCCAGCTGTAACTACCTACCTCTGACTTACCCCATTAAGTAAGCAACCCTCACAGTCCTACGGTGTGTATCTACAGCAAAAATTGCCACAATAACCAACCATTTCCTTCACCTTCAGAAAGATAATTACACATAAGACACATGGGTCTGCATGACAGCACATTATTGCTTTGATACATTCAATGTTGTTGAAAGGAAGAGTACACGCATCCTGATACTTTGCATACTTTACATCTGTCTTGAAGTCAGAGTGCCTTGCATCTTACTGGTATGATATAACAACTTTCAGTCTTACACTGGCTGGAAACCTTGAGTTACTTTCCATTTTAAGGACAGGGCTGAAAGAAGAAATAAATCCTTTCTGCACAATACTTCAATAGTAAACACGTGTATGGATACAGCCTTCTGTATGAACAAGCTGTCTTCTGAAACAGCTTTATACTAGACACTTCTCACAAAGGTATGTAGCCTTGTCAAAACAGTTTTTAATATGAAACCAACTAATCAAAGTTATTTCTATACTAGTCACTCAACTCATAGTACTAATACACAATATATAATTTACTTAGACACACTTGCTCTTGGACAACTAAAAGTGGCCAGGTGAAGCCTCACTATACTTTGCTACAAAATATTGACTCTTGTAGAAATGTTCCCCTTAAATCAAAATAAACAAAGGCTACCTATTTTGCTGCCTGAACCCCAAGACGTTTACACTGTTGGATTCAGATGCTTTTTAAAAGCAAGATAAAATTAAATATCATAATGGAATCCATTACTACAAGTATAGGCACATGAAAAGATTATTTTCATAGTGGTTTTGCCAAATTACTAATTCTGGTCAAATTTAATAGCCATGGAACAGAAGAGCGCGACTGTTACAACATTAGCCTGCATGGACTGAATGGAATTATAATTTTTAAACCTGCAGAAAATGCACCTACTGAGACTAGAAATTCTACCATTGACCACATGAACAAAAACAATAATTTAAAATGTAACAGCAACTTTCAAAGGATTCTGCTCTGCCACAAAATACAGTTTTCATCATGCGACACATACAAAATAATTGTAGGGAATCAAGAGAACAATATTTTGAACCCTTTCAAGTTTAATACCACTTAAAGATCAGATGAAGGTTTAAGCAATAAGGTATAAATGTGTTTGGAACACTTATTCTTACTTAGTATACCACTACTTAGAAAAGGGAAACTGTCCAGTTCTGATTTTCTATGTTTAAGACATGCACCTAAACAATTTGAAAATGATGCAACTTCTTATTACAGCAGACAGCAAAGTTTATCAGAAAATAGTGTACAGATGACCAACCATAAAGACAGTTTACACAAAGTAACTGTGGAATCATCTAATAAAGACAGTTTACATAATATGACAGAATTCTTTTCAGTCTATAATCTTCCAGGTGAGATAAAAGCTGAACAACTTGTATACCTACCTTTCTTGTTTTAATGCATATTCTAACATTTTTATTCTTCTCACTAAATCTTTCTTCAAATTTTCTTGACCCTTTCTTTCCCCTTGTAAAAACGCTATCCGAGCCTGGAAACACACACAAAAAAAAATAGAAGATTTTATTCCAAAAACAAAACTGACACTGTTTTGCATTAATCATTTCAGTCATTAACACCAGAAATATTTCTGCTCTAGAACATTTCTGTTCAAAAGTGCTGGGGGGGTTTGCCTTGAAATAAAGGTATAAAGTCATTATAGTAACTCTAAAATAATGCACAGAGAGCAATCGTATGAAACATTTTTAATAAATGCACACACCTTTGAGCTTACAGAATTCTTAGCATAAATGGTTACAAAATTTCTTCTAAACCCAAGGTCATATTAAAGTAGATACACAGCATACTTTTAAATGATTCAAGTTTTAATGCCAGTATATTAAACAGATTAAGAAATGGACATATGAATTCAAATACAGAATTTACAAATCCATTAAACAGGGAACAGCTGTATTTTATGGATTCACATTCTACTTACTACCAAAGATAGCAGAATATCACAGGAGAGGTGGCTTTAGTACACTGTTCCTTATGGAGAAAACCATGCTTTTTTTTTAAAGCACTAGTCATACTTCCCATTCAACTTTAAAAAAGCAATGCAGCTTCCTCCATGCCTCCTAATCAAGCAGACAGCCTGTGTGTTCTACTGAATCTATTGTTATCTCAACTAGTGTAAAAGCAAAACTTCACTGCAAAATTAAAGGGCTTGTATTTTGCCTTTTGCAAGCCAAAATCCTAGACACGGCAATTTGCAGATATGAATACAAAACAGTTAACAATATTACCAAGCTGGTGATCACTACAAGAAACCACAAACCCATTTGTCCTCATTATGACTTGAAATTCACTTAAGTCATTGGATAGCTAATTCAAGAAAATATTCAATTTAAAATTTTCTTGAAGGAGGAATTTTTTAAAAATTGAATCAGGAGAGTAAAGTAGGGACCACATTGCTCTACAGAGCTTAAGACCAACAACACAACTTTGCTATTAAACGGGGCACAACATAAAAGTAACAGAGCTATAATTGGTACCTAATCTTTCCTTGAAGATTTTTTTTTTAAGGCGAGTGGTTATATATTTTCATTACTCTTAGTTATTACAGATTGAAAGTCTAACCACGAGAACAACATTCATGTATTCCTCCTTTCTCAAGATCAAGTGATATCACTACATAAAACTTAATCTATCACCCCTGATTTTAGTCCCTCTGGCCTTGTGCTCAACAGTAAACCAAATTAAAATCTTTTTTTTAACCTTATATTAGCTAACTAATGATATAAACAATTAAAATGTAAAATCCAAGTGACATCAAGGCAGCTATGAGTATTCCAGTTAAAAGTCATGAAAGCACTCTCAACAAACCACTGACACTTGGTGAGAAAGAACCACCAGACCATGCAAGGCAATAGAGAAGAAAAAAAAAAAAATACACCTTGTAACGATTGTACAGATATTTCAATGTAAAAGGTAGAGACCAAGATGCATAACCAGCTATTTTAAACTGTGGGCTCTCAATGGAAAGGGATGGAGGGAGTTGAACAAACCTCACAACTATATTCAACTGCAATTATGTCACATAGATCAGACTCAGCTTTTCAGTATTTCTTAGATTCTAATAGAAAGTTAACAGTCTTCTGGAGAAAACTACAATTATACATAATTTGCACTCCTCTTGTATGTAATGACAAGACCTATTATCCCAATTTTCACTAGTCAAGGTTAAGATAACAAAAAGTGTCCTTACACATAAAGTACACATAAAAGTAGGTATTTTTTAAAAATGATATTACACATGTGCAACACCATACTTCAAAGTTACTGCATGTGCACAAACTTTTTACAAAACTAAAACCAGAATCAAGTACTGGAGTACTTGGCCAAGCAGATTCCAGTCTTTGTATTTATTATGTATTGCCTAGATCTCTCACTTTAAAACCAGACAGGTTAATGAGCTAAGTAATCTTGAGAGTCAATATACTACAGAAATCATGTTCTAAAAATAGACAAAATGCAAACCCATACCCTACTAAGTCCTTAAAAAGTACTTTATATACAACTGTATAACAAACTTCACAGGGTTGAAAGGGTGAACAGAAAGGCTGCCACATAAGAACACTCTTTGCAGTTGAGGTTTTGACATTTTTGCCAATATTAGCAGACTTATTTTAGCATCACTTCCTGTAATTGCTTGTATACACACATGACTGATTTTAGGGATTTTTGTTTTACTCTCCATTTTAATTGTCACACGGCTAAAACCTAACAAGTTATCTGTGCCAAAATTAAAGAGCTTGACCTTTAGAAATATGGAAAATCAGTTTAGACTTTAGGAATGCTTAGTCATCAAGACCATCAGCACAAAACCAAGAATAAGATCACTGCAAATATGCTGTATAAATTACATCAATCAACATCTTGATGCTTGTACTGAGAAATGAGGTGTGTCAGAATCATGACTTGATGTACTGCATGACTACAAGCCTTAAGAATTCAAAGAATTTCCCAACACCTACTTTTTTGAAAAGCAGTAAATCTCAGGTTTGATAAAAACAGATAAACAGACCAGTTTCCCTTGAGGCTGTTGTACTAACTTAGGGTCCATACACAAACACTTAAGAAACCCTCTCTACATAACACAACTTTCTCAATACTTAGATATTCCTTTCTTTGAAACAATTCTCAGGAGAGTTAGGTTCAATACGATTTATAACTATACTGATGATTAAACAATGACTGGCACTAAAATTGGGAAACAAAATGCACAGAACACACTGGTACTCACCTTCTCTCCCTCCCAGTTATGACAGAATTCTCTCCATTGTCTTAAACCAATTTCTAAGTCTCCAGGCTGATACTAAGCAGAACAATCCTCCTCCTATTTCTGTTCCCTCTGCTGTGCTGGCTTAGTTGCTTCTGCTGCCACACATTAAGTCTACTGAGGAAATAATTTTATTTATTTTTTACTCTGTTCTGAATTACATCAGTTTCCTGATCCTACTCATTATAGCCATGGGAGTACTTAGGCTGGCACATGGGATGCAAACAGGATACTGAAGTAACAGTTCCTTTCAGCTACAACATGGTCTCAGATCAGCCTAAACTGACCATGATATCATAACCTGCACATTCAGAGCACAAGCATTGCAAAAACAAGAGCACAGGGGCCAAGAAAGTCAAATACAAAACATGCCCCAACTCTTCTTAACTACAAATTCAATCAAAATGTATTGTTAAAGATGTATCAGCAAGAACATTTCTTAAGGGGGAGAAAACATGTTATACTACAGAACATATATAAAACTAGTTCTGTAAGCAAAAATATGGTTTCCCATTGCTTAAAAAAAATCCAGCTGAATTCAGATCCTATTAAATTATTTCACCTCTCCCAGGCAGGGCTATGCTTCAGATTCTTCAAATAAGCTCAGCCTTACTTTTTCAGGGCAGGTTCCTCCTCTGCTACCAACCTGTCCCTTTTCATAATTATGATATTTTCACAGATCTCCAAGACCAACTGTTTTTGTATAAAATTCAGTGACACTTGATAACTCTGGTCTCCCTCTACACCGTGGCTCTTAGCTGTAAATAAAGAGTACCACCACATGAACGTGCCCAGTTTTATTATGGAAGTGAAATCAAGGAGCTCTAAAAAGCACTTAAGAGTGCCAGATACTTTGTGGTTGTGCAAAGATGCATAAAATAACACCTGAAACTAAGCAAGATAGAATACAAGTATAAAAAGAATTACTGAACAGTTACTTGAATGGCATGGATGCCACAAAAAAAGAATTGTCTGAGGCTAAATAACTATAGAACGCACACACAGAAGGGGATAAAAATGAGAACTACATTTCTAACAGCTAATATTCTAGACTTCATAAACTGAATATTGTTTTAATGGTGTGTTGCATTTCAGACATAAATGCGTAACGTTTTATAGCTAGAAAGGTTTTTATCTCTTAAATGGGAAGTCTGACAATGGCGGAAGCACCCAAACTACAAGACATCAAACAAACCAAAGTTTTCCTTGAACAGCAAGAAGTAAATCACCGATTACACTGACACTCCACATCCCTAGCACAGAATGATACTGCTTTATCGAAGTGCAAGAGTAGATTTAAAGGAGTTTACTAGAGAGCTTCCACATAACTTTAAATTATTGAAAAATTGCATTTCACCAAGTTGAAAAGTCAAAATTTTAAAAATAAATGTTTTCTGGTAAGAAAATGAGGATTTTTCCCCCCTTCCTAAAGAAGCTTGAAAGAGCCTAAAATTTAATTACTGCACTGCATTTCACACAAAGCTACTCATAATAGCAGCATTCAGATTAAAATTGTATTTTATCGCCTCTACTGCACAGAAAATATTATTTAATCTTTATGTTAATCAAACATTTCTCTTAGCTCCTTAAAAAAGAAGGGACAGGTAAAATTGCATAGGCAACTCAAAAGTCATATGATAACTAATTACATATAGAATTTAATCATTTATTTTATTAATAAAAGTCATGATACGCAGTACTTCAAATATTCATCCACCATCTCAAACATAGCAAAACAAATTAAAGGAAAGAGTGGCTTAAAACCCGAATGGCATATCATGTAAGACTGATTAAAGGACTCCTCTTACCCTGTTGAAACACTAACACTTTCCTGTACAATTCAAACTATCAAATTTTAATGGATTTACCAACACAGGAACACACTCAGTAAGCAAGTATACTTTCTTTCCATTGCAGTTGCAAATTAACTCTCAGACTCCGGAAGTATGTTTAAAAACCCCTTAAATATAAGTAAAGCAATGCCAGCTGCAATGCAATGCTGAGGATTGTTTTTCTAAAGTCCATTTAGACTTACAGAAGGAAGGAAGGAAAGGCCTGAAGTATTTTTGAAAGAAATGTAGTACACTGAGGCAGCTTGAATATATACACCCCATATGCACATGTAAGTGTGGCTTATCCTAAGACGGCACATCACAAAACCTGGAACAATACTAAGATTTATTTTTATAAAAAGCATTTTTTAATCACAAGATTATTATTACACAAAAAGACTAACAGATTCTCCATTTTTAGATGTTCATTGTGCTAAAGTTGAAACCGAAAAGTTTTGGAAAGCTAAAAAATACTGAGGAGATAGAAAATTCATTGGACTCATAACAGTAAGAGTAGACACTTGTGTAGCTACTCATGTTATAGTTGCCATTCAAAGGCAAAATGAACATAAGAGAAGACTTCACCTTCAGTTTTCAACAAACAGGTTGAAACTTCACCTCATTCAAAACATCTAAACCATCATACATACAAAAGCATTAAGCATTTAGATGGGTTTCAATGTATCTAGTAATCCTTAAACTGCCAACTGAAGACTGAAAGATACCTTGGCTATCGTAAATAAATAAACAAACAAGCAAACTAAAAATCAATCTTCATTTTGGAAATTGAAGTCTCAAGCAAAATTCTCTCACTAGTAAGCTGCACAGTGAGAAAGGCATCACTGGTCATATCAGGATGATACATGTTCCAAAGATGCCACTTTTAAAGATACTGTAGAAAAAAAAAATGTTTGGAAGACTTGAAAAATTAGAAACATCAGCTCTCATACGTTAAAATGAAACATATACTTCATAAAAAGCATCCAGATTACAGATGCAGAAAAAAAAAATTCAACAACTATTTAACACTAGTCAACACTTGAACAACATTTGCAAATAAAGGTAATTCTCTGTGTAATCCTTTGAGCGGTCAGTTAAATATCAGGTCTGTAACTATGGCGCTTAAAGAAGGAATGGTGTTACGATATTTCCTGAAGGATCTCTTTTACAGATCTTGTACATTTAAGCTGATCATAATTTCTTGCTCCTCAACTGATACTTTCTCAAAGTATCATTTGATCACTTTCTGATGGTTTTTCAAAGGTAATTCCTAGCCATGAGAAAAGCAACACCCTTAAGCAACGATCCCACCAGAATGGCAGACAAGAAACCCAGCTAGCTCTAAGGAGCTGTCTGGCAGGTTAATGACATAAATGACAGATGCAAGAGAAATTACTCATCTTCAAGTCCCTTTCAGTCCTGCAATGGGTATGGCAAATACCAGGCTTGAAAAAACTCCTTCGCTGAATATGTCCTTCCTCTTTTCTACCACCTCCACATCACCCCAGTCATTCAAATTCAAAAGCTTGGTTGTTTTTGCTACAGGGACAAATATTGGCCAGTTTCATCAGCTTCTTTGAAAAACTTACAGATAATTCAGCCTTCCACTTCCTCCATTCTATGCTTGGGTCAAACACCCAAGCCACAGCTTAGTCAGTATAAGACTGTCTTCATTCTGTCACTATTTCTTACCAGACCTGCTTCATTAAATCATTTTTGCTTATGGTAGGATTTTTATAGCCACCCTCCTAGCGAATGTGATATTTAGGAATACTACAGTAACAAAACTCATAGACGTGTTTTTAAAGACTAACACCCTCTGCTTAGCCCAGAAACTAAATAAACCAGTTGTCCATAGTCTAGTATCCAGTACACAGAAGCCAGCAGCAGGAAAAAGAGCAGTAAAGGTAAACAAGTTCAAAACACTTAGAAGCCACTAAAAGCAATGAATTCAAACTGTCACATTGTGACACACTTCTAAGAACTGAAAATTGAGCAATCTTCTAGAGTAACAAATACAGGCGACTTCAAATTTATCATTTATTGACCATTATTGTTCCATAAATAGCATTTGAATACAACAGGTTTCTAAAACTTTGTTTCCATTACTAACTTAAAAAACACTGAACAGTTTAATTTATAAATAATTTTCTTTTCAATTTCAGTCCCAGAGGCAATTCTTCAGGAAAGTAAGATCCTGCCTAGGATTTTTTAAAAGAACTGTCATCTTCCTGGAAAAAGATTCTGTTCTAGAAGACTGAATGATTACATTAACTTCAGGACGAGTGAAGTTAATCTGGTTACCATCCACATACTGTAACAAAGCTAATAAAATAATCCATGCTGATGTGCCAGGATATTGACCACTGTCCCTACATGTCAGCTCTTCTCCCCACACACATCTCAATTTCTGCAGGCATTTTATTTTAGCATCATTAATGCTCCAAATTTGTACCTCCCTTTGCACCTCACATGCAAATTAAGAACACCACCCATCTAAGCGGACCCAAGATCCATTAAATTTTTGCTGAAAACCAGTAAACAGTCATATTTATTTTTTTAATCGACTGACCATTAACAGGAATGTTTGCAGGAACTAGACAACCTAGCCTGACACAAATGCTTACTTTGACCTCAGAAACTGTTCAATCACTTTTACCTCCAAGTTATTCTATCTTCAACAGTATCTATATAATTTTACTGAGAAATTAAAATCTTTTCATTCAAATGCCATCACTCAAGATAACTAAAGAGCCAAGTAAAACATAAGAAATGCTTTTGCTGCTTACTACTCAGAAATACTATTCTATGAAGAGTCTGGACAGCATTTTTCAACTGCATTCCTTTATCAGGTTGATTAATCTATGAAACATGTTTGAACACAAGCTCCCAAGACTCTGCGGCAGTCATGCATCTAATTATAATTTAAGGAAGCTCATCAAACAAATGCAACATATGAATAAACTAAATTCTATCTACAATTAGGACTATTTGAAAACATACGCGTACTTTCTCAAGAAAGTATGTATTTCGTTAAGATTAAGGCACTTAAAATAAGAACGCTGCATCTACTTTCTTAGCTGATTTGCTGTGAGGTTTAGTTTCACATTAGTTTCTCAAAAAAACCTGAAAAGGCATAATATCATTCACATGCCTTTCACAGATAAAAGTTAAAACAGGATGCTAAATAGTTTTATATATCAACATATACTCACTTTCAATGGTACTACAGAAAACTGCCAGAACATGAGTTATGCAGTTCAATTCACAGATAGGTAGTTTAGTCACTGCCAAAATTTAACACAAAATACATTCTACATTCACTTCCAGCTACTGTTTCTTTATCGAACCACCTAGCAGGTCTCTGCCACAATATTCACAACAGCAAGATTACCAAAGTTAGCTTTAATGTCTAAACTCAAACACTGAAAGCTGCTCACACATTTCAAAACAAAGAGGAATATACAAAGAAAAAAAGAATTCAAAAACTTCCAAAATTCCTTTATCATTAGCACAGCAGAGCTTGAGAGCATCCAACCAAACAAATTAGTTTCCTTAAAATAACAGAAAGCACCCCTGTGAATGAGGACTTGGGATACTGGTAGATAAGAAGCTGAACATTACCCAGCAATTTGAGTTCACAGCCCAGAAGAGCAACTGTCCCCTGGATGACACCAGAAGCATGGACAGCAGGTCGAGGGAGGTGATTCTGCCCCTCCACTTTGCTCTGGTGAGACCAGATTCCACCGCGATTCCAGCACCCAGTTCTGGAGACCTCAGCACAGGGAAGACATCAACCACAGGATGGACCGCTGGGCAGTGTCCAACGGCACGAGGTTTAACACAGCCAAATGCCGAGTCCTGCACTTGGGGCACAACAACCCTATGCAGAGTTACAGACTGGGAGAAGCCTGGCTGGAAAATTGCCAGGAGGAGAGGGACCTGGGGGTGTTGGTCGACAGCTGACTGAACATGAGCCAGTAGTGTGCCCAGGTGGCCAAGAAGGCCAATGGCATCTTGGCTTGTATCAGAAATGGTGTGACCAGCAGGTCCAGGGAGGTGATTCTCCCTCTGTATTCAGCACTGGTGAGGCCGCTCCTTGAATATTGTGTCCAGTTCTGGGCCCCTCACCACAAGAAGGATGTTGAGGCTCTGGAGCAAGTCCAGAGAAGAGTGACGAGGCTGGTGAAGGGGCTGGAGAACAGACCCTATGAGGAGCAGCTGAGAGAGCTGGGGTTGTTTAGCCTGGAGAAGAGGAGGCTGAGAGGAGACCTCATTACTCTCTACAACTCCCTGAGAAGAGGTTGTAGAGAGGAGGGAGCTGGCCTCTTCTCCCAAGTGACAGGGGACAGGACGAGAGGGAATGGCCTCAAGCTCCGCCAGGGGAGATTTAGGCTGGAGATTAGGAGAAGGTTTTTCACACAGAGGGTCATTGGGCATTGGAATAGGTTGCCCAGGGAGGTGGTTGATTCACCTTCCCTGGAGGTGTTTAAGGCACGGGTGGACGAGGTCTTGAGGGACTTGGTTTAGTGTTAGATAGGAATGGTTGGACTAGAAGATCCGATGGGTCCCTTCCAACCTGGTTGTTCTGTGATTCTGTGATAGGGAGTGGGTCCAGATGAGAGACAAAAATGATCAGATGGAATACTTGACCTACAAAGAAAGGCTGAGAGAGTTGGGATTGTTCAGCCTTGAGAAGAGAAGGCTCTGGGGGAGACTTTATCATGGCCTTCCAATACTTATAGTGAGCCTACAAGACAGATGGGAACAAAGGTTTTAGCTGGGCCTGTTGAGACAGAACAAGGGGTAATGGTTTTAAACTTTGAGAGGACAGATTTAGATTCAATATAAGGAAGAAATTTTTACTGGGAGGTCGGTGAAGCACTGGAACAGCTGCAAGTTCTTCGTCTTCCAGGAGGAAAACAAAAGACTTCTGGCTTCCTTAACAGGAAGCCTGGAGTGGAAGCACCAGGGAACATGTATTTGAAAACACACTAACAACGAGGCAAATAAAATTGACTTAAAAGAAAAGAAGATCAGTCAAAGCAGTCTGACATTTAGATATGCCATATTTCATTCAGTTACCATTGTAGTAAATCAAATACCTGAGCTAAAATTTAAAAAAAAACAAGCCACCAACAAGCCAGAAAGATAGACTCCCTAGCTGCCTTGTTTCAAGGGCCCAGGTTCTTTTAAGTATACCTTAAGAAAGGTATATGGAAAGAACATTTAAAGTTAATAACAGTAGATTACATTACAAAGTAACATGGTATATTTTGAATTCATTTAAACAGACTGCTTATTTTGAATTAATTTATATTTCTTTTGGATCTTCATAAAAAATTGTTCATAATTTCATATTTTTTATTGTAAAAAAAAGTCTTTAGAGTGTGTTACACAATATAGCCTGATTATTTCTTTGGCTCTTCTACAAAAAAAAATCAAAACAAACAAAAAAGGCAGTTGCCCAACTTCATATACATCTGTCACACTATTTACACTCTTTTACTGGGACAATCTTTATGGTGAAGTGTTCCAGTCTGCTCTGTCATACCCCTTAAACTAAACAACTTGCTACATTGAGTTAAAAAGCACCTGAATGCATTTAAAACCCATAGCAGTACCTAATAAAGCTACTTCTTGGCCTTCTTTTTGATTAGCCAGCAAGACTAAATTCTACATGGATCAGTCTCCAAGATGCTATTTGCAGCCCATGAATTGTTTCCATGTCAAATTTTCAGCACACTTTTCAAAATTACTAGTAAAGAATTGGACATTATATCGCAATGTCGACCTTGCAAGTTCTGCACAGATCACAAGACAGAAATCACTTCTCAATTTCTATATTTATAGCTCCCTTTTATAAAGTCACAGATCATTCAGGGTTTTATGAATTTCTTTAACAGGAAACACATAGCAGTCCTGGGGGAAAACAACTCAGCATATTTATTTCAGCACAAGTTCATCCTCATGTGCAGTTTCTCATTCTGTCACTAACATCTGTATTTTCTACCTTTCTCCTAAACACAAGGACCTTGCAAGTGACACCTTTTAAAAACCAAAAAATAATTACACACCTGGATCCATCTCTACCTAAAAGATTTGTGTGCAGCCTTTTAAATTACAGGGGTTTTTTTTAATACATCTAAGCCAGTAAAAAGTTCTACTTCCAAGAAAGACACTACTACCTTCAGTAAGACTCATTATGCACTGATGGTAACACCAAAACACAGTATCTGAATTTGGCAAGATTAAAATACTTACACTGCCAGCATCACTATACTGGCGCATTACTCCATTAACATGAAGTTACATTGTTAATTTGTGTAGTTAATAATGAAGTGCCACAGTTAGAGATTTGTTATACACTTAATGCTACACAGAACTAAGTATATTAAGCTCATTTTCTTTATTAATACTAGTAGTTGTAGTTCAAGAGCACAGGAGTCAGAGTGAAGTTGAACACTTCGTAGTGCAGTGGGGCCTTAAAATTACTATAGAGTGGAAAGGGACAGAAAACCCCAGTATGGCAAACATTCTCAAGAATGTACATTTCCTTTCCAGAATCAGGAACACCTATTTATTATTTAGGAATGCAGAAGGGGAAAGTTTATAATTCACAGCAGACTGTGAACACAGTGACCTAAACTGACCTAGCATTAGACCCTCATGTCAATGTTCATCAGCTGCCGGTCAGTAACACAGATGCCCAAGAAGAAGAAAGCAAAAACTACTCAAGTGTTAGAACTAGAATATAAGCAGCCATCTATTCATACATGAAAGAAAACAGTATTACAAAGCTTAAAGAGCTTTGCAGCATTAAGGCTATGATGACAATACAGAACTGAACACAAACAAGTTAATGAAATAAAAGTTACGAAAAAAAAGTAAGACAGTTAAAATGCAATTGTATAAAGCAAAGTGTTTTAAGGGAGACATCATAAAGTTAAGCAAGAACGCTTAATTTGCACCTCCTAAATGTTAATCTAGTTTCCTGGCAGAGAACGCTGCCAGCAGTCTTTAATTTACACTGCTTCATCAGAATTAGCACAGCCAGTAGTCCTGCCTTCTACCAATTCAACTGTATAAATCTTGGTCATATAAATAGGTAATATGAATAGACCATATAAAAATGTAAACACATTTACTTGTTCTCCTTAAATACTTCTGGGAGTTGTTTGCCCAAGCAGGATCTTTTCCTTTCCCAAGGTCTCAAGGTATATACCAGATTTTGTTTCCACACCCCAAGCTCTGAGAGTTAAAGCACCTTATCCTCAAAAGAAAGCAATTTTAATTTCACAACTCTTGAACTGCCAAGTCTATTAAAGAGTTAAACTCATCTACTTGTTATCAGTTATTATTCTCCATTTTAATATACTGTGGTATCTGAAATACAAGCATATATACTGCAGCTGCCTGCTGGTAAATTCAGTATCAAGGAAAAGATCACAAGATTCACCCAGAAAGTCGTATTTTGAGGTAAAAAATAAACAGAAATAAACCACAGCGCTGAGTTAAATACTAGGATCAAGCATTCTCTAGTTGCTTATAGTGGTGACTATAATTCAATATAACCCTGAGGAGGTGTGCTGTTAATTTTTTTCCATCTAGAAGTAGTACTATAGGAACATCAATCTCAAATTTGCTAGCAGTTAAGGAGTGACCATATTCTGAGTGAAGAGAAACACAAGTAAGAAAATGGAGATAGCTTTACAGCAAATGACCCATCAAAAAGAAAGATAATCAGGAAGAACTTCGGGCATCTGGAATTTCTCAAGTTTTCTTCTTATTTCAGGATCATTTCTATCACCATTGAGAGAAGCAAAATTTTTCAGAATGTTACAACCAACATATGCAGACTTTTTCAACATAAAAAATATATATAAACATGCATAAAACCTTCAGAAAGGCTAAGAATGCACTTCATCTCTCAGTGACATTAAGTGGAGTTTACTTGGAACCAAAAAAACATGTATTTTTATCTTTAATTGCTAACAGCAGGTTGCCTCTAAATCAGATGTTTTTGTTAAAATCCTATAGTGGAAGAAAAAAAACTAAAACTGCTTAAATTCGTGCTACAGGTTCAGGACTGGTCCTCAAGATCAGCCAACTTCATAATTAGCTCTTAATAACTGTTGGAGTAGAAAAGAGAAGGCAGAAGATATCATTAAACTAGATATCCTGCTGAGCCACTGCTTAGGATAATTCAAGAACCTCCAGAGTGACAAACTACAAACAGATAAGCAAACAAAAGCCTTGCAGGTCATCCCTTGTCCTGAAGATCTGCTAAATCAATGGACAATAAAACTTCCCTACTCCCAATTAGGAGAAGTGATCATTATCACTTTCTCCCAGCTTCTTAGATGACAAACAGATGAACACACACCACTACCTCAAAACTTACTCTCAGCGTAAAACAAATTATTACACCTTCAGATACTTCACACTCACCAAAATATTCCCCAAAGTGAAGTTTCTCAGAGAGCCATTAAACATGATAGGCATGACGGCATTGGGGTCAAGAAGTAAAACACATGTCCAGCATTAAAAAAAGGGAATTCTAGTAATTCTTCACTAAATTCTTCACTAAGAAGTGTTATGTAACTCATCTGCCATGTACATTTAGGTTGCATCTAAAAGAAAACCATATCAGAATAACTGATACAAGAGTCCCATCCACTGCTTCTAAGTAAGAGAAATTCTATTCCAAAGAATTGTTTGTGGAAGAGTAATTACTACACAGTTAAAACATTTTTGTCCCAAGTGTTCATAGAGGGGAGTTATTTAGGCACAATATTCCAGAAAAAAATTACACAACTACTATGCCAATCCTTACTTTCCCATACATAAAACTCATAGGCATCCAGGAATTTCCTAGTCAGCTTCTGCAAAGATCTTTCCATGTCCCACATACTTTTATTGCATTTTACTTCCATGAAGTAAATACTGCAAGGAGAATATTGCATAGGAATGTCAGAGAGCTAAATAAAATGCTTGAAAAAATAAAATTGAAGGAATGGGCATAAGTGGAAACACATTCCCCCCCAAATGAAGACAAATTCTTTAGAGCCACCGACAGTACCTTAATTACAGCGAAAGAAGTCAAAATATTAACCATGTACCTACCTTTTTTTTTTTTTTTTACACAGGAGAAAATCTCCTTATTCCTATTTATCTTGAACTATGTCAAGAAATCTCCTTACTTTAAATTTGTGTGTCTATTTTTTATGATAAGCTCTACTATATAACAGCTGCCTTTTAACTTACAATCAGTTCTTATCTGTATAGGTTATTCACCCACAAAAAGGAAGCAGCTCTGCACATTTTCAGTTTGGAAGTCTTGTCAAGAAGGAGGAGGACAGGATTCTCCCACACACACAGAAAAAAGCAGACTTTCAACCTTCAGTAAAGAGGCACCTAAAGTTCTACCAGAGGCTATCTGCTTCTAACTCAGTTGACTAAACAGTTTATGGCAAGCCACAGTAGGGAAATCCTTAATTATGTCTAACTGCTCTCTACCCAAAATAACCAGAACTCTGGATCCAGTACTTTAAATTGCAAGACAGATTTAACTCCATAAAATGCGTAGTCGTTTTCACCACTAGCTTAAAAAAATTGACTAGTGAACAGAATTTTCTGGTTTTTAACTTCTAGATGTATCTATTTTACACTGGAAAAAAATTTCCATTATAAAAGAAGGGTAACAAATATGCCAGTTATTATGTATTATGTATTTGTATGAAGAGGTACTTCTGCAACCCTGTTGCAGCAAGCACCTTACCAGCTTGCATGAACAGAAGCTGGACGTTTGATGTGCATGTATTACTTACACACCTCTTGGCCCTTATAAGCATTGCAAATATGAATTTTGATCAACTTTTTACAACCCACTTAATTTTATTTTCAGTGTTGATTAAGTATCCACTCCATTTGTTTAAGGACTGCTTTAGTAGTCAGTAAAGCTCAATTTCAGATTAAATACTGAGGTATACCTGTAAGATCCAATGAAGCAGTTTATAAATTATGCTTGTTTTCCAATTTCAATCATGTAGAATGCAATCAATATGCAACGCATGTGGTTACAATGAACCATGCACTTCACAACTACGGCATCTGCATTTTTCTACCCGGAACCTTTGCACATTCTAGCACAATTAATGCCCCTGATATCAATTAGGATTTTTTATTTAAGCAAAGCAGTATCAAAACAGTACTAAGGGTATTTTCAGGCAACCAAACCAGAGCATTCCAAAGCTACTTCATCAGTCAAGAGATTATAAGGATGGCTACATGTGGTCAGACCAACAACCACATAAATCTTTATGCACATTTGAGTTACTTAAAAGGATACAACTGTTTATAATGAAATTCTATATATTTTGGATATAAACATTAATTATTCTTCCATACACTAAAACATTTAAAAGTAGCAATTATCTCTCAACACATTCTTTCATGATTGTGAAGCATCACAACGTACTCCATCTCATTTTTATCTAGCTCAGAAAATGTAGGAAAAAATGTACAACTGAGACCTCGATTCCAGCTAAGTGTAATCAGTCTGTAAGCACCAAAAGAAAGTGGAACTACACTGATTTTCCCCAAAAAGGTGCAAGTTCCTCTGTAATCCTTCTTGACACAACTTCATCTTCATTCTCTGTGAGCTTCTATATTGCATCTCCAAAGGCTTTTTCTATCTAGATTTCTTTTTCAAGAACACACAGCCACTTACCTCCTAAAAGAAATAACTATTCTTAACAAATACATAACAGCCAACAATATGGACTTGCTGTTATTCCGCTAAAGCCCATAAATACCTTGGAAAACACGGATTGAATTTATCTTGGTAGAACAGCTACCAACATCAAGGTCATTACACTGACAGATGAAAGTTACAGTTAAAATTACACAACAGCATTACAGTGAAAAATCATTCTCCTAGTTCACAGAACAGATCTAGTGTATTCTTTCAAGCACTCAATACGCTACGCAAGGCCAGACTATTTCTTTTTAACGCAGCAGTAAGTGTTAAAAAAGTTACTATGGCAGCCAGTAGTACAAGTGAAAGGAAATGAAGTGCACCATGGTTCAAGGACTACGCTCCTGATATTTGACATTTCTGTACTCGACACATTTGTGCGCACACAGATATGGCAAACAATTATGCCATTTCACTTGTGCACACAGACACAGAAGATCCATACACCCGGACAGCTAGAAAAGACAGTGTGAAGTTATTAACGTTTAAGATTCAAAGTCTGGTGTGAATGCAGACTTATCTCTATTAGTATAGGACTTCTTCAAAACCTAATAGTTGACAGCCTTTGTCAGTCATTATGGCTGTTGTATAAAACCCAAGATGACCAAGTAACATGCAATTTAGATTAATTATAAAAACCCATAGACTGGTAGAACAGAACAAGTTCATTACTAGATCCAAGAAAGAACAGAACTGTCACTGCAGATCATCTCTCCCTGCACCACCCTCCCTATACACAGAGACCACTCTTACTAGGGTAGGGCAGTTCTTCCCATCACTTAACTACACAGGGAAAGAAAAAAAAAAAGGTGGGGGACTAGGTAGGTAAATCACTCAGGAGTCTCATTAATTTCATATCACGGAAAGTTTCTTATTCTTTGGAAGAACAGAGTAATAAATTCAGAAGAGGCAAATAAGACAAGACATATTGCTAAGTCATTTGGATTTCCACATCTTTGAAAGCAACAGCTGCAAAGTTATCCAGTTAACTTAGAACTTAAATGGCTAAGTTAACTTAAAAGGGACCAGCACTGAGAAACAATGTTTAAAGAATTTACCGAAATGTTGAAAGAAAAAACTACCAGCATATACAAGGAACCAGGGCAAGGAGTTTCCTGAAAGATTCCCAACTAAGAATCACAAGCTTATGGACATTAATACTCTGAAGTGCACTTCTGCCGCTTCTTACCTATTTATGAAAAAAAATGTAAGCCTGTCTGGCAGTATGACTTAAATATGGAGTTTACAATGAAAACTGGACATGGACTTTTTATTTTGGTTTCCAAGTGAAATAGCCTTGAGGGGACAGCTCACAGGTATGGAAATAAAACCTTCTACTTAAGAGTTTCTAAGAGGCTTATTTGATGCATCTTCTCTTACACAAGGAGTATCTGAGTGTCTTTATCACCATTTTTCCTAAAAGAATGAAAAGATTCTCTCACTAAAACAAAGGCTATCATTGTAGTACTGAATTTTAAGAGGAAACTTGGAAACATCACACAGATAATAACATGGCAGTTTCAATGAATAAAACTGTTGTGTGAGGTCCAAAATATTAAGACTTTATTAGCTACAAAATACATTGGGACTCTCCAACTTGAACTGTAGAACAACAAAAAAACAATACAGGCCTGGTACGCACTCCTCTTCCAAAAATATTCTTAACACTCCTGCATCACTCTTCACTATAGTCCACACTGACATTTAAAATCAAAACACAGTGCCCTCCCCCCTTTCTATCCTGGGCTTCTGAAGCTGTAATAAAAACCCACCCTCACACACACTGTGCAGTGACTGCTATCTCTGACCCATGCCTCGATGCACACATAAGGTAAAGTGAATCTACAGATAAATGAGTAGAGTCAGAACTTCTATAGTACCTGCAGAAATAAACAACTGAAACAGCATGGCCAGGGAGGATAATCAGCAAGTACAAACAAAAGCAGCAGACTTGGCAAGAAAACATCATAGTGATAGAGGCCACGTGAGTTCACAGCCACACTTTTTCAGTCAGAGTTTTCAAAGTCTTCAAAACTGAGCTTTACACTGGAGTAAAGCTTTAAAGTAGCAAGCCTATATATAGAGCAAGTTTACAGAATAATTTTTCAAGACAGTTATATTTGTTAAGCAACAGTATTAAGAAGCTTACTTATACACAGTTCTATATTACAAGGAAAAAAATTGCTCGCTGCTAAAACAGTGCCTACTGATGTCCACCAAACTGAGTTTAAAATATCAGCCATTCCACAAGGCTTAAAATGGCAAGTTTTGCAGTAAACTAAGAAAACAGTGAAACCTTTTCACTTGTTTTCCTTGGTACTTTTTAGAAAGTCCTTTCTTAATCATAGTTGTAACAAAAGCAGTACGTGCTTATTATAGAACTAAGTCTTGAAAGAATTGCCCAGGCTCAAATTTAGATTTTGGTTCTGAAATACAAAACTAAATGTGTCGCAAAGTTGGCTGCTGTTGCAGCACGCTACTGAAAACACTAATTACAGCGCAATTTGATGGGATGCCACTTCAAGGCAGTAAACATTCACCCCCCACAAAAATCACCTAAAAATTGCCTGGAAACAATACTGTTTTAGATGCTACCGTCTACATTTCTGTCCCATAAGAGAATAACGACTCGTATGTGAATCCCTCCCATCCGGTGGATTTTGAAACGTGAACATAAACTTGAAGTAGTCCACGCGCGGTTTTACTTTCACGTACGATATCCTTGCTACTACTAGAGGTAAACATTATGGGCAAGAGATCGATAGCGGAACTCCCTGCGCTTTAGAGTTACTGAGTTTTTGTTCCCGAGGCGAAGTTGGCACTTTCACCCACGTTTCGCAGCCCCCGCGGCTGCTCCCGGTCCTCCCCCGCGGCAGCTCGGAGCGCGGGGCCGGGAGCGGCCGGATGGGCCGTGTCCCGTCCGGGCTCCCCGCGTCGGCAGCTGTCAGGGCGCCGGGCGCAGTCCCGCCGCGGGGGCGGCGGCGCGCGGGGCCGAGCGCGCGGGCGGCCGCCATTGCTACGAACCAAAATGGCTGCCCCAGGGAGAGGAGCCCGGCGCAGGCCGTGAAGGGCCGCGCCTCCGCCGGCCTCGCCCGCCGGACCTCGCCCAGGTACCGTCCCCGCGCCGCGGCCGCCCCTGCGGTTCCCGCCGGCCCCCCTCCCCGCTCCCCTACCTGCAGCTCGGCCCGCTCCACCTCCCAGTGCGCGCGCTCCATCTCGAAGCGCGCCCACTCGTGCTGGATGTAGTGCAGGATCCCTGGAATGGTGTAGTGCTGCGGCCGGGACAGCTCGCCGGGGCCCGCCGCCTCCTGGCCCGCCGGGGCCGCGGGACCCTGAGCCTGCTGCCCTCCTCCTCCTCCTCCGCCGCCGCCGCCGCCGGCCCCGGCCCCCGCGCAGCCCCCGGCCGACTGCAGGCTCATGTTCCCGCCCGCCTGCGGCGGTGGCTGCTGCTGCTGCGGCCTCGGGGCGGCCGCCATCCCACCGCCGGCTCCGGGGTGCTCGTCCATTGTCTGCGGGGAGCCCTCCTCCTCGTCCCGCGGCGGGGGCCTGGAGCGGGGGCCGGGGAGGGGGTGAACGGAGCTGGCTGGGGCGGGGTGGGGGGGGGCGGGGAGGGGAGGAGGGGGGAGGCGGGCCGGGGGTGGGGGGGAGGTGGGCTGCGCCGCGCCGAGAGGTGCCCGGGTGTCAGAGCAGCTCCGAGCCACCGCCAGCCGCCATTACAGCCGCCGCGCCGCCCACCCGCGGCCGCACGGGGAGGGAGGGGAAGGGGGGGGAGCTGCGCGGAGCCTGCCGGGAAATCGCTCTCCCACACCCCTTCCCCCCGGCGGGCGGAGCGCGCGTGCGCGGGGGCGGGGCCGGGACCCGCCGGGGGCGGGAGCGACCAGCGGCGAGTAGTGCGGTCCCTCAGGGGTTAAAGCTCTGCGTTCTCCAAAACCTCCAAAGGTGGGTTAGGAGGCTCCTTAAAGGATGGCCAGGCCTTTCGCCAGTGAGTATTTATCTCCTGGTAGCCCTGTGGTCGAGGAGGTGTGGAACGCGTTCCCTCCTTGATCATCGAGCGTCCCGAGTGCGAAGGGATCCGTGAGGATCGAGTGCAACATCTGTGCTGTAACCTGTGAACTCTGACGTGCGCGGCGAGCGTGAGGGGACGAGGAGGGAAAGTGCACAATATTTGCAATTCAGAAGTGAGGTTTTTTTCTTCCCATGTGAGGAGGGGTTTGCAAGAAAGCACTGCTTTATTTTTGTCTTGCTTAGGTTTATCTGTGGTAGCAGTGCTGCATTTGATGATGTTCATAGAATCGTAGAATAACCAGGTTGGAAGAGACCCACTGGATCATCAAGTCCAACCATTCCTATCAAACACCAAACCATAACCCTTAGCACCTCATCCACCCGTGCCTTAAACACCTACACGGAATTGTATGAATCAACCACCTCCCTGGGCAACCTGTTCCGGTGCCTAATGACCTTTTCTGTGAAACATTTTTTCCTAATGTCCAGCCTAAATCTCCCCTGGCAGAGCTTGAGGCCATTCCCTCTTGTCCTGTCCCCTGTCACTTGGGAGAAGAGGTCAGCTCCCTCCTCTCTACAACCTCCTTTCAGGTAGTTGTAGAGAGCAATGAGGTTTTCCCTCAGATTCCTCCGGGCTAAACACCCCGAGCTCTCTCAGCCATTCCTCCTAAGACCTGTTCTCCAGCCCCTTCACCGGCTTCGTTGCTCTTCTCTGGACTCGCTCCAGAGCCTCAACATCCTTCTTGTGGGGAGGGGCCCAGAACTGGACACAGGATTCAAGGAGCGGTCTCACCAGTGCCGAGTCCAGAGGGAGAATAACCTCCCTGGACCTGCTGGTCACACCATTTCTGATACAAGTCACGATGCCATTGGCCTTCTTGGCAACCTAAGCACACTGCTGGCTCAAGTTCAGTTGGCTGTCAATCAACACCCCAAGGCCCCTCTCCTCCAGGCAGCTTTCTAGACAGACTTCTCCCTGTCTGTAGCTCTGCATAGGGTTGTTGTGCCCCAAGTGCAGGACCCAGCATTTGACCTTGTTAAACCTCATGCCAATGGACTCAGCCCAGCGGTCCAGCCTGTTTGGGTCTCTTTGCAGAGCCTCCCTACCCTCCAGCAGATCCACACTTCCACCCAGCTTAGTGTCATCTGCAAACTTGCTAAGGGAGCACTCAATGCCTTCAGCCAGGTCATTGATGAAGACATTGAACAGGGCTGGACCCAGGACTGAGCCCTGGTGAACCCCACTTGTAACTGACCTCCAACTGGATTTAGCACCATTTACCACCACTCTCTGGGCCCGGCCATCCAACCAGTTTTCCACCCAGGAGAGTGTGCGCCTGTCCAGGCCAGAGGCTGACAGTTTCCGTAGCAGAATTCTGTGAGAAACTGTGTCAAAGGCCTTACTGAAGTCCAGAAAGACCACATCCACAGCCTTTCCCTTGTCCAAGAGTCTGGTCACTTGGTCATAGATGGCGATCAGGTTAGTTTGGCAAGACCTGCCTTTTGTGAACCCATGTTGACTGGACCTGACCACCCAGTTCTCTTGCATGTGTTTCATGATAGTACTCAAGATCACCAGTTCCATGACTTTCCCTGGCACTAAGGTCAGACTGACAGGCCTGTAGTTCCCCGGATCCTCCCTGCTACCCTTCTTGTAGATGGGCACAACATCAGCCTCCAGTCCAGTGGAACTTCCCCAGTCTTCCAGGACTGCTGGAAGATGATGGAAAGGGGTTTGGCCAATACATCCGCCAGCTCCCTCAATACCTTTGGGTGAATCCCGTCTGGCCCCATAGAATTGTGGGTGTCTAGTTGGACAAGCAAAGCTCTGACCACCTCTTCTTGGACCATGGGAGCCTCGTATTGCTCCTCTAGTTCCGGGGTTTGTACACAGAGGGAACAACTTCTTTACAATTAAAGACTGAGGCAAAGAAGGCATTAAGTATCTCAGCCTTTTCCTCATCCCCTGTCACTGTTGTTCCTTCTGCATCCAGTAGGGACTGTATGGTCTCCCTAGTCCTCCTTTTATTATTTATATATTTATAGAATGATTTTTTTGTTGTCTTTCTCAGACTTTGCCAATCTGATTTCTAGTTGAGTCTTAGCCCCTCTGATTTTTTCCCTACACAACCTCACTTCTCTCCTGTAGCCCACCCAAGAGGCCTCTCCCCTCTTCCGGAGCTCATAAACATTTCTCCTCTTCTTGGTATCACTCAAGAAATCTCCTTTCAACCAAGATGGTTTTTTATCTCTGCCCCTTTTTTTGAATACAGTGAAATTACCTTAGTTGCAAAGCAATACTCTAAAATGCAACATACAAATTATCATCACATCCCCTTTGAAATAATCTGTTGGTCACCCATTGTAAGTCCAGTGATGGTTTGGGTTTGCTTCTCTTCAAAATATATAATGCTGTATTCATTCAGTAACAAAATGGATGGTTTCCTAAACAGAGCTCGTTCTTGACACAGCTGGAACTCCGAGTTACTGAAAATATTAATACCCCTTGCTTCACTACTTTTCTTTCTCTACTGATCTCTCCTCAGGTGTGTATTGTACTTACAGTTGATTTATCCAGTCCTTCCTCTTTCCTCCATTAACTCATTTCCTACTAAAATTTCATCCTACCGTCTTCCTGATGCCATACAGATTAGTCAGACTAAATCCAACTCCTTTCCACCTCAGCTGATTTTTTTCATTGTCTATTGACAGTATCAAATCATTACTAAAATAAGACTTGCCTCATAAGCAGTTTAATCTGTTATTTAGCTTCAATCTTATGGGGCATTCCTTGTTCCTGAGTTTATGGGAGTTATTGCATTTAATTCTGTTACTATATTCAGCCAGCATTTTGACAACTCTCCAGCAAAGGAAAAGTTTTTTACTCTTTCCTTCCTCCCTGACTTCCCTACATTAATCAGGTTGCTTTTTTAAAATCCCTGATCCTGAAGTCAAACACAGTATTTTGTTTTAAAGCCACATAGATGTCATTGTTTCATCTCTGGATTAATTTTGTGTACAGTAATAAGATTTGGAATACAAAAGTAGTTACTGTTATGGGTAAATGTTAGTAACGCTGCATGTGAATTTTATTAAAGCCTTGTCTGAACAAAAATGGGAAGCACAAAAGTATTGATTATGTCAGCAGCCTTCATTTGCTATATACCTCAAAAATGTTTGTTCCTGTGCCTCTGTCATTTAGTCATTTTTGTCTTTTCATTAATATTTTAATTCCAGTTTAACTTATTTTGTTCTCCATTTAGTACACACATAAAGTGCAACTAGACCTTTGCATTCAGAAAACTAACACATTTAGAGTTGACTGGTGTAGTAAATTATTGGCTTGCAGTTATGTCTAACATTTATTTTTAATTCTTGCTGAACCAGGAAATGTAGTCCTGCATTTCTTATTTGCTATTTGATTTTTTATTTACATTTTAGTTGGGAGTCATAGAATGTGTCAAAACTTTCTAATAGCACAATAACTAAAATGCTTCTAGATCTGTGAACTTTGACTTGAGTGGGTTTAGCATGAGAGGCACACATCTAATTTGAATGATAACTGTACTGCAAGCAATCTCAAACTCAGATTGTGTTTCTTTTTTTTGTAATTTGAATATGTATAAATTTTAGTGAAATCTTTGGCAGAATAAATGAATGTTGAGTCCTGTCTACTGGAGGACTAATTACATTTTTGTTTAAAATATGTTTTACATTACTGTATATAGAATCTGCTGTGCTTGCCACACTGGAGACTAAAGACCTTTTTATCCACAGAACAGGTATTGCAGGCTTTGCTTCTCTAAGAGGTCTCAACCAGTATCTGAAAAGAAAGCATTTAGGGGTGTGACTCTCAACCAGGGACAAATTACTTTGAGGTGTTCCATGCAGTTATACTGCCTACAGAGCTGGTGTCCTGGAAGCAGTTCCTGAAACGTCATGGTTTTTGTTTCAGCATCTCGAAGTAAACCAGGCAGGTCTCAGTTTGTCTTGGAATACAAGGGTGAAGTTACTTGCACAAACAGGGGGGCGTGAGTCTGATCGAGGATGTGGCGATGAGGAGATTGAGTGCCTGTGGGTTAAGATCAAGGGAGCCCATAACAAGGGAGACTTTGTGATGGGAGTCTGTTACAGGCCACCCAGCCAAGGAGAAGCAGCTGATGAGCTCTTCTTTAAACAGCTGGGGTCAATCTCCAAGTCAGTGCCTCTTGTCCTTGTGGGAGACTTCAATCTCCCTGATATCTGCTGGAAGTACAACACAGCAGAAAGGAAGCAGTCTAGGAGGTTCCTGGAGTGCGTGGAAGATAACTTCCTTGCACAGCTGGTCAACGAACCTACGAGGGAAGGTGCCCTCCTGGACTTGCTGTTTGTCAACTGAGAGGGGCTTATGGGGGATGTGATAGTAGGGGGTCGCCTTGGTCTTAGTGATCATGAGATGATAGGGTTTTCTGTCCTAGGTGAAGTGAAGAGGGTGCTAAGCAGGACAGTAGCACTAAATTTTCGGAAGGCAGACTTTGAACTGTTTAGAAGGCTGGTTGGCAAAGTCTCCTGGGAGACAGCACTTGAGGGCAAGGGAGCCCATGAGGGCTGGGAGCTCTTCAAAAAGGAGATCCTGGCAGCTCAGGAGAAAGCCATCCCCGTGTTCTGGAAAAAAGGCCGGCAGGGGAAAAAACCAGCTTGGTTAAGTAGGGAAATCTTGAGTCAAATTAGAAAAAAAAGGAAGATTTATAGGCTCTGGAAGGGGGGACAGGCCTCTTGGAGGGACTACAGGAGGGAAGCGAGGCTATGTAGGGAAAAAATCAGAGGGGCTAAGGCTGAGCTAGAGATCAGATTAGCTAAGTCAGCAAAAGACAATAAAAAAATCTTTTTATAAGTATATTAACAGTAAAAGGAGGACAAGGGAGACCATACAGTCCCTTTTGGACTCAGAGGGAACAGCAGTGACAGGGGACGAGGAGAAGGCTGAGGTACTTAATGCCTTCTTTGCCTCAGTCTTTAATTGTAAAGAAAGCTGTTCCCTCTGTGTAGATACCCGGGAAACAGAGGAGCAATACGAGGCTCCCATAGTCCATGAGGAGGTGGTCAGAGCCGTGCTTGGCCAACTGGACACCCGCAAGTCCATGGGGCCAGATGGGATACATCCTAGGGTGTTGAGGGAGCTGGTGGATGTATTGGCCAAACCCCTTTCCATCATCTTCCAGCAGTCCTGGAAGACTGGGGAGGTACCTCTGGACTGGAGGCTGGCTGATGTAGTTCCCATTTACAAGAAGGGTAGCAGGGAGTATCCGGGGAACTACAGGCCAGTCAGTCTGACCTTAGTGCCAGGGAAAGTCATGGAACAGGTGATCTTGAGTGCTATCATGAAGCACTTACAAGAGAACCGGGTGATCAGGCCCAGTCAACATGGGTTTACCAGAGGCAGGTCCTGCCAAACCAACCTGATCGCCTTCTATGACAAAGTCACTCGGCTGCTGGATGAGGGAAAGGCTGTGGATGTGGTCTTCCTGGACTTCAGTAAAGCCTTTGACACAGTTTCTCACAGCATTCTGCTACGGAAACTGTCAGCCTCTGGCCTGGACAGACGCACACTCTCCTGGGTAGAAAACTGGCTGGATGGCCAGGCCCAGAGAGTGGTGGTAAATGGTGTTAAGTCCAGCTGGAGGCCAGTGACAAGTGGTGTCCCCCAGGGCTCAGTGCTAGGTCCAGTCCTGTTCAATGTCTTCATCAATGACCTGGATGAGGGCATTGAGGGTACCCTTAGCAAGTTTGCAGATGACACAAAGCTGTGTGCAAGTGTGGATCTGCTGGAGGGTAGGGAGGCTTTGCAAAGGGACCTAAACAGGCTGGACTGCTGGGCAATGTCCAACGGCATGAGGTTTAACACGGCCAAATGCCGGGTCCTGCACTTGGGGCACAACAACCCTATGCAGAGCTACAGACTGGGAGAAGCCTGGCTGGAAAGCTGCCAGGAGGAGAGGGACCTGGGGGTGTTGGTCGACAGCCAACTGAACATGAGCCAGCAGTGTGCCCAGGTGGCCAAGAAGGCCAATGGCATCCTGGCTTGTATCAGAAACGGTGTGACCAGCAGGTCCAGGGAGGTGATTCTCCCTCTGTATTCAGCACTGGTGAGGCCGCTCCTTGAATATTGTGTCCAGTTCTGGGCCCCTTACCACAAGAAGGATGTTGAGGCTCTGGAGCAAGTCCAGAGAAGAGCGACGAGGCTGGTGAAGGGGTTGGAGAACAGACCCTATGAGGAGCGGCTGAGAGAGCTGGGGTTGTTTAGCCTGGAGAAGAGGAGGCTGAGAGGAGACCTCATTACTCTCTACAACTCCCTGAGAGGAGGTTGTAGAGAGGAGGGAGCTGGCCTCTTCTCCCAAGTGACAGGGGACAGGACTAGAGGGAATGGCCTCAAGCTCCACCAGGGAAGATTTAGGCTGGAGATTAGGAGGAGGTTTTTCACGCAGAGGGTCATTGGGCATTGGAATAGGCTGCCCAGGGAGGTGGTTGATTCACCTTCCCTGGAGGTGTTTAAGGCACGGGTGGATGAGGTATGGAGGGACTTGGTTTAGTGTTAGATAGGAACGGTTGGACTAGAAGATCCGATGGGTCCCTTCCAACCTGGTTTTTCTGTGATTCTGTGATTCTGAGGGCATCTTTAAGGAGCATCTCTCTTCCTAAACTTGGGTCCTTGATCTTCTGTGTATGTGCTGGTTTAGAAGAAGTTAAAGCAGTTGTATTGCAAGTCATCAATGACTACAAACTCCATCAGTCTTAACAGTGTGAGTCACACAAGCCAATCATTATACCAGTTTTCTCTCATAAATATTTATCTGTGAGAGATACTTTAATGAGAGTGAGATCTAACACAGTGTAACAGCGCATATTTAAATTAGAGTAGTTAAATTGTGTCATTTATGTGCATGCCAAATATTTTGTAAAGGAAATAAAGGAAAGGCCTACTCAGTTTCTCTGGCAGGTAATTTCTTTGGAAGGGAAGTTTCTACTTCGAAGACTTTTTACATCTTCCCCAAGTGATACCTTGTGAGTTTTTTGTTTCCAGAGAAGTCTCATTCTGTCATGGGGTTTCATATAGGTGCTTTGTAGATCAGGTATGTACGAAGCACATACTGTAGGCTATTCTGGACAAAATTTCTAATGCATGGTTGACCGTGATGGTGAGAGCTGGACTTGACAGCCCATCAGGATCTGGATAGTCCCTTCCAGTCTTCTATTCCTAAGCACATTTGTGATGCAGATAGCTGTCCAGTGACCTGGAATGAGACAGCCTATTCATTGCTGACAAATAGCCTTCAGAGAGCAATGGCTTTTCATTACTAAAATGAGCAAAATAATGGCAGAGATATGAAAGGCTTACATCTTGTCACCAATTCCTTTGAACCGTTTGATTCTGTATGCATAGAAGCATTGTGATTTGTGTGTATGTGCATGGATACACACAGGCATGTTCGTGAGAATGCACAGAAAAGCACGTAAGAGTTGTATCAGAAGAAATGGAGCTATCCTTGTAAGTGGAGTACAAATTACTGATCATAAAAGGTAGCTTCTCAAATACATAGGACTTGATGAAGGGATAGGAGTTTCTCCACCCATCGGCATGCACAGTTATGCTTTTGTTTGTTTATTACACTTCACACATTTCTTTACATCTATATGAAAAACTAATTTTAACCTGTTGTCTGTATTTGAAAACCAAGATGAAAGAAGAAATAAACTTTGTTAGGAAAAAAAACCTCAGTTATTTCCTGGTTTTTATGCTTAAATTCTGCAAGCAAGTGTTTTTATTTCTGCAAGTGATTTTTTTTCAGAATTATTTTTAAAGGAAATATAACCCCCTTACAATATTTTTAGCATTGGTATTATTCTCACAGTCAGATTCCATAGCTATTGAAAAAGGCTTGCGGTATTTCTGTAAGTTTTTTAAAAGCATTATTTGTACTTGTAAATCTATTCCAGTGTTTCTACACAAAATTCTGCTTGTGCTGCCAATTACTTGAACAAAATTACTGACTGAAATTTTTGGAAGCTATCTTTGGGACTATTAACAAATAGTTGTCTTGTAAATTACAGATAACACTTTTTAGCACTAGTATGGTTCTACCTCTATTACAACATTATTGATTTTTTTAATGTCTGTTCTGGGTAAGAGCATTTGTGAGGGTTAAAAAAGAAATCTGGTCTAAAGTATTTTCATATGTAAATCCAGGCCATTCATAAGAATACATGCAGATACAGTAGTCATAACATTAGAAAAGGGATTAACTATGTAGAAAGATTAGGTTAATAAAGGAATAATTAGGATTAGGGGCAAGTCCTGTAAGAGGATCCACACTATCAATCCTTTGTGTCTTTTTTCTTTTATATATTGCTTAACAGTAACTCAAAGTACAACAGCACTGTCACTGCCTTTGGGGTTACTGTCCTGTTCTCAGGTCCTACTTGAATATGTGCATACAGGTGAAGCCTCAAGATTTACTCTTCTAGGATGGATTTGTGCGGCTTGCTGATTTCTGAGAACAGGACTTAAGTTCCACGGTACTATTCATGATTAAATTATTAAAATAGCTTGGAAATAACTTGTTCAAAACAGAGGATTCTTAATTCATGCTTCAGCAGTACTAGACACAAAGATCAAGCATAAAAGCTTTGAAAGAAAAAGAAAAGCTATATATCATTGTCATTATTTGTTTGTCCTGGACAGACATGTTTTGCAGTTGTTAGGAACAATGTTCTTAGCTTTTAGTCTCCTATGTCTGAGCTTGCTATTTTTTCATTAAAACAATAGGCAGTATTTCTCAGGTTGTTTGTCTTTCAGGGCAAAACCTTTCTGTACATAGCCATAAGCTTCAGATTTCTTTTGCTTCTGAGGTTGGCACTTGCTAGAGTGCCTCATTCTGGACTGGAAAGAGTCGTAAATTTTTACCTTTATTTCTTGGAAGGTTTATATAAAAAAATTACTAACACATCTCACTGTTTTACATTTCTTTATGTCTCAGAATATTAAGACATCTCTTCTTATTGCAACTCTATCCCCAAGCAGAAACACAAAATAGAACTGGGGAGCGGTGGGGGAAGCCACACATTGAACACAGAAAAGACTGTATAGATGGTAGTCTCCCATTTAGTCATATATGTCAGCCTGAGCTGCCATCCAACAGTGAAGATGCCATCATACATTTCCATCTGGGCCTCTTTTTTTTGTCTTAATTACCTGTTTCATTCTTTCTCAGGGACCAGCTTGGCCTAGTTCAGAAGCCGAGGGTGCACCAATGCAGCAGCACTGACCAGCGTCTACAACTCTTCTGTTGGAGCAAATTGACGAAAGTGCACTCCTATTCTGGGTGTGGAAAGACTTTACCGTGCCTGGCAGAGGTGAGAATGGTCTGAGAGTGTTACAATTCCAAATGAACTTTCTTGTTCTGAGGATTGATCCTGGACTTCTGATCCAGGAACAAGAGCATATCAAAGAGGAATTTATTAAATAACTG
This sequence comes from Coccyzus lansbergi, assembly GCA_033558105.1. Classification (NCBI taxonomy): domain Eukaryota; kingdom Metazoa; phylum Chordata; class Aves; order Cuculiformes; family Coccyzidae; genus Coccyzus; species Coccyzus lansbergi. The sequence goes on from JAUMJK010000245.1 coordinate 3,757,576, forward strand.
GGGAAAAAGCTTCCTTGTGGTTGTAAGATAAGGCAGGGGAAGAGTCCTCCCTGCTAGCTGATTTTTCCTTTGATATTTTTCTTCTTGGAAAAAACCTTGGGAACATTTAAGGGAGAAAATGTACTCCTGGTCATCCTATGCCCCTTTTGAATCTGTCATCTGTTTTGAAGAGTTGTGTGCAGGGGATAGTGAAGGCAAGAGGAAGATGTAACTCTTAGCCTCTGATATTCACAATGAAGGCTGTATTTTTTCCAAGGGCAGCAAGTTTGTTAGAAAGATATCCAGTCAAAAAAATTATCTTTTAGTGATGATTTCTTTAAAGCAACATACTGCTTCGAGCATGTCTTTCTGGAACAGGTCTGTGGGAACCTAAAACAGGGCTGTTGCAGGAATTTTCCTTTCACTGTTGACTGATTTTTGTGAATTTGGTGTGTGATTTCCACTCTCTCCCATCTAATTTTAAAACTATTTAAATCAAGGACAAGAAATGCCTCTACTTTATTTTCTAATATTTATACAAAGTTATACTACTACTGACATGTTTTTGGCAAGTTTGGGATTTTTTTTTTATTTCTTTAACTTGTTACAGTTACAATTTTAGTGGTTCATATGATTTCAGTTTCCTCAATGTCAGTGCTTCTGAGGATGTAGATAGCACTATATATAATCAATCTTGGTTAAAAAGTGAACTGTCAGTATCAGTTGTAATTACTGAAAATCTCTTTAGTATAGAAATCTAAACTGCTTTGTGTATAGACTAAACTACAGTACACTGAGTAAAATGGAAGCACTTTCTTGAGACCAAGTGATGATAACAAAAGTGGCTTTTCTTTCAGAAAATAATTAGGTGGCCAGTATGAATCAGAAATTAGCAATAATTTGAAGAAGAAATTTTCTACTTCATTTACAAAAATCCTACAAAGAAATTGCCTAATAATGAGAAAGCTATTATTATTATTAGATAGTTTGTAATTATTTATATGGGATAAAAATTTGGAATTTATTCATGGGATGCATGCAAAAGATTATATTCCTTTATTTATATTTGGGTAATAAACTCAGTTCTAAGTATATGCATATGTGGGCTGGCTGGCTTCTTGGAAGACTGCTCTTACTCCTGTGTATACCACTGTTTTTTTCCCTCTGCTCACAGAAATATTCTCCGTTCTTGCATCCAGTATTCAAATCTAGCACCGAGATCAACAGAGCAAAATGATAAAATTTTTTCTTATGGTTAACAAACAAGGTCAAACACGGCTCTCTAGGTATTATGAGCATGTAGAAATTAATAAACGGACAATGCTGGAAGCTGAAGTAATCAAAAGCTGTCTCTCTCGTTCAAAGGATCAGGTAAGCTTTTTGTTTCTTCTCTTAGCCATTTTATTTTATCAATATCTCTCATCTGTGTTGATAGTTCTGAAAACACACCAGTTTCCATTGCAGGTTATTATTGCATTTGTACCTGTGAAGAAAATATTGAGTTCAGTCAGATGAACTGTTATTCTGCATGGAATAAATACGTTTTTCTGAGGCTTACAGAGATTTCAGAGTTTTGTGTGTCACTGTCATTCCTCCTGTTTGTTTGAAGAAGCTCAGAAGTCCAGGAAGAATTTTTTTTATCCTGTTAATTGCTTATATAGAGATCACTGGAGAGATATTACTCCTGCTTTGCTGTAAAGTAGTATGGACAGTACTGACAGCTTCACGTCTAAACAAAAAACTTACGGGAAAGGGTTCCAAATCATAAAATACTATCTGAATCACAAGGGTTCTTGGAAACACATTTCTTTAGGCCTATGTTTTAGGCATTTTTATTCAAAGTGTTCACACTTTCTGCAAGAAAGTCAGAAAACTCAGAAGTTGGAAGATTTCTTAGATGAATGTTGAGATGTTCATGGGTTACTTGGTTGAGCCATTGGGTCTTTAAGAAAACTACTAAAACTTAGCAAAATTTTTGAGCACATTGACTTACCTTGGAAAAGAAGTCTGTGACTAGAGTTTTTTGGTTTGTGTTTTGAAGTCAACTTCTTTATTTTTCATTGATTGTGTGTGTCCTTTAACAATGGTCCTCACATATTTCACTCTAGAAAAGTTCAGGAAAAACAGCAGTTCCTATAAAGTGCCTTAGTTCACAGACTTGACAGTTGCTAAAGAAATTAACTTCATACTGCTCTTGCAACAACATCTTTAAACAAACTTTACCAAACTTTACCAAACTAACAGTATTCTGCCATTTCAAGGACTGAGCAAAACGGTAAAGTCTCCTTTAAAAACGAGACGGCATCTTGTAAAGCTGTGTATAATAGCACCATCTGCTGGGGCCTCTCTTACTGTCAAAGATGTGAACTTTCCCCCTGGGCCTGGAAGTCTAATGCTCTAAATCTTTATATAAAAATAGCAATATTTTTTTAAATATGAAAATGACCTACAAGTTGTCTCTTCTGGAAATTTTCAAATGAGATTTTAGGGGAAGTATTGAGTGCCTTCTAACCCTGAAGAAGTCACTTCAGTTCTGTATGTGCCAATTTTTCCATTTCAAAAGTGGTACCTGCCAGCAGATGAACTTTTATGTGATAATTACCCTACTAAATTTCTTTCAAGTTATTTGGTGTATCGTGAGAAATCCACTGTTCTCCGTGGGCCTTACAATCATGCAAGTGTAGGCTTTTTGAGCACTCTATGCTTAATACTGTCATATGGTTAAGTGGCATCTACTATATTTGACTCATTTTGCTTCTTCCTAGTGTTCTTTCATTGAGTATAAGGACTTTAAGCTGGTGTACCGACAGTATGCAGCCCTTTTTGTGGTTGTTGGAATCAATGAGACAGAGGTAAGAAGTTATATACACTCTTGGAATGAAAGCTTGTAGTGATTATCATGGGCAGGAATTTTGCAATAGCAACTGGAGAATTTCAAGGAGTCATGGCAACACACACACGCACTTTTTATTTCTGTGAAGTAAAAAAGAGATATAAAAGAATTGGGGTATGTTTGACTTCTGCTTGTAGTAGTAGACTGAACTGTTGTCATGAGGGAGTCTTCCTAACACTTGTACTGATTCTAATTTCTAAATTTATGCTTGATTAAACATAAGTTTATGCGCGGTGGGGTTTCCCAACAAGTGTTGATATTACAGCCAGATTAGCTGTCTAATCTGGTGACTTCCCAGCTGTCCAATGTTGTTCATCGCCTCGAGTAAAATAAAAAAAAAAATCCCATACTGTCAGCTAGAAAGAATGCAATTTATTGCATTTTTAAAACTTGGGGCGGGGGGGGGAATTGACAAGTGCTGTTATTTCATCTTTCAGGATGAGCCTGCAAGGCTTTAGCTTTTACATTGATTCCCAGTTCTCAGAAATTAATACAAAGCTACTATTGGAGACCTTAGCAGGGTGGTGTGGAACTGAACAGCTGCCTACCACAGTGTCTTCAAGTCAGGGTTATGATGGGATGCCATTTTGAGCAAATTATTTTGACTTTGCTACAAAGAGCTATACTGCTGCAGCATCGCCTGGTTCTGTGCTGCAGTTGGCTGTGTGGCTTCAGCGTGGGTAAACATTGCTAACAGCCTAGATATCAGTGTCTATCTAGCTGACCTGAGTGGTGGGGGAATAATGGATGCAGTGGGATGCCAGCAGCCCATGCAAGATGAAGCCATTGGGCACTATAGTGCTTACTTATGTGTCTGGCCTGAAGCTTCCTCTCCCTGAGCTCTCTTCTGCTCTTGGTCCTTCCACTGGGTAATGACACCTCCACTCACTGTGGTGGCCTGAGCTTGTGTGCTTTATTGTAGGTTTTATGATATTTTCTAGTTGTTTCTCATACACCACAAACTGAAATAACATGAGAAATGCTATTATATTTTCTAGCTAGTTATTTAATATTCATTTGTTTTTAATTTAATTTCAGAATGAGATGGCAGTATATGAACTAATTCATAATTTTGTGGAAGTTTTGGACAAATACTTCAGCAGAGTGGTGAGACATTCAATCTATTATGAAATATTTCTTCTCTTTCAGCAAATAGGTCATTTCAGGGAATCAATTAGCATGATTATTATCACTATATTAAAAAAAGGAAAAAGAAGGAAGAAAGTAAAAGCAGTATTAGTTAATTTTTCAGAGAAGTAGAAGTATGTGCTTCGGCAGCACATATACTAAAATTGGAACGATACAGAGAAGATTAGCATGGCCCCTGTGCAAGGATGACACGCAAATTCATGAAGCGTTCCATATTTTTTGTGTTGGTTGACAGCCGACTGAACATGAGCCAGCAGTGTGCCCAGGTGGCCAAGAAGGCCAATGGCATCCTGGCTTGTATCAGAAATGGTGTGACCAACAGGTCCAGGGAGGTGATTCTCCCTCTGTACTCAGCACTGGTGAGGCCGCTCCTTGAATCCTGTGTTCAGTTCTGGGCCCCTCACCACAAGAAGGATGTTGAGGCTCTGGAGCAAGTCCAGAGAGTCAACAGTGAGGGAGTGGAGCAAGTCCAGAGAAGAGCGACGAGGCTGGTGAAGGGGCTGGAGAACAGACCCTATGAGGAGCAGCTGAGAGAGCTGGGGTTGTTTAGCCTGGAGAAGAGGAGGCTGAGAGGAGACCTCATTACTCTCTACAAGTACCTGAAAGGTGGTTGTGGAGAGGAGGGAGCTGACCTCTTCTCCCAAGTGACAGGGGACAGGACGAGAGGGAATGGCCTCAAGCTCCGCCAGGGTAGATTTAGGCTGGAGATTAGGAGGAGGTTTTTCACAGAAAGGGTCATTGGGCATTGGAATAGGCTGCCCAGGGAGGTGGTTGATTCACCTTCCCTGGAGGTGTTTAAGGCACGGGTGGATGAGGTCTTGAGGGACTTGGTTTAGTGTTGGATAGGAATGGTTGGACTAGAAGATCCGATGGGTCCCTTCCAACCTGGTTGTTCTGTGATTCTGTATTGGTGGGTTATAAATCATCAAACAAGAAAAACCAGAAATATTTCTCTTAGAAAAGCGTGTTTTTATATGTTTATATGCAGGAATTTCTTTGGGTCATCTACTGGCATTTTATGCATTTTAAAGAAATAAAGAGCTTTGTCTTTACAATTCCTTTTCCAGTATTTAGCATTGCATCCCCCAAATACACGTCATTCATGATAAAGATGGTTTAAGCATTAAGCAGGGAGCTTACATCATTCTCACTGAACAAGATCAGAGGGATGGAGCACAAATGAAACCTCAAAAACCAGTCTGTACTTGTGTTCCCCATATTGTTATCATGCAAAAGTGGATATCTTATAAGACAGCTATTGTAGATAGGCATTTTGTTAAGAATTAAACATCAGACGTCTTCATTTAAAATGACACTGCTTCTTTTGGTGGGAGATTGTTTCTCTTTATGTAGTTTGAAAATGCAGCATTATAATCCTGGTTAGAACATGTGCTATTTAATATAAGATTTGTAGTAATTTTGTTACAAACCAATCTGCCTGAAATCGTACTTTGTCACAGTTTCAGTTTGTCTACGCTGGAATGTGTTGAATATTTGTCTCAGAAAAGAGGACTGAATAGTCTTTCCTCTACAGGCCATGTGCTTGAGGATATTAAATTGGTAACTACACATACAAGAGACCAGTATGTAACTTCTATAACTGGTTTCCCATTACTAGTAACACAGCAGACATGGCAGAGCTCCCCCTGAATTCAAGGACATGATTGATGAAGTCATCTGCACTATTCACTACTTAAATGCCTGGCAAATGTTTTAGCCTATTATCTCAGCTAACATCACACCAGCCAGTTGAAACCACTAGTGCCAAGTATATCCCTTTCTGACTGAACTAAGTTCAAAATTTGTCTCTGAACATTGTTATGATTGCAGTCCCCACCAAAGCAGTGAGAGGAGTTTGATCCTGACAGCACAGAAATGCACAATGAAATTTAGTCACATCTTATTTATCTAGTTGAGCGAAGAGTTGCCAACCTCCTCTCAAGTTCTATTTCTTTCACTTGAGGCAGAGCAAAAATAGGTGTAGTTCTTATACATATAAATGTAATACTTATAATTCCTTGACACTTATATAACCCAACCACTGATAGTTGTTAGAAATTTGCTGAATTCATCATACCAGAGGTTTTGTATAGCATTTAAAGTTTGAAACTGGAGGAAATGAGAAGGAAGGTGGTTAAAAAAAACTTATGCCATTCCATGGTTCTATTTTTCAATAGCACATAACACGATAAATGGTAGAGCACTGAAGAAGAGGGCTATAATTCTAGCTGGGGTTTCTGGCAAGAAAGTGTAAGTCTGTACTATTGTGGATTAATGTTTAGGACTTGCAGAATTCTAGCAGAATCCCAAATTATGATGGTGAGAACAGAGACAAAACTTGGGGAAAGAACATCTGTCCTGCTCTAGAAGGACATCTTGTCATCTCTTATTTTTAGGCTGGTAAGCTTTAAACATTCCCACATACTCTATTCTTATCTAATGGAGTTTACAGACCTTGAATTCAAATATCAGAACAAACATTAGCAGATTTAGGCGGAAAACTTTCAGAGTTCTTTGTGAGATATAATTCTAAGTCCCCTCCACTTGTATAATGGCTACCCAGGGAAAACTCTGCGTACTGTTAAAAATACTCCAATTTTTTCAACTACTTTTTAATGCTGAGGCAACTCAAACTGATCAGGTTCATGAAATACAATTTTTGTGATGGACGAAAAAATTCTAATTGCATGGTCAGTTAGCAGAGGCCTATGGACAAGAACTAGTGCAGTTCAGGGTATCTTTAGACTATAGATATAGCAACAATTTTACCAGTGGGAACTCTGCCTGAAACCAGGTTTAGTCTGTGAATGGAAACCATATTAGCAAACTAAATTCCTTCAGTAGCAGATAAAGCTCTTTCAGCATAGACTGGGAAAGCTCCACCCTAACTGTGCAAGGTCTTAACTGCTGAGGCTTGATTAATTGTTTCTAAATTTAGACATTTAACTGAAGGACCCAAGTTAGAAGCTTGGTCATCCTAAGCTCTCGTTGCCAGCAGTGGACACAGATGAGTATCTCGAGAAAGTGAGTCATGCCTCAAGTTTGCTGAATTAGCAGTTGAAGATACCCGTCTTTTCTATTTGCTGCAGAGAGACCGCAGTGGCTTCTAACTCAGATATTTTGATTGAACAAAACTACTTGGCTTAAATCCAGGCCAAGACTAGAAGGGAAATGGTGACTATGTGAAGAATTGTGTTGTTGGTGCTGAAGCAATAATTAGAAGTCCTAAAGGTCCAAAGCTTGGAGTCACCTTCCCTCTTCTGGTATATCCAGCCACATCGACCACAGCCATGGGTATATGCAATGTCTAGATTTTGCTGTTGAAATGATCTGCAGCAACACTTTTTACTGTTTCTATATAAATTTTAAACTTGACATCAATATCCTGTTTATGCAAAAGGAGGAAGAGAGAATGTAGGGCTGCAGTTGCCATTATCAGAGATGCTGTTTTTTCACCCAGTCATTCAGACAACACTGTGTACATTCAGATTGTTACTTGTGGGGGTCTTCAGTGGGTTTTTCTAAGTACAAATTTCAGAACATTGGCTTTTATTAGAAAGGCATGTAATACATAAAAGGTAAAGGAGTGTTGCAGGAAAGAGTATGTGATTGTACAGCCCAGAACAGAAATCTAAATCACCTTAAAATTTCTTATCTATATTTTGAAGAGTTTCTTTATCCTCTAAAGGAATGTGTAATGTTTAATGACTATATGAGATGAGAACTGAAACTGTAAATAATGGTTGCCTCTATCTTTTCTTTGCAGAGTGAATTAGATGTATCCTTTTCAGTATCAGAAATCCATTTGTCTGTCCCTTTCTGGTACATCTTACAGTTCTTACTGTCTTCATAGCAATTGTTCAAGACAATGCAGAGGTTTCACAAATTTTACACGTAACAGTAAGTAGCATCATTTTGACACCTTTCTCAAAGCACAGCTGATGTTCATGAGTGTCACCTACTTAAATCCTCAGTCATTATGATAAGCCTGGTACCACTTAAAGTAAGACAGGAAGAGCTTGCTTAAAGAGAACTAAGTACCATTAACATCTAGACATGAAAAGTTATATTCTCAGAAGAACTTTCAGGCTTAACTAATTATAAGTTCAGGTTTTTCTTGTAAGTTTACAATTAAATAGATATTGGTATGACCGCAATAGTAAGAACTGAATGTTACAGCTGTGTCGTGAGACAAATAGCAGTAGAATCATTGTAAGATCAGGTTTGTGCTTTAATCTTGCTTCATGGAAGTCTAGATAAGTTTTACTTTGTATATCAGTAGAAAGAGAGAAAGGCCTGGCAGGAGGAAATTTAGGAAACCAAGCACTGACACAGATACTACTTTCCTCCCTCCTGTATTTTCATGTGTATGATTTGCAGGATATTAACTAAAATATAATTTAAAAAATGGACGAAAGCCAAATAGAAATAAGTACTACATACTAGAATACACTCTTCAACAATTAAACATGAAAAGTAAATAAAGGTACAATACTGAATTCGAAGAAATGTATACCAGGAGAATGTAGCACAAACAGTCATCTTGCTCAGTTCTTCCAATCCCACACTCTCCTCATACTGCACCAGCAAACCTTATGCCTGTGTTTGTTGGTGGCTAAATGCAGACCTATTGGTACCAAGAGTTTCAGTTATACGTCTGTTACACAGTTGCCAACCTAGAATCAAATACATTAAAGTTATTTAGTTTCTTTACATTATTTGAGAACTAGAATATATGAAGACTATTTAAAAAAAAATCCTGTTTTTTCTTGTAAATGTTCTTCCTTTTTACTGAAGGAAAAAAAAAGGAAATATAAATATTTTAATGCTTGCCACATGCTGAAACTGTCATATTTACTGAACTGAAATATGAGTTTATATGTGTATATATATGTGTGTGTCTGTGTATGCTGTCTGTATTTCCTTCCTAAAATTCACAAAATGCTGTCATATTAATATAACACTCGTAAATACGCTTGTCTTATAAAAAAGCAATAATGACATTTTAGCATGAGGAGACTCTTACAGTCTCTGAGGGATTGTATAACTACATTTTTTTGTATTCAGTTAGTATAGTTAAGGATTAGAACTGTATGTGCTTGTGTATGAGCCTTACAGAATTCAAAACTAACCTGACCTATTCAGTTATACATAGAGACAGTCCCACATGTTTCCATATGGTGTATTTTGTATCTGCAATTGCCTGATTCTTTTTATCTTCAAATATTTGGATTACTGATGATTCTACATTCCACCTGTCTCTGATTATCCTTTTCATACTGAGAGGAATTTCCTATAGTTATACATCTGACTTTGTGATATTGTTTTTGCATACAGATACATAGGAAGTTTATTTAAAAAGTGATAGTGACTGTTCTGTATAGAAAGTAGTGCTTACTAACATGACAATGTGAAAAAAAATGGGTCGTCATCATCATTGAAAGCTATCCACCCATGCACAGAGCAAACCCCAGTTAAATATAAAGGCAATCACATGGTTGAAATGTTCTGGAGCCCATACTAAGCGTGTGCACTGATTCTTGAAACATTTGCAGCCTCAGTGCATTATCCCAGTATTCCTGGCAATGCATCTTGTAGAATCATAGAATAGTTAGGGTTGGAAGGGACCTTAAAGATCATCTAGGAATTCCAAACACCTGCAATGGGCAGGGACATCTCACTAAGTCAGGCTGCTCAAGGCCCCATCCAACCTGGCCTTGAACACTCCCAGGGATGGGACATCCACAACTTCCCTTGGCAAACTTGTCTTACCACTCAAGGTGAAGAAATTCTTCCTTTTGTCTAGTCTAAATCTGCCCCTCTCCAGTTTATACCTGTTTCCCTGCATCCTATCACCACAAGCCTTTCTTGTTCCTCTCTAGCTTTCCTGTAGGCTCCTTTCGGGTACTGGAAGGTCTTTGTAAGATCTCCTTGAGACTTCTCTTCTCCAGGCTGAACAAGCCCAAGTCTCTCAGCCTGTCCTCTTAGGAAAGGTGCTTCAGCCCTCTGATCATCCTTGTAGCCCTCATCTGGACCAACACCCCTAAGTCTTTCTTGACAGGGCAGCTCTCAATCACTTCATACCCACCATTTAGTGAAATCGGGGATTGCCCTGACCTAGATGCAGGATGCTGCACTTGGCCTTGTTGAACCTCATGGCATTCACACAGGCTCACTTCTCCAGTCTGTCCAGGTCCTTCTGGATGACATCTTGTCCTTCTGGTGAGGCAACTACGCCACTCAGCTTGGTGTCATCTGCAAACTTGCTGAGAGTGCACTCAATCTCACTGTCAGTATCACTGATGAAGATATGAAATCTTCATCATCTATTATATCTCCTATGGGTCTCCAGCTTTCATGTAGATCCAAACATCCAAATTCACCCAGGGCTCTGGTGTTGTAGTTTGCATCTTGGCCTGAGTCATTTGTCAGGAAGGGCCCTTTGGGCACAAAGCAGACACTGAGTTCAATCTGAATCCTGCCCAACAGGATTCATACATAACATTTATTTGTATGTATGACATAGGTATGTGTGGTGCTAAACAACATATAAACAAGTGCAAATTTATTTCCTCTCATGCACACTGCAAAAATGAACACTGAATAGCTGCTAGCCAGCCAAATAATTACTTCAGAGTAGCCTTGGTTTTTATGTTTTTTCACAGTTTTTGTGAATTGTAAAGCATTTAGACATTATATGATGTCCACTTTCATTCTGAGAGACAGTCAGTCACATACTTAAGAGTAGCTATGACAGAATGAAATAGCATTTGTAAAGTTGTTTGGTTTATTTTAAAAGTATCTGTAGGTGGCGTCAGGCCGGGACAAGTACTGAAATAGTGGTGTTGCTTTCTAATGTTAATAGCACTGTGCCTCATTTCTGCATATGAAGTAAATGGGTGAGATTTTCCTCTGGCTCTAAAACTCCAGCTCGAATGATGTAGAAGGTGCTTTCTTGATGCAGTGATGACAAGGAGATTATAAAGACTCAAGTGTTAAACAGCAGTTTTGTAGGAAACAATATGCTGGTAAACATGGGAGATTCTAAAGTTACAAAAAGTTGACTTTCTCTTGCTTGAACTGTTGAAGCAGAGCTTACTTGAAGACACATTATTAACTTATGGAAGACACAGATACTTACATTCCCCTTGTGGGAGGGGAGGAGGACGGGTGCTCTAGGGCCAAGTATTTGAAGAATGTTATTTTGATCCAAAAGCCCCATTACGTTCATTGCAACTAGCTGCTGCTGCTCCTAGGATAGATAGAAAACTTTGATACAGGGAAAACTTCATGTGAATCAACTGTATTCTTCAGGAGTGGAGTAACACTTTCATAATATAGTGCATTTATGTAGTAAGAAAATGGAGTGATTAATTTATTTTGCATATTCATAAGGATACAGGTCTGTTTGTACTGTAAAATAAGTGGTTGAACTGGAAACTAATAAGGATTTGCTTACAAATTGTTCATTGAAGGAAAAGTTTCCCTCTAGGTCTGTGATGTAGGGGGACATGTACTTACATCAGGTAGATCAGACACCTTTCAAATTTTGGCAGAAATTCATCACAACATCGAAGCAAATATTCAAGAATATGACAGAATTTGAAGGGACCATTTGCCTTCTATTTAATGTAGCATTGTTGTTTGAGGAAGAAATTGTCAGAAAGGGTTAAATGGGCTTCAGTGCCTAAAATTTGCCTAGCATTATATAGAATAAAAGTTGCCGAAAGCAATGTTAGCTAAGATGAAGTTGGAATGTGTGATTCTAGATTAAAAAAGAAACAACTATAGCTAATCTTTAGTTGAAGATGAATGTCCACAGAGGAAATCAAGTTTTCTAATGCTGTATATTCAGTAGCAAACCATCTATCCAATTAGTGCTGTAATCTACAAAGCTTTTGTTTGTGTTCCTGGGTGTGTTATCTGATCACTAGGTGTTGGCTGGTCTTTATCATCTCTTAAGTCTGTACACACCTTTAATTACTTGCCTGGAAAATCCTGAGATATCTTAAAATGTCTCTATATGAATAAGTTATTAATCATATGCAAGTCCTAAATGTATCTTTTCCTTTCCTTCTCTCATCTTCCTCCTCTGCCCTGCTTACCTATCTGCCTACATATTCAAGGAAAGAGACACAAGGCCATGTCACATTTATGTCTTCTTCATAAGAAGTGCCATAAAAACTTTCTGTGAGAGTAGAAAGTACCATTAATGGCTTTAACAATGTTAGCTCTTAAAGTTACTGAACACCAGCATAACATTTAAATACCGATTACAGTAGGTGCCGTTTCCTCTGTTGCTGGGCTCACAACCACAACAGCATTAACTGAAATCTGTACACTGAAGACAGCAAGGGCTTGCATTTTTCCTAGGCTGCCAGCTTAAGAGTATTTCCTGTTTGAGTGCTCTGAAGACTTTTATTACAAACTTTTATCTACAACTACACAGATTAATACATGTTTTCTTCCAGATATTTGTTTAAAAATGCCCATTGTCCACTGCACGGATCTAGTGAAAATCCCTTAATCCTTCTCTGTGGGCAGCCAGGATTCTTACTGAAAGCAGGACCTTAAGTGACAGCCCTGGGTGGTGCACATGGCAGCGCACACGCGGAATACAGCTTTTTCCTGTTGCCAGTTGCTCAAACTGGTTTGCTTTAACTGCTTTTCACTTGGGTGTGGATCTATAACCTGAGGGCTTTAAACCCTGAAATCTGGGGTAACTTGCCAAACAAGTGACAGGTGGGGAGGATGAGCCTTGCTGAGGATCAGAGATACATTTCCCTCACTGGGCAGGGCATGCAGCAGCGAATGGCTAAGCAGTGTTTCTATGACAAGACGTAACCGTAGAGGATAGTCATGAGGCTTAGAGAAGGAGGAAAAAGCCAAGGTTGCTCCTTGTGCAATCTGACTGTTTGCCAAGAACAGCATGGTAAGTGGAAATGGGGAGGGAACTGAAAAAGGAAGCTGGGATATTAGCTTGAGGGTAGAGAGTATAGAATGCTTTTAAGACTTCCAAAATCAAGATGAGAGATTTTTCCAGAATGGTATTAGTATCTCTGTTCAACCTGCACTTGTCTGGAATGATGTCCGAGGGATTAACAGATTACAAATGGACAGAAATCATACCACTAAGTTTTCTGAAAAGGAGTACATCAGTTTTGAAATAGGATGTAGTGGCTCTGCAGTGGAATTGACACCTCATTTAACCATATTGTGTTTGAGTGGAACAGCTGCACAATACTTATTGGTACATGTACAGTTTTCCTTTGATGTGGTATCAGCTCTTTAGGAAATGAAGCAACGCTGTTTTAAATGTCTTCTCAAACAAGGCAATGCAGAAATAAGGCAGGAGTGGCAAGTTACTACATCATCACCGATTGTGGTTTATCCAGTCTTCTGGGTTTTACATCTTCTGGACTCTGAAAGGAGAGACAGGAGCTCTTACTCCTCTGTGGGAGCTGGAGTGCAGTGAATTAGTGGGAGAGTGTAAAAATTAAAAGTCTAAAGGAGCTGCCTTTATTGCCTGTTGAAACTTGAATGGAATGTTATTCAACTTCATTAACAGATCCTCTTGCCCTGTGTAGAGCAGTGCTAGAGGTGAACTAAGCAGCAATAGAAGAACTGTCATCTGAAAAATTCCCACATTACTGGAAAAAAGAAACTCTGCCTTTTCAGATTAAAATATTTGCATAAAGACTGATTTGCTTGAAAAGCATACAGTGAGAAGAAATTTGTCTTAAGTTTTTAATCTGCCAAGCAAAGTTAAATATTTGCCTTTGTCTCTGGAACCACAGAAACGGAGACTTTAGGACAATACTGCTCCTTGATATTGAAAGGCATAAGCCTGATTTTTAGAACAAGTTAAGACCTATGGTCAGACTCTGCAAGAAGTCTGGTATTTAAAATTTAGAATTAAATTGAGTGGTTAAGTTTACGCTAGCAAATTAGAGGTTATCTAGCTGATGAATCATGGACATACCCAAGATCATGTCAACAGCTGTAGTTTCTCTTCCTCATTTAACAGCATCTAGTCATAAACTTATTTGAGGGCCTGAATTCTGCTACTACAAGCACCTAGACATGCTGTTCTCTTGGCCAGGCAGAAGGCATTTCCTGGAGCAGCAATACAATTGCAAACCCTTCAGCACAAACATGCAGTATCACTGAGTTCAGCCCAGAGGAAGGTGACAGCCTGTGACCATAGAGGTTCTGTCTAAACAAGTTTAAGCTTCTACTTCTTCATCTCTTGGAAGGGAAGTCACACATAAGGCTAACAAGGTGACATTGTTGTGCCCCTCTCAGTTTAATGTATGCAGCAGAGCAGCCACCGAGAGAGGGATAAAAACTTAAGCTTCTGTCATTGCCAGGCTGGACCATCATTCTCCAAAATGTTTCATAGACAGCAGGAGAACCTTAAGTAAAGCACAGCAGGTGCAGCTGCTGCCAACTCAGCTAAGCTTGCCCATGGAGAAAGGCAGGTTTGGAATTCCCTAGGCTGAGGACAGGCATTAGACAGGCAGCACGTCTACTGTGATATTTTAAGAGAATGACCCAGTTCATCATTACCTGAAACAATGACTTGGGCTTCTGAATATGAGAAAAGGGATTACAAAAAAAAAAAAAATCCCTCTCTGCATTTTCAAGTACTGCCTTCAGACCCAATACTCTAGAACCCATGAATTGTTTGTTGTTGCTGGCTTTCGACAGGGAATAAAGCACCTAACTCAGATTAAGGAATTCCCTTCTCAAAAACAGTTGTATAAACCTTGTATGCAGGTATCTGCTCCAGATCCTGTCAACTTGTTTGGCTAAAAAACAAGGCATAGGCATGTGCAGTGGTACTTAGTCTGTTTCTTGAATTCAGACCTAGAACGGTTCACTTTTGTAGCTCACATTGTTGTGGCTCTGGTGGTTTGAGGTGGCATCCCCCACCACTTGCATTTACCACCTAGGAAGAACAAATACCTACAAATATATGGCTCCTCAGCTGTTGTCCTATACAGTTCAGTGCTCCAGCTGTTCCTGCTCTTTGCAGAGCAGTAAAGCAGACGGCTCTAGTTGGATGCACTGGAACTCGTGAGACAGAACAGCCCTTCTTCTGTTCAAAAAATGAGACTTGAGCTCAATTATGCTGAGCCAAAGAAAAGATTGATGCTTTCTAAAACATGGCTATTCCAGCTTCACTGCTTAGAATGGAAGTCCACTAAAAAATACAAGGACTCGAGCAAAACCAGGCTGTCTTCCTGAGCTCAAATTACAGCATCAAAACCAGCACAATGGGTGGAGAAGGTGCTCAGGAGATTCTTAACAAAGCTGGAAAAAATGTTCAGAGCTGTACTTAAAAGTCAGTGTAAAAGTGTCTCTCCAGTGCCACTGCAGCCACCCTCAATGCGCAGGCAAGAATGAGCAAGAGCAAAATGAAGACAAAGCTGATCTGCTTGGCCCAGCAAAGCACATGTGTAAGGAATAGCAGCAGCTGGGGAGCAAGGCAGATGAAGGGTCACTCACACCATGCTGTACATACTCATCAGTAAGGCACAGGGGGTGGACACAGTAGGCTTTTTCATTGTGCCCGTTTCAGATTATGGAGATAAATGGCAACACCAGAAACTCTTCCGTAAGTAACCCCTTGAATTTGCACGAGGGATGCCCACTGCACTGATGTGCATGAGCAGAACCGCTGCCACTTAATACCGGAGGAAGGTCTGTCATTTTAGGGGGGTTTTCTTGAGAGATGCTGTTAGATTATGTTAAGGAAAGACAGAGGTGGCTATGGAAACCTTTTCTGTGTCACAACAGTGCAAATTCATATTGTTTCAGATTTTCCTTTAGGCCAACATTAAAGATGATGATTCTCTCTTAGAAGATATTTTAAATATGAGACACTTATTTACTTTTACTCTCCTTTATGATAATCATTACTAGATCAATATCTCAAACTTTACATATTAGCATATTCCAGCTATTTCCAAGGAGATCAAGTAAACTATGCCTATAAATTAGGGCAAGGAAAATTTTATTGGAGAATCAAATATTAAGAATTGGACTGACTTTGGTGAGAAGAAATGCATCTTCACATAGAAGGTTGTTATCCTTTGGTAGCCTTTTGTATTCAAACAATATGTGGTAAAGTTAATCACCTAGATGCAAGTTTGAGTTGAGATTTCTTTTACAACTATGTGGTAATCCTCCAAGAGGAGAACCTGTTGGTGCTTTAACTTCTCTGCTACAAACTGTTGCCATCTCTGGACAGGAACAAAGTGTCAGTTTAGAATAAATGAAGAAATGTTTATTTCTGTAAACTTGGATTAAAGACTGAAGTGCCTAAGATTTTCTCTGAATTGTGTCCATGTTGTTCAAAGAATACTTAACTTGAAACGTTCCTAGATCATGCTCAACTTGGATAGAGTGCACATCATTTTGGATGAAATGGTGCTAAATGGTTGCATCGTGGAAACAAATCGGAATAGAATTCTTGCCCCGTTGTTGGTTCTTGACAAAGTAGCAGAAAGCTAGGAAGATGCAAGACTGACTACAGCCCCTGACAAGAAATGGCAAGGCCATCGGGAGCACAGCTACAGCAGCATTCTGCTGGTGTCAGACCTACTCATATAATACTCAAATTAATTGGGAAACAGCTCCTCTTTCACCACGTACCCAGTGGAAATGGTGGAAAGAAAGAGCTACACATAAAGCAGAACCTGCAATTTCAGATGCAGCTTTATTGACCCAGCAGAAATCTTGTAACAGTCAACATGTAAAACTGATCAAGGATTAAGTAAATTAAACTGTGAATTCAAGTTCTGCAACTTTTATGACTACTTCTAGATTAATTTTTCATCACACTGCTGGTTTCACTCCCTTTTCCAGGTCATATTTACAAAAGAAATGTCGCTAACCAAAGTACAGACGCATTTTGCATTGCTGCATACTGTGTATATTGTAACTAGCAGCATTTGGCACTTAAGTCTTAAAATCATTAATAAAAGATAATTAAAATCAAAGTTTGGTCATCTTTTGTCATGTTGGCTTCATAGCTTATACAAAATCTTTTCCATTTTGCATACTGGTGTATTTTTTTTTTGTTTTGTGTATGCTATCCATGCATCATGATTAAACATTTACAGAAGCTGAGTGATAAAAGAAATGCAAATTTCTCAGTGGCAGCCAGGTACCAAATCTCACCTTCCTTCTTGAACAGGAAGATGTAGCTACACCAGCTCCTATTCCCAAGGTACCCCATGGGCTGATGTACCTGTGTACTGCACGCTGCAAGTCACTGAAGAGTCAGCAACCCGAGGCTCCTTTTGCTTATCTTTCCAGAATTAGGGTTTCTGGCTACTTTATAACCCCCCCACAACACAAGGAATAACCCACAATTGAAAGAGCATGTACTGTGTGAAAGGGTGTAACAGTCACATCTCAATTGAACCCAGAAAGCAGGGTCCAAGGGCAGCGCGTCACGTGTTGTGCAGGAGAAGAGTCCACAAGAACTCTAATCCAACACTGCATTCAGCAAAACAGGTTGACATTGGATCTGGAGCAGAGACTTGTGCTTCAGCAACACAGTCACATAAACCTTGTGTACAACAGTCACAGGAGGGGGGTGAGGGTGTGCAAAGATTTCTTCCGTGAGGCCAGTGAAGTCCTACAAATAAAGCTCTGAAAAGAAATCTGGCATCACCCTCATTTGTATATGTGAGGCAGGATCTTTTGGCAAGCCCTCCCTCAGCAGCAGTGCAGGCAAAGATTGTTATCAAAGAGAACTGGCACAGAATAAAACTTACTGCACAGATTCAACTAAATAGTTTTTCTTTTCTGGTATCAATTATCTTCAGAGGCATATTGGCATCTTGCTTCATCTTGCTGTAATCCACTTTCCACTCATCAATACCTCACCACAAGGTGAAACCAGGGCAGGCACCCATCTCAAGTAAAGCTGAATCAGCTGCATCATCTGACCCAGTTGGTATTCCAGTGTACAGAACTATAACCTCGGCTCACAGGCGCCCAGCTAAGAAGCGCCAGAACTGCAGCACTCTTGCTGCCAGCCCAGCTCCTAAAAAAGCTGCACTGTGTAATTTTGAAAAGATTTGCGATGAGTTCATGAGATTAACTGTTGCCATGTAGTTCTTTTAAACCTCTGAAAAAGTATAGCACATGGTTCAGAACGTGAACAGAGACTTAATAACACAAGAAGTATTAATGAAGTATTCAGATGAAAGTTTTAAATGTTGCAAACATTTTATTGATTACTGTTGAACTTACACATTGGGTGTTTTTTTTAACTTCAAACTGCAACAAGTTAAATAAATGTTTATAATATACAAAGAAAATACAACCAAAAGGAAAACTTGCTTTAAGTGTGCCTTGCACTAGGAACCAGTGTTTTTAATAGCTTTATTGTTGAGCTGCACAAACACACTTAAGGATTTGATCTTTATAGCAGGGCATTTTAGAAATCAAAATATATTCCCACTTGAAAGAAAAAAAAAGTTTTGCAATATTTTATGCAAAAAACCCACTAAAATACTCCAATAGTGCAGGCACCGTTAAAAAAGAAAAAGCTGGAGATGCCCATTAACTCTAAGTTTTAAGGAAGCAAGTTTCTGACCAGTTAGCTTAAAGCCAGCAAAACAGGGATCAGTGATGGCAACTGTAGTGTACAAGGTATTAAATGACAAACTTTACACAAATACACTGTTAGAAATTTGTATCAGTGAACACTGAAAATCTGATGATCTGTTCTTTGGAACAGTCAAACAGAACCACCTTAATTTCCAGTTGTGCAAGCCCTTGAAGCATCACACGGTGTTCTGTGCCAATTTCTTGCTGGCTGTGTGGTTACAAGGATTTATTTTGTCATTAGCAGCTAACAAACTTATTCCACATGTTCCTAAAGCCTCACAGGTGAAAAAAGGCAAGTCTCATCAGAGCACAGCGTGGAGATCATATTTTTTGCACACAAACACAAGAGGCTTTGCTAGTATCAAAAAAACACTTTTTCCTGTCCCGCAGTGCAGTCATCGGCTCAGTTGAGGTGGAAGCCTTTCTCCATGGTGGCAGCTAGCAGACGCTCTCTCATAATCTCCTCAGAAGAATACTCAGGCAGCTTTAGGTAATGCACACATGTATTCACAGACGGGTAACTTGCATCTGTAGCATCAACCTGAGCAAAAGAACAAACATCTTTTTGCTGCAGTTGTTCACAGCACTTGATATGGAAACAAAAAGTTGTAAGGTCCTCTAATGGGTGGTATTTACTGCATACAAACATTGCTGTCATGAAACCAGCATCAGGAAAGCTACAGACCATCTTATAAAAACATTAACTTTATATGTACATTAATTCTTTTATAGTCTAATATGAAGTCAGAGAACAGACCTGAAACAAAGGTTAGTACACGAAGCTTAGCACTGTTCTAAATAAAACCCAACAACATATAAGTAAATAAATAAACAAAAACCATATTGTTATTTAACATAACAACAATTCCATTCAGAAGCCAAGACAGCTGCTTTGAAGGGCAGCCAGGGGAAGCCGTACCTTGCGTACAACAGTGAGTCGGGGATGAAGGTTTGCCAGTCCTCCTGGTGGGAGTGTCGAACAACCAGTGGTGAACTGGAGAAAAGCCTTCCTTTCATCCGAAGACATACCGCACAATACTCTCACAAATCGAAGGAATCCAGGGCTTAAAATAAATTAAAATAATTTGCTGTGATAGCATTACAAGAGTGTTTTTTTCATTTCCCTTACCTTAAGACAGTGCAACTGTGATCTTTAGCCACATCTAAGCAGTCATTGTAATATACTAGTGCTTGTTCAGTACTGAGTTAAGAATAAAACTTCATTAAACCCATAAAAATACTTCTTTAATCTGCTTGCTGAGAGATTTAGGTAAATAAGAACTTTTAAAAATATTCTATGAGAAGAATCCAAATGACTGCAATCTCAAGACTACTTCTGTACTACACCTCTGCAGTATGAAGCCGCTTCAACTTACACAGGATTTAATTTCTACCCTAAAAACTCACATGTGGAAAAACTAGGAAAAACCTAACAGACTACAAGCGATCTTTGAGGACTCCTCCAGGTACCACTGCTTTCATCCACATCATCCTAGAGAAGGACAGGGAAGAGAGAGCATGAAGAAAGCGCAGTCTGCTAAAACATGCCCTGGGCTATCAGGCACTGTAATCTCAGCTGCATTTTTCCATGCAGGGCAGGGCCAATAGAAGGATCATTCCACAGAGCATCTTTGACTGGGATCCTTCCTCATGCTTACACTAACACACTTCCAGAACTAATATGTATGTTGTTGCGATCAAACATGACAAGGAGCAATAAAAATTGAAGAGAAAGAAATAAGGGACAAATAATAACTGTACCAGCAGGACAGAACATACAACCACCACCAGAGTTTAAGGTAAAAACTCTAAAAAGCTAGTCTTAATCATCTGTATTAGTTTGCTGCCATTACACTTCTGCTAGTTGTTCACATTTTGGTATTTTAAAATTTTTAATCCTCTCTCATCACACAAACACCAAGTACCTTCTAACCTATCTGTTGTAACATACATGGATATTTTGCGTGGTTTTAGGCAATCAACTTGCTCTTCAGTGTCTACCAATCCCATCCAATTTGTCATATTCATCTAATGAACATTCTAGACGTTGTCACTTAGGGCGTATTTTGGTTACTGTTTTACAATTGCTCAAAATATAAATACCTGTCTCGTGTATATCCCAGCTTAGGTTCAGTATAATTGATGATATCCTCAGCTGCCCAAGAAGGCGACTGATTTCCACAAAGAATCATCTGAACTTCTTCATGGCTGAAGGAACTCAGCTTCTCCATTGGGAAAACTCTATTGAAGCCATCTTTAAATAACACAAGGTACAGTTAAAAACAAAAGTCAAAAGAATATTTATAAAATAACATCAGCATTTCAATTATAACCAAACCAGAATCAATCAACAGTTTCTTAATTAGGGTAAACAGGACCTCTTCAAGGTTAGAAATGGCATAACTAATGCCACTGTTATGAAATGCTGTTTGCTGTGTTATGAAATTAATCTCTAATCTACTGCAGTCTTAAAGACTTGTTTTCAAAAGCCCTTCTATGCCGCCACATTGAAGCATTACACCCCTAACACAAATAAGTCCACCTAACTTCTTATAGATTCTGCCACCTTTAAAATTACCTCTGAACGCCTCCATCTGTTTCTGTATACCAGTATGCATGCAGAAGTCAAACATGAGATCTACATATTCCTCTGCATTATCCATTGTTACCGTCTGGAAAGACAACAGATAAATACTGTAAGAATTCACTCTGCATTAGAGTTACTGCTGAGACAGTAAAAATTTAACTGTTGTTTAAATTGTAAAGGTTGTATTCTTACCTCATCCTCGCCACCTGGCTTGAGATCAACAGCTGTAAACCCATAGACCTTGGACGATGGGCAAAACTGAAAATTTAGGCTTTAAAATACAAAGATAATTACTGATTGGAAGCAAGTCTGTTCCTGCTTTTGCAAATGCACCAGATGTTTATAAACTGCACCCCACACACCCAAAAGCATCACACCATACTTCAAACCATTCTTTGTGGACCACTTTGTATAAACATAAACAGTGCTACCACCACACACGACTACAAGAAGTAATGGACTACACAGATAATACCCGTCTCAAATCAATGGTGTGCATGAGCCTGTACTCACCTACTATTTATTTGGGTTTGATGACTATTGAAGATTTCATAGTTTGTTATCTTGAAGTTATCAGCTTGAAAACTAGTCAAATCGTAAAACCCAGTTCAAATTCGAAAGATCTTATACATTAGTTCCGAGCACTTACAGTTACATATTACACGTCCAGGCCCTTCAGTGGTGCTACTTGCTTTCTCTCTATAACGAGCCATGCTGGAGCCCACAAGGTTGTGCGCATTTACTGAACTCTGACTTGTACCACAACCCTTGTGGAACAAGACAGTTTTAACAAATAACTCATAATATTAATGCTGTTTCAAAAGACATAATTTAAAACTAGAAAAGATGACATTCTGACAAGTTTACACAGGTATGAGCACTTCTGTGTCTTTCAGCAAATGTTCTGTTTGTCACGGATTGAAACACTGCACCACCTATTAACAGAATCTGAAATGTCAACCTGTTCAATTTAAAGCAGGGCAGCCACGCACTAAAACTGGGAAAATTCTCAAATTAAGGAACAAGAAAAAAAAGCTACAGATGGCATACTGGATCTTGCTGCATCCCTAATGATCCCCCCTTGCAATGTTACATTTGCAAAGCAAATGAAGAAATCTTCATTTTTAATTATATGTGTTAACATTTGTCTCTAACACAACACTTAAATATAAATAAATATGAAAAAAATCTTACCCCAAATCCTCTACGCTAAGTGGAGGTCCCGAACCAGATGGATTTTTCAGCATTAACTCCTGTAGCTTTGTGTTTTTTTCATCTTCCGATAGACTTTTGTTGCTTAGAATTTGACGCCTTTTAATTGCAAGGTCCTTAATTTCTTTTAGAAACCTAGCTCTATGTGGATTTACTAATTCAAAGTCTTCCCATGTTAATATTCCATTAAACCAGGCAGGAGGCTTAGGTTTTGGTGGATCAAGAATAAACTCTGATTTGGAGTCTTCTTCCAGACTTCCTACTGACAAGGAATCGTGTCCTTCTTCTGTAGAAGCCTCCGACTGACTTTCAGTGCAGTGCAAGTCTCTGTCACCCCGTGATTCATATATCAACTTACTCATGTTACTTTTAATGTCCCCCATACACATTAGTTTAAAAAAAGGTTTAGAAATGGGTAAATCCACAAGTCTGTTGTCCTGAATACATTTAGCCAAGAAAATTCCAAGGAAGTGAAAAAGTTTGGTTATTCTTTCAAGTTCATCACTGTCTTGTGGGAATGGTGCTGTGAATAGTCCACATGATCTTTGTACATAATATCCAGGGGGTTTCAATCCACCACCAATATCAACCTGATTTAAGAAACAAACACAAAGTGTCAACGCATGCAGTAAAATTCACCTTTTACAATATCTGTGCTGTTAAACTTACAGTCCACTCTGTTTAAGAGAAAGCAAGCTGCAGAGCAGAGTGGTCATTCTTGACCATGATGAGTAGCTGCTTGTTGATCACGTGTTCTTCCCTTTCTGGGTGTCTACCTCATTTTTCTTTTACAGAAAATACTCAGTTTAAAATGCAAATTGAAATATACCTGACGCGACTCATCATCTGGAAAATCATCATCACAAAGCCAAGCTCCCAAATCTGTCCTCTGAAATTCTGCTGCCACCAATGCGTAAAATTCCAAGGTAGGGCCCAGGCCTGTTCCTTCCTCCCCTAAAAACTCAACCTAAAAAAAAATAAGGAATGTTAATAACAAAATAAAAACACAGAGAAATGTTTAGTATTGATCATAGGACAGGATATTCAATATCCCAGCCAGTACACTAGAAATAGCTATCTAACCTCACTCTGCTACGGCAGATAGGCTTTACCTCTAGAACAGATTTTCTGTCTGCGTGAATCTGCATGACATTTTCTGCCCATTCCATCAAGGATTCACCTCGCGGAACTTTCACTCTTTCATGTTTGAGGCGTCCAACTCTGAATTCTCCTGGATCATCTCGTCGCACTGTGCTTGTGGTCCTTGTCCGTTCAACAGTGGCTTCACGTCTGTTTTGCAGCCAGACAATTGCTCTGGGAGGAAAAAAAAAACCAAAACCCAAGAACCAAACAGATGTTGAAAACTTTGATGTCTATCAACATGAAAACTTGAAAGTAGCCAAAGAAAAAGTTAGCTTTTAAAGTACTGGTTACATCCTTCTATTTTTTTTTTTAATTATATACCAAAGTATTTCTCAGAAATACCTGAAATGCCCCAATATGGGCTGGTTTGCATTTTATGAGTGCAGCAAACCAAGTAATTTTTAGTTACTATGAAGGGCAAACTAACTTCTGATAGAACAGAGAGCATCAAGGAAAACACAGAACTCTTGATACAAATTACTGGTTTCCAAATTACAGTGGAATGAACAGAGGGCAGCATTTACTATAGTGCTTTTTAACCGCAGATTCTCAAAACTGCTTATAGACACTTATTACAACCTCCATTACATACTGCAAGCCATTGATACTGACCAGAGTCTTACAGCAGGATTTACTTCCACACTCCTTAAAGAAACACAAGGCCAAAGCTGAAGTGCAACCACACACACACACAGACCCATATCAGTGCAGGAAGAACAGCCACCTCCAACAGCAGCACTTACTTGAAGTCAAAGTTCAAAACTCATGTCTGCACTGTTATCCACACAGCAATGAATGAAGCTACCATCTGTTGGTTGTTTGGCAAATAGAGTGGAGTACACAGACACTGAGAGTACATGCCCATGCACACGTACACACAGAGTTCACACACAGCCAAGGAAACTCATAAAAACCCCCTCTTCTTTCTCATTACATAAAAGTAAGCTGGCAAAAAAGGTTTACAGTGTCCACAGGCTCTCAAGACAATCACTGCTGTACTCAAATATTAAGGATTCCTAGGTAAAGAAACATTTCAGAGGGTATGCCTAAACGTTTTAATATCTGGGTTTTTACAGTTTCACTAAGCAGGTAATTACTTTCAAAACAGCATATATTTTTGTTAGATTTTTGTCTATTTTGTTAAGACTTTAGTGAACTAAAAATAAACCAAAACAACCAATCACCAAACCATTGTAGGAGCTATAAAATCCAGAGCTACGTGCTTTGGTGTACATTTTCATAAAACATTTAATTCTCATTTAGTCACAGAAGGTTTTATAGTTTCTTTATTACTCCTTTGTGTGATGAACTGCAACCTGGTCTAATTACTGCCTGGTATGATAACCGAGCAATTCTTCAGTCAAAATTGAAAAATGAAATTTGTTCAAAGTAATTTCCCGAATAATATCAAACAGAAGGTACGCTACTCATCACAAACCTCTAACACAACAAACAAGAAATGTTTCAAGTGTCCAAGAGTGAAATTATCCATTTTCTTGTCTTCTTCCCTTTTTTCTTACTATCTAACATGTTTTACATTTGGCAAGCAAAAATCTATCCTATTAGGGTAAGTTCCTTCTATGAACTAGCAATTAAAACAACTATTTAAAACAGACATTTTTAATTTTTAATAATTTCTAAAAAATTGTTTACCTTGATGCTCCAAAGGCTGTGCATGTGAAGTACAACTGCCTTGTTTCAAATGGAATTAAGAAAGGACACTTGCTTGTTAGCTGCTCACACCAGTCTGGCAAAGCTCCACTTGCCAATGCCAAGGGTTCCTGTAGTTTAAGGCAAGGGAAGACATTAAAAAAAAAAAAGGTGTTTCTAACATTAGACTCACGTTGTCCCAGCAAGTTTGTACCTAAGTACAGAGACACCAAATACACCTAAGTAAGGAGTTTTTACCTCTGCCTAAGCAAGTTTTTTCCTTCTCAGCAACTCTTTACTTACCCAACTCCGACTTCTAAATGCTATAAATGAGAAGTTCAGAGTTTCTACAAATCAAGAGAGGACACTGTGCATTGGCACAAACACACTAAAGACTGTAGTAAATCTCTGGGATATGTGATACTCAAAAGCACTCTAGGGACATTCAAATATACAGTCACCTGGAAATGATTACTTCTGAACTTTGCCCCAAAGTGACAAGATATTCCCCCTCAGTATCTGAAGACACAAAAGAAACTTGGTAGTAGTAAAGACGATTCCCACTGAAGCATTAGTATAATCCCTTCTAAAATACAAGTATAATAAAAATAATAGATTGCAGAAATTACTACAAAGATATTCTGGATGCCTGTAAAGCCTTTAAAAGAATATGAAAAAAGGAACTTTTTTAAAAAATTAATAATTAGGGCAATTTAACTTCATAAAAAAAAAAATCCCTCAAACAGCCAAGAACCTTCATCCTTCATCTTCTTTAAATGTTTTTGTAAGAAAAGGTAGTTCTGCTGAAGAACTAAATATTAAGATTTTCCTTTTAACATGTCTAACTGTCCTGATACTATGTTTTCTAAATGCTGGTTTTGAAAGCTTTATGTGGAATGTATAAACAATAAACTATTTCTGAACCCCTGTAAAAATAATTGCCTTTGTTACAATATCAGCAGACAGACATACATACACTACACAGTAACTGCAATGTTTGGTGTGAGACAAAAAAAATTCTCCATAACCAAAAGATGAAATTCTATCCCAACTTGTTTTCTTGCTGTTTTTATTTAGACTTGTCTCTTCTAACAGAATTTACTCATCCAAAATAAAATGCAGCATATATCGAATAAAACAATTAAAAAGTCAAAATGAAAATAAGCTAATAATTTCAACAAAGCAAGAAAGAATATAATAGAGTTTTAAAGCCATATTATCTCTCTATATGTAATACACACCATATTATGTGCATAATATATTAATGTAATACCTCAATCTGTTGCAGAATCTTTGTAGTAATTTTTTTGCTTGTGAATTCATCTGGTGGAAAGTTAAACTGAGGATGCTCATCTCCTTCTGAAAAGACCAAGAGAAAATATTTCCCTTTACTTGGTTTTCATTAAAACATTTAAGGAAGCTCTGCTAGTTAACTAACGAACCTTCTTGAGAAGATCGTGCTGTGTAAGGGTCACTGGCAACTATATACAAAATGCGAAGTAACTGCAGAACATCTTCGACTCCACAGGAGTTCTGCCCACTGCCAGCTTTGGCCTGAGGTTGTTCCTTTGCCAAACTAAGGATATCAGAATTCTGAAGAGTGGAAATGGCCCCCTGGCTTAATCCAGATTTTGATCCATGTTCACAAAAATCCTGTAAAAAAAGAACTGTTCAGAATGAAAACTGCCTGTGTTACTATCTTTAGGATTGCATGCTCCAAGTTAATGATCTGAAATATCAGAATGGTTACTGCATTTAACCTCAACAATTAGTTAAATTGTGGATGGTATAAAATCATGATTTAAAAGCATTTAAACATGAATACATTTAACAAAAGATATTAACAAAAAAAGCAGCAAAAGCTAAATTTGATATTGGCATGTGAACATTCAGCTTCCCTATCCATGTCATATCTCTCCTTCACATGAATCTTTAAAGCTGCAAAACAAAGCACACAGCCATTCATAATAAAAGAAGTTTGGATGCAGACATATACCTTGTATGCAGCTATGAGCTGGGAACAATTTCTGTTTTTCCTAATACTTTTATTAGTGCCGGTTAATTTCCAGTGGCGCAGGAAAGCTGAGTCTGCATTCTTCTGCAGGTAGGTTATCAAGTCATTCTTTGGTAATTCGTCAGTGCCAAGGTACTGCTCCACATGCTCTACTGACCAGCAACCCTACAACAGGAACCACCAAATGTTGGTTTTTCCTGATTGTAAAGTCTTTAAGATTTCACATGCATTACATACTGTCTTTTTAAAGGAGCATGCATTTACAAAT
Organism: Coccyzus lansbergi; assembly: GCA_033558105.1. Taxonomy (NCBI): domain Eukaryota; kingdom Metazoa; phylum Chordata; class Aves; order Cuculiformes; family Coccyzidae; genus Coccyzus; species Coccyzus lansbergi. The sequence goes on from JAUMJK010000245.1 coordinate 3,785,102, forward strand.
ATACTCATTCGTATCCTTTAAGTAACTGAAAACTGTTAGTTTTTTTAATGTAGCATTTAAAAAACTGCAATAAGATTTGGTTTGCTTTTGTTTAAACAGCCATGAGAACATACACAAAGGCATGGAAGTAAATCTTACCATTTTTCCACTTTCTTTCTCTTTGTCAGAATCCTTCATTTCTCTGTACATGATTCTAGACATCAAAACAATGAGTTATTATTTCATACTCTGATCACAATGTCTAAATTCTGAAGTTATACTTGTTAGACATCAATGACATTTGGATAACACAATGTGAAGCAGCAATAGCAGCTGCTCTTTGCTGCATAGATGATCTGGGATACCCTGATGCAGGTAAGTTCTTAAAACTTCCATTTAATTTTCATTATATCAATATTTATTTTGCGAAGTATTTAATTTAGGTTTGAGCAATCGAACAACCTTTGGTGTGCAGATTTCCCAAACCAACTGCTGGTTTGTTGCTGCATATGCAACAGCTCTTTGCAATTTTGAGGTTCTAGGGTAATTTACTATGCATTAACTTATAAGATTGCCTGTTTACAACTTTCTTCTGCTGTCTAACTAGAAAACACTTCTGCTACAACACAGTTTTTGATACACAGCAACTCCAAAAATAGGTGCAACACAAGCACTGCTGAAACCAGTGCTTTTTTAACCATAAAGTTAAAAAAACTTCAATCACCTTACTGCAATTCTTGCTTTCAAACAGATTAGACAGTATGACAGAAGTTACATTAGTACAGTAAATGGAAAATACAATCATATAGTCTTATAATTTCTATTTATTGATATGAAGAAGAGGGTAACTGAGATTGGAAGGGACCTCTACAGTCCTAGTCCAATATTCCTGTTCAAATGTAACGTTTAAATGGAATTTCCTGTATTTCAAAGCCTTTTTTTCCTACCAGCTAAGCATTTCCATATCTCTCAGTCCTACTTTGTATGACAGATGCTCTAAGTCCTTCAATAATCCCAGGAGTCCTTTGCAAGACTCACTCCAATGTCCACATCTCTCTTGTACAGAACTAAATGCAGTACCCAGATGTGCCTCACCAGCGCTAAGCAGAGACAGGAAAAATCACTCAACCTTCCTAAGGTAGCCTAGGGTGCTGTTGACCTTCTTTGATGCCAGGGTGAACAGCCACCTCATGTTCAACTTCATGTTTGCCAGGACCCTCAGGGCCTTTTCTGCCAAGCTGCTTTGCAGCCAGCTGGCCCCCAGCCAGTATTAGCACACACAGTTATTTCTCCCCAGCTGTTAGACTTTGCATTTCTTTTTGTGAAACTTCATGAAGTTCTTCCAGCCTGATGAGGCTCCTCAGAATGGCAGTTTTATCTGCAAGCTTGCTGAGGGTCTGCTCTGCTCCATCATACCCTTCATTAAGATAGATATTAATTAGTACTGGATCCAGTATCGACCCCTGGGGTACGCCACTGATGGCAGGCCTCCAGCTGGACCTTCATAGCAGTGACCAAAACCATCTGAGCCTGGCAGTTCAGTTTCTGGGCACTATCTAGACCCTATTTATTAGTTTGTCAGTGAGGGAGAAAACAATGAAAGATTTGCTGAAGGCAAAGAAAATAACATTTGCTGCTTTTGCCTCATCCACCAAGCTAGTCATCTAATCATAGCAAGCTATCAGACTGGTTAAGAATGATTTCATATATCCATGCTACCTAACCCTAATCACCTTCTTGTCCTTCACTGTTTGAAAATACTTTCCAGAACTATCTCCATCAACTTCCGAGGGATGAAGGAGAGTGTGATCAGTCTGTAGTTCCCTATTCTACGGAACAGGAGTGACTTGCTTTTCTCCAGACCTCAGAAATGTCTCCCAGTCACTTTGACCTTTCAGAGATAATTGAGAGTGGTGAGCTCTTGTAGGTGCATCCCATTGGGTTCCATGGACTTGTGTGTCCTGTTTTTTCAAATGTTCCCTAACTTTTTGCCCTTCTCATGCCTCAAATGCCTCAGATTCAACTCCAGATGGGCTCTGCCTTTCCTAACCAGATACCTTCATGCTGGGACAACATCTCTGAATTTCTCCTGGGCCACTTGACATTTCTGCCATCTCTTGCATGCTTCTTTTTATGTTTCAAGTTCTGTTGGGAGTTTATTTTCATCCATGCAGGTCTCTAACTGCTTCTACCTGACTTTACACACATCAGGATGGATTTTTCAGTGTGAAGTGATCCTTGAAAAATCAATTACTCCTCTTGGACTTCTCCTCTCTCTAAGATTACATGCCCATAGGATTCCTTCAGCCAGATCCCTAAGCATACCAAATTCCCCTCTCTTGATTAACTGCTTAACTTTTGAAAACTCATTACCAAGTCATAGTTGGGCATTAGAGGTTATGACTTCTCTGATTTATAGTCACAGCAGAAGTTTTAAAGCCAGTAAGAACATCCTGATATAAATGCAATAAAAACTAATTCTAGCATTGCTTCCTGCAGGAGGAAGAAGAACTTAACATTGTTTCACACCCATTTCCTAGTTGGTCAGCATTCTACCCATAGAATAACAAATCTGTGAACTTACGTGTATGTTGGCTCCCAAATACGTCTAAGTTTATCAGATTTCACATTGCCATTACAAGAAAGCTGTAACAATTTCTGTACATAGTAAAAGATAGTAGATCGAAAGTTTGTTAGGGGCAGTTCTACTTCTCGAGTTGTTCCAAGACCTGAAACCTTCAAGGTAAGTGCTAAACGTGGTGAAGGCATGCACTCAACCTCTTCCAAGAGTTCTGAATGAGGTGTACCTGGATATGAAAAAACATATGAGAAACCATTAGCAGAAAATACATAACGCACATCAGCTTAAACATAGTAAAGAGGCTCCATAAGGAAACGAAGATGTGACATGGACTTGTAACTATGATCTATATCCAAGGGCTACAGTTGCAGCACTTTATGTGAGCAAAGCTAACAGAAGCTTCTATAATCCCTATTGATCCTTACATCTTGATAACATCTCCTTTAATTTTAACACAGCACGTGCATTCTTCTTTCCATACATAGTATGCTGTTGTTGCATGGACTCCTTTCAGTTAATCAAAATCAACAGTAGCTTATTTTCACTTAAGCTAAATCTACATATCTGTTTTCTGTATGACCTAAGGAGCAGGTCAGATGCTATGCTGCTGGTCATACAGGTTGCTCAATCATTGTATTAGTCCAAAGCAGAGGCAAGGTGAGAAAGCTATGTCAACATGCCCTCTCCAATTAAAGCTATTTTAGATAGTTGAACACATGCATTATTCCCTGCAGGTGGAACCAGACATAGCAAGAGAGCTATTGCTCATCAGAATTAAATTCATAAGTATGCTTGCTTTACACAACACTTTATTTACTTTTCCCTCAATAATGCATGGACCCACAGAGGCAGACGAAACACTCAGAAAAGCCACATGTCCACAAAGGCATGTTGTACTGGTTAATAGTGACAGGATCCCCAGAGCTCAATGGGTCCTTAACAGGGGTCTGCATACTAAACCCATACCAAGCATCACAAATGTTTTGTCAGCATACCCGGTGGAGGGATTTCTAGGTCAGTTGTCTGTTGAACATTAGTACGACCTGGTCTTGGGTCAAAAGCAGGAACCAGAGCAGAAAACTGCCGTTTCAAGACATAGTCATCGTCCCATGTTCTTCTACGACCTCCTTTAGTTTCATACTCCTCTTCTTCCTAATAAGGAAAAAAAAGTTGGTTTTTAGATGCTGCTACAAAGAATCTTTTGATCAAAAATTTAAAAGCTAGTTAGGGAATACAGCAGCCACGTACACTACAGTTGACACAAAGCTGGCACATAACAGTATTAGTTCCATTTAACTGGTCAAGCAGGAATCAAGAGCATTATCAAAATTACAGACATACAGAAATGGACTACCCTTTCAACAAGGTATTTAAAATTTCTGGAAAGCATGAAACTTTACATGAAGCACCAGAATACAGGAAAATGCAGAGCACCGTAGACCAGCAAAGTTGCAGTAGCTACTTTGTGTATTCCACAAACTTTGGAATATCAGAGATACAAATAAAATCAATGGTGTCAAAGTAAAAAATAAACTTTTTTGAAACAGAAGTATTTTTTTAAAAGTGTATACATATAATGATATACAACACATACACATATTATTCAGAGGTTAAATCAAATACCAAAATACCAGTACTATTTTGGTGGGAAGAAATCTAATTTTCAATAAGTTGTAGCAAGTATTAATTATTTGTAACTTCTCTGCAACAAGTTTTAATCTGTTCAGTTACTCATTGAGAATTACAGCACATGAAATGGAACAGGACTGGAACCAAAAATCAGTAACTCTTCTTTTCCGGATCCAATTCTTGCTGCATCATCTTATGCCAATACTAATTTAGCTATTTCTGGTTCGTCCCCATGAGGAACAATAGTAACTCTAATAATTCCAGAAAAGTGATTAAAAAAAAAAAAAAAAGGTTATTGTTTGCACGGTAGATCCATTTAAGTAGCACTGTTTTTTCCATTCCTAACTTCATATCTTTCTGCAGAACGTGAAATGAAATATTTAGTGATGTTTCTATTAAAAGCATAATCATACTAGGTTAAAATACTAAGTATTTTGGTTTAAATGACTAAAAGTTGTGTATATTAACTACAGGAGGAAGTTTCTATAATTCCATAAAACCATATTAACACATATGTAATGAATATTAAATTATCATTACTGTAGTCTTATAGTCTTCTTAGACCTAGCAGTATCTATTTGGATCACTTTAATGGTGGCAGAAGACCAAGCATTCATCACACCACTGAAGAACCAGAACTCACAATTACATAGGCAAGACCTATATGGGCTAACCTGTTAGATTTTGCCTCGCAAAACACAAACTCCTCTGGCACATTGAAATCATTACAGTTTGCTTCCCATAGGTCTACAGTTAAACACATCCCAGAATCATACCATCACAAAATTCAGCAGCCTACCCACAAAGTTATATGATTTCAACAGCCAGTGAACTAGCAGTCCATTATTTCTACTGCCTGTTCCCAGGCTGTTTTTAACATGTTAATTCTGACCTATACATTCGCAAGGCATCCCAGTGTTCAAAGTAGCTTTTCCCTGGAATCAATATTAAAAGTGGTTAAATTTGTACAAAAAAGGGACTTCGCTGCTAGCTCTCCTACCTAATCAGGCCTTGCAATTATATCATACCCATTTGAATGCATGAGAGAACAGCTTTCTTAAAATATCCACAACAAAAGGGAAAAGCAACAATGAACTGTTTTCATAAAGTAGTATTCCGTTTACAGCCCGTAAAAAATATAATAATTTTAGCTTCGGCATTTCATTTAGAGCCTTAGTGGATATGTACTTCAATTTAATAGTCCTAAATCAAAATACAGTTGTTTTAATTAACAGAAAGATCATACCTAGGAGCCCTGTATTGCCAAGAAAATCTCTGGATTTTTTAATGCATCTGTTAGTCAATTAAGATATCGTCTAACCTAATTATAACATACCATAACTTCTTCGTATTCTTGATCTTCTTGGTTATCATCTTCATTTTCATCATCTTCTTCATCTGGTTCAGGTAGATCCTCATCATCATCTAACTCTGCCAGCAGAGTACTAGCTCGGCAGCTATCAAGAAAATCTATAATACATACATATATTTACATACAGAACAAAAGGCAAAAATAGCTTCTAAAGCAAAATTTTGAAAACTAAAGAACAGGAGCATTGAGAAGTGTGAAAAAATTCTCACCTAAACAAGAGATAACTATAACAACTGAAAAAACTCCAGGAGTCTAGTCAGTAGCATAACTGACAAAAAGAAGCACTTAACATTTGTATAATTAAAAGTGATCACCAAGAGTGCTCAGTTTCTCATTTACTTATATAAAAAATGCTATAATTACACTTATTTTAAATTACAAACCATTTCAAAAAAAGGGTACACAAACGTATGTTTCCTGAGCCCAGGCTTAAATAATTTTAGATACAGGTTAGGGATGGAGTTTCCACTAAGAATGTGTAGCTTTGATCTTAAATTATACTAAAAAGGACATCTAAAACAAACATTTAACAGTGATGTTTTTCAAGATTCAATTGCTAATTAATTTCTGTGACAAGAAGCTGACAGCAAAGTTCAGATTCGCCCTTCTAGTACTAAGACTTAAAAAAAAAAAACCCCAGAATGAAAGAAAAAAAAAGTTTGCAGCAATCCAAGGTGGACTAGGAAGAATCTTAGAGATTTTACAATCTTCTGTACAAATATAAACTATCTATATCCCTTAAACACCCTTTAATTTATTGCCAACACTCCAGTGGGTAAGTATTTGCCCAGTTGTTCATGATATACTTTAAGATCTGTCACCCAATGAAAATATCAAATGAGATTTATAAATTAAAAGAATACAGGGAGATGGCATATACAGATATCAATAAACCACCTCCAAGCAGCTAAAACCCCAAATCCACTGAAATTACCCAATATTTTTCAAGCAATTTTAACAGACTACAGGAAATGCAACAAAATAGACCACAAACTTAATCTAACGAAGATTTAAACAAATCAAGTATCTATTCTTTCAGGAATATCTCACAACCCAATAAAAACTTTATATTTGGAATTGTTTTCCCATATCTAGTCCAGGTTTTTACTGACTTCATTTCATCAACTTAACTCCTAGATTTTATCAACCTAGTTAACTACAATCTGCTTTCAAAGTATTCACACCCTGCAAATAACATCTGTCCTGATGTCTGTTTCTACTGTATCATGCCCATGGAACTCTGGGTCCTGTTCCTCAGATCTTATAATTCCGTTCTCTGTGTCATTTTCATTTCCGTGTTCTTTCCAATTTCTTTGCAATTACTATTATAGTATGAGATACCTGGAACCTCTTATTCTATTTTTAAGTGTAATATGTGCCTAACAGCAAGCGCTTTTCAATCAGTGAGCAGCACAAGTTACCTCACATTGAGTATGTAGCATGCCCATCCAACACAATGAGAAACAACATTTTGATTTGAATTGGATGTTCTACACTGGAAACTCAACTCATTTGATTAAGGAAAAGATTAAGTGCCTAAATAAAGTATACTAGACATATTAATAACATGGGATAGGAACTGCTGAAAATAAAGACTTGAAAACATGAGGAAATACCATTTTACTTACTGCCTTACAGAATTAGTAACATATGAACAGCTCAACTTTCAAATACTTTTCAGTAAATAAACTACTTCATGAGAAAATAATAACAATGGGAGAAAAGGAAAAATCATTAATGGGAAGTCTGCTTATGTTCATTTAAAAATGAAACTTACCATATAAAGAATATTCTGCCTCCTGCCCTGTATCGCTCTCACTAGATGTTGATGTTAGGCTAGTAGTTAGAGTATTACTAAGCGACTGACCAACAGATAAAACTGTAGTTGCTGTAGCTACATTGCTGCTGCTAGTAACACTGGATGTAGACATGGTCACTGTTGATGTGGTACCAGTTGTAGTCAGATTAGGAAAACTTTGGGCACCCATAAGAGGAGAAGCTATAGATAAAGATATGGTAAGATAAAATAAATGATTTGATGACTTGAAGAGTACAATTTACATGCATGAGCCCTGTGTCGAAAAATATATTTGGGGTTGAAAACTTAAGATGCAATGTGTTACTTTTACAATAAAGAATAACTGACTAGAGAGGAAGGGTTTCCCAGTGCACAAGTACACCCTGCAATGCCGATGCTCACTCCTAAGCATACTCCTTTGCATAAGTTTGAAATAAAACATTAAATAAATTCCCAAATCCCCCTGTAAATCTGAAATTACCTCACTTCTTTTTCAACATAAAAGTATTTCTGAAATTTGTTATCTCAACATTGTGTCTGTCTTTAGGCTTAAAGTGTACTTTAACCTCTAAACAGCAAAATAATTAAAACTGCACAGGGAAAACAGTTTGGCTTACATAAAAAAGAACCGAGAACAGAACATTACAAGGCAAATGTGAAACTTGTAATTTTTGTGCATTTTTCTAAAGTTCTTAAAGCAGCTCTGACTTGTTATCTTTTACATAACTATTCCCACATATGTTGATCACGGGCAACAAGCCCGAGTTAGCATGCTGTGAAACATATGACTTAATACCTTACTTGGATGAGTTATATAAATAATTTTCAGAATAAATAAGCAACAACTAATAAGTTACTTTTCTGCACATTCAAATATAAGATAGTAAATGCATTTTAGTTAACAACTGAAACAAGACAGAATTCACTGCAAACTCAACAGAAAATTTCAGGTAGTGGACATAACCGAGTATAAGTTTTATCTATGTGCAACTACACATTTTTATTATTGCAGTTTATATAAAATGACACACTCCTTTCTTAACAAAAGTTAATTTGAATTCTGAATTTCAGCCAATTATTATCAATGTTCGCAAGGGTTACCACCCTTGAGAAAGGGTACAACACAACAAAAACTCCCCCTCTGCCCCACCAAGCGCACTTGGTAGCTTTACAAGAAAAATAAGTGCTACTCTTTGTAATTTTTTTGTTTGTTTGTCAGATTACACTTACTTTTTCATTTTTCCTTAGGAATATGAGTAACAGTTGATAAATAAAAACTTAAAACCCCAACTAAAATAAGATCAGCAAAAGTGACCCAAGCACGTATAGTGCTTGAAATTATTTCTCTGTGTTGGGAGACAGTGAAATTGAAATATAGTTTTGTTGATAAGCCTACTCTTATCTCTATGAAAGCACGGAAATTCTCTGCTCCAAAGGGGTTTTCTGTTTGCATTTAACAACTTGGAAGTAAGTTTTTCAGTATTCAAATCTTCCACTCACTTCTAATAATTAATAGTAAACTCTTTGTATTATAATAAACAGAAAAGGTCATGAGGAGTCAGCATTTCATTTCCTCTGAATTCAAGAATAAACTGGCTACCCTAGACACTACATAACTCCTGGCAAACATCGATTTTTTAAATGCAACCATGAAAGCAAATCAAGTGAGACTTATATTATCCTTAATCATGATTGCAGAGTTGTCTTCCTTGATGGGTTTTGGTTTTCAGTGGGGGTGGTTTAAATCCGGACAAGCAGAAACGAAAAAAAGCTTGTTACAATGCTCTAATATAGCTTCAGTGAGACTACTCAGATTTAGTCTCTGATCTTTTTTTGGGGCACAAGTTCCATTTACAGTTTCTACTTGTATGAATTGTATCAAACAAAACTCCTACATGAGGAATAATTTTAAATTATAACTACATTTTAATACGAAATCCAATTTTTAATTTGACACATTCTCATTTCCAGCTTCAGCATGGTACGCCATCAAACTTTCACAAAATCCATTAAACATGCTGTTGAAGTATCTTATTCTGTTTTTCAAAGGTGTGGTCTCTCTACCCCAACACAAAACTACTTCAGAACCTGAGGCATTGACTAGCTGCCTAAAAGGAAATTGAGCATCTTATTTTCATTTTTAATGCAGGCTGCAAATATCCCTGACCTCCCTAGTATCCCAAATAGGAAGGTAAGAACATATAAAAAAAAATAAATAAATCTCCCAACAAAAAGAAAACACCATTAAAGACAGAAATGCTAAATCAAAGGTCACATTTTTAAACAAGGAAGTACAGAAGTCCTAGAAAAGCATGAAAAGCTTAACAAGAAACTGTGTTGTTCTTCCTGCCTTGGTTAATGTAACTTTTTCTACCTTGACTACCTCATGAAATGCAGCTCTCCAGTTAAAATACTATCACCATTACTGATTAAAATATCTAACAAGGCTGGCTGAGTAACACTTCCAATGGGAGTATGCTGAAAATTTGGAAGAGTGAACTCTCTCACAAGCAGGTTTACAACTTGACCTGCTAATACCTTGATCCTACGTATAATCTGAGAACACACAGATGTTAAAGCACATACATACAATTTAAATCATTGTCAATTACAAGTTTCCTTACGCTTCACATGCCTGAAAAAAACGCCAAATCTAAGCCTTCATAACTAAAACATCCTTAGAAAACATACATAGTATAAGAGTATATTGTTATTCAGCCTGATGGAATACATGAATCTACTAAAAAATCATCATGCTGCAGTTTACTATTTTCTTTCTACTGTGTTCTTGGTTCCTTATCTCAGACTTCACAATATGCATAAACTGCATCTCCTACAAAATTGGAAAATTAATGGAAATAAGCAGATAGAAGGTGAGTATGCAAAATCTACACAGATAAGAAAGCAAGAGTATCTATCGTACATAAGCAACTGTTGCTAATATTACAGCCTCTTGATCTAAACCATACTCTCTCTCCTAAAGCAGGTAACATAAAAATTATTTAAACTGTAGTATCCATCAAATATAAATCTTATCCTACAGGACAACATAACATTTCCCAGATGATGTGAACTCTGAACTCATTCTGAGGTCCATAGGTACACACAAAGTTGAGGCTGCTCTAACCACTTCTCTATCAGGCCAACAGAATCTAAACTCCTTTAAGTCTACTGAAAGCCAAAGAAACAACAAAAGCTTCAACTAAAAACGAACATAGCTTACTTACTTGCAGTACTCATGACATTTCTTCCCAAAGTATTAGTATTGTTATCACTGCTACTTCGGCTTAAATTCATGTTGTTTGTGGCATTGGTACGTGCTATGTTTGCCACTCTTCGTACAAAGGACTCCAGGCTGGAAGTTTCTCGAGATGATAAGTTAGGAACACTTGCACTGGAGCTCATTGGTGCCCCAGTAGCCAGCAAAGAACTGACTGAGAGTCTGTTACTTGCTGAAGAGCTTAGAGGTCGTTGGGAAGCTGCCTCTTTATTAGTCATTTCGGAGACTGAACTCACATCAGGAGAGCTTACACTAACAATTCCCATGGATATAGCACTGGACTCCCCAGGAGTACGTATTGAGTTATCAGGGCCTAACTTCCTCTCTGCATTTTCATTTCCCATGTCCGCTGTTAAGGTGCTGGTGCTTGCACTGGAAGATGACCCTACTTCAGCCTGAGGCACGCTATCAGCGGAAGACAGAACAACAATCGGTTCGTGGACGTCAGTGCCTGAAACTATATTTTGCTCCATTACACTTTCTGATCTCCGCTCCATTTTGGTCGAACCCAAGCTGATGTCGCTGCTACTGGCCACGCTACACACAGAACTGCTGCTTCCTTTTCTACTTGAGGAGCCTGCAGCAGCAGTCGTCTTGTCTGGACAGTTGTTTTTCACCAAGCTGCTCCATGACTGCGTTGTGCCTGAAACAGTGGATGAAACAGGTTTGGGTGATGCCGCTGAATCAGGGTCGTACCCTGGTGCAAGCTTGAGGTCAAACTTTCCTTCTGCGCCCATACGGTAAGAGTTAGAGCCACCAGCATCCCAGGTGACATCAATCCAGCCTGGAAAGGGACAGGAGTTTGTGAGATCCAGCAGAAAGCAGACAGGAGCGTGTCAGACAGTAGCTCCACAATGTGGGATCAGCTTCTCATAGGGGTGCATGTCTCGGTTAATAAAATCACTATATAAACTTCATCGCCAATTTCAAAGGAAGTGTTCAAATCTGAACAATTTGGTATTTTTTAATGTTAACACTGAGGCAGCAAGCACGCTCAGCCTCTATCCTCAGGGTCCCAGAATCCAGCAAAAGTAAAGTTTCCTTCAAGAAGGAATCCGACCTGCTAGGATCTATCGAAATTTTATTATTACATTCACTAACACCAGGAATTTAGATTAAAATGTATCATCATAGCTTTATTAATATCTACCAAGAAACTTATTCTTGCAAAGATATTCTGTACTGTTTTTCTTTATTGGATGTTTGTGTATGAGCGTATCTACTTGACAGAAGACATTTTATGAAATTGGTTACTTTGAGATTTCTTACTCTTGTTCTATAACAGAAGAATTAATTTACTGATATTCAGTTTTTTAATTCAAAAATTTACACAGAATCAAATGTTTCTTATTCATAGGAAGTGTGTTATGGCAGTCAGGTAAGAACTACTTCAAACAGGATTTCAGGTTGCAAAAAGAATGCTTATCAAAGAATCAAGCTTCATATTGGGACAAAAACAGCACCGAAGACAAGATACTACTCTTCAATTCCTGTATTAATAGTTAGAGTACTGGCGTTTTTTTAACAGCTAAATGTAATAAATCTGCAATAATAATGAGGTTAACATACAGAACTTAGCTAACTGGGACAGAAATATGGGCAAAATGGAATTCATATTTGCTTGGCTGTGTATTGTACTACAAAATCTCAGTGTCACCTGAAAGAAAAGCCTTCTAGTATTTTCTCATTATATGTTAACCTAGTGTCACTATTTTAATGCACACACATGTTCTTGAGAAACAAAATCCCTAAAGCTCAGTCATCTTCCGTAACCTCAAACAGAAATTCAAAACAGGATGCCAGGTGCAGCTGTATACACATTTTTCTTTAGTAAAATAAAAGAGCTGATATCACATAAAATCTTCATTTAAATACTATCAGGCAATTTTACCTTATAACTATCCAAGCCTCATCAATTTTAGACCAAAACAAAACATCACAGGCAATTTTCTATTTATAAATACTACTATTGAAAAATGGATAAAGTTTTCAGATACAAAAAGCAGGCATCTCATCCCCACACAAGTAGGTTTAGATCACATTATTCTTGTATGATTTTTATTCCACTTTCATGAGCTGTATCTTAGTAGCTTCACGTCACTAAACCTTTGAAGAATAAAGTTGTGAAGTGTCTGAATTTCAGCCTTTCTACAGCTGATTAGCCTTTCTTACCAAGTACAAAAAAAAACCAAAGCAAGTTCCATACTGCAGTTAAATAGCATATTTTCCCCCATTTTGAATATCTGGACAGGGTATTCTGAAAAGAATAACTAAGTACCTGTTGTTGTTTTGTGTTGTTCTTTCTCATACAATACTAATTATAGTTTTAAATACGCACAATTTTTTAATATGCATTACACACTTGGAGACTTACAGCTCCATTAGAGCTCATTACAGCCCTAAAACAACTAAACTTGTCTAAAAAACTAAACTCTAAATTTGTGACTAGTAACAAAAAAGTCAAGACAACTCTGGCAGGAATGGGTCTGCTAATACACATTTCACATTGTTAGGCGTCACCATTTGATAAACAAACCTCAATTTCACCTATACTTAAGTGGGAAAGTTTTAGTGGAACATAATAACAAAAACATTGATTTAGTATAATACCCCTCATTAAATAATACCTAAAGCCTTCAATGGGAGAATGTAGCTATGAAGACTGCTGCACCTGATAACAATATACAGGTGATGGGAGAAGCCCTACGAGCTATACCAAATGGCTTAAAGAACGTCTGAATTTTCAAAACATTTCAAGCCATTGTACCACGGACAACTTCCTGTTTCAGAGCTGAAGGTCTGGCTAAGACCAATCCTAAGAATGGCTGAAGATGCTTCAGAAACAAGGCAAGTCCAAAACAGAGAAAGAAGAAAACCATGGAAAAAGCATTCAGCTGACAAGATCATCACCTCTTCTGAAGCCTCTTCAATACCTTGGACTCCAGAGCACAGACTACCCTGGCCATTACAGATCTTTATTTTTCTCCTGAAGTTATTTTTTCTTAACTGAAAGCATGAAAAGTAACAATTTGATCCCAATGAAGCTAGCAAGGTAGGAAAGGTACAGGATACAACCAACATCAAGAAAAATATTGCAAACGCTAAGCTAGAAGAAATGAAGAAGGTAATTATAGATTTTGCAAGCCCAAAGCTTAAATGATCAGTTTGCATTAATCATCTTTATATACTTTTTCTTCTTTGTTGGCAGTTGTCTAAATGACAATATTATTTTAATTAAGCAAAGCTCTAAAATAAGTTTCATTTATAGTAAGAATTCTTTTTCATACATTAAAATGAAATTTCACAAACGGGCCACAGCAGTTGCAGTACTTCTGTTGCTTCTCCCCAAAATATTTTAAATTTTATCAAGTTCCGACAAAGGAAATTTCGTTTTTATGCTATCAGTTCCACATGAATTAAACGTGCTACAAACATTTACTAATGCAGGCAGTTCATGCTCACCGTTATGCAGTTCTCCTGTAACAGTGCCTTCACCCTGTGGGCTGCCATCCTGATCTCTCCATTTCCAGTCAATTCCTCTGATCACACGAGCTCCTGGAACCATGTATTTCAAAACCTGAGAACGGACCAGACGCCGCTGCCTTCGCAGATTTGCTTCAGCTTCTTTAGCAGCTTTTCCTACAAAAAACATAAATTGAAATAAAAAGACTTAAAATATATTGAATGGGAAATAAGTTTCTAAGCAAGTTCCATTGCAAAAAGTTAACCTGCTTTGTCACATTGATTTCTATACTGTTCTCTTAAAACACAAATGAATAAACAAATAGGACATACACACAATTTTCCTTACCCAGCTGATCTTCACATACTCCATTCACAGTGCCATAAAGTTCAAATCCAGACAGAGAGAGGTAGTGTGTTTGCCCGCTGGCATTCTTTCCCATCTGTTTTATTCTAACATGTCTCCAACCTTGTTTCTCATCTTTTGGAGGATCTAAAGGCCAAGTTGCTGTAGACCTTTAATTTTATTAGAAACAGGGTGTGGGTGGAATAGCAAAATATCAAAGCAAACAAAATCATAATGCTGATAATGTATGAATAAACCAAAAACCTGCCAAGAACACAAGATACAAAACTATTAACATAAGGGATAAACTCCAGATGAATGCTGGTGCCACTGTTTTCTCAAAAAAACATCAAATGCAAAATTTACAATGATGGAAAAGGACAGATGCCATTATTAACCATACAGACAATTATGAATCACTTATCATCCAACCTATCCTTGATAATTTAGATCACCTACCATTTCTTTACATAGTTATGTTAACAAATCTAAAGTACACATTACAGTCAAGTATGTTTTTAACTGAGCTAAGTTTTATAAAAGTGACAAAATACAATGACATACCCTGGTTCATTGAGACTGCAGTCATCAACATGAGTATACAAAGTAGTCCAGTTCTGTCCATCCTTAGATACCTGGAAAACCCAATTTCTGAGAGCAGATCGTCCATAACCTCGAGCATGGCGTAATGTGTAAGCTGATGGTATAACCCAAAGGCCAAGATCTATGGCAAACCAAGCATTCTTGTCATCATTAGTATGACAATTCAGAGCTGAACTGTCACGGCTTAGGATATCTTCTAAACGACCGTAAGGCAAGTTTCTTCCTTCTGAGGATGTCACCACTACTAACCCATAGGCTGCTGGATTCACCCACTCATATGCAGTTCTAAATTAAAAAGAGAAACATACCGTGCAATTATTACTTACATTAAAAAAAGGTATCAGTGACTTTTGATATTTCCTATAAGTTGTAGGTTACAGCTGAGTTTTACAAACAAAAATGTTTCATATGATCTTAGATAACTTGATAACTTTAAAGATATTCCAAACATCAATTTACTAGTTGTTTAAAAAAAATACCAAACACAAACCAAACAAACAACTAGAACTACAGCAAACAAAAACAAAGACCTAAACTTCCCCATCCCTTCAGTTCTTCAGTAAGCATAAACAAATTCTCAAAACAACTTGAGATTAATATTTTTCTATGATTTAAATAGGTCAAAAAGAAATGAAATTCAATTGATCAACAGTAAAAGCAACAATACCACCCCATTCCTAAAAAAACCTGCAAAAGATTAATTTAATTATGAATTCTCTCTCCTCACCCTGCCCCAAGTATAAGTTTATTCTATCCAACTTTAAAATATTGAGCTTTGAAGAAACTCACTTTGCATTTGTCCCAATCCAGTAAATAATTCCATTTTCATCAAAATCATGTTGATGCCTGAACACAAAAGTTTGTCCTTCACGTAGTTTTCGTACAAAAACAAATGAAGCCCTATCAAAGTCGTACCATTGCTTTGCTACCTACATACAAATGAAAAGAAATCAAATATTAGAGATGCAGAATGCAACCACAAACTATGTGTGTGTTATGTTGCTCACCATTTTCAGGAGATACTGCTCTAGAGATTCAACAGTTGCCAAAGGCTCCATCTTTAGCATTCTACCAGTTCGATCTATTAAAGATGTCTCCCCTGAGGCACGTTCCAAACGAAACCTCAAGCGTCTTGTTAATATCTGAAAGATTAGGTAAACATCAATACAAGCTTTTCTGTTTAGGATTTTAATCTTAAGAAAAGCCATATATTTCACCACAATAGTTCTAGTGACATAGCAAGTATTTTCGTTATGCAAATTAAGCAAACTATATTCTAATTTAATGCTTTAAAGAGTAACTCCCTAGTAGTCCATTTTTTCAATTACCCAAACAATTCTTTAATATAGCAGTCAACATACAAGTGAAGTCTACATTCAAGCTAATACTTTCTCACTTTACATATGTTTTCATAGCTTTTATTTCCACATCTTTTAGACTAGCAACTACGACAACAAAAACTGAAAAAGCTTTATTAAAATATCCAATAGCAACACTGGTTTTGCAACTTTCTAAAACTATTTTCTTTAGGTAAGAAGCTGCTGATCCTCCAGGTGTCTTGCATCACCAAATAAGCACATAGCCCTAGAAGGGACCTTTCAACCATTATACTCTATCGCAAGTCATCACAAATAAACACATCT
Organism: Coccyzus lansbergi; assembly: GCA_033558105.1. Classification (NCBI taxonomy): domain Eukaryota; kingdom Metazoa; phylum Chordata; class Aves; order Cuculiformes; family Coccyzidae; genus Coccyzus; species Coccyzus lansbergi. The sequence continues at coordinate 3,801,795 of JAUMJK010000245.1, forward strand.
TATAATTGTCTTCAACAAAATGCTAGTTCAAGTAGTGAGTATACTTACTAGGGGCCATATTCCCATATAAAGAGAACAATACTTGAAGACAAAAGAAAGAACAAATACATTATCTCTTCAATCAAAATATCCTTTTACTTCACAGTGTAGAAGTGACAGAGGAACACTCAAACGTTTAGGCTAAGTGTTAGAGGAAATGCACTAAAAAAGTCATTGCTCCTAACCTAAATTGATCCACCTTTACAAGAATATGCTCCATAGAGACTCACTGCTCCGAACCTAAATCTATCCACCTTTACGAGAATATGCTCCATAAAGACTCAATGCACCTGACTTTTCCTGATGTTCAAATATAACATTCAGTTGTGTGTCACTCAGTATGATATATTGTTATCACTGCACATTTACCTGAAGATTATATGTAGATCCTGGTGTATCATACAAGTGGAGAGGTAGACGTTCAATAGATTCTAACACTGCTATCAACTTCCGGATTAATGCAATTGCTGGACGACTGTGAAAGTGAATAGTTACTACGTTACCACGTGACAAAGTGAAAAAAGAATCCCACAGTATTTCAGGGAACAGTACGCAGCTGTAGCAAATATCTCGGTGAGCTATTCTACTGATATAATCTGTTCACATTACATGGTTACAGTACAGTAAGAGAAATTAATCTGCAGAGTGATGAACAGAAGTCACCTCTATATCTGCCAGAAGACATACATTCAGTCTAGTTCAACTCTTGGATACGGAAGTAGTTCAGCGATATTTTTAACTGATACTTAAGATAACAGATAGCTGTCTTTTAAGACTAATTTTCTATTCCAGAGAAATACAAATTGAAACGTGAAGAACTGTTCCTTTGTCTTTAATTTATTTCAAACATACCACAGTGCTTCACAGATGCAAAGGTTTTTTTGTTTGGTTTTGTTATTACCTTTCATCATCTTCATTTTCACTGAATGCCGTTTTGAAAACATTTATTCTCTCTACCAGTTGACTGCAGTCTTGTTTCACATCTAAATCAACATTCTAAGAGAAAAAAAAAAAGTTACTTTTAATACAAATCAAGATATTAATTCTTCACATTGGTAAAAATAACTGGTTTGGTTCAGTGAACTTCCTATTTAAAATCCACTTGTGAAAACCTAAAGGATATCAGCCATTAGAACTGACCAGTCTTGATTTAAATATTTTTAACAACTTATTTGAACTAAAGTGATCTCTTGTGATAGCACATATTTAACAGGAAGACCACCGATAGGATCAAGTCTGCCTAATTTTCATCAACAAGGGAAAAAGCAATATTTATAAAACATTTCTTAATTTTTTTCTTTAAATAGTTATGTCTTATAAACTCACATTATTTAAAACTGTAAGCAATGATTGAACCAAGCCACTACTGCACATTTCATATGGAGAAATAGTATTCTCATCCTTCAATAGTACGATTAAGTTTTCCAGAGCAGTCTTCATTAAATCTCTCCAAGTATTTTCTCCCTCAATACACTGGAAGAGAAAGAGACACTACAGTGAAATAACAGTTTTCATGACTTGCTTAATTTTAAGATGATATCAAGTACATAACTAGGAATTCCATGCATCTAACATTTCAGAAAAACATTTCATATTGTGACTTTCCTTTGCATCACAACAGACAATATCATAAATTAAAGAAGGCAGACTTACCTGTCTGTTTGTATGGAGTTCCCATGCAGACTCTAACTGTGTTGCTATGTTCCTCAGTGTTACAACTACTCCTCGAGGCATGCTTTCAACAGCTTTAAAATGATCATCATATAAATCTCTTGCCATAGTGCGTACCTACAAATGTATTTGGATAATCAGAAGTCATACCTTGCCATAATGATACTTAGTATTCCCCAAGACACTAAAAGCTTGGTCTCCCTTTTTAAAGATGTCCAGGACAGACACAAAAAAGTACGGAAGAACCAAAAACCTATCATATCTCATGAAATGCAAAGGTTATGAAAGGATGAAAGCACAGGATAAACAAATGCAAATAACACAGAAACACATTAAAACTAAGCTTACCATCATATGTAAAATTACATCACAAAGGTAGGAGAAAAGATGACCCTCTCCATCTGTACATTTGTTTTTCTAGAACTGTATCTGATAATCTTTTTTAGAGGTAAGACCAAGGAGGTTTTTAGATGCTTTCTGAAAGTTCTTTTCACATGTCCAAGACCAATTCACACAAAAAGCTCTTATGTGACCTTACCACTTTTTCTACTAAGCGTGGACCACAAAAAATATAGATTTGATAAAATACCTTGTTATTAAATAACATTTAGCGTTTAGGAAGTTTCCCTCAAACTATTTCCTTTTCATTATCATCCTGTGTCCCACAATAAAATGTTTCACAAGCGTTAGAGCTACACAGTGCAATCTCAGATATGAAAGAACACTGACTTTCTTTTCTTATTCCATTTTCTTATTCTTATTCACATAGTTTGTTCATTTCTGATTTAGTGTCACAATTTTCTCAGACAAGTGTCTTTGTATGCTGCAGGGTTTTGGTACAAAACACATTATCTGCACAGCTAGAACCTGCTAGAATGGTCAAGACTGAAGATTACCTTGAGCCTGTGGCATCAGCTGATTGTGGAACAAACTGTTATTTGGTGTTTTAGTAAAAAAATCAACACTTCCTTTCTTAGTTCCTCTTATCGTTTTTCCCCCCCTCCATTTGAGGAGAGAAAGAAGAACTTAAAAAAAAAAGTCTAAAATGAGGGTCTTGACTCATTTTGCTTTACTACTTCAACTCTTACAACACAGATTGTTCATTTCCATCCCACATCTATCACAAAATCCAACCTAAAATTAGTTTCTGAAGTTAGTGATTAGAAGTAACATATGCCTCTGATGTAACTGTAGTATCATCCTTAACATCTATTTTGCATAAGAAAATCCTCCAGAATTACACAAATACACATCTTAGCAAGACTGGATTTCCTTATGTTTTTAAAGGAAATTTAGGTCTCCTCTAGAACAGCATAGCTGCTAAGACTTCTAAAGCACTGCAGAAGTGCTTTGTTCTGAGTGAAGTTTTCCCCTTCAAGCTCAGCATAAAATTGTCTCTAGTTGAAATAAGAGAAGATTTTAACCCCCTAAAAGGAAACTACAAAAAAAAAAAAAAAAACAAAACCCTCCATGAGCATGTTAAGATTAAAAAACCCCTCTCAAATTCTAAAATTCACGGATAGTCACCAACCTTTTGCTTTGTCTTCTCCAGTTTAGATTTCAGCTTTCTTCCTCTTTTGCCAGTCCAGCCAGTCACAAATTCTGACCCTGCAAAATAATTTTACAAAAATTACAATTTCTCACAGCTATGAAAAGCAACAAACAAAAACCACCTCTTATACGCTTGCTCCTACCTGCACATAACACATACCTACATACTTACCCAAAGACGTTTCAGCTGTAAACGAGTGTTTTGTTCCTCTGTTAGATTCAAACACAAAGCCTGGCAGATCTTCTTTCAGTATTGTAGCTTGCTGACCATCAGAATTATGAATAGCAATTTCTCCTTCTTTTAAACAGGTGAGAGACCAGTTTCCCACAGTAAGTTTAGTTGGCCCAGGGGCCGATAAAATTGGCTGGCTTGTTGTAGATGGTTTTACTTGGCTTCGAGCTCTTTGCAACTTCTCCAGGAACTCACTCCTACTTTCTATTTAAAGAGAAACAAACATTTTTTTTCCTCCAAAAATTGATTCCACCATCATATATATCAAACAATTATTTAGCATTTTTTTGCAAGAGCAAACCAACTGAGTACATTCAATGCAAAAATAAGTTTGAAATTAAGGGTCTCAAAGCCTTCTTTATTCCCAGTTTATTGATGTACTTTAACAGTGATGTACTCCACAATCACATCAAAGTGGACAATGCAACTATTAGAGTGGTGCTACTGACATACGTATTCGTTCATCAACAATAAACTTTAAGTCTTATAAAAATAATACATGTCACTATGGCCAGCATGATCTGTTTTCAAAAGGGAGTTTTTATAAATAGGAAATTAATGAATCCTCTAGCAGGAAAACAGCAACTTCATAGTGTAAAGCTAGACAAGAAAAGATGCTGAAGCCATACAAAAACCAGAAAAAAATTCACAGAGCTTCCAAATTCAACAATCAACATATACTCAAAGGAAAATTGAGCTTTGAGAAAAGCTATTTGCCCCAGTTAAGTGTCACAAAGGCTCAAATTCTTTTATAAGCTACACTAAAACTTTTGTATCTCCTTTGTAAAACTCCACATTTACCTCACAGAAAATAAGGAAGTCATAATTATTTTACTTAATACAATTACATTATACTAATTAAAGTTACAATGCAGATGTTCCTATTAATTTTTCAAGAATTATGAAAATTTGTAGGACCTCTACAACTCTGTGGAAAACATGACATTAAAAAAAAAAGTCCAATGGCACCATGTGCCACTTGATTAAAGGCTAATTTTCACATGGAGAAATTTAATAGATGACTAACTGAATCATATCCTACTTTTAGGATATGTAGGTTGAAAATTATTACAAATAATCATCTCAGTTTTAATTTATTTTTTAATATTTTAGTAATCAAAAGCCTGCACACTACCTTTGAAGTATTACTTAGCATAATTCTATACAATATGATTAGTTCATAAATTAAATAGAAATGTCATAATTAATGTAAAGATTAATTTACATTAAACTTCAAAGTAAGTATCCTCATCTTTTAGCATACCAATTCAGAAAATACAACTACTGCAGTCCATGCGCTTGTAAAATTGCTGTTTTCCTTTTGCTGCAATGACATGCTCTAGGGTTCTTAAATTGGCCATTTTTATTGTTGTATAATACAAAAGTAATCTCTATTCAAAAATAGATATGTATTATTGAGGCATAAGGTTCTTCATTGCTGGAAAATAAGATTCCAGATAGGTGGTTTCTAAAAAAAATGTAGGTATGTCATAAAACCCAAAAATTCTCTCAATGAAATCCAAATTTCCATAATTGTGTTTTAACAAATTTATTATATTGAACACTGAAAATGCAATGATTACCCGTGGTTGTGAATAATTTTAGGTTCTCTGAAACTGAATTACCATTAAATTTCAATTTTTGCATTGAATTTTTATTTTTTTCTCTAACAATTCAAACAAAACAAGTATTAAGTTAGCATGGAGAGAGGTGAGTACAGACCTTCCAAAAATGTTCATAGTATATGTATCTCCTCTTCCCACCCTAGCTTTTATCATGCAATACACACTAACAAATTCCATTGTTCAACCCTCTGTATTCTTGCGCATACCAAGAAATTACTGAATTCGGAGAGCAGAACATATAGTGCAGTTCAGGACAAAGATACTACTCCTAGTCTATATTCTACCAAACTAATTTTAGTTAGACTCAATAAAAACTGTTTTTTTATAAGAGAGGCTGCTGCACATGCCTAGAGCTAACAGTTAAAAGTTCAGGCAAATTACACTGCAATGTCAGCATGCTTATTAAACGTCTATTTGACAAAAAAATTGCATGAAAGGCTCTTTTAAACCTAGTTTCACTCCTTGCCTTCCATAACATTCACGCTAGATATCCTGTTGAAAAACATGGGATTTATTCCATCTTTTTTAAGAGATGGATATCAAGTGACATCAAACTGACTTCTTTTAAGTTCTCTTCATTCCAAGTTCATCTGAGCCATACACACTCCACTCATCTTGTACAGAATTAAGTCTCATCCCCATGCCCACATCATTTGGAAGGAAAAAAGCAAAATTGGCATCCAGAGACTATGAGGATATAAGAAGTTAACCTCATGGATCCTCCTAAAATTGTATTGTATGATAAACAATACCTCAACACAGAAATTGTTCACTTTTTAACGTCTTAGCCTTGTTAAAAAAGAATGCAAGGACACATTTCCTGACTGCCCTCAAAAGTCTGAAAGTGGTTCCCAGCTGGGTTATAATCCAGAAACACACTACATTGCATTTTGTCTTTATGCCTCAATACTGTTGGATAAAATCATTAGCACTTCATTTCTATCCTGAATCATAATATGTTCTGTTGTTTCACTCAATGGTTTGTTGAAAATGGCTTGTTTGCAAAACGTTGCAAAGCATTTTATGTCTGCTGGTTCATAAACATATGAACTAATGCAAAAAAGATGAAACAGTATAAGAGGGTTGTTTCTGCATCCAGAACAACTTGTGTATTCTGTACAGAAAATTAAAACCACCTGTGTACTGCCACTGCACAAGGTCTGTTCCCTTATCCTCTCTCCAACAAACAATTAAGACACTGTAATTTGTTTCCCAATCTCAATGAGAAACTTTCCATTACTTTGTCTTCAAACACATGCAGCTTCATTCTGCCAGCTAGAAGCAAACAACAAATTGCCACTTCAACCTGCTTTTCCTGGGCCGGCCACTACAAGTGCTTTTAATGACTGGGGTGAAAAAATTAAGTACGCATGGAGAGGTATCAAAACAAAACAAAGTTAATACACTCTCACTGGCAAGATGTTTACTTAACACAATTCAACAAGGAAGTAAAGTTATGGTCACATGCTCCCTGATAAAAAGCATCACAGTTAACTGACCACCTTCCACCTGTTTACATCCTTTACTATTTAGTAAGCCAATTCCTGCAAAACAAAATAGCTCCAATCAAATTATATAAATAAATATCACAGTTTCAAAGTTTAACTTGGACTTGAATTGTAAAGAAACTACCTGAACTATCAGATCCTCCTTCAGGGCTGCCGCTGGAATACATTGTGGCCAGTTTTCCATCCAAGATAAATCTGAACCATCCATTACTGCCATTAGATAGCTCCAGAGCTGCAGCATCACTCCAGATATAAAGGCAGTCCCTTCCCCTAATGACTGACCAGTCTCTCCAGTGATACGGTTTACCCTGTTGCAGTTCTTTAGCATCCTCCTGTGGTTCATCCTCCTGTAAAAAAATTGTATTTAATATAAAACTTCAACCCATTAAAGAAAAAAAAAAAAAAAACAGAAACACACAAAACCAAAACCAACCAAGAAACAAAAAAACCCACAACACCCAGACATTTTTACAAGGCTTGAAGAGAAAAAAGAATTGCTGGAACAAGAAGAACTATACAACTATACTACTTCTGTCTGTAAAATCCACCTTTAAAGGCATTCCTGGCAATCTTTAATAGAGAAAGATCCTTTTAAGATGTTTCCTTTCAGATACAGATTTCTCTACTATAACAGCCACCTACTGATTGGGACATCCACCTCTGTTCAAAATATGTATCATGAGAAAAGAATCACAAAATTACTGAGGTCAGAGGGGACCTCTGGAGGCCATCTAGACCAAAACCCTGTTCAGACAGGGCCATATAGAGTCTAGAACCATGCCCGGGCGGTTTTTTACTACCTAAACACTAAAAATGCTCATCACTAAAAGAAACCCAACCACCACCTCCCCCTCCCCTCAAAACTTCCACTATAAAAGTCTTAACCATACACTTAAGACTTAAACCTAAATCTTAAATGAATGGATAACAGAAAAAGTCTATTATCCACTCAGTTCATGAGTGGTCAGCAATATGACTGTTGAAAATTAGGCTATCATTATGTAGAAAATCATATTCTTTCTTATATTTTTAATACATTCCAAAACAATGTTTAAGAGATCTGCAATTATTTGATGCACACTGAAAGAGATGCACTCTGTTCAGAAAGGATTAATTTTGTTTAAAAACACTACAGAAAATCAACTTGAACACAAGTAAATATTAATCAGAAAAATTAGCTGATAAGAATATGCTAACAGAAAATGAAGTTAAAGCAAACAACAAACAGAAGTAAAACAAGTGGTGTCCAATAAGCATTAATTTAATAACCTAACTACCTTTCCCTGGACAGTTCCATAACAGTAAAAATCATAAGAGAAGTGTTGATTTTACAAGAATAAATAAAGCTTTCAATTCTGTACTTACTTTCTCAGGTTTAGACTCCTCTTCATTTTCATCATCAGATGACGGACCCGCCAAAGCTGACACTTTGCTAATAACACCAAGTCTAGCCAGCTGGTCTAGAAAAATATCACCACCTTTATCCACCAAATCCCTTATGATTTGCAAGGCTAGCAAATGGCCATCATCATCATCCTGTAATAGATTGGGATGGAAAAGAAATAATGAAGGCGCCCCTTCTCTACTTAAAAATACGCTGAACTTCACATGTAGTCACAGAGGGATGCTATAATTACTTTCGAGTTAGTGATTAACAAAAGTAGGTAAAACCAGCGAGCATAATCCCCTTTTTTTTGCACTGATTTAATAAAAGGACAGTATTTTCTTCCTTCTTACCTCTTGATCAAGAACTGTAGCTGTTATCTCAACCAATATTGTGGGCAGATTGTGGCCAGCATCAGAGTCACAAACCTCTTTGAGCAGTGCCTCAGAACAAAAATGTATCATTTTTCTAATGAGGGCAAGACTTGCTTTCCTTTAAAAGAGATAAAGGAAAAAAGATCCTTACAAAGATAAAGCAAAAAGTAATCAAAGCAACAAAAAAAGTTAAACATAATGCAAGAGTAGGTTTATGTATGCTTTCAACACAAATTTTTTTCAAAATTAATCCCAGTTCTGGTTATTTGAACCAAAAGTAGTTATTAAGTGTCAGATTATCGTCAAGAATAATTGACCTACAAATGTTTTTTGGTTCAAAAGCACTAAGTCTAATGTATTTTTCTATCCTCAACCTTTCCCTATGGCAAACTTATTCCACCTTCAGTCTTTATTCACTCTTAGTGATGACAACTTATTTCTGCACACCTAATTTTCCTCCCAAGTATGCAGCTTTCTGTTTCTGTCACATACTTTCCATGTTTTGGTGAGATCCTTAAAGTCTAAAATTGCAGTTAGAATATGCAGCTTTCCATATTAAGAACTAAAATTAATTTATAAGCCCATCAATTCTATATGGTTAAAGCTGAAATTTAAAAACATGATTTACCTGATAAATGGAAAAAAATTAAAAAATTGAATAAACAAAGAGCCAACCACTTCTTTCCACAATCTACTACTACAGTTAACCATACATAGATTGTTAACAGTTATTTTTATTTCCTGCACTTAAAATTACCTAGCTTAAGCTTCCTATCATCAGCTTATATAGAGTCTCTCTCCATTAGAGTCCCTTCTTATCTTTTTTTTTTTTTACCCTTCAAACTACTTTTGAACATTGGGAACATATATAAAAGATTAAGCAAATACTATATGTGTAGTGTACAAGCTGAGAGGTTATCGTCAGGTGCAATTTATCACAACCACTATGCCACTCCTAGCATTCCTTTCTAAGTATTAGATTATATGCTTTTAATTCTCTCAGTAAGAGGCACCTTCTCCAATTAACATTTATATTATTAAGGAAGGTTTCTTTTTCCAGTCTTTATGATTTTCCAGTGAATGTATCTTGATACCACTTCATACGCTTTCTTCCCCTAAACCAGAACTTTTCATTATAGTGGCTACAAACAGCTGTAACCAAACACGCAGTATGCACATTGTATATGAGGTACTATACAAACATAATATCCTTTCATCATGTTACTCTACTTAATAGTATGCTTCTCTCTCCCGCTTCTACCACTTTCCCAATAAAGTAAATATTCTAATTCAAATATTAAGTAGAAAATCGGACTTCAACACTTCACAAACCGCCATTCCTGTTCTAACAGAAATATGTTTGAGTGTCACTTCCATTACTTACACTTCTAGATGCTATAGTTTTTGCTGAGAAAAAAAAATCTATTTTGGATCTTACAGTAGAGTGTATTAAGAGATTCAAAACATGCAGCAAAATTATCAGTCATGACTATTACCTTATTGAAGGCAACATAGTTTGTTGAAATGTTTGTGCAAACACAGGTAATAATCTTTTCAAGTATATGGGTGCCATTTCTGGATCTCCTTTAGGTTCATTACATTCTTCTTCATCCTTGTTAGCATCTTTCTTTTTCTTCTCATCTCCTTTGTTAACAGGACACATCCAGTCCCCTAGAAAATATTTTTTTTCCAAAAGAAATGGCAAAAACCAACAAACCAACCAACAAGCCTCTTCAAATAAACGCCAGGACTTGCTTTACCAACATCTATAGTACCTGAACAGGAATAAGCATTCCTAAAAACATAAAATTCACATATGAAAAACTTCTTGAAAAAAACTGTTTGGTAACACGTACCACCCAAAACTGCTCATAGGAGAAGCTCTAAGTCCTTAAAGTGAACTAAATACTAACTTAACTACCCGTGGCTCAAGCACTACAAAAGCTTCACAAACAGGTAACGTGCAGTTCCCATGTAGAATAAAGGATGTCAGAGACACTACCAAGGCTGACATCCTCCAAAATCACAGCAAAATCCCACTCTAGCCCTGTTCCACAGCTGAAGAGCTGGACTGCTGGTACTACTCATGCCCAGTCAGCAGTTTCTTTGGTAATCCCCATCCCTTAAGAGTACCTAAAATATTAAGGTTCTTATATGCGATTTTTAGGTTTAGGAAAGTTCATCACAAACCACTATTTCTTAGAATTAATTGTAATAGAATAAAATTATAAAATTTAATTGCTTACCATAGATAAGTATTTTACTAGCAAGGGTATGGAATTAAACACTGCACTTACCTGGTGACTGAAGAATAGCTACTACCTCACTGTGCCCCCTTTCACGAGCTTTGTCTAAAGGAGTTTTTCCATCTTCATCTCTCAAATCAGGGTTTGCACCATGTCGTAAGAGAGTCTGAGAACAAATATTTTTAAATATGAAAAAAAAGACTCCTTCTTCCAAAGTAGAAAGCATGTTTTTCCTACATCTTTCATACAATATTCTCATGCTTGCAAAGTTAGAACATTGTTCTTTTTTATCTAAAGAGCTAATATAAAACTGCTTTTACTCATTACTGCCCTATCATAACAAAATATAAATTTTGATAAACAGTGTAATGAACATGTAAATATTTTACAGTAAGCAAATTAAACACATTGCAACAAAGACATTCTGTAAAGAACAAGGCAAAAAGTCAGTACATGAGGCTTTCTAATTGTGTCAGTGTAAATCATACCTTTGCTACCTGAGGTCTTCCAAAGCAAGCTGCATAATGTAATGATGATGACCTCTGACCTCTGTTAACATCAGCACCTCTTTCACAAAGAAATTCTACCTGTTAAAGAGGAAAAAGTAAAGTAGATTTTTTCATCTTTTTTACATACATAACCTAATTTTTAAGATTGTGCAAAATTAATTTACCATTTCTTGAGTTCCAAAAGCTGAGGCCCAGTTTAAAAGAGTTTGTCCTACATCATCCATAAAATTTACTTCAAAAGCTGAAAGATAAATTAAATAAAATAATTTTTATCTCAGAAATATAAATTAAACGTCATGTGTGTTCTCTAAATAAATAGGTCTTAAAATAAATTAAGCATCCTCAATAATTATAGGAAAGCATTTATGTCCTTAATTGCAAAAAAAAGAAAAAAAGGTAGCACAGGAACAAATACTAACAAGGCACCTGTTCTGTATTTAACAGAATAAGTGAACTTGCATGTAAAGAATTTCAAGGTATTTGCTATGACACCACAAATTATAAAATTAAAAAGACATTTTATTTATCTCATACTCTTTTTCAGAATATTTTTTCTTACCTCCGGTGTCAATTGCGTCTATTAGTGCATCAGTATCCTTACTGCGGATGCAATCTATCAGCTGCCGATGAGAACGTTCCCCAGAACTATCCAGTCTTCGCAGTCCTGGGATTCTGCCCGTAGATCCAGCACTGGATTTTGGCAGGGCTTTTCTCCCTTCGAATAGCAGCACCAAAAGAAGATCTACTAACCGCATGGTATCCAGTACACATCTCTCATCACCCTGCAACGCACTTTCTATAGAATCTGGAAGTTCAGATCTTAGGAGATCCTGGAAATAATTAAAAGTCTGAACAATAAAAAATATACAGGGCTTTAGAAAATACTATCAGAATTGGCTTTCACATCCATATGAAATGTTTCCTTATTTCCCCTCTTTATAAAAACATATGTGTTTATGAGTGTGTGTGTATATATATGTATTCATTTATGAAAATGAAATTCATAAATCTATGTATCTATATACAAAACAGCAACACAAATTTTGCACATGTTAAAGTACGTGAAGAAAAAATCCTATGAGAGTAAAAAGCTGTAGCATAAAGGATTTCTTACATGTGTTACTACTGGAGAGCCTCTACAGAGGGTTGACAACAGGCTTACAATAGTTGACACCTGATTACTTAATTTAGAGTCTGCAGCTGTAGAAGGTGCTCCAGTGCTACTCCGTCCAGGTTTGCAAGCTGAAGATGGTCCTGATACTGTCCCACCAGCAGCTGCCATGCGAGATAACAACTCCTCAGTTAATCCATGCTTAGCTAATGGCGCTGGGTCAACTCCACGTCGTGTGAATCTATCAGCTAATGAAGCAAAGCATCTCAAAGCTCCATCTGAAACCTAAATGCAAGAGAAAAGATTAAAAAACTTAGTTAAGACGAGAAGACGCTAAGGAGATAGTCACAAGAAAACAGGACGCGCAGAAGCAGCTGATTTCCCAGGTTCCTTTCAAAGTCAATGAACAGAGCAGAAAGGCTTTGTAAGCCAGAAACTGAGTTGGAAACCAAGAGTGCTCTGAACTGCTCACTGAAAGATTTTACCATTGGGTGTCCCTCCTTGACTTTCTCTGCTGCTATACAGAAATCAAGGAAATATTTGTCCTTTGTGTAAACGCCAATGCGATCTAACAAACACATTTAATAATCAAAGAGCTAAACAAATAGATGTTGAAAGTACATTTTAAAAGCAGTTTTTGGGTATTAGATGTTGTACTTGGAGGAAACAACTATCTCCACCAGCAACTGTCCATTCGGACAATACATTTTGATAAAATCAAAGTCAACCCATTGCTTGGTATTGAAATATAGAGTGCTTAACCTTCTGGTTGTTCTAATATTGGAGACTATTAAAGCAGCTTTCTAATAATAAAACTTTAAAAACCCCAAAACACCAAGAAAATTTACTGAAGTTTTACTTGCTAACTTTCAAGTATTTTCTGAATTTCGAATTTTTCACCAAAGAAGAATGAATATATGAATTTGAATATAATGAATTCCTTATTGCAAAGAAATGTTTAAGTTATCTTCTATACTTATAGACTTCAAAATATCCTAATATTCATAATTCTATATTTGTAATTGCCATTGTGCAAATATTACAATCCTATATTAATTTGGTGCTTTCTATTAAAAGAAATGTTATCAAACAAGCCATAAGCTGAGGCACCAATTCAGAGCTCCCAAAGTATTAAATTGACAGTTAAGTTGACAGTTGAAGTTGTACTTCTACGTCTACATACATCTCATAAGTAAAAATGAGTGTTACAATTCAACCAAGTTTAAAAAGAGGACAAACTTGGAAAAGCAGATGTTACTGTTACATAACCCACATTGTCTGCTGAGCACCTGACCCAGGGAATATGCAAGTATTTTTGCAACAAGAACAAAAGACAAACTCCCAAACTTAGGTCTGCTCTGTCACTAAGGAAAACAACAGTGATCCTCTGGAAACGAGGCTTAGTGATGATCCTCTTAACCCAGCAAAAAGTACTGCTGGTCAACTGCCCAGGAAAGTATCCAGCTTCTTCTCATGCTGGTGTTACAAAGAAAGGGAGAATTTGTCTTTAACATCTCTCTCATCTATACACTAAAAGTGTCTCCATCTTTGAAATCAGGAGGTTTGCATAGGCTTATCAAGATGAGCTGCTTTTGGCACATTTCCCTTCATAGGTGTGAAGTAGCAAACCAGACTGGAGTCAAGAAACAGTAAAAGAGAATTCCCACAAAACAATATCTATTCTTTACCAATCACTGAATTACTGCAGTTCCTAAAATGTCATCAGCTTCTAGAGCAGCCCATCACCATCCTCTAGCACAGCTATCACATACCAAGGGCTTTAAGACAGTTACTCATCAACACATGGAACAAGATTAGTCAGACTTTACAAAGATAAAATCTTAAATCTCCATTAAGTTTGCAAGGATTTAAAAAACAGTTTATTTTGCATAAATGCAAAGCATGCCAAAATTCTGGCACAGACCCTGCAGGCCAAGCACTCTGATATCAGTACTCCTTTGCAAGGGATTTCTTCTTTAACTTGTTATGGTCACTACTCATGTTCTCTGGCATTTTGCTCCAGTCCTCTGACAGCACAATGGATAAACAACTCTGCAAATCTTTATGCAATCTGTATAGCCTTTGCAGATTTTTTTATCAGAACAGCTCTGTCAAATGCACAACAGGTTCAGCTTATTTAACACATTGTGTTTAGTAGAATCAGTTTACAAAGTAAGACAGTACTGTGGAAGGTATTTACATTTCTTCACAGAAATTGAGTTAAACAGAAAGGTTAAAAACCCAAACTTACATATAAACTGTCTTGTTCCCACATTCATCTGGTCCTAACTCTTCCCTTAAGTGATGTTTCTAATTAACAGCCCATGCAAAATGATCAAATCCAACAGTGTAAAAGAGTAAGGAGTGGAACAACAAAACTTTACAAAAGGAAGTTACTGGGCAAATCCATGATATGCATCAACATTCATAGTAAATCCTTAAGTTTGTTTCACACAAAATGCAACAACAGAAGATGTTAGTATCTGTGAAGAACGAACAGTGTCTGGAAAAGGACACTGTTTGAAGGAAAACATGCTCTTAAAGGGACATGGTTGGACTCGATGATCTGGTGGGTCTCTTCCAACCTGGTGATTCTATGATTCTATGATAATATGCTTAATAATGGGGGGAAGGAAGGGAAGATGTAGAGAAAGGAATGAAAACAGAGGTGGGGGTGAAACAGGGACTGAGAATAAAATGGACAATAAGCCTGGCCAGGATACAGAAAGATTTGCCCGAATAGCTTATTGCAATTAGCATTAGCATGACATACACAAAAGCATTCTAGCAGTAAGAAGATAATTCCTCCAGGACTAATTTTCTAGATTTTACAAGGACTATTCATCTAAAACTGCAATAAAGAAGTGGAGCTATGTCTGTAGTAGTACCATTTAAGCCAGATTCCAATGTAATATTTCAGCACTGACTGTGAATGTTTTTATTGCTTGTCTTAGTTTGGCAAAAGAACAGACCAAATGGATTTTTGTCTCCTACTTAAGCTCAATGTAATAGTGACTTAGGTACACACATTGATCAATAACTACTTCAGAAATAACTTCAAAATGCACTGAAAAAAGTTACAGGATATTTTTCAATAAGGTTTACAGAGGTTAAATAAGATCAGTCACACAATAGTGCTTGGAGTCAAATGTTAAGCAGTATTTTTATCTTCATCATCACAATTGTAAAAGAAAACTATCATCATACCCAAATATAACTATATTCTTTATATGTAAACACATAGTCGTGGAAGCTGCCTAAAAATACCTAGTCACTCATTTAATAAGCATAATGGAAGTTAAATTCATGGCGTAGAGCCAACTATTACACTACCTGATGGTCTTCATGTTTTAACAAACTAGACAACGATTCCACACAGATCTCTAATGAAGAATCCTGAGGCTCCATTTTGCCGCAGAGTCTGGATACCACAGCCATAGCTGAATGCAAAGTATCCTTATGAACAAGGTGTCCGCTGTCACGAATGAACGTCAGAACGCAATTCAATCCTCCAGCTTCAAACACAGCTCCCGACTCACGGGTACAGATTAATTCTAACACCTATGACAAAATGAAATTTAGCTAGAATGAAGTACATATAAAAAGTCAATTACTTGTTTACATCCATCTACAGAACTGGTTAAGAAAGAAACAGCAGAACAAAAAACCCCATCTTCCTTAACACCCATAAAGGTCAAAACCTTCAGTACTCAAGTAGCTGCAGTTTTCTTCAAAAAAACAGGAGTGAATACAAGAACACCGCCAAACAGCATTGTCATAATGAGTATTCATAACAGACAGCCAGATAATAGCATCTTTTCCCGACATAATCTTTGGACAGCACACAACTACGAGCTCTGAAACTTTCAAGAGCAGGCCAGTACTTCAATGGTGTACTTGTGAGTAGACAAGAACTAGTAAACAGAAAATACACACAAAGCCTGAAGCCATGGTAATCAAGGACTCAAAACTATATGCTATCATATAGACATGAGCTATGCTTTAAACAAGAGACTATCTTGTAAGTTTTTCTGTAAACTTCACAGGAGTGCAGAGGAGCTGCATCTAGTGCTACTGGAAAGAATGACAAATCTTTTCTAGCAGATAATTTATGTATAGCTGGAGCTTCATTCCCTTCTTAGCATAAAAAAATCCCTTAGCATTCTAGTCATGCACGATAAATAAAATATTATAAGAAAGTTTCTCTTTGTTTCTTTTGTGTACTATCTTTGAAAAGGAACCTCAGCTTTGAGGAGAACCAGAATGACAGCAAACATAAGCAGCATTGCTGGCATGTACATTTTCATCACACTTGGGTTTTGCTTCACATTTTAATAAAACAAATAGGATTAGAATATGAGGAATCTCTCCAGAAGCAGCAAGTTTTCCAGTTCCCTAAAACCAGAAGGTTCTTCAGAATACATACCTTAACACATTGTTCAGCCAAATCTCTGCTGGTTCTGTTGTTAAGTTCAACAACTACCAAACGATTACAAAGTGCCTTGATAGCTCCATCCACTCCCACAATCCTACGGGTACATTCGGCTGATACATCCAGATAATAAGTTATGGCACGAGCTGTTACTTCTAATACATTGTCTGGAGCACTTTCATCAAGAAAAATTTTGCACAGTGCTGGTAAAAAAGTTCGAGGAGGGCACCTGCAGGGAAAAAAACACAAACAAAACATTACTAAATTGTGCAAGTTTACCCACAATTTCAGACACTTCCACAATAACACATTAATGCTTTTCACGCTGACATGATTCGCTCAATTAGTTTATAGTTGGTTCAGAATATTCACTTAGAATGCCAAGATGAAGGCATCTCATACACACTCCAAAATTCAAATTCAAAAAAATGTATTACAGTAGTCAACCTAGCAGAAAAACATCTTGAAATTTTATAATGATACAGGGAAAAAATCATCCTCTTGGGAAATAATTTTAGGAATTAACCTCTGAAGAATAAAAAAAAATGTGCTTTATGATCTAAAAGACAGGTGAAGCATTCATCGATTAATCATTCTGAAGACTAATGCAGAGGTCATTCAGCATCCCATCTGCTATGCACACTGACTCATACAAGACGGCAGATTCTGGAACAGCAAAATGTTAGTAGTTTCCTTAAAGAGCTGACCATGCTTTATGAAGTAACTAAAAAATACTGCCTGAAATAAATAAACTATCCAGTGATCCTTAAAGACACCAATTAGTAAGTGAAGCTTAGATAAACCTGAATCACAGATTTAAAACTTATATTAGCCCTGCCAGCCTATGCTGCCCGTTGTTCTTAAGAAAGTCGCTATTTAACTCCAAAAGTTTACATGGTAACTTCGCATTTTAAAAACATTATCCATCGGAAAAAGTGTAAGACTTGTGTCATTGTATGGTAGCTATCTAATTATGAGTACAAGAAGCATTTCAGTAAATAATATTTAGAGCAGATAGTGCTGCCTGTTCCAATGTTTTGGTGTTAGGCGTTCTACGCTTAATTTTATGCAACACCAGACAGATTACGGAAACACTGCTATAAACAATATTCTTCAAACACTACACTGCAAGGGAAAACACACTACCAATAAACATAAATCTTAAAAAACAAAACAGAACAAAACCACATATATAACTAAGTGGAAGGTAAGGAGGTCCACTGTCTCCATTGTAACACTAGCAACTAACAGTTAACAATTTTTCTCAGACTTCCACAGACAGTAGCAGAAAAACAACACTAGATTTATGCAGGGCTTTAAAAGCAACAGAAAAAAATGTAACATTTACGGGGATTTTTCTCTGGTTTAATAGTTTCTTAAAAAGACAGCACAAATGGAACCTGGCTATATTTTTTGAAAATGGAAATTTAAAAGCTTGGAACACATGGCATCTTGGCCTGTATCAGAAACAGTGTGACAAGAAGGTCCAGGGAGGTTATTCTCCCTCTGGACTCGGCACTGGTGAGACTGCTCCTTGAATCCTGTGTTCAGTTCTGGGCCCCTCACCACAAGAAGGATGTTGAGGCTCTGGAGCAAGTCCAGAGAAGAGCAACGAGGCTGGTGAAGGGGCTGAAGAACAGGCCTTATGAGGAATGGCTGAGAGAGCTGGGGTTGTTTATCCTGGAGAAGAGGAGGCTGAGAGGAGACAGGACAAGAGGAAATGGCCTCAAGCTCCGCCAGGGGAGGTTCAGGCTCAACATAAGGAAAAAATTCTTCACAGAAAGGGTCATTAGGCAATGGAACGGTCTGCCCAGGGAGGCGATTGATTCGCCTTCCCTGGAAGTGTATAAGGCACATGTGGATGAGGTGCTGAGGTGCATGGTTTATAGATTGGTGGGAATGGTTGGACTCAAAGATCTTCCAACCTGGTGATTCTATTTGTTCCTGTCCTTAAAACTCCTGTCCACGACAGCCAATTACCCTGCACACAGAGAAAAAATATGAAGATACTAAAAGCCCATCATTCATATTGAATTCTTTGCCAGCACACAAATGCCATTGCATTGTTATCAGCAACACTCTTATATGAGCACAGCACATGGGCAAAAAAATTTAAGGGTTTGGGATTTTTAAATTTCTTTTTTTGCAGGAACCTCTAGCTACACTGGTCAGAGACCATACTTTTTCAAATAGAAGGCAAATAACCTCCACTTGCTGTCTCGACATTTGTTTCCTGTACTGAGAGGAATGATTTCTACCTCTCCAATAAGGAAATCAAGTTCTATTATAAGGTTTCAGGAAGAAACTGTAGATTTCTCATACACATAACCTGTAAGAATTACCTGCTTCTCAAAATATAAAGCTACACAGACTTCAATTTATTTTGCAGGTTATGTTAATGCATATTATGATCATATAAAAGCTGCAATAATAAGAACTTCACTTCTGAAAAAATAAAATTCTCTATACTTTCTGAAAACAGCGACTGATCTTTTACAAGAACTTTCAAAGAAAATTCCTTCAAGCTACTTCAGTCTCTGAGGTCTAAGTACTCAATGTTTGTTTCTTTTAACAGTTTGGTTTGGGGCTTTTTTTTTGGTTTTGCTGGACTTGTTTTTAGTATTGTTGGATATTGCTGGTGAAGAAAAAGCTGAGAGCTAGACTACACCACATAGATATGGCAGCAGAAACATTTTATAAGTGTTTACTAAGGGCAATAAAAAAGACTAAAGAGAAAATAGGGAAAAAAGGCAACACTGAAATTTTAAGTGCCAAGGAATTAGTTAATTTCCCTCTCCTTTTTCCTGCAGAAAATCAACACACATGAAGTCACAAGCTTAAAAGGAAAAAAGAGAAGCACACACTGGTTTTGTGGCATGAAATCTTATGCACTACCCACTCCAGTATACATTCATTTACTGCAAACTAAACTTCTGTGATAGGTACTATCTGCATTTTTTTTTCTTTTAAAGTTATTTCATTGTATTTCAAATGCAGAACTCATTAAGTAGTTTGTAATAGTTGCCTGTTACCTAACAGTGAAAAAAGTCCAGCCTTCTAATTGAATGCTCTAGACAAACTATAAACTAATCTAACAAATCAGATAACCAATACCTAACAGAAAAAATATAATAAAAAAGGTGAAAAACAAGATGGTCCACAAAGAAGTATCAGTCACATGATGCACATGAAGATAACAAAGCTTGATCATTATTACAGCTCATACAAATTTAGAAGTAATGCAAGTGGAAAGTTTATTTTTCTTAGACATCTTCTGCCTCCTCATGTCTCTCTCAACTCAATTCAGTTCAAATTCTACACAGTACAGTAATACATAATAAGTTATTATCCCTAAAGCCATATCAAGCAATAAAACACATGCATTAGTCTGAAGTATTTATGAGGAAAGCAAAACAGACCTGGATTCTCTCAGCCCTGAGTCTCTGTCAGCGAGACTACCAAAAAGTATTTTTATTATTGTTTTATGAACAGTGCCTTAACAACCTATTATACAGAGTTACCATTTTTTCAGAGAGGTCACAACTGAGAACAGATTCAACTCGTTCCTGCAAGCTCTGAAGCGTGATAGCAACACTGATGCTGACTCTGAAAACAGTCATTTGTTGTACTCTCAGATACAAAGCACATTTCGCCAATGCAGTCCACCACACACCATTTTGTTTAGATAGGATCTCTCCACTATCTTGTCCGCAGCTTTGTAGTATTCTTTCAGACTAATAAATGGCTATGCTTATGTTCTAAGCTTCTAATGATGCCCAGCAGGTGGGAAAAAATCCAACCACCCAACGTTCACTATGCTAGTCAAATAGACGAGTTTTTTTTCACTACTCACATAAAACAGCTTTTCTGGTCAGATACAGACCTTTTCTATGAAAGCAAAATTACCAAGTTACATTTGTATGCCTTCCTGAAACATCTGCAAGAAGCTGTGTCCAAGCATTTGAAATAGCCTTTCACTGTGCAGGTGGTTAAGATCTTGAGACAAGACAAAAAACTTTTAAGTGAAAAGTTTTCTGTGAAAACTTTTAAGTACAGGTAAATTATTTCCTAGAATTCCTAAGCAGTATTCCAGTTGTGCAAATTCTGTTGAATAAAACAGTAAATTTCTCTGCTGATTTAAGTGAAACAATCCAGTAGCAAGGGCTTCCTGTGGACAAATGTCATTGACTGGACTTCCCTAATACACATAGGCAAGCAGGCAGGAATGCATACAAATGTATACCCGGCAACTTCAAAACACTGCTTTCTTCCCATTTTAGCTTATTGTAGTCTTGTGATCATTAGACACAGTAGATCAAGACTAAGCCTTGGTCCCAACTAGCTCTGAACATGTCTCTACTGCACTGTCTTCTCCTATCCAGAAGAGTTCCCAATAACATTTAGCACTTCCTTCTCCTTGTCTATTGCCTGTGACACAGAAGTCATTAGTGTTCGTCATACTGTGGTATCTGAGGGATCTTGTCACAGATCTCCTTACTACATCATCCCACATTACTACATCTTATCATGATATCTCAGCAGTTTTGATGACTGTGATTTGCTGTTTAACATATCGTGTTATTACATCCCACTTATCCCACTTCCTCACATATTTCTAAACCATGTTAATACCAGTTCACTGTCAGTTAGCTCATCACCAGCATCCTCTGCTATTTTAACAGGAAAAGTTCTAGGGAACACAATATTTTATTGTGGCTTCTCCAACAGCTATCAAAAGAACGAATGGCATTGCTGTTATGCCAGCTGCTACCTGAATTGCCACTCTGCATGTGCATGCAAAATGATCAGGTAAGAATAATGCTCTACTTGGCTTTATTCAAAGCAATAATATTCGGGACAAGAAGAAGATTTACAAGCTACCTGTGAAGAGTTATTCTTACTAAAGGTCACAAAAGGACTTTGTCCTTGTTTCTGTAACAACTGAAGATACATCCTTTGTAAAAAAATACTTGGTCCAGGCACTGGGAGATTTGGTAGAATAAAAGAGTAGCAGCTGAATAAAGGGAGAAGAAATTTACAACATAACTAGATAAATCACATAAGTGCTAGAATCCTAAACAGAGGGAGTAACACACTTAAACACTCTCAAGAGCAAACAAAAGCCCCAAACAAATTTCAAGATTCTGTACCAAAACGCCTCTATATTTAATTCATGGCAAAACCAACAAACTAGTGCTCCAGTAGTCAAAGAAGAGTTAGTTACACAGGAACTTTTAACAGCCACACACAAATTACATTCATAAGCCTGAACATGCAACACAGATAATTTCAGATGATTTTTGCCTGCTAAAGTCCACTTGGGTCTTAGGAGTCCCTAAAGATCCTGCTAGCAAGAGAACAGAAGGCACCAGTTCTGTCATTCAGAGTTTAGATCAATGACTCAGCCTGTAACAGCAAAGAAGGACACACGAACACAGCCCATATGCTCCATCCAGCCAGGCTTCTCAAACAGGTGGCTAGAACTATTAAAGCATAAAACTATACAGCTGTTGTTTTGAAGAACTTCAGTCATTTTGCTGTAGGTAACTTCTGTATGACAAACAGAAGTACACAGGTCAGCTTTATAGAGATCACCCTCTAATCCTAAAATCTGTACTAAGCTATTACACGGGTCTCTCGTAGCATCTGCTCTACACATCTCAGGAACAAGAACATGCATGTGTGAGTACTACCAGAGAAAGGACTGAAAGGGATAGTTGGGAACACCAGCATAGGATGGGAGATGGGATGCAACATAACATTGTCACTGCCGTGTAGCAAATGTCCAAAGTACACCCGTCCCTTCCCTCCAAAAGTCTTGCTGGGAATTTCTGCATGCTGGTACACAACCCCTAGAAAAGGAAGTCTTGCCTTCTTCCTCAGTGGTTGGTCTCTATACCTCAAAATCGTGCAAATGGGTTTTTGAAGTAGTCCTTGAGCTATCACTCAATCCAATCCCGAGTAAAGGTACCTTGTTACAAAAGTGTAAGCAAAGGCAGCACAGGGAGAAATGCACTGCTCACTTGGAAGCAATTCTAGCAACCAGATCCTGAGAAGAGCACCTTCTGAGGACCAGTGTCTCTCTTTTGATGAAGCACCAAGTAAGCAAATACAACCAACGCTAGCAGGAACCAAACAGTGAGTCAGACAAGCCATGCTATGTGTGTGTCACTATTATGCCTTAAGTCCATGGTAAATCCCTAATGGCTTCCTTAGGCAGGCCAAAATAGATCAAAGGGACCTCAAACTGTCCCAAATATTTGATGTAGAAGATTAGGTCACATAAGTAACATAGGCCCTAATGCTGTTCCAAGTAAGAGCATGCTCAGAACCAGAAGGTACTTTTCTTCCTAAACTTAAAATATCGCAATATCAAAAGCAGCTTAATTCACAGTATCTAGACCATATAGTAATTAAAAGAAGTAATACTTCACTGAAAAAAAAATTATGACAGAAAAAAAATTGTTGCTGTAACAGATATCTAAGTTGAGTAGAAGGGAGAATCACTGTTCACAATATTCTATTTGCAGTGCAGCAGAAATATAGTGATGAGTTTATTTAAAACAGAAAAAACCCCTCTAATAGCTTTGTTCTTCCAAATTAGAAACTAATGGCTAATAGGAGCTAACAGGTAGCTCCAAAGTTCAGATTTCTATTTAGGCACTTCTAATGCATATGAAAATTAAAGGAAAATATTTTTAATTTTTCCTTTTTAAGAACATACACTAACATCATATTGGGCACTTACTAAGCAGAAGATTCATAGAATCACCAGGTTGGAAGAGACCCACTGGATCACCGAGTCCAATTCCTCTTAAAAGGAGTGAATAGAGACTGACTTAGTGAATTAATGAGGTTAGTCTATGTTACTACCTGGTGAAAGACCACCTTCTGAGTTAATGAGGTTACTTTGCAACCAATACTACGGCTCTTCCTCATTACTCTAAGTCTCTCAGTTCTAGATGTCCACCCAACTTCATTCCTGTACTCTAAAGATAAACGCTTCTGCTACTTAATATCTTGTGAGTCTTCCACCCACCACGCTTCAAAGATCTTACTGGAAGGTAGTTTTGTAAATAACAGTTTTTAAAAGGTCTGATCACTACCAGCATCTATGCTTTATATTCTTTATAACTGATTAAGATCAGGGTACCCGAGAATTCCGATTCCTGCATTGATATCAAGAAAAAAACTAAACCACGTAAATAACGCTGATTCTGTATAATTTATATTAAAAAACCAAAAATCACACTTTCAGTGTTAAAACAAATTTCTTAGATTGTAAAGACCATGATACACATTCTTAAATATACATTCTTCCTTTGCAGAAAATATATTGACTCAAAACATTTTCTGAACATCACAATCATATTAATAAGATGTCAGAAAAAGCATTATAATCAGCATAACTTATCCCCGTTTTAGGAACAGGAGTATCCATAGCAATGCAAACGTCTTAAATAGCTACAGCAGTAAGCTCCTGTCAGTGCTAAGCCCTTAAAACTCAAATGAAGTGACTCAGCTGATTTTACAGTGGGCCAGTGTAAAAAGATACCAAGGAAGTAAAAATAGGTGCTGTAAACTTGTTTTTGTAATTACACTTCATATTTTATATGCATTTAAAAGTCTTAGCTAAAACAGTTACAATAATGGTAGTTCAACAACTAGTGTTGTGTTCAAACTAAACCCAAAAGGAAAAAGATAAACCCACTTCATCCCAAAAATGGTTAACACAACCACTGCTAGACTAGGGTGTGTTACTCAATTCCAGAGTAACCGCTGGATTCGGCTGTCCCTGCCATGTGACGAAGCCTTCAGCTTCAGGATCTTGGTCCAAGACATGTGACTTGTGGCAGAAAACCAAGCTCAGCTGCCTGCCAGCACTTGTGCTGGGTCTGTAATGCATACCATCTGCTGAGACCAGTTAAAAGTGGGAAAACAGGGAATCATAAGTGCCTACACAATTTATTATTTAATACATAGCAATTTTAAATAACTAAAACTTTAAATACTGAAACTTCAATAGTAACTGCTTTTGAGAAAAAAACATACCAATTAAATATTTACAACATGTCACACAACTTTAAAGTTCAAAAAAACTGAAAACTGAATTGTCCTTAAAGCAACAGCAATTCCAATTTATTTTTTATTAATGACTGGTTTTCCTTTCTGTAGTTATTTCTATGGAAAGAAATCTCAGGTCTCAGACTTTCCTTCATTGTTTCTTTTCCCAGAATACCATTTTGTTTCCACATATGAACCAAAAACATCAGCAGAGTAATCAGGATGAAACACACGAGAATTGCCCACAATATTCTGTATCCATTTCCTAAACGTGTTATATAGTTTTCCTATTTTCTCTCACCGCTGTTACAGAACAAAAGGTCAGAAAACATCCACTTACATACAAGTCTTTAAAGACATCACACTGAATTTTAAAGGTATAAGTAAGAAGCAATTAAAAATTAACTGCTAATTTAGAGTTACAACTCTGAAACCCTAGTCTTAACTGCATCACACCTCAGGCAAATAAAATAAAGCTAGAGAATTAACAACTTCATCCCAAATCCATCCCATCAGAAAACCTGAATTATTAGACATTAAAAGAAATTAATTTTGAATTCAAGTTTCATACTTAGAAACACCCTCAAAATTCTTAGTAGCTAAATAAGGGACAGAAGGCTGAACCTTCTGAGAGTTCACTATTAGAAGGGAACACACAAGTACTCTGCTGCACATTCAATAAACACCAGTTGTATAAAATAAATCAAAAGAAAAAAATAAAAAGAAACAGCCTCTGCAGGATAGGCCATTTCTAAATTTGTAAAGATATTATTGTTAGCTTTGCTGTTGAACTTAAAAAGGAATTTATAAAGGTTGCCTTTTAAATTTTTGTTTTACAAAAGACACGCCATGCCTCTGGGCAATAATTCTACATATGTTTGTTCTCCTGTTTCCAGCACGTTTCACAGAAACTTGGTCCACAGTAGCTGAATAAATTAAAATACTTGAAACTACAGACATTTTTGCCGACAACTTCCACTAGCAGCAACCTCAATTGTACACACAGATAATGGTTAAGTGCACACTGCAATTGAAAACAAAATCATCAGTTAAAACAAGAATTATTTTGTAAGTGTGCATAAATATACAAATCTCCTCATCAGCTTCTCCTAGATTTCCAGGTGCTCAAAAAGGGAACCAATTTTAACAAGAAAACTTCCATATCCCCATTCTCAATCTACCTACCATGCACTCCGTACATGCCCCATAAAGAGCACCTTCATAAAAGGCTGATATTTAAAATAATTTTATTAGGACAGTCATTCAAGAAAGGAAGTCTGGTATTTTAAATTCCTGTAACGCTTATTAAGGGATGAAAGCATCCAAAAGGTTGTTAACTTGCTGCCTCAGAATTCTGAACTCATCTTTTGTGTGGTACTTGCAAGAATCACTTCAATTTTCTCTCACACACAAAGCCCTGGACAAACCAAAGGGCAGTTGATGGTACTACTGATACTTCAATGGTAAAAATATCAGACTGGTAAATAGCAGCAAAGACTGTGTGATGAGTTATGCTGAACTGTCTGGACTACTCAAAAGCATGGGTTCAAGTAAACAAAATGTGTTTTAAAACACTCAGTTGCCAAGCTAAGGATCTTAATCTGGATAATACATCAAGCTATTCCTAAGCAGCAAGTAGTCACGCCCTGGAAACCAGCTCTGAAGATAAATAACTAAAACCACGCTTCTTGTACAATGTTTTGGAAACATCTAACTAAATTTAGGGTGTTTGACAGTTAAATGTGCTACTATAAACAGCACAAAAAAGCCAACACTGGAAACTATTTCCAAAAAACTTGATAACTGAAGAACTGGGAGAGGGAGGAAGATGAGGAGCTGACAAGATACTTGTGTGCAAGTACATCCACAGTAACAACAGTATTGGCTTTTAATTTAATTGGAAAAGGTACACTGATTGCCCACAACAACGCAGAAGTCCAGCCAATTCGAATCGAAAAGGACAAGCAAATTTCAACAACAAAGGTAACTTGGCAGAACATTAAATAGTGAAGTGGGGTAAAATTAAGTAGGATGCCCTATTGGAAGCACTAACTGCACATTATGCTTCTGTCAAACAAGATGGTCAATTTGATAATAACCAAGTAACCATGGGGGCCTATGACAGAAGGGAGGATGTCAATTTGGATGACTTAATCATCCCTTCCAGTCTTTGCAACCATTAAGATTCTCAAAATGACTACACAAGGCTAATTAATCCATAATACCTGTGACAATGAGGCCATAATTCCCATTTCACAAAGAGCAACCAGAAAGAAACCAGCATGTTCAAACTCTTATCATTCAAAAAAAACAAACCAAACTAAACCACCCAACAACAATATAGAACAGCTTTAAAAAAAATCAGGAATAGTTCTAGATATAATGCTGTAACAAGACAGCTCCCTGAAAAACACAGCATTCCATCTCAAAAAACACTCTAAGACACAGAGGATCCCACTACAGTGGAGCCCACAGAGAGAATGACTGCTGCCACATTCTCTGCCTTCTTTGAAAGGAAGAAAAAGTTAGTAGGCATCACACAATCTTGCCATTGTAAAGCTTACGAGCTTCTATTTATTGAGATATCTGCATTAACCCAAACTAGTAATTCACTAAGAACATACATGGTTTAAAATGATGGAAAATATAGTCTATTGTTGACAGCAATATTTATCCTAATTTACTCATGACTGCACACCAGCACAGACCTGTAATAAAGGCCCGACTTTTTTTTTATTTATTTGTATTCCCTAGAAAAACAAACCAAGCAAATCTGTAGGACACACAACATGAAACCACCTTGATATGGTTAGAGCTGCCCCATCAGCCTGTAAGTTTTATTACAACTGTTAAATCTGTTAAAGGGGCACTTTGCCACTGTCTGAATTACAACAGTGCTTTTAAAGCCAGCCCAGACTTGAAAAATGGGTCTGAAAACCCCCAGTTTGGATTTCTAACCTTATCTTCACAAGAAAAATATTTTATATATAATTTTGATTTGCTGGAGTCACACAATCCTGATAAACTCCTGATAGGAGTCTGGAGCTTTAATCAATCTGGTAGAGATAAATCTGAAGTCTTCCACATTATTCTACCACAGCCTCACTACCTCACACCAATTCAGCCTTTGGTTCACTGTAATTTCTTCTTCACCTTGTATTTGCTAGAGTGTAATAACAAGTATGAGATATACCTTTTCTCTAATGAATACATACATAGTGGAGAATCTGGTACTAAGTTATAATCACAAGTTTTGCTATTTTCCTCCAATGCAGCTACTAAACAGAAACATCTCTATCCACTTATTAAGTTTATGCAGTTCCAGCCACTGGCTTTTGCTGTTGGTAAAATGTTACAGAATCCATGACTCATTGTCACCAGAAGATTAATATGCCTCTGATTTTTGTACTGTTAACATATGAGTAACACTAAAAATAATTAATCAGATTCAATATGTAAAACAGGGAAGAAGGAAAAACTCAGTTATTTGGCACCACTACCTGTCATTGGCCACATTGCTCACAATCTGTTGTGCTACTGCTAAACATTTGCCAGAATGCTATGAAATACACACCATAAAATTGTGTCTATTTCCATTTTCCTTATTTGAGCCAAAACACTAGTATCAATATCCATTACTCAAATTATTACACAATTGTTAAAATATAGCATTTCCTTGAAATCATGTTTGTAAAGTAACCCTATTACTTCAGCACCATAGTTAAGTACAAAGTTTCAAAAGTATTAAAAGTTTTCAATACTTTCCCTTTGCCAAGTCAGTGATCCTTCTTTGCTGAGTGAGACTGCATTGTCCTTAACTCCTTCAGTAATCAGCCTGGAAACAGCACCGTGCTTTCTGGCAAATGCATTTAGCATAGATGTCAATACTTTTCATGGTCTTTGCTTCATAATTTTTCTGTCCTTACCATATACAGCTTTTAAACAACAGATGTACTTCAATAAAATGATTAACTTGGGTTTTTTTATTTTCTTATATAAGAATAGACTTAATATTTAAAGTCACTTTAACTGATATCTCAAAAACATTACATTTTGTTCTCCAATAAACTGTTTTAAGATTCCACCTTCCATCTTCCCATTGTTGAATATCGCAGATGCAAAATTTTCCTAATTATGTTAACTAAGAAAACCTTAATAGCAATAAAAAAATTCAAAGATACAGCAACAACATCTGCACAGCATATTTGGGAATGCTCTTCTTACTTAAAAATAGGGAAAAAAAGGTGTAAAGTCTAGAGGTTGGTTTCTTACCAACAGAAAAACGTGTCCATGTTATAAATCAGGCACACACTGGAACCATTTTCAAAATTAGTTCCTGAAAAATGTGTTTGGCAACCTTTCTGTCACCCAATAAATCTCCTATTTAGGCAAGCAATAATTCTCTTTAAAAACACAGCTGAAAAGCAATTTTAAAATATTAACAAGGATTATTTTAATTATACTCTCAGAACATGAGTTTTGGCTCCCTGAACTGCTATTTGGAATGTATTTAAAAATGCTTTTCAGGACTTCATCTAATTCTTGCAATGTTTGAAAATAAACAGTCACCTTGAAATGCAGGCTGTGACGTCAAAGACACCAAACACAATCCATTGTTGAGTTCTACACTGAAAAGTGTATACCATTCTCTGCTTCTCCCACATTTCCAGTTACGCAGTTACACCTTCCCCAGACACCTCTATGATCTGCTGCAATTCACTCTAGCAGCAGAAAATAAGCTATCTTTTTCAGTGGGTCTAAAGAACAGCTTCCTCTTTTAGTGAATTAGAGGAGCCTATTGAGCCCCAACACTGGTGTAAAGCAAGAATATGGCTGGGAAGAATAAAAATGGTGAGTGATAAACACAAAGAAACAGCTCTCTTTTGAACATAATGAGCTACCGTTACTGTGTCAGCTCACCAAATACTGTAGATCTGTATCTTCAGTGTATTACTAGTGCCATTGCAAAGTAGCAGTTTTAACTTTATTTCACTATCTAGAACAGGAAGGGAATCCTGATAACTTTTTCCCAATTTACACCTTGTTCTCTTCTGAAGGTCTCTGAGGGAAGCTCAAAGCAGCCAAAGAGATCAACAACTTAGAAGACCAGTAAAATTAAATAATACCAAGGCTCAAAACAAAAGTTAAAATATTAAATGGTATTTTAAACATTTCTTCCTTCAGTCATAAAAGCTAATTTTACAACCATAACATTGCAATAAGACAACATTCATTATCTAAACTTGAAGGAAAAAAACCACTTGGACAATTTAATTCATTTATATTGAGACGAAAGTCTGTTCTAAATAAACGCCTAGAACCCACAACTGGTGCAATGTTTTTAAAGTTGATGTTTCATTCTTGATCCTCAAACACTCAGAGAATATTCTTATAAAATGCATATGCCTAAACTTCTAATGCTGTTTTTTACTGAATACACTGAAGGAGAGAGATCATATAGTTAAGAATGAATTTTTCTGACAAAATTATCAAATTATTTTTTGACAGCAGCAAATTAGGAAGTCAGCAAATCCACTTCTCTCAGACTGAATACACAGCACTCCAGCAGTATTAAGTACTCCAAGGGACAGATAGGGAAGTCAAATGCACCTCCCGAACACTAAGTCTCTTTCAAATCAAGAATTTACTTATATGCTCCTCAAGGCTAAGGGCAAGCAATTTCAAACTCTAAACCACTGTACAAAACTGTGCTCACCATTGATTAACTACTATAAATCCAAACTTCAGAGATGTATGAATTTTAAACTTCCTATAGTAAAAGCAGTTGTGAAAGATAAACAGGTTTCTGGCTTATCTCTTAAAAGCTGTTTTCTGTTTCAAGGCTACAAATGTAAATACTATAACAAACAGCCACTTTCCTAAATGCTTCTAAATCCACACAGCTAAAAAGCAGAATCTATCAAAAACACACTAGCCATATTCCAAGAGGCAAAAGAAAGGAAAATCACAGAATAACCAGGTTGGAAGAGACCCACCGGATCATCGAGTCCAACCATTCTTATCAAACACTAAACCATGCCGCTCAGCGCCTCGTCTACCTGTGCCTTAAACACCTCCAGGGAAGGTGAATCAACCACCACCGTGGGTAGGCTGTTCCAGTGCCCAATGAAACAGTTTTTTCCTAATGTCCAGCCTAAATCTCCCTTGGCGGAGCTTGAGGCCATTCTCTCTTGTCCTGTCCCTTGTCACTTGGGAGAAGAGGCCAGCTCCCTCCTCTCCACAACCACCTTTCAGGCAGTTATAGACAGCAATGAGGTCTCCTCTCAGCCTCCTCTTCTCCAGGATAAACAACCCCAGCTCTCTCAGCTGTTCCTCATAAGGCCTGTTCTCCAGCCCCTTCACCGGCTTTGTTGCTCTTCTATGGACTCGCTCCAGAGCCTCAACATCTTTCTTGTGGGGAGGGGCCCAGAACTGGACACAGGATTCAAGAAGCGGCCTCACCAGTGCTGAATACAGAGGGAGAATCGCCTCCCTGGACCTGCTGGTCACACCGTTTCTGATACCAGTCAAGATGCCATTGGCCTTCTTGGCCACCTGGGCACACTGCTGGCTCATGTTCAGTTAGCTGTCAACCAACACCCCAAAGCCCCTCTCCTCCAGGCACCTTTCTAGACAGACTTCTCCTAGTCTGTAGCACTGCATAGGGTTGTTGTGCCCTAAGTGCAGGACCCAGCATTTGGTCGTGTTAAACCTCATGCCGCTGGACTCAGCCCAGCAGTCCAGCCTGTTCAGATCCTTTTGCAGAGCCTCCCTACCCTTCAGCAGATCGACACACCACCACTCTCTGGGCCTGGCCATCCAACCTGGTTTTCCACCCAGGAGAGTGTGCGCCTGTCCAGGCTGACAGTTTCTGTAGCAGAATGCTGTGAGAAACCGTGTCAAAGGCTTTACTGAAGTCCAGGAAGACCACATCCACAGCCTTTCCCTCATCCAGCCACTGAGTCAGTTTGTCATAGAAGGTGATCGGGTTAGTTTGGCAAGACCTGCCTTTTGTGAACCCGTGTTGACTGGGTCTGATCACCCGGTTCTCTTGCGTGTGCTTCCTGATAGCACTCAAGATCACCTGTTCCGTGACTTTCCCTGGCACTAAGGTCAGACTGACTGGCCTGTAGTTCCCTGGATCCTCCCTGCTACCCTTCTTGTAGATGGGCACAACATCAGCCAGTCTCCAGTCCAGTGGAACTTCCCCAGTCCTCCAGGACTGCTGGAAGATGATGGAAAGGGGTTCGGTCAGCACATCCACCAGCTCCCTCAATACCTTTGGGTGAATCCCGTCTGGCCCCGTAGATTTGCAGTTGTCTAGTCGGGCTAGCAAGGCACTGACCACCTCCTCGTGGGCCATGGGAGCCTCATTTTGCTCCTCTAGTTCTGGGGTTTGTACACAGGAGGAACAACTTTCTTTACAATTAAAGACTGAGGCAAAGAAGGCATTAAGTACCTCAGCCTTTTCCTCATCCCCTGTCACTGTTGTTCTTTCTGCATCCAATAGGGACTGTATGGTCTCCATAATCCTCTTTTTATTATTTATATATTTATAGAAAGATTTTTGTTATCTTTCACAGACTTTGCTAATCTGATTTCTAGTTGAGCCTTAGCTCTGATTTTTTCTCTACACAACCTCACTTCCCTCCTGTAGTCCACGCAAGAGGCCTGTCCCCTCTTCCAGAGCCCATAAACATTCCTCCTCTTCTTGATGTCACTCAAGATCTCTCTGTTCAACCAAGCTGGTTTTTTTCCCCTGCTGGCTTTTTTTCTGGAACATGGGGATGGCTTTCTCCTGAGCTGCTAGGATCTCCTTTTTGAAGAGCGCCCAGTCCTCATGGGCTCCCTTGCCCTTACGTACTGCTTCCCATGAGACTTTGCCAGCCAGCCTTCTGAAGAGTTCAAAGTCTGCCCTCTGGAAACTCAATGCTACTGTCCTGCTAACCACCCCCTTCACTTCACCTAGAACTGAAAACCCTATAATCTCATGATCGCTTAGTCCTAGGCATCCTCCTACTGCCACATCCCCAACCAGGCCTTTTCTGTTCACAAACAGCAGGTCCAGGTCCACCCTCCCTTGTTGGTTAATTCACCAGCTGTGCAAGGAAGTTGTCTTCCACATAAAAGATGGAAAAGACGAGATGCAAGAGCATCAAAATAAGAGCCAGGGAAACAAACTAATTAAAAAAAAAAAAAAACACCCAAAAATGTAAGAAATGTCACATTTAGAAGTTATGGCTGTTTACACTTTTGCTGCCTCCTTTACATAGTACTCACAGGCCCTGACAGGAAGCCATGTACCACATGCACAGCAACACTATTAAGTAACAGTAGTTACATCATTTTGTGCTGTGAATAGTATTAAAAGGCATGAGAGCAGAGATTGCACTATATAAAAGTGTACAAAAGCCAGTGAGAAGGAGGGTCGCATGAACAGCAACATTCTTCAAAGAAGCAGCAAGATACTTGCATGAACAGTGGTTAATACATATGATTTTTGTTTGGATTTACAGGCCTCAGAAAAAGCTCTCTTCAGAAAAGTGTTGCGAAAGTACAGATGCTTAAATATATCTAGCTGATTCTTATAACACAAAAAAAAAGTTTTTCTCTACCATTAAAAACAAAACCCCAACACTTTCACTTCTGAATATGTTTTTTTTTTAAATTAAACCATCAGACCATGGGTCAGAACAGGCACCGTGGATCACTCACACGACTCTGTTTTTAATCAGGCAACAGTTCTTGACCCAACACAAACAGAAACTCTTCATTTCAGTGACCTATGCTAAAGTTCAGGCTGTAAAACCATTTTTGAGGCTGAAGGTTTCTAGGAATATTATATACAGTTACAGAGAGAGAAAAACAACATTCCACAAATGAAAGCCAAAACTACTTACGTTTCAAAACAGCGATCCACGTTGTCTGACATAAGAAGTAGCATGCATAGCTGTTCCAGTGCTATTAGCTGCATGTCCCTTTCATCTCCTTGCCCCATCTGCAGCCATTCCAGCAGCGTGTCTGGATCCACATCTGCCATGGTCTTTTTTTTTAACCAGGAAAAAAAACCCAAACCAAACTGCCTCTGTTTAAATTAAGAAGTACCAAAAATATCCTTTAATTGTTCAAGCCACAGTAACTTGAGCACTATTAATGTCTCTCTTCAGCCAGCCCCAGGCTCTTGCAGTTTACACCTGGAAAGAAAAAGGGGAAAAAATTATTACCATCACAATCCTGTATTTAAACTTTTCGGATTTGAACCTCTCTGAAGTGTATAGGACATTTTTGGGCTGATATCAAGGAAATTTACCCATGTTTTACCAGTATTTTTTTTCAAAGCTTTTTACATGAGTAAATAGTAATGAGTCTGCTCAGTTTCAGTGGAAAAAAGCCTTTAGTCCCAGCTGACAATCAAGCAAGACATGGAGCCCATACTTATTTACAAGACAACTCAAAGTTAAAACTCAAGTAGAAAAACTGTGCTTAAGCTTTCTGTACATTCTCAAAACTTCTATAAAGACAAGTAGTGCTGTCTAGCCTCTCGTCTTGGGTTTAATATCACTTTATAATAAAGTATTCAACTTTCTGAAAGACAGATTACCTCCTAACTTTGAATACAGAGAGACACCAAAAGTTATATCTTAAATACAAACACAAAACAAAGAGTGAGATGTACAACTAAAGAGTTGGAGAATTTTTAGAGGTTTTATTAATCCTTCATTTTTTAAAGTACTATTAGAACAAGGGAAACATTTTCAAATCAAAGGACATAAAAGGGACCTTAAGAATCACTATCATTTTCAAGAGTGAGAGGTTTGTTTCTATGAAGTTTTCTTAGAAAAAAAATACCTAAATCACTGCTCGATTTAATTATTCAAATGATTCAACTACATATAAGGAAAGCAGCACTATTTGTTGGCCTAATGCCACAGTCACACATGCAAGATGAACACCAAAAAAGTCCCTATAAAACGTTAAGAGGTTTTTTTGACCTATGTGTTTGCTTTTTACTTAGTTTTACTAACAAATAATCAAATTCACTTCCTATGCCTAACAATAAAACAAAAACAAATGTTAACATATAAAGACTAAAACAAGGCTACAAAACAATATCTTCAAATTAAGCATAAAAGAAAAAAATGACTATTTTTTCAATACATCTTACTAAAAAAAAGGATTAATTTACCAAACTCATAGATAAACATGAAATGCTGGACAGTGTCCCCACAAACCGAGGGGGCAGAAGACTGATCTGGACAAAGTCTGCCTAAATGTTTACTTGCTGCTAATGAGTTAATAGTTAAAAAATAACTCCACCAAGGGCACATTGAATCATAGTATAGTTAGAGTTGGAAAGGACCTTAAAGATCATATAGTTCCAACCCCCATGCCAGGGGTAGGGACACCTCCCACCAGACGAGGCTGCCCAGGGCCCGATCCAACCTGGCTTTGAACACCTCCAGGGATGGGGCAGCCACAACAACCCCGGGCAACCTGTGCTAATGTTTCACCACCTTCAGTGTGAAGAAATTCCTCCTTACGTCTAGCCTAAATCTGCCCCTCTCCAGCTTCCTGGTAGCCCCTTCAGGTAGTGGAAGGTTGCTATCAGGTCTCCTCAGAGCCTTCTCTTCTCCAGGCTGAACGACCCCAAAACGTTCAAAAGGAAATCAGAAACCAACATTTTAGGGAGAAACACACACCGAATCAGCACTGCTCTTTCACAAGAGCTTTGAACTAAAAGAAATAACAAAACATAAGTATGATAGATACAGGGTTTTTATAATTTAGGAGCATAATCGCAGCACCATAGATTACTGGACTGCTGCTAATCACTTACAGAATCACAGAACAGTTAGGAGTGGAAGGGACCTTAAAGATCACCTAGTTCCACCCGTCTGCCACGGGCAGGGACACCTCCCACTAGCTCAGGCTGCCAAGGCCCCATCCAACCTTAAATCATCACCGCAGTCTTGCTGTAAGAAGGGACCAAAACGTTACTAAATTCACGCTCTACGCTTCGAACAACGCCTCTGGTCCTCCGAGCTGCCTTTTACAGGCTTCCTTTCCTGCTCCCAAGCCGAATAAAACTACTTCCAGCCAGCACGGGCGGGATCACGGCGCATTCGATCTTAACGCGACCGAATTATTAACTTCAAGGGGGAGGGAGTAGAGGAGGAGGGGGAAGCAGGGGGCGAAGCAGCGCCGGGGAGAAGCACGGCGAGCGGGACGCAGGCACCTGCCGTTCCGGCAGGGACAGCCGCGTATTCGGGAGCGAGGAGAAGGCGCCGGGGCTCCCCCCGCCCCAGGGACCCACCGGGCCCGAGCGGCGCCGCAGGCCTCGCAGGGCCGCCCGGCCCGGGGAAGCGCCGCCCGCCCCGCCACTCACCTGGGCCTACGCGAAGCCGCCTCGCCGGAGCCGAGCCCCCCTCAGCGCCGCGGGGAGACGGGCAGAGCCGCGGGGAGGAGGAAGACGAGGAGGAGAAGGCCCGGGCCCGGCAGCAGGCGGCCGGCGGCATCCATGGCGCTGGCGCGGCACGGGATTGGTGGGAGGAGGGGAAGGAGCCGCTGCCGCGGGGGCGGGGCTGCCGGCGAGCGCGGCCGCGGGGGCGGGGCTCCTGACCCCTCCCGCCCCGCGCGCCGCCGGCCCCGGGGGTAGTCCAGCGACTGCGGGGCTGAGGGGGCGGAGGGTGCTGTGTGTGTGTTCCGTACGGTCCCAGCCGGGGTTGGAAGGGACCTTAAACATCATATAGTTCTAACCTCCATGCCAGGGGCAGGGACACCTCCCACCAGCCCGGGCTGCCCAAGGCCCCATCCAGCCTGGCCTTGAACACCTCCAGGGATGGGGCAGTCACAGCTTCCCTGGGCAACCTGTACCAGGCCTTCACCACCCTCAGTGTGAAGAAATTCCTCTTTATGTGTAGTCTAAATCTGCCCCCCTCCAGTTTATAGCCGTTGTCCCTAGTCCTATCACTACAAGCCTTTGCAAACAGTCCATCTCCAGCCTTCCTGTAGCCCCTTCAGGTACTGGAAGGTTGCTATACGGTCTTCTTGGAGCCTTCTTCAGGCTGAACAACCCCAACTTTCCCAGCCTGTCCTCCTATGGAAGGTGCTCCAGCCCTCTGGTCATCCTTGTAGCTCTCCTCTGGACCAGTTCCAACAGCTCCACATCCTTCTTATGCTGAGGATTCTGGAACTGCGCACAATACTCCAGGTGAGGTCTCACAGGAGAGGAAATGAGGGGCAGAATCATCTCCCTCACTCTGCAGGCCAAGCTTCTTTTGATGCAGCCCAGGATATTTTTGCAGGTCATTCATTTCTGCCTATTTACTTCAGTATTATTATATTGGGGGAGGAGGTGGGTTATACCTCACAGCATCCACTCTTGAAAACACTTGAATCACCTCCTATAAAAGGCATGGTGGGAGACGGGTATCACAGAGTACATTTTAGCTTATCCTTATCCTGCAGTGAATCTGAGGTACCGGAAGTGTCCTGTGTGGCTCCAGACACGATATGCAGCAGAGCAGCCTGTGCCACATATGCTGCAGAATGCTGTGCAGCTACCTTGCATGTGATCAAAAAATAACCAAAGGAAGAAAACTGTTCTGAATTTAAAATGAGGGGCTGAAAGGACTTCATTGGAAACTACTATAGAGTTAAAATTAAGGACTAAAAGCAAAGGATCTTCAAAATAATTTCCTTCTCTGTAGAATGACGTGCTTTTTTGTAAGGAATTTAAGCCTATTAATATAAGTACAGTAAATAAGATTAAGTACATTTGAATGTCACTCTTACCAACTCCACAGACATTTCCTGTAATTAGGGAGCTAAAACTACATGCTAAACAAAAATGCAGTAGCAGTCATGCTTGGTTAAAACTTGCCAAATGCAGAAATTTTTATTGTTTGGTGTTGCAATAACACCTCTGTCTTTAGTGCTGCTACTAGAACAGTAGTTCCTTTGTCTCTATTTCTGATTTCTAAGGCAGCTTAGCCTTTCTGTATTAGTGTATTATGTCTCTCTTAACTGCCACTTGTTCCAGCCCTGCCGAGATTTATGTGTATAATCTTTGTTTATGCTTGTCCTTCAGAGGTCAGCAAGACTTCTTATATGCTTAAAGTTAAGGACATGAGGCAGTAGGAAGACTTGAGTCTGCAATCTTTAAATTTAGAAGCTTGATCTTCTTTCACTTTCACTGTGAAAGCAGCAGAAGAATTAGACCAAACTTACCTCACTCCTGATGCATGATGCAAGAAGAGTTCCCTTTGTTTTTACTGTGAGGAGAACTTTCAATTAAAGCAACATTATTAATTTCTTCTGAAGACCAAAACCAAAACCTTTGAATTCAAACAAATCTTTCACTCTTTTCACATAGGCTGCAGTTGCTTGTTCAGGTATCTTTGGACACATATAGGATTATCCATGGGGAAGAAGAGGCTATTAAAGTATAAATCAATTTAGGAACAAAAGCAAAAGTTTAAATGTTGCACACGTGAAGAATACAAATAATGAATTTTAGATACCATTTAGTAGGAGAGCAACACTTTAAAAACACCGGTAATGGCTTTCAGTACTGTACATATTTATTTTTAAATAGAGAAAACATAAATACCCAATTTGCTGTATCTTACATTTAAAGGAAATGTATCATGTATTGCATTTTTAGTCACAAATTAGGAATGTTTTTCATTGTGGTACATTTGTAATATTTGGGAGTTTGCTAGTGATTTTTGTTCTTATTGTGAGATTTCTTCTCCACAGAGTGAATTTGAAAAAGAAGAAATGATCCACTGCTTTATTGATTCTATGATTCTTACAATATATAGGTTCCTGGTCTGATTAATACTTTTTCCACTTTGTGTGCTGACTGGGCATTCAAATGATTTTTGGCAGTCGGCAGTGTACTCCATTGAAATAAATCACAGCAAGTGATGTTACTGTTTCAGACTCTCTCTGCATACGGCGCTGATACAGATTAGGACTAGCTCTTCAGAAGTGACTGTTCTCTACTATTTAGTAAGATGTAAATCACTAGCAAATAAGAGTACAGTTAGTGAAAAAGAAAGACATAAGATATGCATCAGTCATTTTTAGAGAATCTCTTGCTTTCATGTGAATTTTCACATGAACAAAGTTTTGTTCAGACCCCAAAATTTCCAGCTTGTGGTTAGTGCCAGGCCTAAGTGTACTGAGGGTGAGTGACTTTGCAGTGCAGGCAGGCAGAGAAGGCAAGTTATGCATCTGTTGAAGTGACAAGTAATGGAGCTTCACTGTCACAGTTGCTTTGAAGAAAGTCACGCTGAGCATTGTGTGAAACTTGCAGAACTAACTGCAGTTCCCCATACTTGTACAATGTACTTGTTACTCATTCAGTTAGAAAATGACCTAAATTCCAATACCAGCTGACACACAGTTCATGTATGACCTTGGCCTAATCCCTTAATCACTGCATGGTTCTGTTTTCTTCTTTGAGAAAACCGAGATAGTAACACTGGAGTCATAAATGTCTTAGTGTTTATGGAACTGTAAGTTGCTGAGACATGTTACTATATTAAGTCTTGTAAAGTACTATAAAACAGAATTCCTTTTTATGACTACACTTGAGCAGACCACACATGTAAGTGACTGAGGATACTTTTGGAAATCAGGTCACATGGGCTGAATGTAGATCCACCTTTGGGAGGGAGGTACTGACCAATGACCGTCATTTTTGGTGTGCATTTACCTGAAAATAAAAACTTGGCTTTAAAAGAGAAAACATCAGAACAGTTATTGGCATAATGTTGTATCAGGGACACATGAACCACAGAGTAATGTGCCACTGAGGGTAACAAGGATTGGGTATTGAAGGGTTGCAGATGCAGAGACCTTCTGAAACATATTATAAAGGACACCCCACTTGAAACAGCTACTCCACAAGAAGACATTGCAGGTTTCACAATAAGAGTTTGATTCTCTTTGAAAAGAAGTCATGTTGGAGTAGAAATTGCAGTCTTCTTGAGTTGGAAAAAAAAAAAAACCCAAATATTTTTTCACTTATAGCTCAAAGAAAAATAACGTTTACTAATCATGTATTATATTCAGGCTGGTGTTTTCTATATAGTTTTAGCTGATAGCAGAAGGAAGAGTCTAACATGAATACTGTTGATATCATAGCATGATAGTAAGGATTATAAACTTCAGATAGGAATAATTGGGCTTTTGTTGTAGGAAACACAAAACTCGGGCCAAAAATCAAACTGAAATAGACCTATAATTCAAACAAAGCCAGAAGTCTCAGATTACTTTATGTATTTTTAGCTGATACAGAAGCCAGAACCTAGTATAACCAATATTTTTGTTAGCCATACTGCTCACCTCTATACACATGCCAAGTTGATGTATCCAAAGAATAGCACTCCTCTTGAGTAAATAGATGAGACAGTGACATAAACAGACCTTGAACACCTCCACAGACTTAATTAAGTGGTTTATTCTAAAGGCCAGTGCTGTGTGTGCCTGCCAAATAAAGCATAGTAAGGTATTTATGGATTATTTATCATTTTGCATTAGCACTGTTTTCTTTGCCACCCACACAATAATGTAGTAGAAAATATTGAAAGTTCCTCCTCCTCTAGAAACAAAATACGAATAATTCCATGCATGTTTCAGTTTCTTGATAGATGTTACAATTTTGAAGAACAAGTTAATAATTGTTGACTACACATTTCAAAGCAAGGAGTTCAGATATTACAGAAACTTCCTTGCTTTATCAGTTAAGGTTTAGTTTTATAGAATTTGACTATTTAAACTTAGTTACTTCTTATGCATACTGCAAAAATACTTTCTTCTAGAAACCTTATTTTTCTGTAAATAAAACACAATTGGTAAAAAAAATTTTATATAAATCCGAATGTTATCTATAGACTTTTCTTAGCCACTTTACTGTTGCACAAGCCTGGGGAGCACAGACATGGTGTCAACATCTTGACTTTCCAAAAGGATGTGCCAATTTTTTCAGCCCTGGCAGTCACCGAACAGTTCTGTGCCTGCTGGGATGTGTGATCTTACGCAATCTGCTGTAGCAGGCACTGTGTGAGAGGTTGCCTCTTTGGGAGTCCAAGTGCTGCAATTACACATGTTGATGTGGTGATCACAGGACTAATGCTGACGTGATAAATGTGTGAGTGTCATGCTGGTGGCTGGTGTTTATGGACATAGAGGGCTGAGTCATTGCTCTCCTTGTTAGATTCCTCCTCGGGAGAGCGTCAGCTTCCTGGAAGGTTCTTTTCCTCAGAACTGAATGAACAAACACAAAAATTTTTAAATTTTTTTTAAGTTTTAAGAAAACTGCAAATACTCCAAAATTACCTTTTCTTCTTTCTGAATTTTTTGTTAAAAATCATATACATTATAGTGCTTTTCCCTAAGTTAACTCACCTATGTGGCTGGGGTTTTTTTGTTTGGGGTGGATTTTTTTAAGTATGAGTTTACTTTGTTGATGCTCATGTCTGGGGACTGTTGTTTGTAAATACCTCTCTTGCTTATAAATAGGTGGTGTTAGGAAGGATGGGGCCAGACTCTTTTCAGTGGTGTTCAGTGACAGGACAAGGGTCAACAGACACAAACTTGAGCACAGGAAATCCCACCTAAACATGACAAAAACTTCTTTACTTTTAGGATTATAGACCATTAGGAAGCTGTGGTGTTTCTTTCTCTGGAATATTCAAAATCCACCTGGTCGTGTTCCTGTGCAGCCTGCTGAAGGTGACTATGCTTCAGCAATGGCATTGGACTATAGGATCTCCAGTGGTCCCTTCCAACCCCAACCATTCTGTGATTCTTTGATTGTGTGGTTCTGTGAGTGAGAAGTGGATAAACTTTGTATCACTTAACTCCTTTTTAACCTCAGTTTACCTTCAGCTATATGACAAGTAAATCATCATCACAGCCTGCCCTCACTCGTGTCCCTTCCACCTTTGATTGCCAAAGGGAAAGTGAGGCAGGAATTAGGCAACAGTTATCTATTTTTTCAAGCTGTTAGCTGTGCCCTGTCCACCAGTAACATAAGCAACAGCAGTAAAACCCAATCCCAGACAAGCGGAAGGAGCGATCAGTGGCTCAGATCACAGTATTTCTTACTATTTTTAATGGCACAGACTAAGTTATAACTTTCTGAATTAAACAATTAATCAAGATTGGTATTTGTTCCTCCTAGTTTTACTCCCATGTTACAGGAGTAAACCACATGTAATCCTACCAAGCATCTGATGTGGCTCCCATACTTTCAATGAAGTATTATAAATTAATTTGAATTATCTGCACTTATGAGAAGAATTATGATTAGAAGAAAGTGTCTTAATCATTAAATGATTTTTCTGTATTCTGGGATTATAAAAAACCCCAGCTACTTTGAGTTTTATTGGAAAGAGTGTAATTTTTACAGACTTAAATACTCACTAATGCCTTTTACTTTTGCTGTAATGAAATTATGCCCTATACACCACTGCTGAAGGTCTTGACATTCAAAAAGAAGAAACAGTCTCAAGCTCCTAAAACCTGAATTTCTGGATTTGTTGCTAACCGGAAGGAGCTACAACCTTTATTCACATGGGGAAAAGTAACATAATATTATGGTGGAGCATGGCAAAGTTCAATGCTAGCACTGTCCTAGAGCACATAAGATGGACAACAAAAAAATTGTATCATTTACTAATGAGACAAGAAAGCTTCCTTACCCCACTAGGGGCTCTTAGGGAAAATAGGAGAGTACTGTACTTCACTAACTGTTCATTCAGGAAGATAATCTGTGCACTCTGCAGACTCAATTAATTATTAGATTGTTTGGTTTGTAGGAAAGATGTCATTCAAACAACTTAAACCCTTGTCAGAAGTGATGGAATTACTTTATTTGGAATTGTAGTAGTGAGATTAAACCAGTTTTCTGCAGATCCTCAAGTCTATATTCTTGCAAGAAAATAATACACATGCTCTAAGGAATATATTACAGGTAAACGGTAGTAAACGGTTTACCTGTTTTTATCTTCATTAATTTTTAATTAATAAGTGAAGATCACATTTTGCATATATTGGGATTTGTCCTTCACCGTAACCTTTGGACTTATTCCCAGGCTACAAACGGTATTAAATAGAACTAGCTGAAAATAGGAAAATGATTTGTCAGAGAGACATAAAGATATTTTAGTTTCAACAGGGTTGATTTTCATTCTTTGCCCATTGCTAGTGCTGAGGGGAGTCCTATTTTCTTAACTTTGTTTTTCCTTTTGCTACTTTACTTTTTTGGAGCTTCCTTAATAGAAATGCTTTTTAACAGAGCAAAAATAACCCACAAAGCTCGGAGCCCTGAAATTCACTGTTATGTTGAATGTAAGGAAAAGGGTAAGAAACACAACGCTTCTCAGGACACTAAAATGAATATGTTTCAGTTTAGAAAATGTCTTAGAAGAAGCAGGTTTTGAATGAGAAGCTCATGTCTCAAAGGTACTTGTGTCAGGCTGTATTGGATTAAGCAGTACCTCTGGGAGAAGAAAATAAGTGGATATACAATGATGAAGGCTCAAAACATTACCCTTGTTCACTGAATTTCAGGCTGTGATGCAGGCCAATTAAAGAAAATCTTTTTGCTCTTATAGTGGAGAACTTTGTGGCAGAGCTGTATGTTTGTAGGAGAATAAGTGGCCATGGGAGAAAATTGGTATAAATATCAATGTATTGGCCTATGAGCTCTCCATTAAGTAATGCAAACATAATGGAAATTATATTTACCTCTTAAGGCATATAATTTATGGTTATTAACCTATTTTGAAAAGTTTCATCACATGTGGTTTAACTCCAAAGGAGTTCTGAAATTGACACAATGAGTGGGTAAGTAGCACAGGATAAATGATTCATACTCATTTGTCTCATTGTACCCTACATTTTATCTTTTCAACAGACATTGACTTATGCTGCTAAGATGCAATTTCCATCAACAGGTCACAAATTACTCCAGGCACTGCACGAGATTTTGAATTTCAGTTCCAGCATATTTGGTATCAATACCTTAAAAAATGAGGCTCACTGTAAAGCAGTAATGATCTATCTAATTCCAGCCCAAGTTGCTCTGGGTAAGCTTTTAATATTGGTGTCCTGCTCGCATTGACTGTTAATTATGTGTGGTAAGACACAATCATTATTTTACTGTG
The DNA here is from genome assembly GCA_033558105.1 of Coccyzus lansbergi. NCBI lineage: Eukaryota > Metazoa > Chordata > Aves > Cuculiformes > Coccyzidae > Coccyzus > Coccyzus lansbergi. Next base: position 3,845,725 of record JAUMJK010000245.1, read on the forward strand.
CAAGCATATTGTACGTGCCTTTGCTATCAGTTCTGTGTTACAGCGTTAGATTTTTATACTGTACAACACTAACTCATTGGGTCTTTACTGTCTGTATAAATTTCTGTGCAAACACCAATCTCAGTACACACAGGTAACTTATTAAAGTGACTAAGTATTGTGTGTTTAAGCCTCCCTCAAAGCAAGAATGTTCTCTACCCAGTTTTTTTTAAAACTGTGCCAGCCTTAAAATCAGCAGGCCAAATTATCTTTGTAAAGAAATGCCATTCTACTGAAGTCAATAAGGCCTCACCAGCTTGGGCCAGCAGACAACTTGGCTTAAATACTAGCACCTATTACGACAATTTAGCTAAACTGAGTCTCTAGAAATAGAGTTTTGTACAAGATTCTTATCTGGCTTGACATTTTAAGGTAAGACCCAGACATTGAAGCACTTGAATTAAACATTCTGTTTCTAGTTTATCTGCAAAAAAACCCAACCCAACAACAATGAATCCACTAGAGTCCCTGTCGTATGGTAACTCTTGAGTCAAGAATACAGTTCCCTTCTGTAGAATCAACAGGTCCAGTGGTAGATCTCATCTGTTCATTTAAGGAGCAGTAAGTTGCAGATTCAAAAAGTACAAAGAGCTGATAGTGCATTTGTAGATTTTCTCCTTGTGTTTCAATGGGAAGAAGCATTGAGTTTGCCTCTTGCAAGCTAATTTTGAGGGAGCATCAAACAGTTATTTTGATAGAGAAATGTTACCTGCTTACAATTCGTTCTTGTAGTAAGTGGTGCACTTCACTGATGATGTCAGTAGTTGTTGGTAAAAAATATTTGTCTGTGTCATTTTCACAGTATCATCTAATGTACAATTATGTTTGTACATAATTACAGCTCCTTGACTACAATAGTTAGTTTATGTTGCAGACCCTGCTCTGAGCCCATTGAGAAAAGGAATAGCCTGGGGCTGCTGAATCTTATGCTAGTGGTTCCAAGGAATTTCATAGAGGAGGATTAGTGTCATTGGTAGGATATTTTATTGTCAAAATATTGAAAGATACCCACTGAGATTCATGACTTGCTGTACGTGTGTGATAAAGGACATCTCCAGCCCACAGTTCATAGTGAACAGAAAATTCAGACAAAGGCTGCAAAGCAGATCAGAGAATAGCATAGTCTATACTGATAAACCTCTTACTATTTTAACTCTGAAGCCCCATACCCCTACTTCAACATATTAGTGGTCTCCCAACTACATTGAGCTAACTCTTCTCCTTGTGCAAAGAGAGCCAACAGGAAACCAGAACAACTTCTGCATCTGTAGTCCATATGAAGCATGGCTGCAAACTAACCTGCATATCCTAGCCCAGGAGAGACCCATCGAGACGAGCAAGATGCACCCAGAAGGAAGAATTCTGTCTCAGTCCTGGGAAGAAAGGGGGTACAACTAGAAGGGAGCTGACCTTCCGAGCATCATAGAGTATGAGAGCTGTTTTCCCTATTGAGAAAGTCAGATGACAAATCAAAGCCAGAATCCAGCCCCATCTCCAGGTAGGGCTGGTACCTGTGCCCAGTAAGATTGCCCAACATTTAGCGTTACTAATAATTTGATGGGAAAGTACTAAGCAATGTTTTGAGAAAAACAACTGGTTACTGGCTACAGAAGTCATATGTAAAGATACTTGCAAGTTATCTCAAGCAGGTAATCTCAAGAAGCAAGGTTAAGGCAGACATTTAGAGGCAAATTGTGCTCTCCATCCCAATCTTGTATCACATAGATGTATGAAATTCAGAAAGATATCAGTAGGTGTATGTGCATGTAACTGTGGGCAGAAATTATGCCAAAACCACATTTGAAAGTCAGAGACTCCTTCTCATGGTATTAGGCAACGAAGATGAGACTTGGTGTCTTCAGTGTCAGGTACCTCATGTGTACTTTAGCAAAAACTATAGAATCATAGAATCACCAGGTTGGAAGACACCCACCGGATCTATAGCAACAGGATACCATGTTTTAAATAAAAAACTTAATGAATGACCAAGAGTGTAGCCCCATCTTCCTTTCCTCTTTACCTTGATTAACAATTCTGGTAGGAAACAGGATCCTGGAGTGATACCCTGCTGTCTCGTAAAATGGTTAGATGATGCAAGTGTCAAAATATTCTTAGTTGTAAAGTGATACACAACCTTGTCTGTTCTATGAGCTGAATGTCTGACTCATTACAGTCTTCCCATAGTAACCCATACCTATTGTAGGATGATTTCCTCTGACACAGCAGTTTTAGACACCTCACATGGCTGCTTGTGCAGCAGTATTTGGAATTTAGTTTGTATAGCTATCGACTCTAATCTGTTAATCATAGCTGACTATTCGTAGAGACATTCCAAACCAAGAGAATTTGAAAACACCATCACCATTACCACACATCTGCATTCATCATATTTAATGAAAAGAAGGTTCATTAGAATTATACAATAAGGTATGTTGCACATTTATCTTAAAAAAAATCCCACACCCTAGGTTAGTACGTTGTCAATACAGCTGATTTTTATTTAAGGTGGTGCTGACTCTGTGTTTATACCAGGTTTGTTTCATAGAATCATAGAATCACCAGGTTGGAAGAGACCCACCGGATCATCGAGTCCAACCATTCCTATCAAACACTAAAACATGCCCCTCAGCACCTCCTCCATCCGTGCCTTAAACATCTCCAGGGAAGGTGAATCAAACACCTCCCTGGGCAGCCTGTTCCAATGCCCAATGACCCTTTCTGTGAAAAATTTTTTCCTAATGTCTAGCCTAAATCTCCCCTGGCAGAGCTTGAGGCCATTCCCTCTTGTCCTGTCCCCTGTCACTTGGGAGAAGAGGCCAGCTCCCTCCTCTCCACAACCTCCTTTCAGGTAGTTGCAGAGAGCAATGAGGTCTCCCCTCAGCCTCCTCTTCTCCAGGATAAACAATCCCAGCTCTCTCAGCCATTCCTCATAAGGCCTGTTTTCCAGCCCCTTCACCAGCCTCGTTGCTCTTCTCTGGACTTGCTCCAGAGCCTCAACATTCTTCCTGTGGTGAGGGGCCCAGAACTGAACACAGGATTCAAGGAGCGGTCTCACCAGTGCTGAGTACAGAGGGAGAATAACCTTCCTGGACCTACTTGTCACACCGTTTCTGATACAAGCCAAGATGCCAATGGCCTTCTTGGCCACCTGGGCACACTGCTGGCTCATGTTCAGTCGGCTGTCAACCAACACCCCCAGATGGACCAGGACATCCTTCTCCTCCAGGCAGCTTTCTAGACAGACTTCTCCTAATCTGTAGCTCTGCATGGGGTTGTTGTGCCCCAAGTGCAGGACCCGGCATTTGTCCATGTTAAACCTCATGCCATTGTACTCTGTCGAGTGGTCAAACCTGTTCAGATCCCTTTGCAGAGCCTCCCTGCCCTCCAGCAGATCCACACTTCCACACAGTTTAGTGTTGTCTGCAAACTTGCTAAGGGAGCACTCAATACCTTCATCCAGGTTATTGAACAGCGCTGGACCCAGCACTGAGCCCTGGGGAACCCCACTTGTAACTGGCTTCTGACTGGATTTAACACCATTTACCACCACTCTCTGTGTCCAGACATCCAACCTGGTTTTCCACCCAGGAGAGTGTGCACCTGTCCAGGCCAGAAGCTGACAGTTTCTGTAGCAGAAATCCCCCCTTCACCATCCTGTAGCAAATTTAAGCAGCTTTCTGCAAGTGGCAGAAGCTGGCACAGTGTTGGTGTGTACCTGCTTAGCTTGGTCATGCTCGATGCTTGGTGCTGTTAGAGTAAGGTCAAATCACAGCTTAGGACTAAACCCAAACCTAATCATTAATATTAAAAGCATTCCTGTCAGTACAAACTGTTACATAGGAAAACAGAGAATAGCAGACTATAAAATCATGCAAAACTAATATATCTTGGACTACTGATTTTGAAATATGTAGCTGTGGGAACACTTTACAGAGAAGAAGGCCTGGATGCTGTGGGACTGATTGATACTGAGCAATTCTAACAAAGCCTTGAAGCAGAGAGCCGAATGATAAACAAAGGCCAGCTGAAAGGAATACAAAAGCTAGTTGGGTGGGAACAAGCACCAGCTGAAAGAAAAACACTTAAAGAGAACTATCAACTTAGTTAATTCTAATGTAACTTGGTTTCTTAGCATATGCAGTAGTTTAACCAATAATATGTTACTAATAGCTTTATGGACAGCTACCTTTAACCAATAATACACTCTAGATACTCTCGTGGGAATCCAGTAATGTAACCAAAAAGGGTTTATAAAGAAACAGCTAAGCTCAATAAAGTGAACACTTGCTGATCATATTGATCTCTGCGTTTGATTCTGTGATGCTCCTGTCAACATATAGCTGCACTGGAGAGGGAAATTGAGGATTCTCTTGTCTAATGGCCTTGGAGGTAGCTATAGGTAAAACTGGCAAGTGAAATAATTAAGTATTTGGATCGATTTTATTTGTGGAAATTAGGTAAATCGACATGATACTTGCAGTATCTTTTCACAGTGCTACTGCTGGGTTTCCTTTCAGGCAACCTCTGTTCATAGAGATATTTGACACAGATCAATCCTTACTGGTAAGGTGTCTTTTTTAGTTCAGGCCCTTTCATGTCACCTATGGAGCATTTCTGGGACTGTAGCAACACATACTCTACCATTCTCTTTGCTCCTAGCCAGTCCATGAACTCAACTCTCTTCTTAGTGCAGAGTTTTCATAGGAGTTTAAAACATTTTCAAGGAAACAAATCTTGGCCTCTCCAATGCCTTGAAGTGTTCTCCAAAATGATGGCTTACATGGAGAAAATAATTCCATCCTTTGACCCAACCTCTGCTATATCACCCTTCAAATGACAGATACATCCTACATATAAAATTATTTTATTAACATCAAACAAAACTGACAGGAGGTAGCCAGGAGTATCAAAGTACCTCCACCATCTCACAAGCAAACCTAAGTACAATTTTCTGCTGCCACTAAAGCTTCTGCTTCTCCTCCTCTCCCAGAAGGACAATCAGTCTGTTGGTCCATACAGTAGCTTAAGTACTGGAGACAGCAGTGCAGGATGTGCCTACCTGATAGACAATAGCAAATACTTCTCAAAAAAACCTAAACCACTTAGAAAGCAATGATACAACATTTCTGAAAATTAGACACCTCTATCATTTTTTTTTCTTCCCGGGAATATTGCCATGTCTAAATTCAGTTTGCAGTAAGTTCAGATTTTTCCTTTGTGGGCTGTCCAATTCTTTTTCTTCCTTTTCTCCCATTTTTCACTCCATACCAAGGTTTACATGCAAAGAAACTTGAAACCCCATGAAATTCCGGTATTTTAATCCAGGTTTGGCTATCAAAATGTTTGTATTTTATTGAAGTGTTGTGTAGGTTGTTGTTTTCAGAACCATTGAATCAGAATGCTCTGTGCTGGATAACCTTATGCTCATCCTCATGGCAAAGTTCAGATCAGACAAGAAGATGGCTGAGTAAAGGAAGAAGTGATAGGCCTAAATGAAAACAAAAAAAGCTAAATAATACATTTTTGCCTATTTCAATATTAAACCAGTTCTACAAACTTCACCTTGAAAACCAATGAATATCAGTGACTGATCAGATATCACGAATACTTGAGAAAATATAGAAGGGTTAAATTAATCTCATAATCATCCTTTCACAAAACCATCCCATTTGTCTTTTTTTATTCTAAAGTGGACTAATGTAATATTTAGACCAGAAACAACTCGGGGAAAAAAGCTTATGTAAACAATTTACCTTATTGTGATATACAGTCAAATTTCTCAAATTTACAAGTAACATTCACCAACAGTTATTAAATATTTTGAGGTTTCTGGTGATGTTTTCAAAATACTGTCTTGTTACAATGTTAATTACTGAGAATTTATTCACCGGTTGTGGTGATCTAGTTAGAACAGGAGTCAACAGTGACTGAATTGTACTTCAGCTAAGAAATGGGATGGTCTTTGACTTATAAACAGGAAAATTTTAAAAGCTGAACCACTTCATAATTATCATTCTGTTGTGTAACAACTCTATTATCAATGCCAGTTCATTGACACTGGAGTAGCTGTGAATGAATTGAGAGGCTTTGATTTCTAGCAAACATATGCTACTGAGCGACTACTGAGATTTCTTAACCAGATAACCTGTGCAACCTGTATCTTGTTTGCATGACAATAGTCCAGTTGGCCTCAATATATTTCTATGAAAGTCAATTAAACTGGCACTTTACAAATAATTAGACACTCTCAGGCATGGGTGGAGAAGAACGAAGGCACAACAATATTCAGTCTTCACAGAATATTTTCTCTGGCACTTCCATGATTTGTTTCCGATAGCCTTTCCTCCCAGGAAGGGTGACAAGCACATTTATTTGTGCTTTTGAAAATCAGTTCCCCTCTTAGTCCCTACTTTGTGCAGACTGTGTTATTAGCAGCTTCCATTTCTTCAGAACTGGGGAGTAAGGACGAGCTGTATTGAAAGACTGAAGGTATTGATGCTCTCTTCCCTGGCCTGAAGGAACCGAGCTGCTGCCAACAGTTGCAGGAAGTTGGCAGTTCCCTGGGATCATGATAAGCAGGAACCAGTACATACATTCTGGTCCATCTACCTGCCCTAAATACTAACTGGCCATTGACAATGACAAAAGCTTCCCAGCTGTCTCAACATTCTCTCTACCCGTGCATGCTCTCCAAGGAATGATCTTTATTTCCAAAGACTACATGCCAGATCAGGTCAAAATCCTAATCTAGGAACAGTGGCGAAAATGTTGCAATTCAAGTAACTCCTTACAAATAACTTCAAAATCTTTTAGTGAAAACATACAAAGAGTGCATGCATGGGTGCTGCAATCAACATGGAAAAGGCCATGGACACTAGAGCACATCTGCTGTTGCAGTTGATGAATTGCATCACTTCAAACTTGTCTTTCTACTTTACATACTATTTTATAATTTTCTTTTTTTGTGTGTGTGGAACAACATTGCTTTCTGATGAAGTTTCTGTCATCATGGTAACTGTTTTCAAGGATTACTTAAAAATCATATGGAATGTGATCCAATTCTGGTTGCTGTGCATATTTTGTTAATAGGAATAGAGTCCCGGTAGCGCATGTAAGTAACTTTGCATTATTCTTCATAGTGACATCATTAGCTTGTCTCATCCTGTCACCATCCTGTAATACAAAGTGGCGAATGTTAGAAATCAGAGTAGTTTCATTTGTAAAATATTGTATAGGATTCCAGTCAGCTATTAAGCTATGATATCTCACATAGGCCATTTTGAAGCAATGAGTCAAGCAGATAACTTATTTAACTATTATTTTCCCTTCCTTCTCTTAACACCCATGTGTATGCATCTTGTTTTTCTTCCCCCTTCCTTCCTCTCTCTGTCCTGTCCTAACCCTTCAGCATTTGTTTGATTTGAAAAATAATCCCTCAAGAATGTTGTCGCTTCCTCTGCAGCCTTTGTATTTCCTCCTTTCCTACTGCTTTTCCTTCTGGTCTGCCTCATTTTACAGCAGTGTCTCTTGCTCCACTGTCTGAAGCGTATTGCCCTCTAGCATTTGTACACAGCAGAAATTATTCAGAAAGTCATGGCTGGGTGTTGGCTGCATGAAGGCAAGTAAGACGACCAGAAAAGATCCCTTAACAGTGAGTTGCACATAGTTCTGGGATATTAGCATGAACAGAAGCTGGATTTTAAATACTGCTTTAGTTCTTGCACTTACTAGAAACACATGGGTATGAAAAACAAGTGAAACAGATTCAGTTATTTTGGGGCAGCCTGCGTAGCCTCGGTACAGCATACACCTAGGGAGTCAGGAGAGAAACCCTGACAGTTAATATATTCATTAGCTTCTGAAGGAGATAATTATGGCACTGAAGGCCATTCCTTTAATGCCTAAACCAAGCCAGTAACGGAAACAGTTTTGAATCCTGACCACCAGCTGTAAAGTTGATCCAGCCAATATGTACTGCAGCCTGGAACAACTGGTTTCCACAGGCACTTTGTGAGCTGCTGTGTCTCCTCTCACTGATGTATCAAAGTCACTGGAAATTCTTGGTGAATTTTGTATAATGGAAATAAACAGTGACATAAATACAAAAAGGCAGTCTGTCATATGAACAGGTGTTGCAGCCACGCTTGCCACTTCAGGCTTGACAAAGAATTAAGTTCCTTCTCCCTCTTCCCTTTCATACTTGCAGAAGCTTTGCAGTAGTCACCTCGTCTTCCAAATCTGCTTCTGTGGTCTCTCTGTGCAAAAGCCAGTACATCTAACAGCCTCTCCTCTTCTGTCTTGGCCAGAAAAGCTCAGGAGTCTTCAGGAATGACTGCTCCTTATCCTAAACCATTGCAGTTCATGCTTCTCTGAAGCTCTGTTGCTGCAAGTGCTCAGAACTGAGCAGGACAGTGCATGAATAAGTATGCACGAGAAGGCAGGCTTCAGCAACTGCTGCTATGAAGGATGCCAAGGAATGTATTGTAGCACAGACCAATATAAGGAAGAGCTCACTTCTATGTATCCCTTGGATTTATCCACTTCGTCTATTTGCATTTGGCTACCAACAGCATCAGCATGGATCCAGGCCAGCAGCAGTTATTGAGGAACACACATACCCACGACTTAGCCTTTGGCAGCAGAGGTAGCTGCATAATCCAGGGGGATCCCAGAACAAGCACCAGTGTGAGCAGGCTCTTAAAGGGACCTGCTAGAAAGGTAGGAAATTGCTTGCTTGGAAAAACTCATAGTTTACCCAGGTTCCACTGCCCTCAGACAGACCAAACTAGTTTGGTAGTTCACAACATGTTCCTGATTGTCTTTTTTTCCCTATACCTAGGTTAGTGGTATGGCCTTCTGCCATGTTTCCAAGGCTGTGTGACAGAAACAGGGCAGAAGGCTGCAAGCCTTTACGCCCTGAGGGTCCACATGCCTCTGTGTTTACTGTATGTTTTAGAGGGCCTGTAGAACTACAGATACGTTGGAGCTCCAAACCAAGACCTCTCATTCTTGAGTACTTCTCTCAAACCAGCTTGAGAAGTCTCGTTTTGCAAAAGTACATTATTCCCAGATTTGTTGGCTTCAAAAGGGAACTAGGAGGAATATGGAATAAAAAAGCCCATCTACTGTCCCACCCGCTCCCTGCCCATGTTATTGTGTCATTTGACTCCCTGACAGCCAAACACGAGATTGCATCATGCCTCAGACTGAAAAAACATTTCTCCTTCATCCCATCCTTGCTCATTCAATAAATACAGCTGATATAGTATCATAAATGAAAACCTGATTTTATTTTTCTATAGGCAAATTCTTTTATTCCTCTAACTGAATTTTGGGTAAATTTGGTGGCAACAGCTTGAAGCAGTTATCGTTCTGCCTAGGTTTCCTGTAAAACATGCATATATCTGTGACAACTTTTTCTTGGTGTTTGGCACGGACCTTACATGAGAGAGGATGAGGTTAAGAGCATTTGCTTTCATAATGGTAGGTTGTATTTTCAAATTGCATAATATTACTATTTTTAGATAGAAATCAAAATTGTTTCCACAATCCCTGAGGCCTTAGGGTTTGTATGTCTCATACAAATCCTCCTTTTCTTGCAGAAAAGTGTACTGAGAACTGAGGTACTAGGCAGAAAATAAATGCTTACAAAAATACAATAATAAAAATCTATCCCAGAGAAGATTATTAAAAAAAAAATCCACAAGTAGCAACAGGGAATTTCAGCAATACTGTACTACACTGGGAGTTAGATAATTTACATAAATTTTAATACAGGAATATTAGCATTCATTTAAAAAATATCCAATTTGAGGCTAAATGATTGCAATTCATACTGCAGTAGCTTAGAAAAGGATTTTATTAATATTTCCATTACTATATCTAGTGTCTTACTAGCAGCTTTCAGAGATGGGCTTTTCTTCATCTCCAAACCTCTCTACATATATAAACAAAAAGCTTTTCTGTGCTCTAACCAAAGTGACACGTACTTGTCCTTTCAATCGGTTTCCTCCTGCAAGTGTTGTCATTGAGCAGCTGGAGTACTTACATGAAAAGGATTTCATGCCATGTTCTACCTCCTAGAATTGAATTCTGCACTTCAGATGACCGGGACCATATACGAGGGAACAGGACCATAGAGCAAATAGATATTCAGCTGCAGAGTGAGTGAAATTGGATTAATTCACCCCAGATTACTTCCCTTTTGCTATACTTGGATGTCACTTCCCCTTTCATTGCTATACGTAATAAAACCATTCAATCCCCTGAGAACCCAGAGAACATTTTAAAGCAAAAAAAATTTTAAAAATCTATGTATTTCCAAACCAAATGAGAAACTTAAAACATTCTGTAGAGGCTGGTGGTGTAGTACTGGCATCTTTACTGTTCCCTTGCAAAGATAACATAATGTACCAAATGCATCCGTTTTATTTTATTCTACATAATCATTTCAGTACTCATTATCAAAGAATACATTAGGGGCTGGTAAAACATGTCATATCTGGTCAAATATGCTTTTTATTTTTATATATTGAAGCTATACCCCACTGTCATTAAATAGCCTAAGCATATGTAACAATGAACTGCTTGTTACACACTTCTGCTAACTGAATTGGAGCCCTGTGTGAAATGTCATCTACAGCAACAGCTCCGATGTTGCTCAGACACGCGCTATGGACAAATCTAAGCGTTTTTTAACACTTGGCTGCATGAAAATAGAGTCAATTTATTGGCTGGTTTTGAGGATTGGACCTTGCAACTCAACAACTGTTTCCTGACGTCTTTATTTTACAAGAAACTTCACTTGTCAATGTGCAATCAAGCCAAGTGGGTTTCTCGCATGCAAAAAGCAATGTCTAGGAATGCCCATGGGATCAGAGCTGCTGAGCGCTAGCCAAGTGCTGCCAACATCAAGCTACAAGGGACTGACTCTTCCCGTGTTTATTCACACCACAGTGTAGGGGAGTAGAAGAATAACCCACCTTGCTATATGTTCCTTTACTCAAAAACTGAACAGGGTATTAATTTTCTAAAGATTTTTCCCCCTTGCTCTCTTGCCTTGCCTGAAATATTATTGACCAATTTTTTTGACTGGAATAAAACACAAGCAGTTTATTAGTAGAGACCTTGACTGATTCAAACTACTGTTGGTTAGGGAACAATATGCTCTTGTAGGACAAAGCTTCTGACTTGTTGTTTACTGATAAAATACAGTTACGTTACAGAAGGTGAAAACAAAAAATATATACCTCACAGTGAGACCCAGGATGAAGCCTTAGAAGTGGCTGGCATGCTGACCACTCAGAGTTGCTGCCACAGATACATCTGACTTCATTCAACTTAAAACTATACTGAAATTCCACTGAAGTAGCCACTTGATCCCCACTAAATAGTGTTACTATTACTTCTGATATACCAGTAAACTATCCTAGATCACTCCACTCCTCCCACGATCACAACTCCCATTAACTCTGAATCAGTTTTGGGGAAAAAATTCCCTTTATAAATTCCAATTAACCAACTGTTATTAATAAAACCTGCTATGCATTTGGTAACCCGATTTTGTGGTGGTACGTGCATTGTTCGATGCTTCTTCCAGCCAGAGGGTTTCTGCTGCACCTTGGAACACAGCAGATCAGTCCCAACCTAAGCAAGATTATTAGAAATGCTGCTTGTCCACCTAGAATGCTACAGACTTGTATCTGACTTAAAACAACTCTGTTCCAGCTGCGTGATGCTTTTGCATGATTTTGACTAATTCTCTTTTGTTAGACTCAACAGAAATTTGCCTGCAAACAGCTTTTGCATGACACTTAAAATTCACATAAAATATGAGATGTACCCATATTTTTATATGTATACACCTCAGGTTAGGCATCACAGGACCTTTTTGCCACACTAAAACATTAAACTTCCTAAATAAGCAGTGGAAACATATTAAGCAAATACACATGCAGGCCATATGCCTCATTGCAAATAAATTTACTGGAAGAAAACTTACCAGTGCTTGTAGAGAAGCAGCAAGAAAAACAAACAGCATGGAAGCATGGGACACAGCAGTAGGGGTAAAAGTGAGACTTTGGTTTATGGCTAAACATACATTTGGCTCTTTTTGTTTGGCTAAACGTTCGTTGCTTGAATGTCAAGCAATGCCTTAAAAAACTAAGAGTGGTACTGAACCCAAAACTGCTCTGTGGTCTTACTTATTTCTCCTGAAAAAAAAAAGAGAATTTTATGCAAGTTCCTTGTAAATAAACAAGGTAACTGATCTCTAAAAGCCAAATTCTTTTCATAACTGAAAAAAGATTGTAAGATTAATTTATAAAATCTTAAGTGAGTATAGTTATTCAGGTGATCCAACTTGTTTTAAGTGTACATAATAAAGCACAACTTGGGCACAGGTATTTTTGCTAAGTGGATAAATTATCTTGATAAATTAAGGTCACACAGATATCCCAATTTGAAGCAGACATTAAAAATTAATAATGATTCTCTTTATTGAATCTGTTTTTTCCTTCTGCATTTAGAACACACGGATATGTTGAAAATAGTACTTTTTCACATATGGCTACAAGACTTGACTGAGAATCATCAAATCACATTATTACAGTGTTTTTCAGGGACTCAGATTTGAACCACTACAACAAGATCCTCTAAGAAATCTTGGACTAAGCTCTTCTAAACTCCAATTTTTGGCTTTTAACAATTTTGCTTGGTGCTCTTGCAACTTGAGCATGCTTCTTGAAAGTTTTTGAGCAAAGTAAGATTTCATCATGGTATTATCAACATTGAAAATGTCAGTGAGAAAAAAAAAGGTTAGTGCTGTTCTGATACAGAAACAAAACAAGTAGCTACATAGACTTGTAGCAGCTAAATTTCTCAGCAATATTTTTGGCCGCTTTGAGAGCAAACATGACATGAGTTTTATTTCAAAGTATGAATTCTCGTAAGAATCTCTATGATTTTCCAAAAGTGGCCTTAGGAAGCAAAAATAAGGAACATACCCAGTAAGCTTTGAAAGGAAAAATAATGGAATAAAAAAAATTAAAGATAAGTAACTGCCAAATTTATGTAAAATCCCTTTCAACACAGCAAACAGCTGCAGATTTGACTGCAATGAAGAGGCGGAAGAAAGAACTTGTGGTTCTCTGGGGAAAGATGGAAGGCACCTCAACCACAGTTCACAAAATTCAGAATTTAGCACAGAACAGGTATTTTACACATATAAAGTCTATCATCTACCTGATCCTATTTATTTATCCATTGTGCTATACAGAACAAAGGACAACCAGCAGCGTTGAGTCATAGACCTCGGTGCATCCAGCCCAAAACTTTCTTATTTGTTTACTTGTGGCAGCACATCAATATTTTCTTTCTGTTACGGAAGTCCTTAGAGCTCCTCTGCATTGGGTGAAATGAATAAGACAAATCTTATGTGAAGAAAATTAGCTTTATTTATGTAAATTAGAAAAATGAATTGTTAGAACTTTGGTCAAATGGTTAATTCTGTATAATTTACAATTATATTTATATATAAAACTTACAATAAAATACAGTACATCACACTTTTCCTGAGTCACAGTGCGTTTCTCAGTTCTGTAAATCTTTTTTTTTTCCTCTTTCTTTTAAAGTAATTAGATTCCAGAAGGAAATGCTATCCTCAGTTTGATATTGTTTGGTTTAGATAATACTGGTATTAAGAAAGAAGTCAATATACTACATGTAGAAAATACTTTATAGCCATTGCCATTTTGATAGTTATTTTTCTATATTAAAAATATGTTCCTTGAGAAAAATGTTAATTAAATACTTCTTTTGATGAGTTTGTTGCACTTCATTTGACTTCAGATATGTTTATCTCTCATTGCAGAGATATGTAAATTCAGGTTATATATATACATGTATATATAACCGATCATTTAAAGATCAGGGAACATACATCCAGATAGAGCAGACGTCTGAATTGAGGCACAGTTTATTAAAATTGCTGTCCTATTCTGGACAAGACAGGAAAGCTTCAATTGCCTGGCTAGCATAATATAAAATGAACGTCCTGAAAAGTCAGACTATGTCAAACAAGCAGCAAGGCACCAAGCCTGCAAATACTTACGTTTGCATAATAGCCCACTGTGTAAAGCACTACGAAGTCCTCAGTGAAGAAGCCTTGCAGGGTTGTATTTAACAACACCGTTAAATGTTGGCCTGCTCAAGAAGTTATTAGCATTAAAGCTATCAATATTACATTAATCGAGTTGAATTTTTTTCAGATCAACAATAACCTACTGTAAGGCTTACAAGGATATTCAATCTGTTTACTTAATGATGCAGTCTGTTAAATTAGTAATTAGGATAGATTACAACCTGCAAGTAAATTTAGGTCCCAGTTAAATCCAAAAACCAATCAGGGTAACTTGGTTTTGACAAGTGTTGATTTAAGACAAAATTAATTTTACTTAACGGTTGAACGTGGGCAGCTACTAAATAGATCTATGGTAAAGTTCACTATAGTTTTTTAATATAGACATGTGCATTTCTGGTATTTTGGTCCAAAACAATCCAAAATACAGAGTAAATGAATGCTGTTAGATTTACCTACAGTTTTTAGAGATGTTCAAGAAGCCTTATGCGAACAGAAAGTCACCTAGAGATTTGCTTTCTCTTAAAAACTTTCTGTAATAATTCAGTGCAAACTGAAATATATAAGAAAACTCACAGCAAATTAGAAATTAAAAGCAATTTTTGCTGTTGATATCAAAGTGCCTAAAATGGTAATATGAGATTTTTTTAAAGAAAATTAGTCTTCAGCTGAATGCTTGAACTTTTCCCAGGATTCTTTGCATGTTTAGCTGTCTTCACTTTGATGCTTTCTTGATTGCCTTTTATGGCTGATTCAAGCCTGGCTTTCATCGTCGGAGAAGCAGCCATTAGTTTTTTAAAAACTGATGAGTACTGTGGACCAATCTGCATCAGATTTTGCAGAGCAAACTCATGTAGATTTTTCGCTGAGTTTGTAGCAGAAACCAGAGCATTTTCATCCAAAAGAAAGGAAATGAGGATGGGAAGAAGGCAGGCCACCAAGTGAGCACCTATAAACATTGAAATCACAACTTAAATACACACTTCTTCTACACAGCTTCAAATTCTAAGTAGAAGTATTTCTCAAAATTAACATTTAACACAAACCATAAAGCTGCAAATGTTATTTGAACTGCACAGTAAAAAGCACCAACATTCTTAGAAATTTTATTAGTAATTAGTGTTCTGACTAGATTCTTAGGGGTTGTTTTGTTTTAATTTGCTACCTATGGCAACTTTCAGCATGTCTAATGCTCTGGATACTAAGAGTGGAAGTAACTTACGGTGCTCTTCCTCAGCAGCGGCTGTAAGAGCTGTAACCACCTTTATTCCCTCCTGAATGACTTGAAGTTCAGCAGCATTTTCAGGTTTAGCTTTTTCTGTTTCCTGCAGTTTTCCCACAATGGATGGTGCTAAAGAATGAATATAAGGATATGACACAGTTTTGTTTGGATGCTGAAAGATGGAGTGCAGCAGCTGGTAGCACTTATACTGTACCTAAAGGGAAAATCAAATTTGTAATTACAAAGTGTTAGACTTAAAGCTACGTGTCAAAGTGTTTTAAAACTCATAGCTTGTCAGATAGAATTTTAGGGAGGGGGAAAAAGTGCCTCACAGCATGAAAATTCATCAGGTTGCAGACCTTTAATGCATAATAGTTTACAGAAGCATTGTAACTTGTAATCAAAATATTAAGAAACTGGATCATGCTTCCTGTTTCTTCCCACTGGGTCCCACATCTTCCTACATTTTTGTGTTAAGGAAAATATATGAGTTTTGTGTGAAGATTATGTCTTCGAACTGTTTTGAAAATACACTTTGTTGTTGTCGTTGTTGCAAAAAATACAAGTAACTCAAAACAGATGCTTAAAATGTAAGCATTACCTCTGTTCAACTGTAGGCACAATTTGAAAAAGCCCCAGCTGGTACAAGTAGCTTGCATGCCCTTAGAAGTCAATAGGATCAAAACTGTCAAGATCCCACATAATTTCTGAAAGGTTTGGATGCCTCAACACTTGGATACAATTTGTAAATGCATACTAGCACTTTCCTGCAGTCATATATGGCATCCTCAGTTTTCTATCAGTGGAAACCATTGCTTATAACACTAGAAATGTATTGAAATAAGTGAGAAACTACTTTCCTACAGGTATTTCTCAAGTTAAAGGTAACTGGTTTAATTTTTTGTTACAACAAGAATATGCAGACAAAATGCAAGAAAACCAGTTCACAGTGAATTCTCAGAAAAACATGAAATGCAATATATGTTTATTTTCGGTGCTGGACCTT
The DNA here is from genome assembly GCA_033558105.1 of Coccyzus lansbergi. Classification (NCBI taxonomy): domain Eukaryota; kingdom Metazoa; phylum Chordata; class Aves; order Cuculiformes; family Coccyzidae; genus Coccyzus; species Coccyzus lansbergi. The sequence goes on from JAUMJK010000245.1 coordinate 3,862,129, forward strand.
CAGAATGAAGAAGCCACTGTCCCAGCTCCTAGAAAAGCTATTTGTATCTGCAAGATACATTGTTTTTTCAGATGACGAGGAGTAACAGATAAACTGTGGTGCTACCGTCTAAGGCAACTAAATAAAAATACTGATACTACATTGAGCAAAGCGTTAATCCAGCTGCCTCCAGCAGTGGCCAGGAGCTGATGCCTATGGGACACCAGAAAGTAGCGATACTTCTTAAGCTCCCAAAAATGCAAAGCTAATGGACTTCCCTGATAAACTGCACTGCTGGAAGTATTCTTGCTAACTTCTTCAAACTGTATTTTAAAATACAACAGGTACAGTCAGAACAGAATTAACTGGAATCAACACACTGGACAAGTGAAACAACTGAACAGAAAATAAGCTAAAATCCATTCCATATGATACTGATATTCTTATAACTTCACCAGTACTTACAAGAGGATCTTTTGAGTCAAGTGTTATTTTAAACTTCTCAATACAGCGCTTTTGAAGGCACTCTATGGCAGTAACCTCTGGACTGGTAGACATAATAAATACAGTAATAGCAGTGAGCAGGCTAACTTCATTGAGTTCTTGCAGAAGCCCATCTGTTAGCAATAAAGTAAGCAGTGTGTTACATTGGCAGTAAAAAGTAATTCTATGAATTCAAATTATAAAGAGGTGGAATAGAAATATCAATGTCTATGTTTTTTTCAGAATCTTTTTTTTTTCAAAGAGCTGACACACTCTGATGCTGATAAGGCCTTCTATTACAATAAAAGCCAAGGGCAAAGCGTGAATTCAAGAGTGGTTATATGCATATTTAGAAATAACAGCATACTCCAGTTCCATTGTTCCTCTGTATAAAGTACAATAAATATCTCTGAAGAGTTGGTATAACATATTAGTGTAAAACCTATTTTGAGAATTACATACCATTTGCATTAAGAATGCATATTCTTTTGCTATAACTTAAAAACAAATGGCACTATAAACAAAAGTTCCATCAACAAATTACAAGTGAGAGATTAAACATAAGGAATTGCTAAAGCACTACAAACTTGAGAAACTGAAGCAGTAGCATGCAGAAAACTAACTTTAAGACAAACATATTTTTTCTTGAACTACCATTTTAATACCTTTTGCTTCAGTACAGACACTAAGTCTTTGTGGAGAATCTGCATGCAGTACAGTGGTCTTTTATGCTCATCTGTACACTGAAGCCATAAATCTTGTTTATTCCATTGTACTGTGTAATTACATTGTGGCATTACATAATACAAGGGTAAGCCTGCAATCCCACATTTATACCTTTACAGACAATGACTTCTTATATGAACTGTAAGGACGAGATTGCACTACAGTTTCAACAGTATTTGGTAACCAGCTAATTCTCCTGTGATTAAGATACTAGTCTCTTTTTAAGACGTGTGTGGATTTAATTTAAATAAAATTGAACAGATTTTCACCCAAACATTTTTGTTTTGTTTTTTAAAAACACAACCCCAAAATTTGTGCTTACCTTGATCCCAGCAGTCAAGCACTGTGATGAAAGCGCTACGTAAAAGATCAGTCCAAGCAGTCCGACTCTTCTCTGCTCGAGCCATCGGAGAAGACAAGAGTCCTTTAAGTGCTTGGAGAGATGCAGCAACCGTCAAAGGTAACTGTCCATCTTGCAATTTCACAGCAGTTTCTTTAAGTACGCCAATAATTAGATACAAGATAGTAGGAAGAACTGAAACACTTCCTGTAAAACACAGTAAATTAATTTCACAGAAATTAAAAAAAAACTCAGGTACCTTTTACGTTTTAAAAAAATGAAGCCATTTTCTTGGATTACCTTTTTTATTTATAACTTATAATTTTAAATCATCTACGTGAATGCAGAGGCACTGCTAATCTGAAGAAAGATTCAAAATATCACGTGACTTGCTATAGCAAGCATGGAGCCAGACTGCTTAAGTGAAGCTAAATCTTTTCCTCATTTAAATTAACACTGTATACCTTTCCTTGGTAATTTTATTACAAAAAGTGTGGAATATTGTCATATTCAGAGAAAAGCAAGAAGAGAAAGATATAGAACCACTGAGGAGAAGAAGAGAAGCTATGTAAGAATACAAAATACTGAATAGTAGGAAACGAATTATAAGCATTTAAGCATATTTTGCAATGAAGACAATAGAATAAAGGAAATTAACTGGCTCATCACAAAACTGGTAAGAGGAAACACTTCACTCACATGACGTGTCTTTAGCCAAGGATCACGTTGCTCCAGGAAATCAGTAAACTCCAGAATTTAGTAATATTAATAACAAGAGGAAATCAGACAAAAAAAATGTGTAAACCCCCTCCCCCCAAATCATAACAGAAAACTCTAACATATTTTGGAAAAGAAGAGCTCCAAGGAGCGAAGTAGGTTGTCCCACAGTCTACTGAACAGAATCTGATAGTTGACCCTCAAAACAAGAAACTTTAAAACAAAAATAACATTAAAAACATTAGAAACATAAAAACATTAAAAAAAACCCACAGGAATAACTTGACATAGCAGTTATTGTGTATTCTTGTCTTTGACTCCTGTAGGAATACAGGAATTCTGCACATATTCAAGATAATCTAGAAACCTGCATAAGTGTTGCTCCTATCTTAAGTTCTGATTCAGCAAAGCACAGAGTTAAGGATACGGCTTGATACGCTTATATCCTTCCCTACTCAGCAAAATTCTTATGTTTATAAGATTTTAATATACTGATATTTGTGTGAAACCTGTTGAATAATGAGGGTCTCTGCCGCATGCATGAGTTTTTTTCTGAACCTGAGGACATCTGCCTTTTATTTTCAAATAGCCAAGTTTCTGAAAATTGGCTGTTGAAATTTAGTAGAAAAAGAAGTTCATGAGCATCATATGTGAGAGATGCTTGAAGTAAGATACATGGTAGTCATGGGACTGTAACTTCAATTACCTATTAAAGAGGGGAAAAGTGATGCAATTCCACATAGGAATTCCTTTCTCTTTGATACTGTGAGTTGACTTCAGGAGATGCTTATTTATTCATCTCATTGTATAAGCAAGCTTCAGCTCCTCATTTTAGTCAACTGACTTAAATGCTTAAGTTCTCTAGTGTAAAGATTCCATCTGGTCTGATCCTGCAAGCTGTTAGCTTGTGAAATAACTTGAACAGCTAAAGATCTACAGAGAGAAAAGAAAAATCACAGATTATTTTTCACACAAGATAGTTGCCCTCAGATCTAAATGATGCTACGTTTGTTTCCTTTTGCTTTGAACTGATACACAATGAGCTGCAGATGGAAAAGAAAATTAATACCATCACCCTAATAACGATAGCAAGAACTGCATACTATTACATCTGGAGTATCCTATTCCCTGAGGAAGGATCTTGTAGCAAAGAACAAATTAAGAAAAAAAGAAGAAATTTCCAGGGCTGATAAATGCAAAAATTTGCATGAACTGTAACATAGATACCTAAGGTGGGAGCAGAGAAGTAGGGCAGAAGTGGTTTGTAGATGTGGCTGTAGTAGTACTGAAAGATCATATGTATGAATATGATATTAGTGGATAGTGGGGGGATCAGAAACATCCTAGCATTTGGAGTGAATCCAAGAGAAGTAATGGATTAAAAGTCAACTAATCTGAGAAATCAACCATCGCTCCTTACAGTGGTTTCCTAATGTTCAAACAATGGATTTTAGTGGATTCCCTTTTAAATTTAATTTCTGTCTGTATTATAAATTCCAGAACAGAGAACTGAAGTAAGACTACAATAATGTAACTATTGTATACTTTCCTGTACAAAATGAATCTATTAATTGCACTGCTATATGCAGGAGGAAAAGAAAAACTACTCCTTTAATTGCTTCAGGTTTGTAACTTGTTTTGTAACCTGACGAGTCAAAAAGTAATTAGAACAGGAAACTGTCACAAGCAAATCAACAAAACTTGCTGCCAGATTTATCCAGCTGAGAAAATCAGCTAATAACAAGCGGGCTCAGAGAAGCCCAATATTCTTTCATTAATCTTTCCTTGTGATGAAACATCATACCTTCAGGAGAGCAGATTGCAGGAACATCAGAGAGAATAACTAATGCTGCTGCTACCAGTCTACTTCCATCTTCTGACAATAACAGATGTTTTCCAGATTGAACTGCAGGGCTACAAGTTAATTTAGGGTTGAGCTGGGGAAGCTGTCTGACAAGAATGCAAACACACAACTCCAGGGTTGCAAAGACTAATGATTTCCCAGGCACCAGTCCTCCTGTATCTTTGCCTTCTCCAAATTCTGGTAACGTTTCCTTTTCTGCAGCACCATCATCAACTAAAACAAAAAGGAAAAATATGGCAGAAATCTGCAGGCTGTACCTTCTTTTCAAAAAGTTAACTTCTTCCGACTGTGTCATCACCAAGTGATGTTGACACACATGTATATGTGTGTACGTGTATTCTACTGGCAAACATCCATCCTTCTGAATAAGCAAACTATGCATCGATTGTCAAAAGGCAAAAATGTGTGCAATAGATTTAGACACACAATGTGCTGAGGCAACATGCCAGGATGATGTCACCTCATATAAATGCTTTGTTTCTTCTCCCAGGTTTTTGTTTTTAGGAAAAGAACTTTAGGAAATTACAGTGGAGTCTGTCTTTTAAAAGCTGTGTGCGCCGAGTACCTCTGTTGCTCTATTGCAGCTGATCCCAGCTTTTCACTAAGACTCCTCCCTCCCTTACACTACACATGACTATCCCAGCTGCCATTTCTCCAGTTTTCCTCCTCATTCCATGTCCTCTAGTCACGACCAAAACCAGTTGCTATGTAATGGGAATCACCCCTATTTCTTATGTCAGGCACCTGGACTGACTTAAGTAAACCAGGATTAGTCACCAAGCATGGCATGCTCCAAGGAAAATGCATCTTGGAATATCATCTTCAAGAATCCATTTTTGCAAAAAAGAATTTCTTTAACCTTGATAATATGTATTCAATGTCTCATACGTTACTGTACCTTCTGCACTTCTCCGTTTTTCCTTCACATGCTCCTGAGCTGCATAAAGAATCAGCCGAACCACTTCAAGGGCAGCAAGCTGAATATCAGGTGATTCTCTGGTCAGTATCAGTCGATGCAAAACATTCAGCAGCTCTACACCCAACTCCTATAGTTAAAAAAAAAAAAAAAAAAAAAAAAAAAAAAAGCGCTTAATACATCTCCATTTTAATGTAGTAATTTTAGAAACTTGTTAATACTTGCTAAAGCAGACAGTACTACTCTTTTCAATCTCACTAAAGAACATAGTGTAATTGATACAATCACAGGAACTGGCATTCTCTTCAGCATCTGCTCCCAGTAGCAGCAGTCCTGCTCAATTCTCACAGCAATATAGTAATCACAGTAATTCAGAGATAAGGCACTTAAACCTACTGAAAAAAACACACCAGTAATCTTTATCTTACAGGGTTTTAACTATAAAGGAGAGGATACTACATTGTATCCTTCCTACAGTACATACATTTCCTTGGTGAGAGCACCAATAGTCAGCAGAACTTATGCACATCCATAGGATTTATCACTTTTGCCCAGTTAGACAGTTATGCGGCACATAGGATGACATAGTTTCAAGAAAAACAAAAAAAAAGGAATTTTGAAGTTACAACTTCTTCTTAGGATCACTGGAGTGTTGTGGGGGTTTTAGTTTTGACTTGTTTTGGTAACTACTACTGCAAGTTTTGGGGTTTTTTTTTCCTGGATTTCTATCTTTACCTGGCTCTCATACTACTCATCTAATTAGTCCTTCCTGATGAAATATCCTCAAGTTCTCTGCCTCTCACTGGTTTCTTACAGGTTCTATGTTGTGCTCTTTTTCTCTCCTAACTCTGCAGCTTTGGATTCTGGTAAAGCCTATAATTCAACTACTACCTAAGTCAGAATATTTTGCGGATGTTCCCCAGGTGTTCCCCAGAGCTACCAGTGGTGTTCCCCAGGGCTCAGTGCTGGGTACAGCCCTGTTCAGTATCTTTATCAATGACCTGGATGAAGGCATCGAGTGCACCCTTAGCACGTTTGCGGATGGCACTAAGCTGGGTGGAAGTGTTGATCTGCTGCAGGGTAGGGAGGCTCTGCAAAGGGATCTGAACAGGTTTGACCACTCGACAGAGTACAATGGCATGAGGTTTAACATGGACAAATGCCGGGTCCTGCACTTGGGGCACAACAACCCCATGCAGAGCTACAGATTAGGAGAAGTCTGTCTAGAAAGCTGCCTGGAGGAGAAGGATGTCCTGGTCCATCTGGGGGTGTTGGTTGACAGCCGACTGAACATGAGCCAGCAGTGTGCCCAGGTGGCCAAGAAGGCCAATGACATCTTGGCTTGTATCAGAAACGGTGTGACCAGCAGGCCCAGGGAGGTTACTCTCCCTCTGTACTCAGCACTGGTGAGGCCGCTCCTTGAATCCTGTGTTCAGTTCTGGGCCCCTCACCACAAGAAGGATGTTGAGGCTCTGGAGCAAGTCCAGAGAAGAGCAACGAAGCTGGTGAAGGGGCTGGAGAACAGGCCTTATGAGGAATGTCAGAGAGCTGGGGTTGTTTATCCTGGAGAAGAGGAGGCTGAGAGGAGACCTCATTGCTCTCTACAACTACTTAAAAGGAGGCTGTAGAGAGGAGGGAGCTGGCCTCTTCTCCCAAGTGACAGGGGACAGGACAAGAGGGAATGGCCTCAAGCTCTGCCAGGGGAGATTTAGGCTAGACATTAGGAAAAAATTTTTCACAGAAAGGGTCACTGGGCACTGGAACAGGCTGCCCCGGAAGGTGGTTGATTCACCTTTCCTGGAGGTGTTTAAGGCACGGGTAGACGAAGTCCTGAGGGACATGGTTTAGTGTTTGATAGGAATGGTTTGACTCGATGATCCAGTGGGTCTCTTCCAACTTGGTGATTCTATGATTCTATGATTCTATACAACAGAGTAGAGACACTGTTTAAACTAAAATGACGCCTTAATCCTAGAGGGCTTTTGGTCGTTAAGATATTACCTGATCACCACCTATTTTAGACCTCGGCCATGGAACACTGAAGAGTGCCTGTAGGGCACGTAAGCAGGCAATAATGTTCTCCATTGCTGCATCTGATCGAGGTGAGCAGAGAAATTCCACACTAATTCCTGCAAGCATCAGAAGAAAAAAACCCTACATTTACTTGAAGTTTTGAACGTTTTGGGTTACAGCATCTACACAGATTGTACACACACTAACCCAAAATAAGATGAAATCTGTCAGTATTCACATCCTCGGGAGATTTCACCATGGGCCTTGTAGAAGAATCCTGACACATTGTAGTTGGAGTGACAGGTCTAGAGAGATTAGTAACTCCTTCATCAGGATCAGCAACAATGAAACCTGTGCTAGTAAGCCATAATGCTGTAGCATAAAGTATCAGTGCCCACGAGTTGTAGTAATGAGGTCTGGCATTTTCAATAGTCTCTGCTGTATAAAATGCACCACCTACAAGAAGAGAAGTTACAGTTTAATGGCCGCAATTTATTTCCAAGTACTGTATTTCTCATTCTTATAAAAGGGGATTCTTCTCCTTATTGAAATTATCTTTACAGTATTTTATGGATTACTTATTTAAAAAATTTAAAAAAATGTGCAATATTAAAATGGAAGTTAATGAGGACGCTTCATTTAGGTTTATTTGAAGCCAACACATTTTCATAGAATCCAATATATTTACCTTTTTCTTCTTGCAACTATGAAATTACCCCAATATCAAGCATACCAAACAAATTACTTTTTATATCACTGAAATTTCTGTTCTCAAAAGAAGCCTTAATCTTTAGATAGGTACATGAGTATGTATGTTTTCCGTGCTATTTGATCTTACTGTGATCTTAAGACAAGTCAGCTAAGACATTAACAATGTGTACTTACAAGTGACCTATGAGAATACAATTGATTTGCCTAATACAATTTGATTTACCTTCAACAGGTAGTTGTGATGAATATTCTGAAGGCAAAGTTAAGAGAGCAAAATCCTGAAGAGCAGCAAGCCAGAGCTTGCTTAGTGTTCCAAGATCTGCTTGTACTAAGTCCAGAAGTCCACTGGCTAAAGATGTAACATCTCTGTAGCTTTCTTCTGCAGAGTTCACAATTTTTGAACAGTGATTGTGTGGATCACTTTGACTTTTCTGCTTCTCAACTGTAACTATGTAAACCTGTTCATATATTTGGAGAGAGATTTACAAATATTAATACTCAGAAAACTACAGTTATCATCGGCATGACTGCCTGTTAAACAGGCATGAAGTTGCCCAGAACCTACTCCTGTGTCAAGTCCACTAGGCAAGGGTGAACAGCAACTTATTTTCTAAGCCTTCTGAATCCACTCTCTCAGATGATCTCGATGCAGGTGTCCCACCCAGTAAAGGGAAACCTACTAAAATTCTTAACCATATCTGCAGTCAACTTCCCTGCTCTTAAACATGAATATATTACTTGTCCAGCTTCAGCTTCCCACCATTAAACCATGTTATAGGTACAAGGATGAAGAACTTATTATCAATAAAAATGATGCTAAAACCACAGTCAAATTATCCTTAAATCTTGTTTTAATTGAAGTAACACACTGCACTTGCCACCAGCTTCTCAAAATTATGTAGCAGTAAAGAATGAAGACTGGAATGCACGACTTTGGGTGTTACTATCAATAGCTTAACCTTAGTGTGAGATGGTTAATTTCCCTAGATGCCTCTGTAGTTAATCAAAAAAGACAGGCTTGAGAATGTGTCAGAGGAGCAGCCCTCTTCAGTCTCTCCAAAATGCCCAAAATATAGGAGACCAGTTCAACTAAAATAAAGTTAGGTTTTTTAACATTTTTCCAATGGCTTTCCTATTTTGCTAATACCCTTTCTCAAGTATGGACACCAGAGGTTGGTATGTTTTTCTACAAATGTTCACATAAAGACTACCTGCTGCCCACTTTCTCCTTCAAAATAATTCCCTGGTTATACAAAGAAATATCATATTAAGTACATAACTTGCTCTTACTTAAATGCTTATCAGTAGTCAACATCCATGGTCATTATCAGGGCTTTCTAAGACACATCTAGAGAACATGTATATTGTGCACAGTTTTTATTTTTAATACAAGTAAATGCAAAGTTAGATATTTAAAACAGACATTCACGTGACCTAACTTTAAGGACAATGTGGTACTGAACAGACATTGTTAACTTATGAGAACTGACTGTAAGAAATTAAATGCCAGTAGACAATGAGAAAAATTACATCTGTTTAAAAGGGGATGTTCAGTGGACCATCATCATAGCCATCTATACTGTGTCAATTTAGAAGGAATATTGAAATACTACAACATGTGAAGAAATTAGTATTTCTTAAGCATTATAAATATTTCATAAGGTATAGCATAACACAAACAGTTTAACTAGCAGGCTTCTGTCAAGTTTGCAAAGTTCATATACTCTTTACAGGTACCAAAGCAAACCATAGGACCAGGAACTTCTATTTAACAGAGTTCTAAGAAATTCCTGAAACCGTTCTGTTTGAAATGGTTAAACTAACCTCTGCCCAAGCTTTAAGCACAGCCAGTATTTCCATAGTTGAAGTACTTTCATTGTATTGTTGACTTTGTGCTTCTTTTCCAGCCTGTACTTTGATCAAAGAAGATACAAGCAACTGGTGAACTCTTCGGAGGTCATTAAGATCACTTACTACACCACTTGCTATCCAGGCACTACAGACCTAGCGTTATAAAAGAGAAACAGTGAGAAACAAGAGACAAACACCACTGCATACTGTTTTTTCCATCTGTAAAATGCTGTAAAGCAGGTTAAATTTCCATTAAGATAACTTACTCTCAGATTATAATAAACATTAAATGACATTATAGTTCAGTGTACAATAGAAACAAAAGCCAAAAACATTACAGGGATCTCATAAATAAGTATCATCTGCTACAGAGTTTCTTTGAAGTGCATAAAATCTTTGGGTTGTTACAATACAGAGTAATGTTGATGATAGTATTTTGTGTGCGCTGAGGAATTGTGACTAGGCATTTCCTTTTTCTTGCGTGGTGTATCAAACAAAAAAAATTCAGAGGGTCTATTACCTAAGACTTCTGACTTTGAACACTTGCCTGACATGCTTTTGCTGTGACATCAGGTGGAGTTTCTGGAGCAAAGGCAGGCCTAAGTGCTGCTCCAACCTAAAGAGAAGTTATACAATGTTTAATACATAGGGAGCAATGAACTAAGTAATTACTTTTCATAAGCAGGCTTTGCTTTAGTTTTCCTTTATAAGGCAGAGTTTCCTCTTCGTTTTCCACTGTTTCAGTGAGGTTAAAGAGCAAGGAGACAATAGCAATCTTAGTTGCATTGTTCTGTTTTGTTCACAATGAAGACATAGTTCTCTTTGAAAGTAGTCTTCAAAGTTGATTCTATTTTTTGCACAGTCTAAAACTGAAACAGAAACAGAAACCTCTTTCTTTCTGACGTGATAAGTAGCCCTCAGAAGCAAAAACAATGTTCCAGGACATGAGAGATTTGCAAGACATCTAACGAGTGACATTTCCTGACTCAGAAAAAATACAAATTTAAGGAAGAAAATGGCTAAAGTTGGTATACTTTGCAAAATGAAAGAAAGGGAGAGCACAAATCCCATTCACCTAATGAACAAGACACAAACATACTTACTAGGTTGCAGAGACTTTACCTAGTTTCATTGCTGAAAGCTGTTTCACTAAATGCTAATGAAAATTTCCCTCAATGCTTTAGCTGATATCTGAAAACTTAAGTCTGATACATCTTGGGACAAAAAGTACAAAGTGTAGTACAAATACTGAAAACACAAGTTTGTAAAAATAAGTGAAAAGCAGTTGCTTTTAACGACAATTAAAGCCAGTTTCTTAAGACCCCCTAAAGCTCAAGACTGCATTGAAGGAACATTTGAACAAAATTTCAGGAAACCATTACTTATTTCAGGAAACCTTTACTTGAGTCAGGAAACCCTCTATCCATCTATTTCTGCTCACTGTTATAGAACAAAAAAATTGAGAGGAAAAAGACTAGATATTTAATGGCTTCCCGTCTCTTCAAGTTCTACAAAACAGCTGATAAGAAGATCTATGCACAGTATTAGCAGAAACACTTTACAGGTAGTGAAGCTTAAAAGGAGAATTACTAGCTCTAGTTGTGACCTGCTGATGGTTTTGGACAGCAAGGACAGATAACATGTTTTTTTTTAACCTTGGTAGTTCTGGGCTAGATCAAGGCATTTTTTTCCACAAAGGAGTGGCAGTAGAATATAAATCTAATGGTAAAAGCAAGATCAAGTGGGATAGGATGTCTTCAGTATCAGGATCTCTCCATTCCTATGAGAGAAATTGACCCAACTGATTGAATGTCTGATAGAAACTGAAAAATGGGAGTCAGATGAGGCCTAACACAGTTGCCTGTAATATTTAACATAAGTACGGTCTGGAATGCAAAATGATAACAACAACTTTTCCATCAGTCTCAACCAAGAATTATCTTGACTAGACATTCTGAGTACAGTCCACATTCTTACCTCCCCTAGCTTATTTATTGGCCAAGATCTTTGGTGTATAAAAGCTACTTATTTCTAACTGAAACATGAACCTAGCACTACACACTGCAAAAAGCAGAATTATTTTAGTGTTTAACTCTAAACTTTTTAAAATTATTAGCAATGATGCTTACATTGGCTTGATATTGCTCCAGAATTACATGACCTGGAAATTCTGGCTCTGGAATATCTGCAAACTTCCGAACAACAATTAGCAACATTTGAAGCCCAGAAAGACGAAGTTGATCACTGTGATCTGTGGCAGCCATAAAAGCCATGCGGATCAAGTCAGCTAAATGCAGTACCAAAAAGTCATCTGAAGAGAAAACAGATATTTAAAAGAGAATAGTTTTATTTAATTCAGATTTAGATGTACTATGTTTTATAAGACCGCTCCAAACATTTTCAAAATGTGTATTTCACATTTTACCTTACCAGGAATCAAGGGTTTACTTCAAGCAGCTTACACAAAACAATAATCTTACTTGGACATCTTACATGAGCTGATCTAGGCTGCTTTCAATTTAAATGTAAAAAGAAAAAAAGTACTTAGACGAAAGCATAAATGTCTTTATGTATGAGGCCTGTTTTCCAAAGTAAGAGTTGTGAGGAAAAGACCTCCAGATAAACACAGAAAGGTACAAACATTGGCATTGTGTTTAGGGTGATTATGCAAATTATGGAGGGTGGGGAAAAGTGGAGTTTCGTAATCATAGTCTCAGCTACCAATCTGTAGGCTAGAGTCAGCTACCACTTCCGATTGCCAATGCTTTTGCAAAAACAATGGCTTCCTACACATATGCCACGGTCCTATAACCAGGAAAGGGAGTGTAAATGCTGCAGTGATACACCAGTATTTTGGCAAACAAAAATTGCTGTAACACATTAATAAATATAGGTTTCTAATCAGAGTAATTAAAGGCTTAAACAATTACAAGAAACAAATTTATGATGAATTTCATTAAGATTCAAACAGTCAACTTCTATTTTAAGCATACTTTCCATTCTATGAAATGCCTCCAGTGCTTAACACATACCTCTTGAATCACGCTGTTTTCTTTCCTGAGCCAAAGTTATGTCAAAATGTGCACTGCCTGCATTTTCACACTGGCTTATAATTTTACAAACACACTCTGCAGCAAAAACTCTAGTAGACCATCGTGGATTACTGAAAGGATGGAACTTCTCATCGCTGTCAGACGTTAACACTGATGCATCATCCACTTTTGTCGTTTCCTCTTCTTGAGTGGTATCTACTGAAGCTACTGTATTGAAATCTGTATTTAAGACACACGGGAAAAAGAAGAAATGCAATATTCTTTCTTCCTGTAACTGAAAACTACACAAAGTCTCATAAGAAAATCTCTTTGAACTCCATCTCTTGCCTCCAACTATGATTCCTTTCAATTCTGGTATCCTAGAGTAAATACTAGAATTAAAAATGAAATGTAACAGAACTGCCTGTGTTTAATTGATATTACTTGCTGGAAGACAAGAACAATACCATGAAAGTAAATTAAGAACTGCAGTGGAAGATGCATAGAAAAAACTCTTCTAACATAGTGTGCCACATGAGAAGCTAATATTTTTCGAAATCAAAAAATCTAAATCCAACTTATCCTCATGTACTGCACATAAAACCAGAATTTGCCTCCCCCTAATCCTCCAATATTTAGATATTCAGCATAGTAATTAATTCTATCTGCTCAGGAGTTTCATTACAGTACAGTAATCATTCCTATTATTAAGAGAATAGAGGGTCTGAATATTTTCCTTGCAGGCACTCATGCAGGACCCACAAGCTCAAGTGAGTTTTGTATTTCCCTTTCTGATATGGAAATGTTAAAAACACAACTATAAATCAACAAGACTATGAACAGGCAAGAAATACTAAAACGTTTACAAAAAATTGTTCAATAGGGAAAAGGCAATCTAAAGGCAAGAAGTTATATTCCTTCTGAAAGAACTAAGTTAACTAAGTGTTTCAATATGAAGGACGATGACACACTACATAAATGTCAAACATTCAACAAACAAGAACGCTTTCCCTTACTTTCACTGTGTTCTGAAATACTGCGTATTAGGACTTACCAGCTGAGGCAGCAAGAACATCTTTACAAAGTTTCAGCCAAAAAGAAAGCTTTCCAACTGCCATTGAAGTAAGCATATGAGTCAGAGTCTCTTTGATATCTTGGCACAATCTTTGATCCAATTCTTTGTCCAGCAACCCCAGCAATGCCCCCTCCAGGCCTATTTCTCTGATGGTAACATCTGCCAAGAACAAAGATCTGTGAGTTGAAAGCTGTACATCATGCAGTTGCAGTAATGACCACAGAAACCCTACCAAAGATTGCATATAGAGTATCTTGTGAACAAGTTCTAGCCCTGAAATACTTTCGAAATAATAGTATTATTATTTTAATACTATGTCTAAATCATCTGAGTATAAAACAAACTTTGAACTTTTATATAAATATACTTACAACAGGAAGAAAGTTGCGTGACGCTGAAAAAACAAAGAATCCTACTCTGAATTTCACACCATTACCATCACTGCAGTATTTGAATTCCTGAAAAAAATAATCTTTGCCCACCTAATTCCTCACATTGACTCATAAGGTAATTCTAAAACAATGTTTTACCTTGGAAGGCAAGTTAAAATTAGTCTTCAACAAAGCTCAAAACCAGATGTATGCAAATAATTTGTTAAATCAATATGACCCATTTTTGTTTGCCCCAAATTATCAATTTTAAAAATCAGCAATTTTACAAAATGGTTTTAGCCTATTTGTTCTGAAAATTCCTGGGTGAGCCTAAATTGAAATCCGAAGTGAAATTATATATTATCACCCTTCTTTCAAATGAAGGCACACGAGGATGAACTAGTGATCATTCTCAGACTTTTTAGTAAAAAACCCAAAGTGTTAGTAAGTTATGAATTCTAGGGACCCCATCTGATCATTACTTAACTAGCTCTTCAAAAAGGTCAACAGAAACTTTCTTCAAGAGGTTTTGTACACTTTCACTCAATGACAGATTTCTAATTTAAAAAGAGATTTATGTGGCAAAATAAAATTATGAATATGCAAGTAAAATACAGAATATGAAGCAGTTATTGCAACAGCTACTGGTGAGATAGGCTTAGGTTGCTCTGCAACTCCACTTGTGTTTTCTCATTCAGTGATACTTAGTATATAGAGTATACGAAAAGCAGTAGCATCTTCATTTATCACTAAGAAAGATTATGGATGCTTCTAAAATTTGGTACTACTTAAAAACTGAAGAAGAAAACTTTTTTGAGTTAAAGATTTCAAGGATGTAGCAAAGTTATCATACCCAAAGAAGAGTGTGTTTAAAATTCACTATCAATCTGTCAAGCTCTTTGATCTCAAACTTCAATACGTTACCTGGAGTAAAATCTTCTCTGTTCTCTTTAACTAATGCAACAGCATATTCTGATACCTCAGCAGCTTCTCTTTGCACAAGCTGACGTAAGCAAGCTACTGCTGCGCGTCTCAATAATAAGTATGAGCTACAGAGATTGACCTGAAACATGCAAAAAGAAACAGTAAGATGGCTAACAAACCTTTAAAGTAATACCTCAGTAATGCAAATATTTTGTGAACAATTGCAGTTATGGTAAAGCTGTGAAGACAGTAAACATACAGTTGACGCTATTTTTGCTCAACTTTTTTTCTTCATTTTTTTAATCTCAAATGAAATCTTCTGTGATTCCTGTAATCAATTTTAACGTATCAGTACTTTTAACATCTTCTCTTCAAAGGTAATTTGTAAGACTGGACTGGGACTAGATCCAACTCCCACAAATATGGGTGAAAGACCCCCATTAACTTCAATGACAGCTGAATCATGGTTTCAATGAAAAATTAACTCTATTCTTTGACTACAGGGTACATATAATGGACTTGAAAGCTCAGTGCAAGATGAAATTACTTAAATAATACTCGGATACAGCTAGAGAACTGCCAATGTAATTAAAGGTGAGATAGCCAATTAGGCTTTAGTAATCTGAACTCCATGCATGAAAGGAAGTTTATAAGAAAAGGCAAAGATAACACTGCTGCCATTTCATTCCAAAAAACATTATATACTCAGATTGCATTACATTCTGTGATAGATAAATTACATTTTACAGAAGATGAGAGGAAGGGGAAAGTTACTGGTGAATGTATCCCACCAAGCCAAGTCAGCTTTCCTGAGCAGCTTCTAGCAAAAAAGTTCATAGCATCACCATATTTTAACACCACTAGGCCCCTGTTTGTTTCTTTTACTGAAAAATACGTGATAATATACTCACTATTAAACAAACAAGGAAAAACACTTAAAACCCCCATGACACGGCCTCAAGGGTTTTTTTAGAGTGGAGCATTCAAATTTTAATTTACTTGCTTTCATTTATAAGAACATTCTGAATGGGACCCCAAAGACAGAATGAACCACCTGAATGGCTGGGGAGGATGGTTACACCAATATTTATGCAGTTGCTTTTAAATCATGCTTATGTTAACATCAAAAAAGTCATTCTCTACTACTAAGCAACTGTGTACCCTTAGCTGTCACCATCCTTAAAACAGACAGAGCTGAGGGTCTGCTTCAAGGAAAGCCTTCAGTAATGTCATACTCCTCATTTGTTAGCAACAAGTCAATATACCTTGGTCAAAATGACTAATATATTTTAGTTAACACACAGTTAAAAGAATTAACTTAAGGACAAAAGAGAAAAAGGTACAAAATTTCAGTTTTGTTACATTAACAGAAGTAAACTTAGTCCTCTGAATTTTTATGCATGCAGAAGAATCTACAATACTCAGAATTATACACAGAATACAAAGATACACTGTCTGTGTAATTAATCGAAAAGAACCTAACTGTATGTCTGCAAGACACTTCAACTAAAACTAAAAATAACAAGCGATGTTTTTAATGCAACACTTATGCAAGCAGGCCACACATTCTACTGCAAGTTGGACATGCATTAAGTGCGTGTTCATTTTTAATAGGGGAAAAAACCAGAGGATCCAATTCAGGCTACTGAATAATGCAAGATGCATACTCTTCATCTCTCTTATTCTCCTACTCTGTAAAGTAGGGGACAGGACACTAAACAGCAGACACAAAATGCAAGCTTCACATACAAACTTGAATGAACAAACAGTTCCCTTTCTGTGCTTTACAGGTTAAAAACAAAATTATGCCTCACTAAGCATATAAATGAAATGTATGTCTGCCAATCTGCATAAAGTTAGGAAGGTTCTGGTTAGGATGACAATCAAATGTCACTCAACATGCTAAAAGAAATCACATTAAAATGGTTAAAATGAAAGGACAAAAGATGAAATAAAAAACCCACACCACTGCAAAAGTTTAAGATTAACAAGACACAAGGACCTACCAACACAGAATTATCCAACAAGATTTCCTGCACAAAAACAAATGACAAACCAGTCATGACAAACCCAAAATATAGATATCACAGTGATACCAACCACACAAAGAGACTATAACATGTATATTCATCGTATATTAAAATTCAGAACCTCATCTCAAACATAGCAACCCCCTAAATCTGCTTAGTTCTTTTATCTTATATTTACTATTGGACACACTCAATTGCAAGCCAGCTGCCCCCCAAATTTGTACTTAAACAGTACCAAGACAAAAGTGCAGCATAATTACCGACACTGGATACTTATTGTGTTTCAAAATATATTTAATGTCTTGCAGCTGAAAAATGGCGTTCATTACCATCATAAGCTTACATAGATAAGCTCTTCAGAAGTTTTTGCTCACATAAATTTGCTTTAAAGCTAATGCTAGGCATGACTGAAAATGTCTTTCTTCTGCTGGTGCCAAGAATTTAGCTGACAAGGTAAGCATTACACCATTAGATGCAAAACCTTGTGAAAGAAGATCAGATTGACAAACAAGGAATACTTTCAGAAGCTGAAGAAAAGAAGACAGGTAATGACAGGTACATGTGCACAATTTTAAAATATCCAAAAAAACCCCAAGCCAGTGAAGCTGTGTATCCACTGAGAGCGTCATGTTTTGTTAGGGCTAGCACAGTCACAAACTGGGTGATTTTATTAAATGCTATGGGGACCCAAACAATCTCATGCTCTAGCAGGTGGGAAGATAGGTGGAGGCAGCAGCCTGCAGCCACTCACAGCCACAGTGTTGGTACGGGAAGGCAAAGGTAGAAAGGCAAGAAAGAGGGAAATCCAGCAAAGGGAAGGAAAATGTCTACTTCAGAGTTTTAAAAAGGCAAGTTTGAAGACACAGAAATTCTCTGCAAATCATAAGGGAAAAGAGTGGAGAGGGGGCAGAAGATGAAAAGATCACTTATCTGACCACACATTCTTTGCCTTTCTTGGTTTTTTGCCTTTAAATAACAAATGCAGCAGTGAATTTCCAGAGTATCTAGCACCCAGCTTTTTTATTCTACCTCCCCTTAAGACTTCAAAATGTGTTGCAAAGGAGGACAGTCACACCTTGTTCCCCACTGTGTAAAATTTAAACCCAAGAGAGAATGAGAAAAGTTCATCTATGTAAAGGCCACTGACTTTGGTGGACTCTTCCATGAAGCTCACAATCTTTTCTGGGAAAGAGGTGAACACACACATGTGTACAGATGCACAAACACACATGCTCAAGTCATGAACCATGCTGATTCTTAATTGAGCAATTTAATATTAGTTGAAGTCTAATATTATTATGAAGTTCATAAGTACTTGCAAAAATCGTAAAAATAAAAATCAGCAGTATAGACAAGACAACTTTATCATGACACACCTCATTAGCAGGTCCTTGCTAAGAGTTATAGTTCATACTGTAAATGGAAGCAGACTGTACATGGACTGATATATATATAATCCTAAATAGTAATACATTCTCTGAGCAAGAAAGTGACTTACAGAATTTGTTGTGATTTTATCAACATAAGAAAAACTGTGTTTTAGCCAGAGAAGAGAAAATCATATATTGTATATGTTAAAAGAAGAAACACTTGAGATGAGTTCCAGTTCTTTTGCAAATAGTATTTCATGCCTAACACAATGTGGGGCTGAAAGAGCTTTTCCTTCAACTTTTCCTGGCTCCCATAATCATGTTCCTAGTCGAACTCAGCAATGATAAACTGAAGGAATCTAAACCTTATACAAAATCAATACATGGTTACTATTGATATACAAGTGCAACCCAACGGGAAAAGTGAATAAGAACTGAATTAAGATAGACAAGAGATATTAAAAAAACCACCATACATATTGTCTGAGTTTTTTTGTTTCTCTCTGATTTACAGGGAGATTAGATAGACTTATTTAAAAAACCCAAACAATGAAACAATAAATTAAAACAACCCTCAAAAAAACCCCTTGCTAGCCCCTGAAAATCCACCAAGGCTAGTAAGCACCAGAAAATTATTTTTGCTTTCTTCATAGAACTGAGTTCTTCAGAACAACAGGTATTCAAAGACAGATGCTTGGGGGGAAAGAAGGAAACACCCTGCTCCCACCCGCCCAGCAAACAAACAATCCATTCTCCGTCCCTCTTCCCCTCAACATCTCTGTCACATAGAGCTGACAGTTCTTATTTTTTCCAAAGACATTGTTCGGCTATTACTTATGTGTCAGAAATTTTTATACTAACTGCCAAAAAGCATTAGTGAAGAACTGAAGCATTAGTGCTACAGAAATTCGAAAACAGAGAAATCTACAGATTTTTCGCCATCATGAAAAAAAGCCCAAATCAAACAATTCTCAGTAATTAGTTAAAAAAATATATATAATTCCTTTTTTAATCAGTCCTTCACCTAAGACATAAATAGTAACAGAGGAAAAAAAGGGGCCAACATAAAAAATTTGGTAAAAATCTAACACAAAGTAGTCATGGATGGTATATCCTGCCAGACAACTGGCTTCAATAAGAGCAGCAGAGTGCACCTGCAAGCAGTTCGGAAGGCTAGGATTTCTACAGAATATGCTCCTCTTGTAAATGGGAAGCATAAACTGGGGAAAAAACTAAAATGTAGAGAATACTTGCCTGTAAGAGGACATGAAACACCTCACCCCTACACAATGATCTGGTTTTCTGATTAAAGAGCATCTGCATTTTTTAAGTGTTTCTGAACAAAATGTTTTAAAATAAAAGGATATAAACTAGTAAACATATACTCACACATAGGCAGCTTACAAGGCTCGACAAGTTGACATGTCGAGGAGCAAACATGTGAAGCTGCTGAAGGCAAGAGATGGCTTGAGCCTGAACAAGACAGTCAGGATTATCTTGCATCACTGCACAGCCCAGGAGGCAGGAAGTTCTAAAAGCTGAAACTGTCGTACCGCTGCCTAGATTTGGAAATAAAAAGGGTTTTTTTTCTGTTTTGTTTTGTTTTTTTTTTTTTTAAAACATCACCTCTTTTTTGCAAAACACAGTAAACTGTCTTTCTCCCAAGTCAACCATAATTCTCATCCTCTTGAAGGGTACTTTATGTATCTGTGTTAAACACTGAAATTTCCCGAGAGCAACATGGATGTTACTCATCAGTATAAGTGCCCAGCTATCTAAAAGTTAATTCTGAGGCAAATTTTAAATGTTAGCATCATAATTAAGACATAGACTGGCTCTTAAATGCTGAAATAAGAATACTTTCTGTTTTCATGTTAAATGTAAGAATTTTTACTCCAATGCAAGGCTTGGAAAACAAGTTAAAACAAAGGAAAGGATGTCAAAAGAGACACTATTTTTTGAAAACTACCTTTTGCATCATCTAGACTGCACAAACTCATGGCCTGTGAAATACTGTCTTCCAATGAGGAAAAACCTTAACCTGCACTTATTTGTTGATAAAATCTGAATTACACTTTCAAACAATGATTAGCAATTTTGTTGCTAAACCAAACAAAGCTGTCATTGTTGTATGTTGCATACCTTGCAACTCAGGGCCCAGCGTGGTAATAAGTGCATTTAAACAACGACCAAGGCTTTGGTGAACTTCAGTATAAGCAGGAGGCACAGTCAACAACAGTATGAGAACAAGAGATAAGGTAGGTTCCACATGCACATGATACAAGGGGCCTGCTAAATCCACTATCAGTGAGAGAGAGTGTAGTGCCCATGCCTGTAAATAAGAAGCAGTCACGTAACGCCTATATGATAGAATATACAAAATTCAATAGTAGAAGTGAAATTCAGTAATTAAATGTAATAGAAGTCACACTTTTATGTTTCAAATGTACAGAAAGAAACTTTAAGAATCTGATGCTTAAGAAATCATTTGAATATTTTACAAGGAACTCTATGTTCAGCAACAAAAGAATAATTTTTATTTTGTCATTGTTAATTTAAAAGAAATATTCTAGTAGTAAAGTAATTTAATAGTGATAATTATTCCTCAAATTCATTGTACTCTTTGTAAAATTTCTTACAGTTCCACGTGCAAGAACAACGGGATTATGAAAAAAATACAAGAGAGTTGCTGCAACAACATACTGGTTTAGTATTGTTTACTTTGCACCAATGGTCACTTACGTTTCATATCAACATAGAGTTCTTCTCTGTGTAAATATATTGTAGATAAAACTTAAAAAAATTTTCAACTGGGATTTAGACATTTACATGGAACACACTCAATATCTGATAGATAACAGTTCTAGCCACAGAGAAATAATTTTAATTAGTGTTCAAAACATCTTGCCTTATTCAAGGGGGTATACTGATCAACTTCTAAAGCATTCAGGCTACAAATTCCTGTTATTTACTACAGAAAATGCTTCAAGGTAAACATCATAGCATAAACCAAAACTGGCATGAACAAAAAAACCTAGGTACTATCTAGTCAAGGTCAAGTTAAAGAAGAATGTGAAATTTCTAAAACATCAGATATCACTTTTGAAGTCAACTTATCTTATTTTGATCAGCCTCACTGATCATTAAGTAAAAACCTCCTATACCTAAACATAGTTCTTGCTTGAAGGTGGATTTCAAGCAGAGGCTATAGTTTTTGTTGTCTTTCCTACTCCAGCCATCTCCTGTGAGGTATGCCTAACACACTGTGAAGTGTTATTCTTACAAAAAATCTCTTATAATCCAGAATATAAAACAGTTAATTTGTAACATAACATTTCAAAATAAGTGACAAGTACCTGTACATCAGGAGAAGTACTGTCCTGAGATAGAGTATAAAGGATTCCAACACATGCATTCAGGTGCTGAATAGAACCTATTCCTCCTAGGTACCTATACAGACATCCCAGAGCCAAAGAATGACCTGTTCTTGATACCACATCCCTAGCAGATTTCAGCCTATTAATTATATGGAAAAAAAGCTGTTAGTATAATCACAAAGACCAATACTACGTAAAAAACACATCTACAAATGGAATTTCTAGTAGACACTCAGCAAAATATTTCACTGTTATACTGACAAAATTCAAAGTTCATTTACCATCTCTGAAGTAATTGCCACAAATATTTTAGATATACCTCAATGATGTTGCTAGAAGAGCAGCTAAATTTATTTATTTGGAATTCAATATGCCTACTTCGAAAATCTTCTTAAATATCTCCAAAACTAAGAAATACATGCACAAGTCAGGCAGTGCTCCTTACTGTTAATTTCTGTATTGACACCAAATTCATGAAAGAAACTAGCTTTTAAAAATTATCATCATAATAGGAGACAGGTAGATTTCTCAAATATTTTCATGAACTCTACCAGTAACTTACCGCATTTTTTGGAACTTACTTGTCAAAACTGACTTGTGCTAAACCAGCAGTGAAGGCACTGTCAGAAACCACCTGTGCCAGTCTGGCCAAACACTCTGCAGCAGCACATCTCAGGAGTGGATTATTGCTTTCCAAAGCACACATTACCAACGTCAGCGCATTCCTTCTAACCTCTTCTGGACCTAAACTTCCCTTGCAGTTAGCCAAGTGCTATTAAATACATTAAACAGCAAGACAGTATAGTCATCAGAAAGGGTTTTCCTCAGTCATGCAGAATTAGAAGACTTGCAAAAGGAAAGTGATTTTTCTTTCCCTTTTATCTGAAAAATTCCTCCATTTGTATTTAGAGTTTTGAGAGTTAAAAGTCTAACTTCACACAAGTGTTACTTAGTAGAAAATTACAACATCAACATTCTAATTTTAAGAAATACTGGCTAGATTACAGCAGAACCCAATAAACCAACACAGTAGCAAAACATTCAGCAAATAATATCAAGAAGAAACCCGGTGAATACAGAATAATGACAAAAAGAAAAATCCCATTCCAAAACCAGAGTGTGAGCAAAAGCTATATTAGTTATCTGGGTTGCACATTAAGTATGTTCAAAATACATACAATGAAAAGCCTTGCCTATTCTGAAAATACTTTGCCTTAGTTTGAAGAAAGCCTAAAAAGAGAATAACTGCACATGAACTGAGAAGAGAGCTGCACATGAACAGAGGAAAACACAAATAAAGTACCAGGAAAAGGCCACAAAAGGTAGACTTTATTTTACCAAACGTTATCTTTTTATTCATACAGTAAGAAATATGAAAGAGACAGTGATAAGGACAGAAGTGATACAAACAGAATTTTTCCATCTCTCCTTTGTTTGAATGACACTAGTATGGATAACAGCATACTACAGTGTACTAGAATGGGTTTCCCTAACCCTTTAACATTAAAAAAAGGGAAAACTAAACTGTGACTCTTCAGCACTTGAAAGGTGTGACATTACAAAAAAATATATTATCACCCAAAACAGGACCGATCTTCACCTTTACTTTGTTAATCAAAACAAGAACATCTGTGTAGACACATTTAAACCAACACATGCCATGTTTTAGTAACAGAGACAGACAGACACAGAGGAGATTTACCTTTAAGGAAGTAGAAAAGGCTGACACAACATTTAGTTGTACTATTTGTTGCCGTGATCCTTTTGTTTGCTTTATGGAATTCAACAACTGTTCTAACACCTGAAGCCTTAAAAAAAACCAGAAAAGGAACCACAGAATTAAAAATTAAGGAAATAAATAAAGCTTTTTAAATTTTATTTCAGAACAGATAACAAAGCCTGTATATTATAGAAACAGAAGTAGAACAAATCTACTACCCTAATTTTTACTGGTTTTCCTTCAAATTGGCATCACCGTCTACTAAAAAAAAAAAAAATAAAATTGTATATTCCATATTAGAATAGGTAATTTCTCTATGAACATGAACTTTTTTCCCTTTGTTTCCTTATAAAATAGGTATTCATAGATAATCACATCTAGCTAACATCAGACAAATATTGTTAAAGGAAATGTGTATGCAAATGATGCATTTTTGGCATACAAAGAAAAAGAAAAGGAAAATGCAGTTATCTGTAGCAATTAGTTCAGGTTTTGAGAAACCAGTGAAGATAAGCAACCAGCAGCCAGGCGACAGTAGGGGCAAAAAGCCCAGACAAATAGAAATAAAACCCACAAAAAAAAAAAAAAAAAAAAGCTATCTGTGAAGACAGAATAAAGAAGGAGATGCAAGTCAGAAGAACATAAAAAGCATGTGGCAATTTTATTGGTGGGTATGGTGATATACAAACAGCTCCCTCAGGATTACACTGAATCCCAAGCATTCTAAGCAGTGAAGACATCAGGTCTCACATCCTAAGCACTCATCCTTTACAGGAAATTACAGAACCATCACCACCTATTATGATTATGATCTGAGTTCTAACTACAGTTGCCTTTGAAAAGATAAAGGTGTTTAAACTAAAAAGAACTGATTTTCACCCATGCTGCATTCAAGAAAATTACGAGCAACACAAAGAATAAGCAACAGCATGCACAAATTTAGAGGAATTTCATGCCTCAGCAATCAGTGTGCTTACAAATGTGAAGCAAATCAAAATGCCATGTATGCAGGAGGAAGATATATATACACAAACCCAAGCGAAGTCTGTGATCCCTTTCAAGCATTCTCATATCTTGACAGAACTAAATTAATACACACATTCTTCTTTCTTTCCATTCACTTTTTATAAAGGAGGAAACAGCACAAGGTTTAAATTTTACTGCATCTTCCTGCAGTAGGGACCTTTTGTCCCTCCTCGGTTCTAAAACATTTAGTAATTATTTATTAAACACTATAAAAATTGTGTAATAGCTCTTCAAATAACATCTATTTTGATCAGGCAACCAAAACAAAATATTATTTTTACTGGTCAACAGAATTTATTATAATGACAGTAACCTCTTACTGGAGCTACCTTTTCATTGTGAATAAATTTAAACAAAGTCTAATAATCTGTTAGTCCAAACTATATTATTCAGATGGTTTACAGAATCCACTCACACAATTCATATTTTTCCAGAATTGTTTTCTTCTGTGTTCAATCTGAAACACACTGACCCTCTTTTAGCATGTCCCAAATTCCCCAACAGTTACAGTTGCTACTTTACCTGTGAGATTCTGCTACATGGGAAAATATAACTCCAAAAAGACGAGTTGCTGCACTGATAACAGACAATACAGGAGGTAGTGGTTTAGGCAGTGCATCACCTTTTGCAGCTTTCTCATAAATTGAGTAAGGGTCGTACTCCAGGCTGCCGCCAGCAATGCTGTTACCAAAAAGGAGCTGTTAGAAAGAAAAAAGTGATAGTCATTTTTTTGACCAAGTCAACAAGACCAACACTGATGAAAATAACAAGAACTGTATGAAGATATAATATTACCATAATAATAGATGAAAAAGTACCTGCTCTTCAATAAATCGGTGGTCAGTCTCCTGCAGTAAGGGACCAAGTAAAAGGAGATCATTCTCGTGACAAAGGGGTGGAAGCAAGAATGTAGAGGCATCGATCTGGCTATCTGGGACAGTCAAGTCAGCCACTAATTCTTTTAGAACAGCATAGAAGCTTCCTTTAAATTTAAAAAATATATTCAAAATTTTTGGTTAACTACTTTCACTATGTGACTTTGTGAGCAAAATATTTATACTGAAAAAGCAACATCCATCTAATTGTTTTAATGTCTTCAAACAGTTAAGTGGAGAACACTCTGCAGGAGAAACAACAGGGTACTACTTAAGAACTAAGCACATACAGACATAAGACTGCAAAGTTAGGTCCTCACAAACTGGGAAATAACAGCCTTAAATGGGGCTTAATTCCTCATATTCAGCTTTTTGCACTCAGTTCTATTGTTAGATGACCACAAAACTACCTGTTTACACTAAAATTGCTCATAACTTTTCAATACACAGAAATTCCAAAAAGTGAGACAATACAGTTGTCAGCAGCTTATAAGCCCAGGCAGAAACATTTGTACGGTTGGAGCTGGTAGCTGCAGCCAGCTACTTTATCCTTCCTGAATCTAGAATCTGTTCTGAGAAAGCTGACATCCTCCCTGTGGCTCCCCAAGCTCCAGCCCCCAACAGCCCCTCTGCCCTGCAGGCATCTATAGCTTTGCCTGCCTCCCTGACTAATTAGCATGTATGTAATTTTCCCAAAGTGCTTAACTCAAATGTAAATGTAAAAGCTTACAACTATTTAATATATTCCAAGATGCACAGATAGGGTATGAAAGGGAAAGGAATTGACTCCCTTTAAAAAAACATAATTAAAAACAACTGGAAACTGCTATTTCATTAATTATTACAGGTCACAATTTAAAAAAAAAAGTAAAATCTCCTTTAGATGAAAACTGCTTTTAAAATAAAATTCAATGAGACACTCAGAAATTTTTAACCAAATTAACATTTAATTTAGTGCCATATGCTTGTCCAACCTCAACACGTCAAATAATATTATCCCAATGTAAAGCAGTTCAATGTTGTTCCAGCACACTTGCTATTCATCTCACCCTATTAATAGAGAGAAGTGAATGATTGTATTCAATTTTATGGTTTAGACACTGGAACACAGAGAGCAGAAAAAGCCAAAGAATGAAAAGAAACCTAATGAGTTGACTGACAAAACACATTAATTTCAGACCACAGAAAAAAAATCAGCAAATAATCAAAATTCAAACTACTGAAACACTTTGTGTGAAATTACTAAGTTGGACATTCTAATAATTAAAAATTTTATATTAACTCAGAGGAAATAAATGTTTACTGTCAAGACTAACAGCATCCAAAACTAATGACATATGAAAATGATTAAGAACATAAATCATCATCTTAGAAACAGAACCAGCTTCTTGCAGCTTAACAAGTTTGTACTTTCTATCAGCTAAATTATGAAATCTTAAGCATTCACACATGACAGAAGCAGGCCCTAGAATACACTAACTGTTGCTTTCCTGATGTTCAGGTTAAGCCAATTAATTCTTCTCATATCTGTCACTTCTGCAATAATGAAAAAAATCATCTGCTACATGCACAGTAAGCCTTCATAATTGTGCTGTTTGAGCAGATCCTCATTTTTATTGGTGACAGAAAGCAGCAAGAGAAACATCAGAGGCTAAAAGAGAACAGCGAAGAACCAAGCAGAGACTAAACAAGTCCTAATACCTCTGGCCTCAGAAATCTAAAGGTCTGAGTTGAGAAAGAGGCTTGGAGCTAAGAACAAAGAATCTTTTTTTGAACTGTTTATTTTGCTGGGTATTTTGTTTTGTTGCAAAATGTGCCAGCCTGTCCAACACAAGGGCCCACCCGCTATTCTTCCTAGTGATAATAACCAAAATTAGACATCAAAAAACCACCTTGAGTTCCATAATGATATTGCTTTCCTAAAAAACTTATTTTAAAAAATGCTAGTATTTCCAAAAGCATAGTTTCTACACAAAGCTTTCATAATATGGAAAGAAGGGTATTGGTTTCAAGCTTTACCTGAAAAACTTTTTTTGCATTTCTAAATGATATGTACTCACATGTCAAACTACAAAACAGATCTTGAAGATACATTTTGGCAATACATGCATTTCCATTCTTGTCCCAGTCTCATAATGCTACTCTAGAAACAGGTGAAGAACTCTGAGACACATCTGTTGAATTACTGTTCTGATTCTAAGCTATTGACAAAGCTTTCATCAAAGTCAGCGCTTATTTGTAAGAAACCTTTTAAAGTTTTTTTAATTCTTTTTCTTTAATGGTTCTAGATTGCAGCATCCCCAGCTAGGATGATCTCTCATAAGATTCAGACTTTACACCATAAAATACTCTCTATTTTTCAATAAAAGTTAGATCATATGCAAAAATCCCAAAGAAATCACCAAAACCACCCACCCTCAAATCTCAATACTCTGTAAAACATTACCCCTGTAATAAAGGAACCAAATAACTTGCTGTAGGGTATAGAAGTGTCATTATCAGTCTTATAAGTCCAAATCACAAATTAATATTGTACACTATACCTTAAGTGTTATGTCCAGACTACTCATGCAACACCAGTTGCAAGGCAAAGGGCAGGGTTTGTCCTTATGAAGATTCACTTAGCAGTTACCGCTAGATGGAGCAGAGTATTTTGAGTAAAGATTCCCTCCGTAACACAAATGATGCAGGCGATTCAGCAGCTGTCTGGTTCATATGAAATACCCCATTCTGCTGTGATGAAATACCCCATACTTCTTTTCAAAACTGTCAGATGTTCTAGTTCCTTATTTCAGCCTTCCTGGACTTCAGTAAAGCCTTTGACTCAGTTTCTCACAGCATTCTGCTAAGGAAACTGTCAGCCTCTAGCCTGGACAGGCACACACTCTCCTGGGTGGAAAACTGGTTGGATGGCTGGGCACTGAGAGTGGTGGGAAATGGTGCTAGCTCCAGCTGGAGGCCAGTGACAAGTGGGGTTCCCCAGGGCTCAGTGCTGGGTCCAGCCCTGTTCCATGTCTTCATCAATGACATGGATGAAGACATCGAGTGCACCCTTAGCAGGTTTGCAGACTAAGCTAAGCTGTGTGGAAGTGTTGATCTGTTGGAGGGGAAGGAGGCTCTGCAAAGGGATCTGAACAGGCTGGACCGCTGGGCTGAGTCCAGTGGCATGAGGTTTAACATAGACAAATGCCGGGTCCTGCACCTGGGGCACAACAACCTCACGCAGAGCTACAGACTGGGAGAAGTCTGTCTAGAAAGCTGCCTGGAGGAGAAGGACACAGGGGTGTTGGTTGACAGCCAACTGAACATGAGCCAGCAGTGTGCCCAGGTGGCCAAGAAGGCCAATGGCATCCTGGCTTGTATCAGAAACAGTGTGGCCAGCAGGTCCAGGGAGGTTATTCTCCCTCTGTACTCAGCACAGGTGAGAGTACAGCTCTGGGCCCCTCACCACAAGAAGGATCTTGAGGTTCTTGAGCGAGTCCAGAGAAGAGCAACAAAGCTGGTGAAGGGGCTGGAGAACAGGCCCTATGAGGAACAGCTGAGAGAGCTGGGGTTGTTTAGCCTGGAGAAGAGGAGGCTGAGAGGAGACCTCATTGCTCTCTACAACTACCTAAAAGGAGGCTGTGGAGAGGACAGTGCTGGCCTCTTCTCCCAAGTGACAAGGGACAGGACAAAAGGGAATGGCCTCAAGCTCCACCAGGGGAGGTTCAGGCTTAACACTAGGAAAAAGTGTTTCACAGAAAGGGTCACTGGGCTCTGGAACAGGCTGCCCAGGGAGGTGGTTGATTCACCTTCCCTGGAGGTGTTTAAGGCACGGGTGGACGAGGTGCCAAGGGACATGTTTTAGTGTTTGATAGGAATGGTTGGACTGGATCATCCAGTGGGTCTCTTCCAACCTGGTTGTTATATGATTCTGTGATTCACATGAAAACTTAAAGACAACTAAGGTACTTGATGTTTTACTTAACGGTTAGTTCTATCTAACTACACTGTATATAGTTAGCGAAATAGAGGATTAGATTTTAAATACTGCTAGTTGTGTTCTGCTACAGGAAAGTAGAAGTGTATTCCCAGATTTTTTTTTAAATTCATCTTTAAATACAAGTTTACCAGTGATCTGCACAGGATAACATATCTGTAATATGTAAGTAAACTTGAAGCAATTAAATTAAATTCTTTTTATGGATTATATTAAATAGGTTTGTGCTAAGACTACACCTTTGGGATTTAGGATTCTAGTGAAAGTAAAGCAGGTCTCAAGGACAGTTTTTTGAGCAGTTTGAAACTGCAATTGTCTACCTTCAAGTTTTAACAAAATACAGCATAGAATCCTGCATTTATAATGGCAGGGTATGGGGGGACGAGAGGAAGAGCATGAACACTGGCTTTTCAAAACCATAGTGACTTTCCTACAACTTCATCAAATCCAAACAGAGGGAATAAAATCTGTTTATTATAAGAGGTGGGACTGCTCCTTGCTAGCAGAATTCACGTTGAACAAAAACTTTTAAATGACCCCATGGTATTTTTAATAGATACCTCTTTGTTAGGAAATACGTACCTTCATAGGTCTTTGGAGGCAATACTGCTAGCAATTCATAAAGTTTATGCCTGTAAACCGTTGATGATGATTTTAAAGAATTTCCATATGATTTATATATTGAAGAAAGCCTTAAAATATAAAAAGTACAGAGATGTTAAAGACTTGAAACATTACGCAATATTTTGGTTTAATTTGTACCACTTTACTGGATACTTTTAACACCTATACATAAGTACAGTTTTGATTAGTATTACCAACAGTAGAAGCAAAGCATCTTATTTCACATATTCTGAAAGAACCCCTCCATTCTCCATTCCCAGTCATTACTTTTATTTAATACTAGAGAAATAAATAAGGTTTTTTATTGCCTTTGATTTTATGTATATTTACTACAACTGAGTTTTTTTGTGGATATCTCTGAATTTGAGTTTAGAGCCCAAATACGTAAAATTACTGCATATC
Source organism: Coccyzus lansbergi (assembly GCA_033558105.1). Taxonomy (NCBI): domain Eukaryota; kingdom Metazoa; phylum Chordata; class Aves; order Cuculiformes; family Coccyzidae; genus Coccyzus; species Coccyzus lansbergi. The sequence goes on from JAUMJK010000245.1 coordinate 3,892,534, forward strand.
CTGAAGGTAAAAATTTAAAAATATAAAAACCCTTTCCAGTTTCACTCTGAATCTAAATGTAAATAATTCTAAAAAATCTCTGAAACTTTTTGACAAAGTGTATTCTTGAATATTTTTTTATTTTCTAAAAAATGATCATACTTAAACATGAACGTGTTTGTCTGATTAAAAAAGTAGAATAAACCCATTAAGAAAAGCACGCAATACTTTCTTAACCATTTTTTTCACAGTACTGGAATCTGCACTATATAGTCTTCAGCTATACAGCTGAATTCTACATTCTAGTTTTTCTACTTTGAAAAGGAAGTTCTTTAGAAATTGAACTAAATCAAATACAAGAAGATTGTCCCATAGCTTTTCAAAACCAAAATGTCATTTAACAGTACACACACTTACTGTGTCAATAAATCAACAGCACTTGGGAGTGGAGGAAGAAGTCTCTGAACAACTTCATCCGTAAGAAGACCAGCACAATGGGAAACAAAGCTTTTCATAGCTAAAAAAGGAATTAGATTTTAACTTAATGTGAGATATCTAGAAGAAAAAAAATCACATTAGTGAAGTAATCACATTATTGCTTCACTAATAATCAAATAGTAGAAGAAAGAATGCAAAGTAATTCAAGTATTTTGACTGATAATTTAAGAAATTGGCAAAAAAAAATCAAATGAAAATAGTTACACGTACAGACGCACTATTTTGGTGTGTCAGCTTGGATGTTTATAACCTGACTTTTAATTGTATATATAAATGCAAGAATTTTGGGCATTTTCTTATTAATTAAGTTATGGGATGTAACTCAACTTCATGATAACTCACAGGTAATACTAAAAAAAGAGAAAACTGTGAGAAGGATGATGGTTTTATGACCTATTGTTCACTTTGCTAGTTTTCTATTTAAATTTAGCTTAATTACTGTCCTTTAAGAGACAAGTTATATGTACAGAAATATTTTCATTATTTACAAAAAATTAAATTTAAGTTAGTTGTTCAGAAAGCATCTAGACAGTGCACAGTATTAAGGACCTACTTCCAAAAGGAAAGAAAATAATTTAAAGGTTAATTGCTTTGTTTACTTCTAAAATGAAATTATTGTTGAAATCCACATTTCTAACAGATTTTAATAGTGAGAGAGTCAGGTGATAACTATACTAGGGTTCACATTTCTGCAGTGCAAAGGGCTCTGTAGTACTCTAGAAAACATGACTGAAATACAAATAGTATTTAAATATCACTGGAGTCATTTCCTGGAAGCCCAAGTTCACAATATTTCATGACAAAAAAATGCAGCCTACAATTAGCAGCAAAATGTATAGTATTTACTGGCTGAGAATCGCAACCACCTTATTTAAATTTTTACCTGAGTCTTCCCACTCTCACAAATGTGTTTGACAGATGTAACAATTCTATTTTTGCTTACAGTAAGTCAGCTACTAGGAAACAGAACTGCAATTTACAAAATATAATAGAATCACAGAATTATTTGGGTTGGAAAGGACCTCCAGGATTATCAGGTCCAACCATTAATAGACTGGATAAACAATAGAACATGCCCTATTTTGAGTCCTCGCTCATTACTGTGATATGTGTTAAACAGGAGAAGAGAAAAACCCTTTCTGATATATTTTACTGCTTAGAAATCAAATTATTAGAAAACCAAGAGGAAAAATCTTGGATTTTTTGTTTGGTTGTGTATTTTACAAAAATGAAACACATATGCAGACATAGATAGAAAGATAAACATAGCACATATATTGGGGAGTGAATACGTGCATTACCATCCAGTAAGAAAAATCAATATGAAGTATTGTTCTTTCAGAAGGAAAACCAACCAAACAGACAAACTATAAATATGCAAAGAAAGACACAGGAAATCCTGCTTACCACAGAGAGCACCAGCACGACCTTCCAGTGTTACTTGCCAGGTAAATGAATCTCCTCGTGTTTTCTCTGTTTCTAGGTCTTTAGGAGATAATGGAAAAATGCACTTCCACAGTAACAGCATTCGTGGCAGATGGTGTTGGACAACTGCAGGACCTGTAAACATTGATCATTGTCATGCCAATGGAAGGATTAATGAAATTAAGTTTTTCCTTTGGTTCTTATGCCTATGTTGACAAAATTATTACAGCTATGGACAAAACTTTAAGCTACTGTCCCAGTCATCACTTATGTAATTTCTCAAATGTTTTCTCTCTTGGTACTCCATTTTCATATATAACTACATACCCTTTCACTCATGTACAATTATGTCACCAAGCCACACATGATCATTGTTTTACCAAGGACAGAGTGTCATCAGCAAAAAGAGAGATACAATAAGCAATAGTAATAGCAAACGTTCAAATGTTTATATAGGTTAGGGTACAAAGTGCGTTTTCCCTAATCTAAGAAAAAACTGGGCGCTGTTGTGCAGAAGTAATAGCTGAAAACATGAAAGGTGACTTAAAAATATGAATAAAACAGATAAAATATATAGGAAATACAAAATAATAGCTCATTTTCTTCTGGAACACATCTGAACAACAAAAAAAAAATCTAATCGCAAATCTAGAAGAAAATACAACTTCATTTTAGAAAGAGATTTCCTAAAGATTCTGATTTACATTGTTTTTTAAGAACTGTTTTCCAATGCTGAATTAAATGAAAAATTGAAAGAACTAAAGTCAGAAAAAAGCACAGTACAGCTTAATTTAGTTAAAGAAAAACTGTAGAGAGATACTACCTAATGTCATGACAGCCGCTATCAACAGCCATCCAGCCTGTGTTCGCTGCAGTGAAATTCGACTGTTCTGAGAAGCAGAACACAACAGATCCTCTGCTACTGTCATGATGACCTTCAAAGTTAAGAGAAAAAGATAGCATCGGCATTTTAGTAACTACCAAATGATTTTTCAGTACTCTCTACTGTGCTACTTAATCCTATTTCAGTGTCTTCAAACAGAATGCCACCGGCTTCTTACACTATAGCAAGAAAATCAGGCTCGTGAAATTGCAATGACCAGCATTAGTACTCGTGTGAGACAGCTTCAATAGTTCCTGCGGCTAGGTTACTTTGCTGCTTTGTCCCTTTCTTTCATCATCAGTAAAATGGTAGTGGATATTTCTCACAGGAGTACGTCTGGCAAGGATTAAAATGCTCTGATATTCCACTTATGCCACTAAGAAGAAAAAGGATAGCATGAGACCTACAAATCAGAGCTCAGAAGAAGTGGTGAAAAGGGTGAAAATCTTTTAATTCCTGTACCAGAATAAGGCCTGCCATTCTCTTTGACAGTTTTTAATCAACAAATGGTATGGTAAGCTTAGAATTAATTTTATCTTAGCTTCTCCACAATAATTTTATGTGTCTACTATTACAGAGGTAATAATAAATAAGGTAACAATCTGTGCTTGTTATCAAAGCCTAAGCTATGTAGAATTTACATGGAGGAGCAAAAAATATGTCCACAGTCAATTAACACAGTATAGCTACAACTTCAAGAAGTAGCCTGGAAATACTTTGCTTCAATTATGTTTCACATATTTTGAAAAAGTTATTTCTTATTTCTTGCAGCATGCCTGGTTGTCAAAGTAAACTGCTTGTAAATTACAAGGAAGAAGTGTCCTTACCAATAATATCATTAGCCAATTTCCTTCTGTAATATACTTGGATGGTATAAACAGTATCCTTCTATAATTTATTTGAAAAATTATAGAACTGCATGAAATTTTGAAATTTGTACACTTCCAAAATTAATGAAATAGTAACAGTCTGAAAATATTATTTTCCCCAATATCATAATGCTATCAGATGATTGCAAATGAAGACATATATTTCCACAGCTTCTTGACAGATTTAAAGTATCTTTTTCTGAAATTCAATCAGCACCTTTGTTAAATTATACTATTAAAAATTACTAATGGCTTAGTATATTTAAATTACCTAATAAACAAGTATCCTAGAAAGGATTTCAATTAATGATTTCTGACCGTTTTTCTCTCTAGATAATAGAAGAAATTTCTTATTTTTGAAGGACATGTAATGAACTGAAGTATTACCATGAGTACAAAATGCTAAATATTTAAGCAATTTGGTTTGCAAACCCACTAATTACTTTTTGTCTTGAATAGGTTCTACCTGCAACTTTAACCACTCTTTCAAAGGAAATGCATTAATATAAAACAGCCCCGGTCACTACTGTCTGTGTTTGATATTTCCTTTTCAAAACTGCTCTATTTAACACTGGTCTCTTTCAGCTTCTGAAAAGAGGAGCTAGTCTGGAACCTGGCAGTGTTCCTAGGAAAGAAAGGAAAAAGGCTTTTGTCATCTCCTCTGTTCTACTCCCGCACTGGCTTGGTACAGACTGTAATATTCCTCCCACACCTCTCTGTACCCTTCCACATCCCTTCCTGGCCCCATTTAATCCTATTCTATTTTTCTAAAAGAAATCTTTAAAAATTAAGTTTCTCTATTATATGGGAACTTTACCTCAGCATAGGTATGTACCATTTGAATGGCAAGTCCTATCTATGTAACTGGGCAAACAATACTGATTTTGTCCTCCCTATGGTCTTCTTGTAATCACAAGGAAAAGTTTTTAAAAGCAGTAGGGACTTTGAATGTTGAGAACTATAGCTAACAAAGTGTTACAGAGTGGAGTGGAACCGTTAGTACTTAACAATGCCAAAAGGGTGAGATGGACTCACTGCAAGGGCTATTTTTCCTAATGTACTAAAGCATCCTTTCATCATACAGTGCTGTAATAACAAGAAAAAACCCACAATCCTTGTGTCAAAGTGTGCCATTTCCCCAATGTCCACTGGCTCCAAAACAGATATTTTCAGAGTGACAGTGTAAGTTTCTACACTCTGCAGACAATTAGCATGCACTGCTAATATTCGTGTTGCACCATGGTTTTCTAGCTGTAACTCCATGGATAAAGTTTGCATTGAGACAGAAACAGACTATTCTTCTGGCTGTATTTCTACATCTACATATCCCTAAAACTTCAGAGCACAGTATAGCCTATCTGTGCCAGTGGAGAGACTGGTACAAGCATCCTAGACTATGTTAATGCAAGAAATTGGTTTCTGTTAAATTCTAGAGAACAAAATGAGAGTGTTTACCTATTGGACCTGATTAAAGATTTTGTTGGACTTGACCAAAAATTTCTAAGTTATTGCTGTTACTAGTGGAAGCACTAACTAAACTGTATACTGGAGAGTCACTGAAGGTCTGGGAATTATTAATTTGTCTTAATCTGTGGCTGAATGAGTTTCTTTCCAGGAAATTTATTTCTAACATCACTGCATGCAATAGATCAGTGCATATACTTCTAAATATTTTTTTATTAAAATAAGATCTTTTCCTTCTTCAACATCTAATACACTTCAGCTTTATGAACTCCAGACTAACCAATTCTCACCACTAACACTGCTGAAATCTCAGCTTTCTAATTTAAGCCCACATCAAACTGGGCCAGATTCGCTGAAGGTTTGATCTTGCTGTAAAGAGCTTAGTTTAAAATTCTGAAAAATTTAACTCTACTCAAGAAATATTTTTCAGCAGGTAAATCTTTTTATAGACTGTTCAATTTAAATCCTTACAGCTCCACAGAATTTACCTCTGTCCCAAAATAACAAACTTCTCCCCTAACAAACTTCTCCATTCAAAAAAAGTAGCAGTATGAGTCGTTAATAAAGTTTTTAATGACATGTCCCGAGAAATTTATAATCCTGACAGATGAGAAAAACATTTAAATTTATTTCAGTTACAGTATGATTCAAAATCCTCTTTCTGAGGGAAGACAGTATCTCATCAGTATATGGGTTATTTGATCACATCATAAAGAACACATGCAAATAACCCTGCAAAAACATCAAAGAATCATCCATAAACATTCAGACCGTACCTTCCCTTTTCCATGTGGAATTCCTAAAGAACTGTGTTTTACTGCACCTAGCAAAGCAGCAACAGCAAAACTGTAGCCGGTTACTGCTTCTGGGGAGGATTTCAATGCACTAAGACGTTCAATGCAACGATCCAACAGTAGGGACACATAAGAGGGCAATGCTACTGCAATACAGCGTAAACACCAGGCTGCTGTTAGTCTAACTGAAACGCTGGGGTGCAGAATGACAGAAATTACTGCTTCCAGGACTCCTGAAAAATAAAATGCACAAACACACCTTAGAAATAGGCAAGTAGATTATGAAATAAGCAAAAATACATACAGAGGACTGGTGAATGAACCACTACCCAGTTGCTGCATGTCTCTTTAATAAGTACTATTGATTTTAATAGCAAAACATTTCCTATCATATTTAAATACTTCAACACTTTATAAAAATGTTATTCTAAATGTGAATAACTAAACAGTGTGAAGAAAACCTAAGGTATTATGTACCAACATGCACAGAAAATATCTGTAAGTATTCTCAAGGAAGCAGAAATCCATGCAGTGGGAACAGATGTCCACTTGAATCCATCCAGACAAAACAAAAAATATCTCAGTGCAGCTAAATGAAAACAATAAAGGTAGATATAGATACCCAGCTCAATCAAACTGATTTACTATAAACATTATGAAGTGTTAGACTTTAAATACAACCCTCAATGGAGCTAAACTTGATTCTGGTTATTTTAATACATTTTTTAAAAATTAACATATTAGTACAGGCCAGAGAAGACTGAGAACTATTTGGGCAATGTCTGAACATTTCCTTTAGCACATAAGGTAGCCAACTTCCTCTCTTGATTTTTTTGGGCTTTTTTCCAGCTTAGTGGAAGAAAACAGAAAAGGACAGAAGAATAAGAATGTCCAGGTGAAGAGACTGCACACCAGAAGAAAGATTGCTATAGTCAATGGCAGACAAAGGATCTCAGCTTGAAACAGTTGACAATCTACCCATAAGAAATCAGAGAAGATCAGAGTGAACAAATAAACACATTTTGTACTCCAGTTCACAAAAAAAAATTCAGGGCTTGTACCTGTACTGGAGTCTTGTAGTAGGGGTGCTGCTGTAGTTCCTAAGCCATTGATGAGGCTTCCGAGTTCCTGAAGGGCACACACAAGCACATGCTGACTTGCTGTTACATCTGTTGTACTAATTCTTGTTTCCAAGTTACTGTCATTCATTGCAGCATCTAATAATACAATGTAGGAAGATTCCCATGAAATCATTTCCAAAATAAAACAAAGAGATTGGAACAGGATTTTGCTATGATAAGTTGTTTATGTTACCAAATGAGCTTTTATCATTATCATTTTTATTACTGACCAAACTGTTTTTGTGGTCTGCCTTCACTGAGACAAGTATACTTCTATTATATGAACGGACAGTGTAGCAATGTCTGTTGAGACCAGGGTGTAGACAGAATGGAAGCTACCAAGTTGTTTACCTTTAAGCAATAGGAAACAGTGGCTAGTAAAAAGCTTGCTATCCTCAGCCTCACCAAAAGTGACTTGAAGAGGTCATATTTTAATATAACTTGCCAGATTTTATGAATCAGTAAGAAAAAAGAAATGGAAGGAAAGAGTAAAATATTGTGAAAGTAAGTGACCAAGACAGTGGGAACAAGGAATAAATAGGGAGGGAAAAATCTGGAGCTTTATGAAAGTTCAGCTTTTGAGACACAAATGATTGTGCCAGTTTAGCCATTTAACATTTAGATATTTAACTAAGTTGCAACAATCATCTGTATACCAGAGGATAACTAGTTATGTCCATCCTTCTCTTTCTTTTCCCCTACAAGGATGATAGTGGAAGATCAGCTGGTTTTTTTTGGAAGCAGTGTACAAGACTTTATCATACAAGATATCTGCTTTCTCCAGTACAAAGGCTTGTTTTGTCAATTAGGAAAAAAATGCTTCTTTTCTGAACAAGCCGTAGTGTCAGTTGCTCTGAACAGGAAGGTAGAATTTGGCTACACATATATTAACTATCATTTTAAGTTATTTTACAATATAGTCTATATTTTATTTTTGTATAATTTATTATTTTATTATATTTGTAACTGGTTAAAAATATATTCACCAGGGAAGAAGTTTAAAAAAAAAAAAGTCTACATCTGTGTGGGTACACACATGCATAAACACAGACAGACACAAACAGATAATCAGCCCAAGTTAAAAACAAAGCAGTCCATCAAAAGCCCTCTACATTATTATGGTAATAAATCAGCACAATATATTCTACTTCTGCAGTCTCTGGATTAGGAAGTTGGACAATCAGTTAAAAAAGAAAAAACAGAGGCTCAAATGGATAATCTTGTTAGACCCATACCCACAACTTTCTTCAGCTTCCAGATGGCCTGACAAATCTCCTTGGCAGCTGCAATTTGAGCCTTTTCCCCAAGAAGGCCTCCTACTGTAGCTCGAAGGATAAATGAAACACAGCAGCGACAGCTGATAGCATCCATTTGACTCTGCATAGCCTTAGGGTGAGACTGAGACACAAGATCTAGAATATGGGAAAGGAAGGCAGAGAAGTTCCTTTCAAGCCATTGTGCTCCTAATGTAGAGACAAATACCACATATGCCTGGAAGAGATTGGAAAAGAAGCCATATTTTAGAGCAAAATTGTCTGGAAAACCACTGCCAGCTATCCCATATACATAATTCTTTTAATCTCTGCACACTGCCACAACTACATCATCACTAAACTGAGACTGTTCATATGTTTATGCATCCATAGATCACATACATTCTCAATTCAGGTAGCTTCAGGTTTTTTGGATCTACTTAAATAATTTAAATTACTATTAAAACTTTACAAGCAATACTGCAGCCTGCTTTGAAAGTAAGTTAATTCAAGCTACGTGCTCATGTTATTTCATTTCAGAGTGTGAGAAATGGCAGTTTACCCTGCAAAGGCACTTGTTATGTAAAACATTGTGTTTGGTCTCACTGAACAACAGCTTCCAGCTATTTAACATTCTGCACATGGAACTCAAATTTAATGTATGAATGCATTTTAAGAACTACTATGTTACAAAACTATAACCCATAACCCTGAAAGAATTTTGTTATTACAGGCTTTGAATTAGGGAATATTATCAGCCCTCAAGCACTGCTCTTCATCTCAATGAATTTTAATTGTTTGTCTTGCAATGGTGGTACCATAAAAAAGAATGTGTTTGTCACAACAAAGAGAAAGACTGCATAGTCACTTTACAAATCTCATCACCACAAGACCATTTATTTTGCTACTTAATACTCTCCCTTACAACTGTCTGTGCTAGGCTTTTTCAATGAAGAGATGTGCTACCATCAAGAAAAGGGAAAACAAAAATTGAGAATATGCAAATTAACACCCAAAGCTCCTTATAAGAAAGTTCAGAAACATCACCCCTATTAATGAACTATATTTGCCTCATGCACACTTTGGCCAGTGACTAGCATTAACAACTAAGCCATTCACATAAAAGAAATTAATTACTGTAGAGGGAGAAACTGTACGATTTGATCCTGTTAGCATCCAATAGCTCTTAAAAAATACTACTTAGACTTCATAATCAACCAGCACATTACCCCTGTTTTAAAGATTTGAAAACTGAGGAATTTAATAGGATTAAGAGACTTGTGGAGAGCCATACTGCCATGGCTACATCTTGAACCAGTCTGTCTTGAACAAATATAAATTCTCCTTCCATATATAAGAAATTACCTTCAGTGGTTTTCTTATTTTTTTAATCTCTAGTAAGCTGCAATTCACACAGTAATTATTACATTTTATAACTGCAAGCATTTTCTACTAGCAGGCACTGATATATGCACAATTTCTCAAGATTTTCTTATAGAAACACTGCACAATTTTAACTGTTCTGGCACAGGTAGAGTGTACTATCTGTGTTAACATAGAAACACATGAAAATGAGTCAGCCTCCAAAACCCAGTACAAACAGTCAAAACATTGAACGGAAGTATCTATTCCTGGAAAATCAGTAAAACCATTATATATATAAAATACTCTAGGAGCCTGGCACATATTCTCTAGGCAAATAGTTGTAGAGGTATTGATGTTCCCCAGCTTTTCAGTCTCTCCACCACAAGTTAATGCTTTCACCCAGCATGGTCTGAGCATCTTCTAGCTGTTTCAGTTCAAAGACTGGCAGCTTCTATCAATAACTCGAGCTAATTTACATTTTTTTTTTATACTGCAGAATTTGAAATGCACTGAAAAATTCCCTTACTTGCTGTGAGGACTGTAACAGATGAAAATAATCACAGTTCTTTGATATGTAGACTTTGATCATTACCTTTAGTCTTGGTTCACAGGTTTAACATTTTAACATCTAGATCTTATCTGGCAAATGCCATTTAAAATAATATTTACAGGAATAAGTTGATATTTTCTGAAAAATTTATACTGTTTTTACCAGCATGCACTATATGGTCTGACTTCAGTCCTGCTCAGTGAATAAGATCTTATTCTCTAAGCGAGCACCCTGGAACATAACAAAACAGGTGTTTGGGGTTTTTCCCTGGTAAATCCTGTTTTCCTTATTTTTCACGCACTTATTCAAAAAACTATTCTTTTAGAATGAGACTGGATAGGTCCCTATAAAGAAGGAAACTATTCCAAGTTACAGGAATTCTTTTAACTTCCCCCATTCAGTTTTCGAAATGAAGTACAAGTTTTATATTAAAAATTTGAGGAAAGTACTTAATTATATCACTTTCTTGAAACTGAGATCACATGAAGCTTTCAGAAGTAATATATACTTAATTTTGAAAGTTTCAAAATATTAGGTAAATAATGAGCAACATTTAAATATTTTTTCTTCTACTGCTAGTGTAACTCAAGATGTCAATCCTTATTTTATACATTTCATCACAGATACAAAAAAGGATGAAATAAGAGACATACAGAGAGCAAAACAGTTATTACTGGAATGTTTAGCAATCTCAGAAAAATAAGAATAATATAATCCAAACCTGGGTGACTCCAACTCTAACGTCTTTGCTAACTGAACTCGTCCCTTTCAGCATATCACCACTGGCTCGTAGAAATCCACAACTTCCGCGCATAAATCCAGTTCCCAATAGTTCCATCACTACTTCCAAAGAGATTCTGCGGAAATTCTGCCTGGTGGATGCTAAGAATACACGTAAAACTTCAGAGGAATAGCTCTGTAAAGCTTGTTACACTTTAAAATAAAAGTTTAAATACTAATCCTTTCAGAAAAAAACCCAATCTTAAGTCCAGTAGCACAACCAAATCCATTTACTGTTTGAGCATAATCTCACAACAGAAACTAAGACATTTTAGGACTCAATTTCCTACCAGGGGAGGTTTAGGCTGGACATTAGGAAAAAATGTTTCACAGAAGGGGTCTTTGGATGCTGGAACAGGTTAACCAGGGAGGGGGTTGAGTCACTTTCCCTGGAGGTGTTTAAGGCACGGGTGGACGAGGTGCTGAGGGTCATGGTTTAGAGTTTGATAGGAATGGTTGGACTCGATGATCTGGTGGGTCACTTCCAGCCTATTTTATGATTCTATGATTCAATGCTCCAGTGAACTACAATATTTCTCAAGTTTTTCTGCTTCAGCTATAAATAGCTTTAAATAGCTTAGGACATCACCTAATATGTAAATATATTTCCTGTGTGGAAAACTGGTTGGATGGCCGGACCCAGAGAGTGGTGGGAAATGGTGTTAAATTCAGCTGGAGGCCAGTTACAAGTGCGGTTCCCCAGGGCTCAGTGCTGGGTCCAGCCCTGTTCAATGTCTTGATCAATGACCTGGATGAAGGCATTGAGTAAACCCTCAGTAACTTTGCAGATGACACTAAGCTGGGTAGAAGTGTCGATCTGCTGGAGGGCAGGGAGTCTCTCCAAAGAGATCTTAACAGGTTGGATTGATGGTCAGAGAACAATGGCATGAGGTTCAAAAAGGCCAAATGCTGGGTCCTGCACTTGGGGCACAACAACCCCATGCAGAGCTACAGACTGGGAGAAGTCTGTCTAGAAAGTTGCCTGGAGGAGAAGGACACAGGGGTGTTGGTTGACAGTCGACTGAACATGAGCCAGCAGTGTGCCCAGGTGGCCAAGAAGGCCAATGGCATCTTGGCTTGTATCAGAAACAGTGTGACCAGCAAGTCCAGGGAGGTTATTCTCCCTCTGTTCTCGGCACTGGTGAGACCACACCTTGAATCCTGCGTTCAGTTCTGGGCCCCTCGCCACAAGGATGTTGAGGTTCTTGAGCGAGTCCAAAGAAGAGCAACAAAGCTGGTGAAGGGGTTGGAGAACAGGCCCTATGAGGAACAGCTGAGAGAGTTGGGGTTGTTTAGCCTGGAGAAGAGGAGGCTGAGAGGAGACCTCATACTCTACAACTACCTGAAAGGAGGTCGCAGAGAGGAGGGTGCTGGCTTCTTCTCTCAAGTGACAGGGGACAGGACAAGAGGGAGTGGCCTCAAGCTCCACAAGGGGAGTTTTAGGCTGGATATTAGGAGAAAGTTTTTCACAGAAAGGGTCACTGGGCACTGGCACAGGCGACCCAGGGAGGTGGTTAAGTCACCTTCCCTGGAGGTGTTTAAGGCATGGGTGGACGAGGTGCTAAGGGTCATGGTTTAGTGTTTGATAGGAACAGCTGGGCAAAATGATCCTGGAGGTCTTTTCCAACCTAGTGATTCTGTGATTATCGGCTTCTCTCCCAGCACCTTTTAGTCCCTGCCTAGCTTCTGTTTCACTTAGCTCTGACTTGTTTTTAATCCAGTGCTTCCCCACTAAAAATAACCAGTCAAACAGCTGATGACCCTTTTACATTTCTAAAGTACCACAGTAAGATTATATAACTATGCTACTTAGAAAGATTATAAAAAAAAAAAACCCTGCTGAATTTATAAAGAAGTCTCAGTGGGTTTTTTTTAACTTTTAATGAGAAAAGATAACTACTGATTGTTTTCTGTATTGCAATAATTGTCTCCAATGAGATTCTTTGAAAAATACTTTAAAAATCAAGACTAAAGAGTCTCCAACACAAATACACAGCCTTGAGAATTCTGCAAGTAGTAAGCTAGGCTTAAAGGCATGTCATTTTGTCATTCACTGCTTATCGCACTGAAGATCTTCTCTGAAGCCATTAAAAGTAGAACAAACAGTCTGAATCACACTTACTCAGTGTCCTGTTGTATTTTATTTAGATTACAGATAAAAACTTAGATTTAGATTCCTAAGATTGGACAGAAAATACCCAGTCTGAATGACAGAGAAAGATTTGACATGTTAACTACATACCAGGACTGAAACATCATCAAGACTGAAGTTGGAAGAAGGACCATTTTGTCAGCAGTTACAGAGTCATGTTACATGTTCAGTTAACAAAACTGCACGCACACTTCTCCTTCTGATCACATTTGTATTGCCTGACATTCCAGATGTGGTACTGATGATTGTGAACACTAGCTTGGAAAGATATCCTCACACTGCCTCAAAGCTTTATGTTTTTCATAATGTTGAAATTGATCTTGCCTTTAAGTTCTTTAGGCTACTAATTTCTCTCCATACAACAACAAACTTGTGACAGATCTGGTTAATTTTAGCAAATATTTTTCCCTGTTTATGATTTCACAAATACATACATATATAGGCCAACATAACAAAAACCACAGTACTTCACAAGAAAAATGATATCAAACTAAAAATATCAAACCAGAGATGTGATGGAGTTTGCATTGCAATTTTGCTTTGGACTCCAACAGAACTTGAGGATTTCTAATCATCTGACAGATTTTTACAGATGAGGAATCAACAAATAAAGTACATACTTTACCTGATGTCTGTTTAGACACTAGGGCTCTAGCCAATACTGTGCCTAGAAGTTTTGAAACTGCTAATCGTACATCATAATTGGAGCCTTCAAAGGATTTAAAACACAAGGTCACAACACTATCTAGTTCTGTACTCCACATAAATACCGCTTCATTCTGAAGTTCAAGAAGACACTAGACAAAAAAGGGAAATAAAAATGTTTAGATGTGAAAAAGCACTCAGTGCAAAATCTAGCTTGCTACATAATACACAGAGTTCTCCCTAACAAAATAAACATGCTGCTTCATACTAAATTCACTTGAATTTTTGCTGCCAAGGCAAGATCAAAGAAATAAATATAAGCAAAAAATGTATTAACTGGTGTGTTCATCATCCATTTAAAGAGATTTTTTTTTAGGGAGCCTACTTAACAAAAACAGCTATTAGAGCACTTTACCTTTGCAGCAGCACAGCGGACTGCCATGGATCGATCTGTCAAACATGATCGGGCAGCTTTGTAGATATCTCTATGACATGGGATAGCAGCAGCTCCTAAACCATTTAATATATTTTGTAAACTAAGCATGATTTCATAACGACCCTGAGACTGAAAAATGAAAAAAAGAAATGTTAAAGTTTTGTAACTCTAAGCTCCTTGGAAATAAAAAATGCCGACTACTGAAATAGGTAAAAAATGGCTTGGATCTTTTAGACTTAGAGATCTTATTATGCAGAAGTGAGTTAAGGAAGATAACTTTCTCTATAACACTATAAGCAAGTGAAAATAGTAATTCTATGTTTGAATAAAAAGTATTCACTAGTAGTTTAAAATTCAAAATGTGAAGTACAAGCCAGAGCAAAACCACTCTAATTAATAAGGCAACTACATTTTCTAGTTTACCAAGTTCATTCATGAAATCAGCTTGAGAACAGCTATTGACCCATCCTTTCATAGTTATAATTCATTAACTCTCTAGCAATTCTTTGGAGTTTAGACAATGATTTTTACCCTATGACTTCCCATAATTTTTTCATATTTTGGTATCATGCACTCTCTCCTAGTCACTGGTCCAGCTACAAACAGTAAACATCCTATAACTTTTCCAATCATTTTTTAAACATGCTGTTCCAATACCTCTGCATTCTTCATTGCTTTAAGTACATTCCCAACGGTGTCAGTAAAACTGTTTCCCAAAATTCTTCCCAATTTTTTGTATAAATAGCCCAAGCATACCACCGCAGCACTAAAATAAAAGCAAATCCAAAGACGCATGAAAATGGATGCAGTAATAGATGAAAGGGATTAAGACGACTAACATAATCAATGAGCAAGCAAACAAAATAATGGAGGAAGATGTCCCAAAAATATAAGTGGATTGTCAAAAGGAAAAAAATGGTCTTTGTGTGGCACATATACTCTAGGAGAAATGTGGATACAAAGGTCAGGAAAATAACTTGGATAATACAAGAATTCAGGTCGTATAATCGTCCAATAGATTTTACAATAGGAATACAATTTTCATATCCACCTTTAAACCTTAACATTGATTTCTAACTAAGCATGCCCTGCATCATGTAGTCTATGGCACTGTGCTACGGCAGATGCTGCTAGAAGCAGCCAAGGAAAAGTTTGTTTACAACTTGATGGTCAACAGCAGGCTGCCAATGGTCTAGTAATTAAAATTCTGGCATCTATGTATAACAATATATAATAAGGAAACACCTTGAAGGAAATCAAATATAAGCCTATGTCCTTCTAAAGGCACACAGATTCTGAATTTAGTTTCCAGGTGAAATACCAGGAGTCTGTGCTCATTGGCTCCGTTAGCAAAAGTAAAAATTGCTAAATATTGAGATAAAAAAAAAGAAATAGAGCATTGTTTAATTAAGGAGTATTTTCTTTTGCATAACTACAGAAAACACTTTGGTGGAACACCCCCCCACCCCAGTTCTATAACTAAATAAATTACTTTTATGAATACAAGGAAAAATGAAATAGCATCTTCAATCTGCTTTCAGCTCTTTGGCTAGATCTACTTAAATTTGCAGTGACACTGCTCAGCACCCCCTTCAGGAAAATGTTTTATTTATTCCCCAACTGAATTTGAGTTTCATGTAAAGAATTGTAAAGTCTTAGTATTAGCAGTAATTCCCTAAATGACAAAGTACAGAAAGAGAAACAAAACTGATATTCTTTATCGCTTATCATATCAAAATACCGTTTGTGTTAAAGCAACATATTTCATTACTGCTTTTATCCAACTCAGTACACATAAACAGTTTGTATTTTAATTTTGTTCTTTGTGCCTAAGTGTTGTATGAAAGAGTCAATCAGCTGAGAACTTCATTTTATAGCAACAAAGTGGCAATATGTCTCATGAGTAACATCTAGTCAACTAAGGATGAGAAACCAGCTAATTCTGCACATCAAAATTTAAGTTTCTAGAAAACTTCAAAGCACAAGACTTAAGAATCCCTTCTGACTGCCTTCTAGGATTGTATCATGACTCTAGTTGTCTATTTTTTTCCACAAATACTTCTGCAGTAAGTTCAAACGGTATTAACTATTAAGTCACTTCATCTGTCAAATCACAAGCAAAAGCCAGAAGTCTCCAAGGAAGCCTGCAAATTTACATAAGTTTGGCAGGAAAAAGCCTCTGCCTGTGTTTCTTCCTCTCTGGCAGCATACCTCCATTTTGATATACAACCCTCTATACAAGAAACATTTAAGCTGTTTTCTTTCAAATTTTGCCTTAACAATTGTACTTGGAGAGGTACCAACAAACATGCAGAACACCAAGATACTTAAATACGTGGTAAAAAAGCACTGAGATCAGCTATGAAAGTTAGCTGACCAGCCAAGTGCTTTGAAAATGCTTATGGTTTAAAAGAAGCCCTAAAACTTTTGTAAATTAAAGGAATCATCAGAATTCACACTACATGACCAGTTTATTTGATCTGCTATAGCATTAGTATCACACTCAATTTTAGTCAGGGATGAGCATCGAAGGTTCTTTTTAAAATGCTTGCCTAAAACATTTTCATCTGCCACCTATATGATAGAAGAAAAATGATAATTTATGATGCAAGAGAACAATTCACTGGAAACTCTATTTAAAGATGTTTCCAGGTGAATAAACGTATTGTGAACAATGATGGTGAAGTGTTGCTACCAGTCAACATAGGCATGTATGCTAACTAAGGACAGATAGCAAACAAAGACAAGACTTTAGTCAAGATCATTAAAAAAATGAAAAAGCAGTTTTCCTTCATTGAACACCAAGTATTCTGTATACCTGCAGCTCAAGATGAAAGATTTCACTTAACGAGTTCTGATGTTCCAATTATCTTTCCCGTAGCTGTTGTTTCAGTGTTAGTACTATAAGAAATCAAACCTTTTTCAAACTTCTTTTACAAGAAACTCACATTGTACTACTACTTTTTCCTCTACACCTCTTATGTCCTCTCCTCACTACTGTTTACATACCTAGCAGGATTCTCACACTACAATTTCTCTTTCTCCAGCTACTTCTCTGCCTTTTGAGTCTGAATATTTGTGACTTCTGTCTTACTGCCAACAGACCTGTCAATCTCTCCTTGCTATGCCTGATATCAACCCATGTCCCCCAGTGTGGCAACTTACAGTCAAAGCAAGGTAGATTTGGTGAACTCTGTCCCACACTACAACTCACCTGTAACATTAACACACCTCAGTGTTAAGCAGGTAGTAATCTAATTTGCAGGACTAAGACTCTTTATAGCAAACTTAATCTTAACTCAAAAGCTTGCAGAAGAGGCAGTTGGAACATGAGGGAAACAAAAAAATATTACAATATTGGAAAATGCAACTGACTCCTTGTAAAAGTCTTTTTTTGGGAAACTTCACTTGAGTTGTCAGAAACAAGAATAGCATGTGAATTAAAGGAGGAAGACAGATTCTGATCTGCTTTGTAGAACATATCATTAATGTACAATGAAATTTTACTATCTCCACCAATATCTTTAATTTTGTTCACTACAGTGAAAGATGTGCTTTGTTTCAGGAATTAAGGTTATTCATAATATTTGTGCACCTTAAGATTTGGCTTCACATCATGCAATGACAGTTCATATTCCTCTGTTCTGCTGGCTAGGCTTCAGGTGCTTCATTAAAATCATTTCAGAAGTTTCTTATGAGCTATATCCAGTTTCTGAGCTGAGTTAAGAAATGTACCAAATAACTCTGGTTTACACATGGAGTTATACTGCTCTACTCAGCTGTATATTAACTTCTCCGTGTCTTACCAACACTTGCCCCCTCAAAGCTCTGTTATCGCTGGTGGTCTCTCTGTCCCGATTTGCAGTTCTCTGTCTCAAGATCACCAGTTGACTTCTACCCTTTTGATTCCTGCTGCACACATACAGTATCTAATACTACCTCCCTCTTTGTGTTATTATTCACCCAGTGGCAGTGAACTCAGACATATAATGTCAGGTAAATATTTTTCTTCTTTTACTAATGTTAAATAAGTTACTTATAAAAATTTTTCTTTGCCTTTTTTTTTTTTGTAACAAGCAGCATTTGTTTGACTTGCTTTAAAGCACATTTTCTCTAATACAGCAGTAGCTATTGCTAGCTGGTTTTGTCCCCTCACTAAACAAAAACATAAAGCATAAGCCAGCCTCAGTTTACCCCATTACCTTAAATCATACTATGATCATTATAGTTCCAAATAATAGAAACAACTTTAGCATTCCTGCGCTTCTAAGTAAATCAATTTAGCTCAGCTTTCAAACCACACAAGGCACTTCTTTCCAGTGGATCCTTTAAATACTAGCTAGGTAGGTCAAATTTTGTTTTAACACATGCAACCTATACTGACTCTTATCAGCTACCAAACTGTCTCTCTGATAAATGCTTCAAAAATAATGTGATTTTAAACATTTTAATGTGGTTGGTTTTATACTTATGTGAATAATAAAAAAGAAACTTGACATTAAAAAAGGTATATATTTTAAGCTTACTATACTTTCAAGGGGAACTTATGTGGTAAAGTACTGACTTAATTCCCATCCCCCAACATGCAGAGAAACCTCCTACTCAAAAGTAAAGACAAAGAAAAGAATATATAAAATGCATAATTCTGCCCTGAAGGCAGCATATGTTAAATGATCAAAATAAAGTTACTGTAATATCTAGAGGGAAGAAAGCAATTGGAATTTCAGGTTTCAGATTCAGTTTTTCTTTATAATATCCCAAGTCTTAAAATTCTAGACATTAATACCAAAATAAAAATTAGTTTTTACAGCTGGATAGACCATCAGTACCAATCAAGAAGGCTTCCAAATCCTGTGTATCGTATGGTACGAAGTTTCTACTGGACAATGAGCAGAAATGAGGGAAAGTACCTTCTCCTACATTAACTCCTCACCACATAAATCCGTCTCTTTTGTTATTACTGAATTCAAAGATTGGAGTAAAAAATAAAAATACTTACAGTTTCGTAGGCAGATAACTTGGCGAATCATCTTTACTTCGAATGAGTTCATTGCATTTGTCAATTGTTTGGTAAACAGAAAAAGTGTCTCCAGTGCTATAAAGTACGGCTAAATTCTTGGCAACAAGCCGTCTGGTTGGAGGTCCTGGTGAATTGTGTAATAAAGAAGTCAATTGTTCAACTAGTTTCTTTTGGTTTTCCCTTATATCAGCCTGGAAATAAAATCAGTAGCTAGTTAAATTTCAGTTAAAAGTTAGATAAAGATAACTCATGTTAATTCTCTTTACTTTTCATTATTACTATTCTGCCACATATTCTTAATTAAAAATGAACCTTTCTACTTAAAGTCATCTCAAATATGTGATTTATCATTCTTATTTTAAAAAAAACCCATGCTGCATAACATAATTGACACTGCATTTCATTTACATATTTTAACACAAATAACATAACTCTCAAATAATATTATCTTGATTAGCTTACTGTTAAATATTCACATATGCTACTTAATATACACTAAATGGTGAACTAAATAATTGGACTGTTGGCTGGGAACATGACTAGGAAAATAAAAAAGAGAAAGATGTTACATTCTTGCTTGCTAGAGAACTACCAAATAATTGTGCCACGCCAGCTGGAAGCATGACTGCTGTACTTCATCATGGGGTTGCAAGATCTTGCAGTAACACTCTCAGTTTTAAAAAAGAGATAAGTCAATGCCCATTTCTCAAATTCTTTTTAAAGGACAATGGTCTCCGATACCTCAAGGGCTGTAACAAAAAACTTGTACGACTGAGAAAGTTACTAACACTAAATGTATTTTCATTTCAGGTATGTAAAAGACATAAAGCAAGTGAAATTGAATACTGCCATTTGTTTTTAAACAAAGTAACAAAAATAGAGAGAAATAGCTCTATAATGTGCCTTTCCTCTCAAGTGTCATCATACTTACTCTGTTAGTCACCGGTAAAAGTTTTTCCAAAAACTGTAACCATTCAAAAATGAACTCTGCTTTTTGAAATTCACCAAGCTGGTTATATGCTTCTTCATTAAGTAGTAAACTGTGAGCTAACTCCATTCCTTGAAATTTTCCTCAAGTTTCTCTTCAAACACCATTGAACAAAAAAATTTATAAAAAATCCCCAAAACTATCAGAACTGTGTTGATCAATCAGGTTTTCTTCCCCATCAATACACAGTGACTGAATCAGAAGTTTAAACATCTAAACAGGAAAAAAAAAATACTAGTGAGTCAGCAATCCTGTTATACTTCTGCTTGGCTTATTAAAACAAAATTTTCAAAATAAAACTAAAAATTTAACAAAACAAACACAGTAGTCTTATTTGAGTGGCTTTAGGAACACTTAATGGTTTTGAATATGAGATAATGGTATTGATCTAATATATGAAATCAAGTTAAATACACTTCAGAAAAGCCAGATGGGTTCTCACTGAGCTACTGGGTTTTCTTCATCTTCTTTTACATGAAATGAGGTCTACTAGTAGTTTTCATATTTCTTGAGCATGTATATATCTGAAAGTAATGATCAGCTAGCCCCAAACATAATGACTTTTACAATCTAGAATTAAGCGTGGCAATATAGATATGATATTGATATTGATAGGATATTGATAGGAATGGTTGGACTCGGGACACAACAACCCTAAGCAGTGCTACAGACTAGGACAAGTCTGTCTAGAAAGCGGCCTGGAGGAGAAGGACCTGAGGGTGTTAGTTGACAGTTGACTGAACATGAGCCAGCAGTGTGCCCAGGTGGCCAAGAAGGACAATGGCATTGTAGCTTGTATCAGAAATGGTGTGACCAGCAGGTCCAGGAAGGTTATTCTCCCTCTGTACTCGGCACTGGTGAGACCACTCCTTGAATCCTGTGTTCAGTTCTGGGCCCCTCCCCACAAGAAGGATGTTGAGGCTCTGGAGCAAGTCCAGAGAAGAGCAGCAAAGCTGGTGAAGGGTCTGGAGAACAGGCCTTATGAGGAATGGCTGAGAGAGCTGGGATTGTTTATCCTGGAGAAGAAGAGGCTGAGAGGAGACCTCATTGCTCTCTAGAACTACCTGAAAGGAGGTTGTAGAGAGGAGGGAGCTGGCCTCTTCTCCCAAGTGACAGGGGACAGGACAAGAGGGAATGGCCTCAAGCTCTGCCAGGGGAGATTTAGGCTGGACATTAGGAAAAAAAATTTCACAGAAAGGGTCACTGGGCACTGGCACAGGCTGCCCAGGGAGGTGGTTGATTCACCTTCCCTGGAGGTGTTTAAGGCATGGGTGGAGGAGGTGCTAAGGGTCATGGTTTAGTGTTTAATAGGAATGGTTGGACTCGATGATCCGGTGGGTCTTTTCCAACTTGGTTATTCCATGATTCTATGATTCTAATAGCAATAACCTACACCTAGCAAACTCATGTTAATTATATTCACAAATAGAAATACTGACATCTTATTCAAACAGGTTGTGTGTACCCATTGTCAAGCAAGGCATAAAGAAAAATACAGAACTTCATCGCTGAAAGAACCTCCAATGCTCTCCTTTTTTTTTAAAAAAAACCCAAAACCCACACCTGAAATAAAGGATGTTTCAAAAACTCAAAGTTCAAAAGAAATTATGTCTTACTTACATCTGTTGGACTATTTTGGGAATTTCCACATTGTCAATAAGTGTAACAAGAAGCAAACCAAGATATTAAATACTTCTAATGATAATTTTTTCCCCCCACTATTTAAATGTCAAGTAGCCTGAAACTAAATACACAATATTCTGTAGGAATTTTTTTTTTTTTTTTTTTTTTTTTTTTGCAAGCAGGAGTATTCGGGGGGATTCTAGTAAAATGTCAACTGTATTTAAAACTCCCAAATAAATTATCCTTTCCAGAGGTCACTGAGACTGCTGAACAGACTTTTTTTTTTCCTATGCAGTAACAATATTATAGTGTAAAATGATCCATCAAAAAGCAAATGGGCAATACAAATGAATGGTAAATAATTCATCAAATGCACAGCAGAAGGTTACCTTCACTACTTCCTACACTCTTTTTATGTAAAATTTACTCACAGAGGAAATTACTAGGAAATTACATCTAATTTACTATAATGAACCGTCACTTCAGATTCACCTGAAGTACCAGGCAGCTTGACAAGACACTACACTGTAAAACTACAACCAGACATAAACATGCATACCTAAGTGTACCTACATTTAATCGGCCAAGGTACATAGAAATTCATAATTTATCTCACTCATAGAATATTCACAGAGCTGAACTCTATCCTCACATTTTTTTAAGCAAACAAAAGAAGTTGGATTACGTATTTCATTGAATATTTTAATTTCACCATGGCTCAGCAAGGAAATTACAAGTGCAAATCACAAGCTCTTCTTATTACCTCACCCAGGGCCTGTCTCAAAGTCTTGTATAACTAAATCATCTACTACCACAGCAACTGATTCCACTGACAAACAGAGCTAAGGATTACAGCTCATAGCTACTTTCCCCAACTGGAAAGACTACAGATCATTGTCACACGTTGGCATTTACCTAGCAGACAACTTCTCCTCATTGTAAAAATCTGTCTCTGCTGCTCCAGGTTCTTGGATAACAGATGTCAAGAGATTGATTTTCTAGAAAAACAGTTAACACAAAAATCAGCTTTTTAAAAGCACAAGAAGTGTCTGTCCTAAAACGAAACTCAAGAATTACGAAGTCTTGCACACTGACAAACAAAAGGCACTGAATTGGACCTTTATAAATATTATTAGTTCTTTATAAATTGCATTTGAAGTGGGCAGGTCTATCATCTTTACCATGTAATTTCATTCCAGTACCAAACCCACCTTCCTTACTTCTGTTTTGTTAACTCAGATTAATTCTAAAATAAACAAACAAACAAAAGTAAGCTCACATACCATAAAAAGCATAATTATTTTCTAGGAAAATTATTTCAATGCCTTCATCAGGCCTACATTAATATATAAAAAAAGGATAAGTGGAGAAGATATATTAATCTGGAATGCTGTCATGAATGATCATGTCCGTATCATTAAGTCATTAACAATATAAAAGTGTTCATGTCCAAATCAACAATCAGAAGAGCTGGCAAAGGTGATCCAGCTGTTCTGAGATATTCATGTACAATACTATGCATACAAAAAGACATGAGGGTTATCACTTTGTTCTCCTAGATATAATTTTAGTATTAGAATCAATGGATGAAACATTTCCTTTTAAATCTAATTCAGTCTGTCAGGAGACGAAATACAGGTTGCATGCTATTTCAAAAGTAATCATTTTTCAATTGGTCTTTTAAAGAATGAAGTTGAGAACAAATTACAAGTACACTCAGATTTCAAAGCAATCTAAACTCCTTTCAGCCTGGGGAACCAGCGTTAAACCTGGCAAAGAGAAGGCTCAGGGGCACCTAACAGCACCCTTTACAAGGGAAGATTACCAAAAAGATGAAGATAGATTCTTTACTGAAGTGTATGGGAGGGAATAATACCGTAAGTATCATAAACTGAAATGAGGAAGGTTTCAATTGAATACAAGAAAAAAGTATTTTCACTGTAAAGATTATCAGTCACTGCAATGCTGAGAGGCTGCACAGTTCTAAGATTAGACTGGACAAAACCCTAATCAACGTGGCCTGAACTTAGAGTTAAACCATCTTTGAGTGAAAAGCTGGACAAAAAGACTCCCTAGGCAAGCCTACATTTTGTCAACTATCCTGCCTACAACTCACACTGCTAACATACATTCTTCTGTTAACATCAGTCAAAGATAAAAGTTTATGTTGTTCCACTGAAGTTACCACTGTGACATGTTTTTGTATGTGTCGCTTCGACTACATAAGCACATATTTACCAAAATAAACTGGAAATATTACCTTTCAGGATTTGTGTAGTCTAAATTAAAATAAGAAAAATGTCATGGTGTAGTTGCTGATCTTTATAACAAACACCTGCTAACACCGGTAGAAACACCAGCATTTCTCAGAGGAAAGAGTCTGCAAGTTCTGAATGACAGAGACTGGTTGTTCATCATGCAAGATTTAGTTCTGTAGAAACTGAGAACCACTCACCCCCAAAAAACCCCACAGATCTGATCTTTCCAGTGCTGGCCGACAAGCAAACCTTGGTCCCACAAAAAAGTATAGCCTCCATCCTACCAAAAAAAACCTTACACCAAACACCTACTAAGTTTTACTTTAATGGGTTGTAAGCCTCCATACCAGGAACACTTATGAAGCCTCAAAATTATAATTTAAAAAAGGGCACAGTTGTATAGCCTTGTGAGAATAAAGGTGAGAACGTAGGGAATACCGTTTTTACTGCAGCATGTTGATTTTGCAGTCAGACTGGAGAATGATGCAAAAGACACGGTGCTTAAGAGATTATGCAAGACAGAACACAAGCACAGAATGCAGGGATGAGCCTGGTTTGATTAATATTAAATATGTCCTTGTTATACATACTGGATATAAATAGGTAATTTCTAAGTGCAGAAGGAAACATCAAACCTAAACACACACAGTCCAGACAAGTGTGCAACTCCACTCTAATTAGAGACATGCCATAGCCATGTGGTGAGCTGGGCAAGTATGATGAAAGACTGAATGTTACACCAGTCATTGCAGGTATTATAGTTTCTTGAACGTGGTCACATGAGTAAACCAATGCAAGTACAAGCTAAGCATGTAAAGATACATCTTTATTTACACAAAACCCATGTTTAAAAATGTTGAGCTATCTGAAAGTCCCTTTCCCCAGTGTTATGATATTGATCCTTCTCAATCTGAAAAAGCAATCTGAATAAACAACTGCGAAACATACTACACCATCAATAAACATTAAAAGGCATACATGGCTGGTAAAAAACACTGAATTTCTTAGCTAGCACTACACACCATCCTTTTGGTTTTGTCTTTACATAACTGAAGTAATTATGAGATTTACTTTCCTATCAGTGCCACAAGAACAAAGCAATCAAAAATTCCTCTTTTCTTCCTAAGAGGTAGGGTTATTTTACATTTATACTATGCTACAAAACTGTCTCAAAGATTTACTGGACAAGGCAGAAGTGCCTCCTGCTCATTACTGATGAAAAATTTTCATTTGCCAACTGCTAATTTGGCAAGCAGAACTGTTCAAGACCAATCAGAAAAAAGCTCAGAAAAATTCTTAGAACAGGCACTAGACAGAATGTTGTCCTGTGAAGTAAATGGAATATAAGGTTAATCAAGCACTAAAAGACAGTAACAACTGAGTTTCAAAAGTTCTTGACAAAATGCAAAAAGAAAAAAAAAGTATTCTTCATTAAAAAAAAAAAAGGAGTGGGAGGGGCAGGACAGAACTAGGGTAAGGCTGAGCTGTATAGCTGCCTTTACCAACTGGCTTTAAAATATGAGAACCAACAGATTACTTAGGACAAAGTTATAACAGAGCCAAAAAATGAAGCTGAAATTCAAAATACATCTATTATGTGTATCAAGTTTGTTCTGAGATAGATTCCTCAGGCTTCAAAAGCTGAAGGAAGCAGTTCACAGACTGTTGTGTTTCCTTCACAGGGAAGTCTAAGACAAAAAATAATACACAACAAATGAAAACATATAAGCAGTAGTGAACAAATATTTTTCCTTTTAAGATTTCTCACATTTGATCTCTCCTTGTTCCAAAAGTTTGTCTGTCTTTGCCAAGAACAAGTACTACTCAAACAGAAATCAAGTCAACTGGAGATCTGTAAGCATGATACTCAGATGAGGATTGTGGTATACAACCTAGATGAGGATCTAGGTCTTTTACATCCATGACACAGTGAATTAAAAAATGTGCTGTATAACTTATATTAATAATAATTACTGATAGTTTTCTAATTTCACAAGTATTACAATTGTTCTGCATTAAACCTAGTATAAAGCATAAAGATAATAAACCCATGGATTCAATTTTGTCCCAAAAACTGGTTTAGCAAAGAAGTAAAAAGGATGTAATTCTTCTAAGAAATCATCACTGTTACTCAATGCCAGTAATGAGTAATGGCAAAAATGAGGAATGAGTAACAGTAACAGTAATAAGCAAGATTAAAAAAAAAGAAAGACCAGCAATAACTACCAGTGCTATCATAGCAGCTGCTATAGAGGTGACTACACAACCCATAACCATTGTATTGTTGAAAAAAGGAGCTGAAGCAGTTTGACTAGCTTCAAGTTGTTCTTCACTGCTTCACAGTGGTATTTTAACCAACTTCAAATCCATATTTTTTCCTCAGAAAGCAAGATTCTCTATCATCTAACAAACCAGCAAATCAGTACATTTAAGAGAGAGCCTTTCAGTCTGACACATTTAGTTCTAGTCATGAACAGTTCAGATCAATGTTACTCCTGCAGCATTGTTTTAAAAGTTTAATGGGATGATCGTTACCCATGCATCTGAGCTGACTGCATGGCAAGGCGATCAATGCTCAGGCCTATGTTAAGCCCTTCCACATACCTGTTTAGAGCATCTCCCAAACATAAACCAACTCCTGCCCAGCTCCCTTGGGCTTACTTCTGACAAAAGAAACCAAGTATGATCCTCTTTTTGTGAGCTGGATGAAAAATCCACCTTAAGCATCAGCCGCATTCAATTACTGAATGAAACTTGGACCAAAGTCCAAGAGTTACAGTGTATTGTTCATGCTAGTAGGCAAACATACCAACCTAGGAAGATCTGGAGAAGGTCAAAAGTGCAGGATCAAACTTCTAGCAACTTCAAACCTGGGATCTGATTACCTAGAGAAAGAAGGACTGAGCAATCTTCAGCTGTAATTTAGCTTGAATTTCTAGCACACATAAAACTAATCTAATTTAAATAAACTACAATGATAGAATCTTAACAATTTGTTAAGAAATAAATTCTGATTATTTCAGTGCCAAGAACTAAAATCCCAGCTCAGATGAGCTTGGAGTTTATAGACACGGGAAATACTATTTAAGTTTGAATATGCAACAACTAGATAAAAGTATTTATCATTACTTGAAAGACAAGGCAGCCTTTGTTTACTTATTGACTTCTCTAACCCATTACTAGTACATAGAAGCAAAGTCTGCCTCAAATTCTCCAGTAAGAAAAGAAAGCAAATCTAAGTAAGTGTCAGCATAAGTACTTCAGTAAGCCAACACCCTTTATGTGGCAGGATCCTCAACATTTAGCCAGCTTGTACCTTTTCACTGTATACAGAAGCCTGAAATTCTTCACTCCTCAGAACCACATGAGTCAAGGACAGGTTGCTCCTAGTCCTGACATATCACTGACCCCTCTGCTAATCACTTGTGACTTCCCTTTCAACTGAAAGAGAGCTGAGAATTTCACGTGCCCTTTCACTGCTTTCTTGCATGTAATTTCAAAGAAAATATACAAGCAAATCTAGGGCATTTCAGCACCCAGAAACCAAGAGAAATAAGGGGAGACGGGGGAAGAGAAAGAGAACATTAACTCCCCCAAAGACTGACTCTTTCTTTAGCAGAAGCATTGGTACTTCAAATTGATCAAACCTCTGATGAGGAGGGCTACGAAGAGGTTATGAAACCAGATCCCAGTCTTTCAATGCATACACCCCCAGCCTTCAGTTTAGCAGTGATTGATCTCATCAATTTGGACCAACTTACCTTAGCATCAGATGACAGCTTTTAATCCAAAATTAATATACTGCCATAAAAACATCAGGTGTTTTGAACTGTTATGTTATATTGGTCAGCAATGGGGAAATTTGTAGGCAAGTGTGGAGAAGACAGGACTAACAGTGATGTTAGACAGCAGGTCACAAAAACAGGCTACAAGAGAAAGTCAACACAAGATCACAATCCAGACTACATAGAAAAAGAATACCAGGCCATGGAGATGAAGGTTCAAGATTTTACACTTTTACATCAAGAAGAACTGTAACTCTTAATATCAGACCTTAAGTGTACTGGGATGTGAAAAATGCCATATAGTAAATCTCACGGTTAAGTTAGTCATATGTTTCATTGTATATTCTGTGTTACAAAGGACTTCAATTCCACTAAAAAAAAAATCAAGCTACCTTCCTTTTTAAATAAAAATACATACACACTTGCATCACATTCTTATCCCAAATGGCAAAAAGCAATGAAGATTCTGTTTGACTATGAGCAATAAAAAAATAATGGATTATTACACTATCATCCATTTCCTTTAATTATTGCTGAAAATTTCAGACCAGGACAGCTTCCACTTATGTTATAATTTTTATGCAATTACCCATCTCAGAAACATGATTCTGAAATCACAGGTATTGAAACAAATCCCCTTTCCTTCGGGTACTCTGCTTAACAGCGATCTGGATCAAGCAATTCGCTCCAGGCAAACTATGCCTCTATTCTATCATTGCAAATTTAACTATATTTACTCAGGTCCTTGTTAAAGACATAATCCAAGTTCATCTTCATATATCGCACCTTCTATGTAGGTCTTGCTGTGTTCAGACAGCATTTCATGCTGTGCTAAAGAACAAATGCCACCCAGCCTTAACAGAATTCTTGTTACTTTCTCAGATACTTTCATTGCTGTTGGAAAACAGAAGGGCTGTTTTCTGATGTTTTGTGAACAACGAAGCTCATAAAAATATACTGGTTTAGTCTCACAGGAACAGTTCAAACAACCAGCTTTCCTAGCAAAATATTTATCAAATATTACTTATTTCCAAGTTTCAGAAGAATCACCCTTTATCCGAAAAAGACAGAAAGCTTAAAGACAACAAGGCTCTAAGGGAAATCTATAAAAAAATCCTTGTTCCTGGCTTGCTGGTTTTAAAAATATTCACACAAAGAATGTGACCACCCACAACCGTCATACATAACGGTGACATTGATAAGAACTACAACACAATATGCATTTGCTGAAGTGTGAAAGAAATCACAAGACAATGTCCTCTAGGAATGCTGAATGACTCCTGTGAAGTTTTGAGGACAAAGCTTGACATAAGTGGAGAAAAAAATACCCTGAAAAAATGTGCCTGGAAATGCAGTAGCTGTTTTAGCAACGCAAAGCATTCAAGACATTTTTAACAACTCAGCTTTTGGAGGACGTTCATTCACGGTGTTAAAAAGTACATATATTTTGCTTTCATATTTCTTATCATCACTGTAAATCTCCACATGACAACTACTACAGGAAATTAAGAAACAGCTACATTAGTTATTGAGAAATAGAAACCAGCCATTTCCTTAGATCCACGGTGAGCACTACTGGCACTCTCTGTGCCCTCTAGCACCCACAGCTCTTGAGTATTAGTTAGGTTTATTTCTCATGCATATAAATATTCAATCAATACTTCTAATAAGTTAGACAAACAGTATCAAATCTGTAAGTCTGATTCTGACAAAGTGAGTTTAGAAGATTATTTTTGTTCCTGAAATTTGACAAACTACAGTTCAAAAAGCAGTAACTAGCTTCAATCTGAATAAAAATGCACAGAATGCTTGGGTTCACTTCTTTGCAGGTTTAAAAGCTGGTGCAATAGCAAGGTAAGGGCACAAAAATCACTGAAGTATAAAGAGCCACCAAAATCCTAATAATAATTACCATATATGTGAGAACGGAGCCTTATTCAGGCACTGTTATGGATTATATTCTTTATCTAATATGGACAAAATATATCAAACAGAATACACTGAAAGAGCTGGGGGGGGTTTGTCACAATGACAGCTGTTTTGAGAAATTAAATTCTCTGTTAAAATGTTGAACTGACTTATAGTAAGTGATGTATACTGACTGGATAATCTGAAGTGCCAGGTTGCTTTTAACTACCAGTTTTCCACCAAGGTAAATGCTAAATGCAGTCTGGCTTAGCATTTACTTTAATTAGAGAAAGTTTTTGCAGAAACTGAAATTCCAGAAAACAAGATTTTTCCTGAAAACCTTTACAGCTATCATGGTACTAGCTTAACTAGTAGTATGACTAGACTTCAGCTGCACTGAAACACATCTACACAGAAAATCAGCAGCAGGAGAAGTCCTCGCAGGTGCAGACTTTGCAGGAGTCTTGTATGGCAGATGAGAGACTACTATTCAGGTACAAATCACTGACCTACCTCCCCGTGATGGCTGATTCTCTAGATATTTTAAATGGCTGTTCATCAAAGAAAACTCCAAAACAGCTCAAAAAAACATAGCTGCAGAGATTTCATGCTTTTTTGTTTTATGATGTAGATGGAGACACACTTCACGTCTTTGTTAAGGTTGCTCTACCTTAGAAACACTAAAAATTCCAATGAAAAATCTGACTAGAATAAATACCCCACAATCTGAAAACATTTTTGGGAGGTGTTCCTAAGCTCCTGCCTCATTGGGATGTCCTGCACTTTAAAACAGAAGATCATCCTGCGCTGATTAATGAAGTTTTTTACATGTTGGGATACAATGTCATGAACCAGTCAGTAATTCAGATGTTTTATTGCCAATAAAACTAATCCCCTGTTCAAGAATCGAGCACAAGTTTTCAATATATAGCTAGACTTGGTGTGACATTAGGCTGGCTTCCTCCCTTCACCTACTTTTCATTGCGTCAAACCAACAGTAAAAGGAAAAGAGACCCAAACTTTATTCCACAGACAATCAGAAGCGATCCATCTTCACAGTCTCAGGTGTAATTTCATACATGTGTTGTATGAAATTTTGTATATCACATGGCAAAACATCAAAATAAAGATTAATGATGGACTATTTCTGAAGACAGAGAAAATACTCCTAGCATGCAAGACTAAAATACAAGTTAAGTACAATTCACAGTTCACGACTGTAAGCCTCTCTCATAGAATCATAGAATCCCAGGCTGGAAAAGACCTCTTTGATCATCAAGTCCAACCATTCCTATCAGACACTCTCACAGAATCACAGAACAGAACAGAATCACAGAACAACCAGGTTGGAAGGGACCCATCGGATCTTCTAGTCCAACCATTCCTATCTAACACTAAACCAAGTCCCTCAAGACCTCATCCACCCATGCCTTAAACACCTCCAGGGAAGGTAAATCAACCACCTCCCTGGGCAGCCTATTCCAATGCCCAATGACCCTCTGTGTGAAAAACTTCCTCCTAATCTCCAGCCTAAATCTCCCCTGGCAGAGCTTGAGGCCATTCCCTCTCGTCCTGTCCCCTGCCACTTGGGAGAAGAGGCCAGCTCCCTCCTCTCTACAACCTCCTTTCAGGTACTTGTAGAGAGTAATGAGGTCTCCTCTCAGCCTCCTCTTCTCTCGTAACAAATTCAAACTAAAACTTAAGAAAACGTTACAAATGACTAATCCAAGCTTCCAAGAATATCACATGTCATTCACCGAAGCACAAAGCTGAACTCGCCTGAGTTTTATCTGCCTTCCTTCTCTCTTACCATCTTTCCACCCATATCGCAGTAAACTTTGCTCTTATTTTAACTCAGCTTACGGTATTTATTACTCTTTCCCTTCATTCTGAAACGTCGACACTGAAGCAACTTTCCAGGTTTCACATCCCTGGGCAAAGCTCCGACCGCAGAGCCGCTCTCCGCCCTGAAGAGGCAGCCAGGGACTCAAGCAGCAAGCGCCTGCAGCAACATTTCCGCCTCCCAGATCGCCCCACGCCGCTCCCCTTCCCCCAGAACGGCCTCAATTGAAAGATTTTCAGAAGGAAACACCGAGGCGGCCGCCACGATGCGGCCGGCCCGCAGCCCCCGCCCCGCCCGGCCCCGACCCGCCGCCTCCCCGTCCCCGCCTCGCCCCGCGGAACCTGGCCGGCCCGGAGCCGCCGCTCGGCGCTGCACGATCGGGCCCGGACGCAGCGAGCGGCCGCGGGGCCGGCGCGGCGGGAGGAGCCGCGGGAGGAGGAGCGGCCGGGGAGCCCGAGCGAGGGGCGGGCAGCGGCGCCCGCCCACAGCGGCAGCTGCCACAAAGCCCTCGCCGTCCTTTACTTATTTATTTATTTATTCTTTCTACAACACCGTTACTTTCTTAAGGTGGCTGAGCGGGTTCAGAGTAGATTTGTGCCTCGTCAGGCTCCGCCGTGGCTTCTGATCGGCTGTAGCGACAGGACATGGGGCAGTGGGTATAAACTGGAGAGGGGCAGATTTAGACCAGACATAAGGAGGAATTTCTTCACGCTGAGGGTGGTGAGGGCCTGGCACAGGCTGCCCAGGGAAGCTGTGGCTGCCCCATCCCTGGAGGTGTTCGAGGCCAGGCTGGATGGGGCCTTGGGCAGCCCGGGCTAGTGGGAAGTGCCCCTGCCCCTGGCAGGGGGGTTGGAACTGTATGATCGTTAAGATCCCTTCCAACCCTATTTTATGATTTTTCTCTCCCTCCCAAACCGTGGGAACCCATCTGTGCTTTCTGCAGAGGGCCCCAAGCACCGTGCTGTGCAGTAACTGCAACACCCTGGTACTGTTCTTAACCATTTGTCTAAACGTTTGCCTAAGTTGATACACATGGGTTTCTACAGTGTAAGCTTTGACCCTGAATCAAAATGAGATCCATAGTCTGTGAGTCATTCTGTGTCTTATCAAAAATCTCAGACACAGGCTCCTCCAGCATTTTCAGCTACGTACATCTACTGCATAGCTGCTCCAACTGGAAGAGGTTGCTGCATCATTGGGAATGACTCCCAGCCTTAGTAATTTCTATAAGCAAATTCAATGATCATGAGAAAATTGGGGGGGGGAAGTTTTATTTTCTGAATTGTCATTGGTGTTTAAGTTCAGGCTTAATAAGGGGAAGATATGTCTCAACCATTTCTTAGTTTAAAAATAAACAAACAATGAATTCATTGTACTTCTGTAGCTGATGCCCAGCCATATGTGGACTGCTTCTGCAACCTACACACTATGTGGCAGAGCAAACTGTAAGACAGACATTAGGTCTGCTTTCTGGTGGCAACAAGTTAGGTTGGTGGGATTGAAATATCCCATTTCAACTGTGCAACTGTGCTGCTACAAAGCTGATGAAGAAATAATGCCTTCTGGAAGTAAAGACTGGTTAAAGACTAAGATTCCTCTCCACAAACTGCATTCTCTGAGATCATCTTCTTTGAAGTGCTGCAAACCATCATGAGGAGGGAATAAGGTCTGGTATGCATAAGTGTAAGAGCCAAAAATGCCATCTGACCCTTACATAAGCTTGTAAATATGTCTTAAAATAGGTTCTACACGTAAAGTTTAGATACAACATAGCCCTCTGTGAACATCTGTATTCAGTCATGTAGACAAGACCACTGAGGAATATCTTAAAGACTGCACGCAGATGCTAAGAGCACCAGGCAGCATTACCATATACGGACATTGGCTTCACTTTTTCTAAATTGCCTGTGGTAAACAAACATGAACATTGATGCAATGACCTTTCACAAAAAGTTCTGCTGATGAAGAATACATAAATGTCTCATATCTGTAGCACAAGACTATTCCCACAGCATACTTCACATAAATCAACTCTACAAGCTCCTACTGGTGTAGAGGTGTTAACTGTTTGTATCAAAATTAACGTACACCCCCAGGAAAGAGTTATTTGCTCAGTTAACCTCAGAAGATCAGAAGATGAGTTGCCACTGCTCAACATGAAACAATTTGCCATTCAAGTTGTGAGAAAGGTCAACTGAACAATTTATATTCAAAGACTGCTGGTGCCATGATGTTTTCCATAATGAATTTCAGAAAAACAAAGGCTACGCTATGTAACATTCTTGAGGTAACAGAAAGACCTGGTAGTATCTGTAAAGGATTGATCATATTTATCTCAGAAACAAATAAACAAGCCCAAATCTAGAATTACTTTTATAAGATTATTGCTGTGATTATCATTATTACAATGATTATTCATTCTGTTGTGGTAACAGGCAGAGACCCATTCAAGATTAGTATCTCATAATGTTGAATGTTACAAGAGCACAGGGCAAGACAAAACATCACTTAGTAAG
This sequence comes from Coccyzus lansbergi, assembly GCA_033558105.1. Lineage (NCBI taxonomy): Eukaryota > Metazoa > Chordata > Aves > Cuculiformes > Coccyzidae > Coccyzus > Coccyzus lansbergi. The sequence goes on from JAUMJK010000245.1 coordinate 3,926,689, forward strand.
TAATACAGTCTCGCTCAGTTCTTCCCAAGAAAGATTTCTCCCAAGCCCCAATATATATGTTATCAGCTCTAAGTAATGCTATGTTAATGCTTGACTCATAGAAATCAGTTGGAGTAACGAAGGATGCTGATACATGATGCTCCTCCCAGTATGAGCCGTAAGGTTGCTGTGCGCCAGCAGTGCTTACATGAAGGTAGGAATTTGTGTTTGATTTATAGCTAACCTTGATTCTGTAATATGATTTTTTCCTTGAATTGGTCAACAGAGTGTTAAGCATGCATGATTCAACGTAGTATCTGCTTCAGCAGTAATGCATGCCATTTTTATCTTTCCCCTTTACAATTTGAAATAAAAAATACTGTCATGCAAATTTATAGTATTCTGTTCCCAACCAGACAAAAATAGGACAATTAAATGTATTCACCATGTATTAATTCAATTTCCCCTTCCCCATTAGTCCTGACTGAGCTTCAACAGCAAATTACTTAATAAAATAAGCAACTGGCAAATAACTGTAATGCACAAACCTACTGATTAATCTTCTCAGTAGTTAGTCTATTTTCGTAAAGTGAGTTGACTGATTTAGAGCATGAATCAGCTCTGCCATATAAATTCTAGTCATAGTAGAATATCTATGCAGTCACATATGCCTCTGAGCTAAATATTTTTTCTTACAGCTTAATAATCCTCAGTGACTCGAGAGGAAAGGAAGAGAATGTATTCGTTTTAATTCAGTGGGCCTGTCTATGCATGAGTAAGAATCACAGGGCTAGGGGCCTGATTTAAAGCAGATGAAACATCACCAAATAATTACATAGTAAACAAACCCATATCCTATTATATTTTAAAATCCATAAGAAGGAATGCCCTTAGATTAATTATAAGATTAAAAATTTATTTTTACTTTATTTTTTGCAATTATATTATACAGTCAGTGTACCCATTTAAGTACAGCGTTAGACCATTAGGGTCTGATTCTACAAACAGTTACCATTGGCAACAGGCAACTTACATGGGGCTTTCATTTGAGTAAGGTTATTAACTTTCCTCTAGCTACTCTAACATGCTCACGTCTTTAACTGCTGCAGCCCTTAGCATCCATGGCTGTCCACTAGGGCGCCCTTCGTTAATACAGTAACTACGTCAGTGTTTCTAAACCCCTAAGTGAAACACTCAGGTCCCTGGAGTAGATGTCTTCTAGAGGTATGTAGAATTCAGTAAAGTTTTGTCTGTCCTCGTTGCAAAGCCTTAGATAGAATCTTTCTTTTTCACACATTTAATATAGAAAATAACATATGGTTTTATTTCTTTTTATTGATTAAATTCTGCTAGTCTTTTTATTCCCAGCACAGTTGCTTTTTGTACCAGTACAAAATGCAAGGTCCGAATTCCTACCAAGCAATTTACACACTCCTGCTGTTATTTTTAATCCTAAAATGTAAACAGAAGTACTATGCAGACCTAGATCTTGTTAGATACAGCTACAAAAATGGAAGTGGGAAATACAAAAGGGAAAGAGATTCTCTCAAATCCACAACACATACATCTCAAACCATTCAACATGTGCATAAACAATCCGTCTTCACTGGTAAAAATTAAAAAAAAATTTAAACCGATATACCTGTAGAATACTGGATAAAGTATTCTGACAAGAATTAGCTGCACATTAACGATACAGATTGCCAACTGACTATTGAGGCCTCCCAAGAACCTTCTATTTTCAATGTTAATCCAATGTTAATCCATGGCAATCATTTTTCTAATGGAACACATCTAAGCAGCCTAAGCTTCTTTCTTGCATATTTTTTATACATACTGATGTTAACAAGGCATCTATTGTGGCAGGCACATAACATTAAAGTGAACAGAAAGAATTTTAACTAAACAGTAACAGGATACACAAATATATTTGACAGTGTGACAGGAATACCATTTATTTGCTTTTTCATACTGTCGGGGTCATTCATATTTTAGAAACAGTAGTGGAGTGTTATTTGTTGTGATACCACGCTGTTCATTATGGTACTCAAAGTGCTCTGTGGACAATTCAGATTTGTGAAGTAGACACTAAGATAGGAGATAGAGAAAGGCACAGCTCCAACAAGGTGAAGAGAGGTGAGAGTGCACTGCATTCCTATGCACAAAGAAGAGCAGAGATTATCTTTTTGCCTTTAGAAAAAGAGAAAAAAGTGTTTTTAAAACCACTTTCCTCTCCATTTTTACTCTTTCTTTGTCTCACAGATTGAAAAAAGTGGAGCGGAAAATTGTTTTGCCCAAAGCCACACACTGGCAGTAATTGAACGAGTGGATAGCATTGGTTTAAATAGAAAATGTGCAATACATTCACATTACTCAGGCTATTCTAACTGCTTTTTCTTTCTCTTGTCCACATATGCCATTTACTTTAAACTACAGCTGCACAGGACTGCTGGTAGTATAATCTTGTAGAGATTCCCAAATTTTGATTTGTTTTCGGGGAAACGTCAAGAAAATAAGAAGGGATAGGAGATACCAAACGTACAAAACTCTTAAGAAAGAGTCAAAAATTTTGGACACTGCTTTCCCAAGAAAGAGATTAAGAAGGCAGCTTTGATTTCTGCTCTCATCCAACAACTGTGATCCTAATTTCTACCATAAAACATCTGGTGAAACTCAGAGTCCAGCCTTGCTGTGCTGTGCAATACGCTTAAGCATAGGGATAGTCATTGTTTTGCTCAATATACAGTCTTAAGTAGCAACACACTGGGAAAAAAAAACAGTACTCACTTATATAAAAGAATTGAGATGCAAGGAAGTTAAGAATTGTCAGTCACACAGGGGTTTGGTGGCAGACCTCAAGTAATGCTTGTGGATTTCTGGAGACCAGTCTGGTCCTGTGGCATATTGCCACTCCAGCTTCAGAGGATAGACAAGAGTGTTTGGAGGAGATCACATAGCAAAGTAGAAACTATGAAGGACTAAAATCAGGAAATAATGGAAGCTTGGAAGTTTTATACCAACTTCTCCAAAGAAGATGGTTTATGTCAGAAGTGAGATTAAGGTTCACTAGATCATACTTTTAAATCCACATAGAAGCCTCAGACTGACAGAGCTGACTGTTCTTAAGGAAGGGCTAAAGAGCAATGGTTGCACTGAGTCACAATGGAGAAACTTTTGTGCAGCTTTTGTGGTAAATGAGATCAGACATCACAGTTGCATTAAAAGACCTGATGAAAGAAACTATAGAGGCTAGCTAATATCCAGCAGCCCGTCAAGTGGTTGACTTTTCAACATGGGGAAGCAATGGCCTGCAGGAGCTCTTATGTGCAAAATCTTGTTACAGGCAAAAAGAAATCCACCCTATATGTTAAGTCACACAAAAATTATTAGTATAATCACAACCTTAGCAAACTAATAAAATATTTATTATTATTCTATATTTGTTATATATTTATTATTATATAGTTCGGATCTAATTATTGCAGAAAAAAGGAAATAATTTTTATAGAAAGTTTTAATAATAATAGTACAGTTAAAATCATCAAGCATGCACTACCTAGTATCTACCCCTTCTCTTGGTGTCATGCTTATCCTTTCACCTCCCTATGGCTTCCATTTGGTGGAGAGAGTGCAGTGGATCACCAACATCCAGAGTCTGGTGCCTGTAGGAGTATGGCGTTGGCGTTTACAGCTTCTTTCTCTCCTTTTTCCTCCTTTGGAAAAAAGCTCTCATCTGGAGCTATTTTTATAAATTTTCTAATTAAGTGTTACACCTTGCTTTTTTTTCAGTAGTCTGCAACTGTGTATTTTGTATTCTATTTATCTTACATGCTTGCTCTTCTTTTTTTTAATCACTCAGACTAGTTTTGTCCAGCTTCAGGTCTACGTGTCTTTGACCACTGGCAAACTGTTTACAGCCTTAGGATCTCCATTGCCAGCCTGTGCCCCATCTCTACTTGTTCCATGCCTAAACTCTACACTGCAGGTCATGGATTCACTTCCCAGTGCTGCTGCTGCTATAACCGGCCTTAATTTCTGTACACTGTAACACTATGTTAGTCATAAATATATCATTCTACACAGAATAACAAATTATTATCAATATCTATATAAAAACTGTGGTTACACCATACAAAGCAAAAGTAAAAAGTATCAGCCATGGGCTGCTGTCAGGGAAATTGTTACAGTTAAATCAAGCAAAACCAGAGCTTCAAGAAGATCAGAGAAAGTTCAGACAAAGCACACACAAAAAGCCTTCAACCTGAGGTCTGGTAAATTCTGGACAACGCCTGTGAACTGTTTAACAGGACAGTTGCAACATTGTTACTAGTATTACTGGGCTACATGCTTATTACTTTCCAATTTACAACTAATATTTGTATGTGCATACTGTATGTAGCAGCAGAAGTATTTCCACAAAGGGAAGCAGGAATACTGCTGACTAAAAAACTAGCTATTGCACCTGAACTCATTAGTTTTATGAGCACAGTTCATAGTCTATGCATGCTCAGCACAGACACATTGGGTTTGTACACTGCAAACAAGGTCACAAAAATATGATGTAGCGATTATTGTCTGACAGCTGAATTGCAGGCCACACTAGAATAGCATAATGATGACTCTTGATTTTGTAGTTTATTTCAAGGAAGTGAGGAATATTAAGCATCTTCCAATAGATATTCTCTAAGTATAGAACAGGATAATTATTTGAGCTTTTGTCTAGTCATAGAATAGAAACTATTTAAAGCAGTGTCAGGTCATCTGTTTAGAGCATATATTCATGGCAGAAAGGAATGAACATTTGGCTTTGAAAAAGATAATTTTAATCCATTTTTTCATCAGTACAGTTCATCTTGTTATTCAGAAATGGCTTCTTTCAGTAAATGGATTATGAATCAATAGTAGATATAAATAAAGCAGTACAAAGGGCACAGCATTCAACAAGCTGCCAGTCGCTGGAGCAGAAGACATCAGAAATCGGTATTCCAAGATAGATACACAAATAAATCAGAAGTGGTCAGATAATAAAAAAAAAAAATGCACCCTTTTTTGCAGAAACTCCAGGGTTCTCTCTTGTCCCAAGAACCACTGAAATATATCTAAGTTTGTATGTGTTTTATATGACAGATCAATACAAGATGGAGTTTGGTCTGAATTCTGTTTTTTCACTAAACATTTTCAAGTTCACCCCTCTTGGAACTTGCAGAGTTCTTGAAACAAAGAATTAACTGCAAGGTTGCCAAGGATCTTTCTGGAGCCAGTAAAAAAAAAATCTAATTAAAACCTGTAGACTTTGAATTATACCTCAAAGGATCAATTCTTGATATACCAAATACCTGCAATTCCTGTAAGGTCAGTGCAAAGTGGTGTTACTCAGCATTTTTTAGGATTTGGCCTCCAACAGAGGGCAGAATAAAAAAAAAAATGTTTTTTCTTCAAGCACACAGATCATAATGAATCTATATTACTTATCTACATCGCAACAACCTTATTTAAATGCTGCTAGTAAGAACTCAGAAAACTACTCATATTATGCTCATCATAACTGTTAATTATTAATGAATAAATATGTCATTTGAGACCTAGCTATTAGTTCCAGGCCATTTGTATGAATAGTTGTTTTCAACTGTGAGAATTTCAGTTGCCAGGAATTCTGCGTCCTTAGGTATTTCATAATTATTAACCATACATTATGTTAACCTGAAAAATCTCATTATTCTCTTACTAAAACTATGAGCTTTTTATCCATTCACAACATGTCATTTTCACAGCATAGTTTGAGCCTGCAGATTACGTGTTTGGATTTTGCTTGTTTTTAAAAAATAACACATTATGTTTTAAAAAAAATAAAGACAGAATATTTATAATTACTGATCTACAATTTAAGATTGCACAAGCTGGCATACTCACTAACCACAAGGTTTTACAGCTTTTCGAGAAGAATTTATTGTTTAAATAGGAATTCTGGATAATTACTGCAAGCCATATAATTGTCTAATTTCACTCTGAACCCTTCTAAATTACTGACTTCAAAAATAATTATGCTGCAGTAAAAGAAACTTGACTTACAGTATGAATGACTTGAATCAGTTTTGAATTTGCCATATTTTAATGTAGCCATTCCATTCTTATTGCCTCACAAGACAGAATTTCCTATTATATCTTAACATCATCTCTTAATAATATTTATGTCAGTGTTGCATAGGGGGGCATCTGGGAGTGGGGGCCCAAATGTGCCAACACTATGTAACAGAAATATAAGCTAGTCTCTGCCTGGCAGATTCAATAGACAGAAAGCTGGAAGGAAGCAGGAGGGGCAGAGAGATGGCAGTATGCATGGTACCATTTTCATTTTTGTTTTCATGTGAATATTTCAATCCCTTTCCCGAGGCTCCGTTATGAAACGTTTTAGGAAACCACAAGAGCACGGTAACAAGGACACAGAAAAATCTATAACAAGCAGCCTATCAAAACACATCTGAGGAGATTTTGGAGTACAAACTTCAAGAAAGAAATTCAGAGTTATAGCCTTGACTGCAGTTTCTAGATGCATCTCACTGTTCCTTCCCTGTTATAGCCTATGTTCAGTCCTAGTACTACCTTAAAGTGTCCCCATCTCTACACACTCTGGATGAGGGGATGAACTTTCATATTTAGAACCTACTCTGTAAGATGCTAAAAATTCAGTGAATTTTTTGTTTTCAATATGTTTGCAAGCTAGAAAGTGTCACTATTTTATAGACAGAATACAGAAAGACAAAAATTATTCAACTCTGGAAATCTGTGTATCTACAGCAATCTTGGGTTTTCACCTATACATATCACTTCCTCAAGCATACTTTACAACAGTTAATACATGTAATACTTCTCTCATTATTTTGTAGTAAGACATGTATGTATTACATTGTTTTTATTAATAAAGCTTTCCAAATTACACATCTTCATTGGATCAATACTAACAATTATATTGAGCACACTTCAGATGAATATATGAAAATAGTCTCAGGCATCATTCATTTACTGGCAAGAGCATTACAGATGAGTTGACGTTTTTCTTACACTGTATATCTGAAATCATTCAAGTACATTAATGCTAATAAATGAGAAAAAACCCACAAAACAAAACAAAAAAACCCCAACAGTTGCAAGCCAGCTCTGTTATCCAGTATACAATTAATTTTTTTCAAAATTCAATCAGATGAGTATAAGGTCCATTTGTATCCAGTTGTAAAACCTGCCTGTTTCCATATCTGCCATGCTTGACGAGAACACCTGCTTCCACACATTTGGTATTTGCAGCCAGCTCTTTTTCACACAAAGTCACAAACTGAGAATAAAGTTTCAGCCCTTGTTCTTTTTCAATGTTTGCATGGTACTGCATCTTTCTTCCCTTCAGCTTACCACCTAGTGTAGCTTGTGGTATGATCAGCACACTGCCTGGTAAATCAAGAACAGAAACACACTCGCCGCTTTCATTTTCACTTAATTTAACATTCAACACCACATTGACTGAAAAGAAAAAAAAAAAAAAAAGAAGTTAAAAAAAGTATTAAGACTTAGTTTAACAAAAGTAAATTAAACAGGACTGTGACTGTGACAAACTACTAAAGTAAAAGATACTGCTTATTAATGAAATGAAAAATTGAAAATTGACAATCAATAAATACTATTAACCAACTAAGATTTCTGTGTACTGTGAAGAATATTTATATTAATATAATCATAGAATCATATAATGGTTTTGGTTGGAAGGGACCTTAAAGATCATCCAGTTGCAACTCCCTGCCGTGGGCAGGAACACCTCCCACTAGACCAGGCAGCTCAAGGCCCCATCCAACCTGCCTTGAACATTTCCAGGGATGGGGCAGCCACAGCTTCTCTGAGCAACCTGTGCCAGTGCCTCCCCACACACACAGTAGATAATATGTCTAAAGTATTAGTCTGCAGTGGAACAGGTTGGCTGTTGGAAATCCTAAAGTTGATTCTAGCTGGACACTCCCAAAGGAACCCAGGCTCCAATTAGTTATCCTAATCTAATTTCCTGATACTCAAATAAGGAACAACTGCACAACCCAACACATTGTAGGAGGTAATACCATCTTTGACACACTTTGCAGAAGCTTCTGCCCTGACCATCTCTTCATTCTAGCTGCATTAGTCTATAGCAGGACACAACACTGATCTGGGCTGAAGCCACAGGCTCAGCAGTTTGGTCTCCAGTGGAGTGAGTACCTTTCAGTGCAGCACCTCAAGATGTACAGTTTCCAACTCGCCTTTTGAAAGAGGAAGAAGGGCAGGCAGGTTGGAGATGCAATTTGGCCCATAAGCCAGAATATATAAGCGTGCAAATAAAATCAATGCATTTAACTAATAGTATCTTTCCGTGTTTCTGTAACAAGCCAATACATTCCCCCAAAACTTCTTTCAACTCTGTAAAAGCTGTGAAGATACTAATCATGCTTCCAGAAGCATAACAATTTAATTTGTTTGAAGCAACAACACCCAAGTTATGATTTAGGAAGCAAAATCATTCATTTAAACAGTTTCAACGTATAATTAGGAAAAATATTCTGTAAGGCAGACACTTTGGGTGCATGGTCAAAGATGAATCTCCTAATAGAAAACAGAATTTTCTTTTTCTGGTCTGTTTCAGCAGCCACACAGCTGAAAAGGTCATTATTCTCAAGTAACACTCTCATGAAACTCTCACAGGCACAAAATCAATTTTTGTATCATAGCTTTGAATACATTCAAAGATTTCAACTTAGTTTAGCATCACAGAAAGACTGTGCCCTCAAAAACCAAAAGAAAACCTGCCAGGAGTTGCTCTCAGCATTTTCAGTAACATTTATGCTTGTGCAGTGCCAAGTCTTTCTGCTGGTCCCAGCAAGCAGCCCAAAATAAACTAGACCTTTGCAAAACCACTAATATTACTCAGCCACAGAAAAGAAAAGGGGTACTTTATCCGGAATACATGGCAACACAGGATTTCACAGGTGATCCAGTGCTACTGCTGGAGGAAAGGAGGGAGAAGAAAGGAAATTAAATGAAAGTGAAAAAGTAAACAAAAAACCCCCACAAATAAAAAAAAAACAAACCCTCAAGCCAAAACAACAGTGGTTGAAGACAGAAATCACTACCATTTGACCTTATCCACAGCACCTTCTCTATTCTGATGTAAATGTTAAAGTGCACGCGGAGGAGAGGAAAAGAACAACAAACATCGCTGTTACCCACTCTGAAACAGTAAACTGCATTTGAAACGCTAACAGTTTACAGAGTATGTATGAAATAAGATGGGAAGGACATTGTTTAGTTATCCACCCGACTCCCTCTACTGGCTATAATTTCATATAATCTGCACATACAGTGATGTTAGAATACTTCTCAAATTAAGCCATGAATTATTTGAAAACGGCTTTTCTAAATTTCTGTCCTGGACTGAACCTGTTGCCTGATACATGTAACATGTCAAACAGCAGGTGTTTTTTTTGCTAAATGTGATCATCACGGAAACAGATCTTCTAACAAGTTGATCATGAGCAGATGGACAGAGCAAGAGGTATGTCAAAAGAAACAAAACTGACCAAGCTGTTCTTTCAGCCATGTGATTTATTTGGAATAATGCTATCTGATGACTTTTCGACTTTTACTTGTCCAAATAGCTGCTGCTTTCTCTGCTTCTCTGCCTCTACTGCTTTTTTTTTTTCTTTTCCCAAACAATACAAGAATTTGGAAGGATTATATCATACCAATTTTTGGAACAAGATCCTCATCAGCACCTTTGAAGAAGCATATGTAGATAACAAGCCCTCTCTGGATCTACAAAAGATTACAGAAAACTATGTAAATGTTTCTCGTTCACCATGCATACTTATCATTAAAACTGATATAAAAAATGACAAAAACTACACAACAAAAAACCTCTGAGTTATTTAGCATCACTTCAGACATCAAGTTTACACACCACGCTATGGAAGCTTATAAGATATATACTGATTATCTACACAATGCTTCTATGTACAACGAAGCCAACCTATTGGCTCCGTGTGGAGCCACATTCAGTTGGAATGTACAATGTACAGTATTGACATAAGCAAGGGGACAAGATGAATTAGTGTATTTAAATTCAGCATAAGAAAAAATGTAAGCTTTTTTCCTATCAAACATACAGATAAAATAATTTTCAGTGTGAATTATGAATTTATTTCCAACTATGAAACATGACAAACAGCACAGGACTTGTCAGTGAAATGAACTACATAGTTGATGTTAAAAGTAATCTAATACAATATAATCCTAAAAAACCCACAAAGTCTGTTAATTAAAGATCTAAATATCATAACCAATTTAAATTTGATGAACAAAATTATGAAGTTGTTTGGAATATTATAAAGTTGTTCACGATATTATTTATCAGTTTGGGTGAAATTTTGGGGGAAATGGGACCTTTCCGCTGGTTTGTATGGGGTAAAGGATATGCTGCTTCCTTAGCATTCATAGAGACTACTTCGAAGAACTACCTATTTGACGGAAGAATTAGGTTTGTACGGAAAATGCAAAGGAAATGCCTGTGTAGCATTTCTGCTTTCTTCATTAGTTCATAAGGAATATGTGTGCTTTATACCTGTGATTTATTAATACAGACTGATAGGCTCTGCAGGCAACAGCAATTGTGTCTCATGCAGAAATGACAGTGTAACTTCTTCAGGAGAAAAAAGACAGGCATACAATAGCCACAGGCATACAGTATCTAAAAAAGCCCTCACCACTGCTTTACCAAAGATAAGTATCTTTATATTTTTGTTAGAAGAAAAATAAATGTCAGCTTATGAAATACCACCTAGGAGATGCTAACTAGATTGGAGCAGAAAGAAGTCATTAATACTGACATTATCAAAGCAAAAGGATAAAAAATGTGAATAGCTTCTTAAAAAAATACAGTTTTTTTCTCTCTTTTCTTTATTTTTCCTTTCCCCTTTTCTTTAAAAGAAAAAGGGTTTTGGTGAAGAAAACTTAGCTATACACATGAGATTTTTCCCCTTTGTCATTGCAGACATTAAACAAAATGCTAAAGGCAATGACTAGGAACAGCTATGCCTTTTCAACTATTTTTCTAGTGACTAACTTCGGGGGAAAAAAGAACGCTCTTTGTAGCCAAAACATCACATGCTGAGAACTTTCAAAAGCTTTAAATGGCTCTTTTCAAAACTCATTTTGACCACTGCAGAATATTACACAGGTTCCCAAATGACTGCCATATTTCATAAACACTGTAAGAAAATTTATGGCCTGAGCCCTCAAATGACATTTCAAACCATCTGTTCGAATAAGGTAGAGAAATACAGGCTGCCAAAAGATAAATATCCTTACATGTTTAGCTAAATATTTATTTCAGAAACAATCAGCATCAGGATAATAGAAAATAACAATGTACACATACCTACCAATGAAAACATTTGTCATAAAACAGGCCAAGCACATTTACATTGTGCATATCTGACCACTGCATCTGAAATAGAGGACTCCATGATACAGCATACATCATAGAAAACAATTCTGAGACTTGTGACAATGTTTTTTGCACAATCTCACATACAGAAGTAAAATTTTTCTGCAAGGATCTCATTTTAAAAGACAAAAAAGTAAAAAAGTGATACCTGCAAATCCTAAGGGCAGACAGATAAAGATTAAGTAAAAACATCCATAATTTTTTCAGTCCCTCTCATGAATTTAATGCCTATTTTTCAAGATACTTTTTATCACAATATGAGACATACATACGGAAGGAAATCAGAGGAACTTGAAGTTAAATGAAAGAAAAAAAACCCCAGAGACAGGTTAAAGCTGCTAGAGAGTGCTTCTATTTATACTGCAGGTTTATGATCTCCTAGAACACTTCTCAACCATGTTATAGTTGAAAAGTACTCACTGTGGTTGAACACTATTCAATACATGTGCAACCACGTTTCAACCTCTTTTAACATCTTACTTCTTTGTTCTTTAGTTTTCTTAATTGAACAAGAGATGCAAAAATGAATGCAATTTCAAGAGCTAACCTAATAATAATGCATGTCAGTCCTCTGATCTTACGTCCATGTTACAGGTGTCCTAAGACTTGTGCTTGTTGCTAGCATAAAGAACTGGAATGTGTAAACCTTCTCAACCAAAGCAAAAACATTACCATTGTTCAAATTCCTAAGTAACCTACCAAAGTCACAGAATCACAGAACAACCAGGTTGGAAGGGACCCATCGGATCTTCTAGTCCAACCATTCCTATCTAACACTAAACCAAGTCCCTCAAGACCTCATCCACCCATGCCTTAAACACCTCCAGGGAAGGTGAATCAACCACCTCCCTGGGCAGCCTATTCCAATGCCCAATGACCCTCTGCGTGAAAAACCTCCTCCTAATCTCCAGCCTAAATCTCCCCTGGGAGAGCTTGAGGCCATTCCCTCTCGTCCTGTCCCCTGTCACTTGGGAGAAGAGGCCAGCTCCCTCCTCTCTACAACCTCCTTTCAGGTAAGTCTAGTTGACTGCTCTTCAAAGCTGTATTTAATGCAGGAAAAATCAAGGAAAATAACACAAATAAGAAGGTCATAAATTCAATATTTTGATGTACAGACAGCTGCCACAAAGAACTTAAACAGTGACAGGTGGGTGTTTGGGCAGGGAAACTGTTCTATGTGGATTTACTGTTACTAGTAAAACGCCTACACAAACAAATCAGCAAAGCAAGTTACTTCGCAACACCTGGCATTTATTATGAAACTGTTCTAAGTAATCACCAGAGCAGCCACCCTGCATCATGAAAGGCTGAAGTATCCATTCCCTAAGGCCTTACAGCTGCCACTTCCTAACACCACTTTTAGCTGTTTTGTAGAAAAAATAAATAAATAACTCCTTCCTTACGCTCCTTACTAAATACATTCATTTGAATTTTGCAGGACTTCATTAGCAAAATCCAAATACATTCTGCAGAATACTATCTCAACTCTACCTTTTATTTCTTTTTCCCATGAAAATGGGGACACTTAATAATCCTTAGGAAGGCAGCTTATGAGACTAAATTTATTATAAAGTATTATTTCCATTTCAAGTTCAGATTTGCTACCCCATGAGAAGATTTCTCCATATTTCTTGCATTCAGCTACACCAAACAGTACATCGTCCACTGCATGTCACAGAACAAGTCTGTGCCTAGTACTTGGCACCTCTTCTTGATATCTTAGCCAGAAAACAAATCAAAGGAAATATGATAAGGGAAACAGTTTTCATTGCATAAAGTGTAGGGACTTATACTTTTTAGCTCAATATTCATTTTACATTTCTTTTCTCTCATAACTGTTAAGTACACCAAACCTCACCTAATTTCTCCCCTGTGTTTAAAATAATACCTTTTTCTCCTCCTAAGTATTTTGCTGTATATATATATATATATATATACACACACCTTTTATGGATACTATCTAATCGACATTTCTCCATAAACAACATATCCGCAGTAATCCTCAACAGACCAGAAAAACTCAATCATGAAAACACAATTAAGGCAGTGATTAATGAATATATATAAACTACACTCCCAACCTTTTTCCAGATAAAGGACATCCACTCTAAAGTTCTTAAAGTACCTGCAGGGGTGTCTCAAAGCTCAGAAGCTATTCAAAGCCACCTACATAATGTGCTATTTATAGTAAACTAGAAATTTCTCAAGGTGAGGACCTACTTTTAAGTTGCTATAGTTCATCAGGAACACATTGGTGTATGTAAATAATAGTTTATGAGGTCTATATTGTTTTTTATTTTTGCTTTCACAGAATCATAGAATTGCCAGGTTGGGAGAGACCCACCGGATCATCAAGTCCAACCATTCCCACCAATCTCTAAATCATGCCCCTCAGTACCTCATCCACACGTGCCTTAAACACATTGACACACATATACAGGGAGTAACATTATCCTACCAGAAAACATCAGCAGCAAAGATTGCTTCCAATGATCTCTAAAGTAGTCATAGTAAAGCAACTATGAGCCTCCATATTTTTGTTGCATGGTGACTAGTTCTTGTTACAATAGATTTCTCCTCAAAAGACACATCCATGAAAGATTTTTAAGCACTCATGACGAATATTAGTAAGGTCCACATCTGAAATTTATCTGCTGCTGAGACTGCCCAAATCTCTTATGGATTCCTTCAGAGCAATCCATTACTTTCCCAGTGATTTTGCTTAAGCCATTTAAAACTTCTGTTAAAATATATAAACAGCAGAACCTCCTTATAATAGAGGTAGTCATGCTATCCCTAAACTATAACATACACTTCTTATTGGGTAGTTTAAGACAACCAGTAAAATGACCCATCTGCTTTTATTTACTAGGCCTACAATTGCTTCTGAGATTAGCAAGCTAGAAATAGGACATTTCCCCTAAACTTAATTTATGCTGTGCTGAGCAACTTTCACTATAATTAACCTTACACTGAGAGGCTAATAATGCAATTCACACAGATGCATTTCAGCCAAACACAGAATCTGTGAGATGGTAGGAATTTCGTTGAGCAAAATGTTCTGCTTTCCCAAACCATGATGCAAAAACTAGGTCTTATGGATCCATCTGCCTCTTCCAAACAAGGACCGAAATATTTTAAGAAAAAGTGTGGAAAGTCAAACAGTGGATAGACCTAGGGACAGACTTATTGTTTTAAACTCTCTTCAGAGTTGTTGAATGAATTTGTAAGCCCTTTCAACACACTAGAATTTTTACTTTTTAAAAAAGCTATAGGAGTGGCTTTATCCTCTTCTGTTACAGTAGTCTTTAAGCAGGATAAAAGACAAAACCAGACTGTATATTGGCACCTGCACGGACGGGTTATTCTAGTGTAAGTAATGCCCAGTGACAACTACAGCAGCAAGCGCATCCCAAAGAGCGGCCTTCATGCTTTAGTCAATAGCCCTGTATGCTATGCATAGCACATGCCTAAAGAGTCTGCAGACCTCCCTACTTCTCTCAACAGGACTATGGGAGAAAAAACGGGAAATAGCAATGTTTCCCTCAAGCTGTGTGGTGGTCTGTATCCCAAATCTCCCATTTCCTTAGTGATCTGGAAAAAAAAAATCAGAACATCTGCTGCCATAGTCCCACTGCTCTACCTGTCCTTTCTCCACCATGTGTATATTCTTACAAAAATAAAGTGCACAGCTGGGCCTGTCAGCCAAGTCCATAGCACCTCAGGGCAAGTGTATTTGAGAAAGGGCAGATAATGCCAGAGGGAACAGCAAAGTTGGAGGGAAGGGATGCTGTGGAGCAGTCATGCTCCTGAAGGAACTGCGGCCTGTGGAGGGGGCCATACTGAAGTACAGAGCAGCAGCACAAAGTCCTGTGTACTGTCCCCAGTCTGCTGTGTTCCTTGCTGTCCTGCTTAAGGGACTCTGAACTTCGGTGATAACTAAGGGGGAAAGAGAGGACTCTGGAGCAGCAATGAGCAAGGGAGCACAAGAGGTGTCTCAACTGAAACTTAGCCTGGAAAAGCAGGGTGTTTTCCTCAGGTGTCTAAATATTTCAAGCTTTTCATTTGTTGTTCCCTCCCTAATACTCAAACTACTAATTAAATACATGTTACCTGGCAACAAATTTAATCGGAATTTCCCAAGTCTGGTCTGTTTTGCCTGTGATGGCAATGGGGAGGTATCACCCCTGATTTCACTCCGACCCATTAGTTTTTTCACTCTTTTGCTCCCACTCCCCACCCTGGGTGTGTGAAGAGGCTACTGGGTGGGTTCTTGGCTGGTAACAGGAGCCAAGCCCACCGCTGCTGCCAAGCTCCCCAGGGAGACCGTGAGTTTTGAAGGCAAGTACACAGCCCAAGTGGGATCGCCTGAGGCTCCACAGGCGTTCCTGCAGGGATGACTGGGCGGACCACGCATAGGGAAAGGCCGGCGGCTCCACTGCTCGGTTCCCCAGCCACGCAGGAGGCAGCAGTCTCATGGAATCACAGAACCACTAGGCTGGAGAAGACCTTCGAAGCCATAAGTCTAACCGTACCCGTCCACGACTCAATTATACCCCTGAGCGCTTCATCCACCCGCCTTTTAAACGCCTCCGGGGATGGGGACTCAGCCGCCTTCCCGGGCGGCCCGGCGGCCGAAACTCCCCCAGCTCAGCGTGAGGCCGCTCTCCCTCCTCCTCCTCTCGCTGCCGGGGGAGTAGAGCGGAGGGTAGGGGGAGAAGAGCAGGCATTACCTCGGACCACTCGGCGGGGTCCGGGCTGTCGGGCGGGCTGAGCCGCAGCCGGGCAGCCTCGCAGCGCTGCAGCAGCGCCCGCGCCATAGCCCCAGGGGTGTAGGACGCGCTTCCGTCGCGGGGGGCGGGGCCTGCGAGCGGCGGGGCGGGGGAGCTGCCGGCCGCCTGGGCCCGGCTGAAAGGGCGAGAGAGGGGTCGCCGTCTGCCCCCTTCCCGTTCCGGAGTGGGCAGCGGGGCTCGCCGTCTGCCTGGCGGGCAGTGAGGGGCCGGCTTGCCGAACGGGATGAACAGCGGCGGGAGGCGGGGCTGTGCGTCTTTTGGGATGAGAAATGAAATCGTAGAATAGTCTGCGTTGAACGGGACCTTGAAGATCATGTAGCTCCAACCTCCGTGCCAGGGGTAGGGACACCTCCCACCAGCCCAGGCTGCTCAAGGCCCCATCCTACCTGGCCTGGGACACCTCCAGGGATGGGGCAGCCACAGCTTCTCTGGGCAACCTAGGCCAGTGTCTCAACACCCTCATCGGGAAGAAATTCCTCCTTATAAATCTAAATCTGCCTAATATAAGTCTAAAATCTATAAATCTGCCTTATAAGTCTAAATCTGCTCCTCTTCGGTTTATCGCCATTGTTCCTATTCCTATCACTACAAGCCTTTGTGAACAATCCCTTCTCAGTTTTCCTGTAGCCCCTTCAGGTACTGGAAGATTGCTCTAAGATCTCGGAGCCTTTTCTTCAGGCTGAACAAGCCTAACTGTCTCAGCCTGTCCTCATATTGAGGTGCTCCACATAGGGGTATGTTCACTCCAGGATTTGATGTAGAACATTTACTTCTGTATGTTTCAGCACAATGCCTGTGAAACAGTGTATAGACTAATCGGTATGACATAATTATTTAGGTATGGATTCTTGGTGTTATTATGTCATGTTTCCCTCGGGAAGCCAAATTAATTTTGTTATTATGCATCTTGCATTTCTTGAACCTTATCGGGCTGTAGTTAGGTTAAGCATCTCTCTTTGTATGCCAAAGAATGATAATAAACTTGTTCATTAAATTTTAGATAAGTTTGGATTTGATTTTGGGAACGTTTTACAGAGAAGAGGGCCTGGATGCTGTGGGACTGATTGATGCTGGGCAGTTCTGGCAAGGCCTTGAAGCAGAGAACTGAATGATAAACAAAGGCCAGCTGCAAGGATTACAAGAGATGGTTCGGTGGGAATGAGTACCAACTGAAAGGAAAGCAACGGAAGAGAACTATCAACATACTTAATTTTTGTGTAACTTGGTTTCTTAGCATGTGCGGTAGTTTGGCTAATAATATGTTAGTAATAGGTTTATGGACAGCTACCTTTAACCAATAATACACTGTAGATACCCATGTGGGCACCCAGTTATGTAACCGAAAAGGGTTTATAAAGAAACAGCTAAACTCAATAAAGGGAACATTTGCGGATCATATTGATCTCTGCATCTGATTCCATGATCTCCCATCATTTGACTGTGGCTTTTTGGAAAAGAACCTCCTTACGTCTACAGAATATATACATATGCATTGATAAATATATCGATGTTTTTGAATTATTATATAAATACATTTTGCTGCAAGTTTTGGATTTGACAGCTGTTTCAGAATATATCTTGTATCCTCTCAATTTGTTGTTCCTGGAGAGAGAGTAGGTATTTCAAGAGGGATATCCAGAAGACATTTCTGGTTATTTTCACATCATTACTCTTTCAGAGGGACAGATGGCAGTATGAACAATTTCTCACAAATTTCAGTGGACATATATTTTTTCTTGCCGTTTGCATGAATGTTCATGCATATTTCATGTATGTTTAATGTAATTAATTCTTTCATGAAGAGGAGGGTGGGTACTGGGAGCTGTGCTTCTATGGGTACTTGGCTTTCGTCCTTTTATCAGAGGGTAAAATACTAGAAATTTTTCAGTATCCAAATGATCTCAAGTGGTCTTGAATTCTCCCCTAGGGAAGTTTTTTTGTTAGTAATAAGTTTAGTGTTGGCAGGGGCAGTAATTGACTGTAACTTTGAAGGGATAAGATGCTTCTTAGATGTTATTCCTTTGTCTACAGTGTCTGAAACCATGATCAAAGGTCAGCTATTGCGTCAACAGAGTAATCTGTTTTGAATAAAATTATGCAAAGCTACAGTGGCACTTGGATAGCAACCACACAAAATAGGTTGCTGGCCAGGGTTATGTCTTGGTAGCAGTACCTTTTGTAGGACAGATGAAGCTGAAAGGCTGCAGTATGTCAAAGGAAGAATTAGATTTAAACATTGTATTTTCTCCATTATCCAGTATGGAACTCTCTCTTCCCACACAAACGGAGATTATTATTTTTTTTTTTTAAAGAAAGAGAAGACAAGTAGCAGGGCACATAAAATGAAAGAAAGAATCCTCAGTTAAATCAGTTAGAAACATTTAGTGGCATCCACCTGTGATTCGTTATTGCTGCTGTGAAGTGTGAGATAGAAGGGATAGACTCCACTGTGCTGGCTGGCAGAAGCTGCTGTTAGAAGACTCTTTCATCATCAGAGATAGCCTGGAAAGTGGAATTTGCAGCAATGAATTTCAAATTTCTATTATGAGATTAAAAAAATTACAAAAATACTTTGTAAACTAATTAATGTTTAAATAAAATGCATTTTTAAATTTTGCCATGCTGAAACAACATATAAATCCCTCAAAGAAAGAAAAGATAGTGCATATGTTGCTCTAAGATGTTAAAACTGCCACAAGACAGCTCAGAATGATAATGTTTTGGGTTTTGAAGTGATGTTTACAATCTTACATCCTGAATTAAGTCCTTCGCTTTTCATTGGAGGATGATCCCTTTCTTCTCTTTTGCTTCCAGTTTATTTACTTTGTTTCTGCTTTTGAGCAACCTAGCTCATCACAGATAGCATGAATAGGCTATCTGGCTCTCTGTAGTTGGTGATTTTTTTTTTTTTGTAGCATGTTTCTCAGTCTAGTTCAAGATCCACTTAAGCTTTCTTCTTACTACAGCCTCAGAATTGCTAGCTGAAATCCTGATTAGTTGGAAGAGAGAAGATATCACTGAACATCAATATGGGTGTAGAGAAGATGAGGTGGTGGTGTTAGAATCATTTTATTGTCTAAGTAGCAGACACATTATGATCAATGTACTTAGTGCTGACTTCTCTCTGATTCAGTCCAGACATTAAGGTCAGAGGTAAGTCTGCCTCCCAGCAGAGGAAGAGATGACACTGTGATTTTTGTCCTTCTGGTTTGCAACATAGCTCTGAGGAAGGTGGTGACTTCTTCAGCACCAGTTCTGTACTTTCAAGATTGGTACACCTCTTCAGCTCTTCCAGCACAGCAAATTTACTGTTCCCACAAGCATCAGAATTGTTTATAGTGAATGCTGGTATTACTGCTGTAGGAAAACAATCCTGTGATTTGAGCAGTTGCTTTTATGTATAGTACACAGCAAAAATTAAATACACTATTAAAAATAGATTAATGTATTGTTTAGTCCTCCGTACAATTACAGAACAGATACTGAAATGTGTTAAATTAGAGTAATCAAAGTTAATAAAATATCTAACCAAAAGAACAGATTCTCTATTGAGTCTATGTCAGGTACAATTGAACCTTTTCAAAGTGAGAACCAGAAATTTGGCCCTAAGGGAAGGAAAAAAAAAGGTAGCCAAATAAAGACACACAACCTGATTGCTTACCGTGATTGCTTAAGGGGAATAAAACACTATTAATCACAATTTCTTTCTCTACAGGTGTCAGGCATGTTCATTTGCCTGTGACATTTATCTACTGTATTTTTTTTCTGCTTGGGTGTCTCCCACACCAAACCTTTGTCTGTGTGATTGATGGGAGTAGCCTACCTACAGTATATACCACAGAGTCTCAGTGTAACTCCTCACACTGGTTACAAGCAGAATATTTTTTTTTTAAGAGAACTGACCTAATCTACTGTCCTGAACCTTTCTGGTGTAGAGTCAACCTTGACT
Organism: Coccyzus lansbergi; assembly: GCA_033558105.1. Lineage (NCBI taxonomy): Eukaryota > Metazoa > Chordata > Aves > Cuculiformes > Coccyzidae > Coccyzus > Coccyzus lansbergi. The sequence goes on from JAUMJK010000245.1 coordinate 3,946,922, forward strand.
TTCAATCATACACTCTCAGTTTTGGAATTCAGAAGGATCTTGTAGAGAGCAACCAAACTCACTCCAGAAGGAGTCCCTCAAAGGTCAGCAGTTTTCTGCTCCAGTTTAAGAACATTGCTGCCAGATCCAGGATCTTTGTACTTGCTTTGGCAGTCTCCTGAGTTTGGGATCTGGGTTCTATTTAGCAGGAGTGCACAGAAACAACTTGGATGTGGGACAGTAGCTGAAGCAGTGGTAAGGGAAAAAGCACCAACCTAACTGTAAAAGCCTAACTTTAAGTCACAGGGTCTGGAGCAAACAGGGAGGAGTAAGAATACTGAATGCGTGTCTACATTTGGACAGCGTGTTCGCTGTCTCTGAGCAAGTTCAGTATACTTGCTCAGGCTAGTTTTGTTCAGTGAAGCTCAGCTTCATCTTCTTGTGTCCTGTATGGAATTGCTGACCACACATCTGTGCAGAGACTGGCATGGATCTGTCAGTGTGGTAGGTGATGGTTCTGCTTTGCATCAGATCACTGAGCCCAATTGCTCTATACAGGTGTCGCTAACTGGGTTCCTCCTAACGTGCTAAGTATTTAGAGTGGGCTCTTTTGCAGGAACTGTGCAGCACAGGTCCTACATTCAGGGTTGGTTTGTTATAGAACCAAGTTGACTCCACCAAGTGTTTGTTCTGGGCTCCATGGCCCCAATGTTATTTGTCACTGTTCTGTTGGAGGCTGTCCTCTACCGCTGTCATGTTAAAGGAATCAAAACCTGTTCTCTTCCACAGGTATTGATGAACTGCTCTCTTAGCCCCATAGACACTTTCACAGTAGAAGTTAGTACTAAAGAGGAGTATTTTTGTTAGTTGATCCCATTTCTTTCATTTTCAGTGAGAAAATACAAAAATGCATCAGTATGTTCTAGGAGGTGGAACTTGTGTACTCCATGTTTTCAATAGATGCTATACTGTCAAATTATTGGCACAAAGTCTCATGTTATAATTAAAAAATATACATGGATTGAGATGCAGCTCTTTCTGCTCCTTTCATGAACAGTATGAAAGATCATTTATTAGTCTCTCATAATTCATTTATTATTGACCTGGAGAACTCCTTGTCTCCAGTTACTGTTGAGTGTGCAGGCATAATCAGGCTGCATGTAATTTTTTTGCATTTACATAGATAACTTTCAAAATAAAAATCTGGCATAGGCTGAAAGTTTTCTCCTTGAGCTGCTGCTCCTATCATTTTCCCCCCCTTGGGCAAACTGATCCTTAGCTACTCAGGAAAGCATGCACACAAATGATAGATCATTAGGAAATTCTCTGAATAGCAAACCTCTGAAGTCATCCCAAGTGCCGTTTTCCTTGCATCATGATAAAACTGGGTAGGTTTCAGGAGGCACTAATTATATGCTTCATCTGTCATCTATGAGTTGCTGGAGCTGTTGTTCCCAGAACACAGCAACCTCTTTCACAGCATAGTACAAGATTGCCAGAGCTCAGTGAGCCAAGCAGGGTTGACAGATTTTGACAGTTTATTCCCTTTAATGTATGATCATTGCATTACAGCACAAAGGGGTATCTTGCTTTGCTGTTACACAGCATCATACACAGACAGAGTTACATTGGTCTATGGGACCTTCTTAAAATGATATTTTAGATTACTTAGAACAAATGGCAACTGTAGGACTTTGATTAAACCATCATCCTTTAGGTTTTGATTGTTTGTTTCAATTAATACAATAGTGTATCTATAACTTTTAAAATTAATTTAAGCACATTAAATAGAAGTGATCTTGTTTCCCCTCAGATCCTGTGAGGAAAAAAAGCACATTTAATGCAGCAAGCTGAATTATAGAAGATTATAAATTCTAATGAATATTCATAGCTTCAAATAAGATAATGGACCACGTGTCAAGAAATTATGTGGCTTCCTGCTACGGCTTCCAGTGTGGCTTAACATGTTTCAAAGAGCCTCCAGTGTCAATAATTGTTCTTTAATATTTAATTCACACTTTCTTAAAGCATAAATTTCTTTAATGCGTGTTTCTGAACTAATTTGGGGTGATGTTATTTCTTTATTATGTGATACCTCAGAAGTATGATGAAAAGGAGATTTTTCACATAATCTTTGGGGATTTTTTAAGCTGCTAAAGGGTCACGGTTTGTTTCTTTTAAAATAGATGCTAAATTAGTTGTTACAGAGTGGTAGTAAGACACTATATCTTCAAAATCTGATGATCTAATGGAATAGAAAAATGGTATTCAGTATAACTTTTTCTAAAAGAACTTTTCATTTCACAGATAATTTTTGGAACTGCTGGTGGCATACATTTTTATGAATAACTAGGTGAAACAATGACTCTCTAACTTGGTATATGTTAATATCAATTACAGATATTTAATCTTTCCCTGGATACTCTGTTGCCCACAGGACAAAAATAATTGTGTCTTCATAGTGACAGTCTGAGTGAGGGCCACATCCAGATTAAAACGCACCTTCATTTCCATGTCCACAAATATACTGCAGTGCAAATATGAGATGTTTTAGCTCTTGTTATAGAAAACAAAGATCTAATGCACTCTTGAGCTTGGACTCAGCTAATCTTCAGTTGAACCTCTAGGCTGCATCTGTACTAGGAAGTTAATCCCTTACAGGGAATATTCTTGGGCACTGGAACTCATCTTTACTTTTAACAATTCCTGGCATACTTTTGGCCAGGGCTAACTCACTAACAAAAGAAATTCTGGTCCTGATTCATCAGTTAAGATTGGCCCAAGTCCATTCTCAAGAGGCAGGTTGCATGACACCACCCTGCTTCACAAACCTACTTTCTCTAATAACTTTCATAAGTCCAAAGTATAAGCTAATAAAGCCAAATGCTAAATTCAACAATTGCTTAGTGTAAAAAATATCTGTCAATAGTCCCTTTATTTCCTGTAACAGCATTACATTTCCTTATGTCAAAGTTTGATTAAACTGGTATTTTAGAAGGTACAATACATCGGTTTAGTGGAAGTAATTAGAAGAGTCTAAATGACATTGATTTCTGTGATAGAGTTGTTTTTATACCTTACTTTCAAGATCCATAGGCAAAGTGTTTTAATGAAGAATTCACTAGGAAACTACATTTCTCTGAATCAAGTACAGTGAGATACCTAATTACTTTGATGTAGCGAACCAGGAACACAGTCCCTCTTCTCTTCATGCCCAGGGAGCTGGGATGAGAAAACAGGCAAGTTACAAACATGCTTATCTTTGCTTTCTGTGCTAGGAACATCTGTTGGCTCTGTTCTGCCTACAAGCAGCCTGCTGTTTGATATTAGAGGATGTTAGCATAATTAAAAATCCAAGGCATTGTGTCTCTTTCTTTTGGGGAAGTGGTGGTATATATCAGGAACAACAAAACTTCTGCATTCAAGCTTAGAAATCAGGAACTCCTGATTACGTTCCTGGATATTCTTCTGAGTCAATGTAAAACCCTGAAGAAAAGTTACTTTCCTTCACAGATGAGGATTAACCAGAGGACTGTGTTACAATTACCAGCTGCTCTGGCTTCACAGTGCCTCTCAATTTTATATAATAATGCTTCAAACGGAGTGCACAGACACAAGGAGTATTCTTGGATCATGGGTTTTTTTTTTTCAGATGAGATTGGTCCTTGCACACTGAAACATCCCAGAGCAGGTTGCTGCTGGCATACTTGTTTAAGTGGTCCAGCTACACCCAAAGTGCATTAGTGCCCTTCAAAACTCATTTAGAGCTCTTCAGAACTCATTTAGACTCAAGATTCTGATGTTAACAAAAATGCTTCCTGTAAAGCACAAGCTCACTATTGAGAAAAATAATTGAAGATCAGAATTAAAACTGTTTCAGAAACTGAAATTGTGACTGGATGCCATTATTACTCATACTAGCAGAGTTAAATGGTTTACTGAAGCTCTTAGGACGGTGACCATGTCTTTTATTCTGTATTTGTATAATGTCTAATACAGTAGGGCTCTTTCTGGCCTTGGGATTCTTAGAATTGCAATTTATCACCAATACTGAAAAAAAAAACCCAAAAAAGAAAATTCTAGTTTTCCTTCAATATGTGTAAAATATGTAGCAAAGCTTTTTTGAAAAAAAAAATCAAACCCTTTGTTTTTCTTTTTTCTTCAACTATGGAAACCCTGTTAATTGAAGTTGATTCCATGCATGTGAGGAATATCTATACACCAGGTATGTAATAAAAAGTATGTGGCTTTGTTCCTGAAGGGCATATTCAACAAAATAAATCTCTTCATTTTCTGCAGTTTGCTTAAGGCTGGAAAAATTGCTGTAATATCAGCTGCATCTTCAGTGCAGTGTGACTGTTACTGTAGTAAGCAATATTAACCTGAAGAACTTCATGACTGACTTCAGGAGAATCTGGAGATAATTTAAATAAGTTTTTCATCTCTTCTTGACTGTGAAGGACTGCACTAATTAAAATGTCCACATGAAAGCAATATACAATCTAAATGGGGCTCAATTCTGCTAGACCTTCCTCCTTCAGCAAAATGTAACTAAAGGAGACCATTTCTTTCTCAATTTAAGATTTGGCAAAGCATTTATATACGACAAGGCTACTTTTGTGGTCTCATATTTATTGAAAACATTAATATGCATGATATGATAAATAAAAATGAATATGTTATTCCTATTTCTTATACGTTTTCATTGTGCTTGTTAAGATGTTTCAGTTTCAAGTATTGACATATATAATGAACAAAGGTTGCTTCTTAAACAAGGTGATATTCCAGATGAAAACACAGATAAACTTAACCCATTTTGTATGGATATTTGAAATCAAAATATGTTAAAATATTGTGAGCCAAATTTAATTTGCAGCAGGTAGGCATGACAGTCTCAGTATCAGGGATGTTTGCCTTAGTATCTAAGCCGAGCAGGAAAATGACGTAAGAGAAATTCTAATGAATGACTGAGAGGTAATAGTGCAGGACTGTCCTTATGCATAGATATTGTTTTCTCCTCTCATGCCTGAAATTCCCTACTTCCATGTTTTTGAGGTGTCCCTTGCTGATACAGCTGCAGCTTGCTCCTCCTAAGTATGACACTGTGTCCAAGTGCTTGAGCTCTTCCAAGCCAATGCTGGTCTGTGCAACACCAGATCACGTGTCTCACCATTACGTAAAGCAACCTTAAAGTCACTTCAACTTGCATGAGGAGCATAGCAAAGATATAGCAAAGAACTCGCATGGGTACGCATTTTGGCTTGGTTTATTCTGCAGCCTCTCAGATGCATGATTGGTGAGAGCCATGAAAGTAGCTCTATCTTGTTTTCAGAGCTGCCAAGGGGAGGGGGGTTGCAGCCATCCGGAGACATAGTGGCTGAGCCAAGAGACAATACTAATGAGCCTGAGGCTCAGAAATGAGGGCAGAGCAGCAAGGCTCTCTGCACCTGCTGTTTCTGGGTAAGAGCAGAGAAAGTCACAGAGGATTATAATTTTTTTTTCCAATCTAGGTTTGGCTTTAAAAAAGCTTGGGAACAAGATAAGATAGCAAAGAAAAATGGAACATGATGGACTCAGGTGTCTTCCTTGCTTTCCAGCAGTCATAAAGAGGGCAATCATAGTGAAAATTTTCCTGGCTTCTCCAGAAATGCCACAACTTCCATTGTACCTCATTTCACTATGTAATAATATATAGCAGATAATCTCATTTAATGTATTTATCTCTATTTCTTAGTCATATAACATCGGTCTTGTTGTTGATCACTTGAGCTTTGATAACTGGCCTGAAACTTAAGTATCTTAGATTTCCTTTCTTGATGAACCAAGTAACTATGGCTACATTGATGAAAAAATATTAAAAACAGCATTTTAACCTTCTTTATGTTAAATGTGCCAGAGCTGGCTGACCTGTCAGGGTAAAAAACAAGATCACTGCCACCACTGCCACACACGCTACGGTATAACAGTATACATTTGAGGACAAGGATTACCAGCCCAATCATAAAGATAAGATGACTCCTTAGCTTTGAAGAACAATTCTTTCCTTTATTTAATAGAGCACCCAGTTTAAATTGTGACCAAAATGTATGGCTCTTAAAAGTAACAGTCTGCAGCATGCCCTTAACTTACTGTATTATTAATACAGTTCTATGCAGACACCCAGAATGAAAATGGAAACCCAGGGTTCCATCAGCCTTAGAAGCACAAAATCGTGATAACATACTCTTGTTTCAGCTGCTTGCTTCCTAGTGCACACAAATCAACCTGATTATCTACCAAGTCATTTGTCAAATGTTAATTCACTTTTAAAATTTGGAGTCATTTGACCATAAATCAATCCTAGGTGTACCTGGATACCCTAAATTGATTTTGGGTGGAGAAAGAATACATTTGAACACAAGACAATCTAATTTCAAACAAAAATAAATTGTATTTTTATCATGTTAGCATTCAGGCTGAACAGCAATTTCAAGTCTTTGAAAAGTTTTCTTACATTTACTTGAAGAAAATGTTATGAATTTGCATTAGAATTAAGTATTGTGTTTTCAGTTTTCTTGAACTATTGAAAAATCCAGAGTGGAATTTTCAGAAAGATGGAGAGATTTTCTCTATACTCCATAAAGACTCAAGTCTGGTAGTAAAATCTTTGGTATTTTTCGTTGCATTTTCCTGGTCTTTTTTAGCACTGTATGTAGACTGCAATGACATGTCAGGCAAACAACTTAGGCCAATATTTCCAAATGTTAAAATTTAAATAGGAAGCCAAAATCAATTATGAGGAGAGTGTGATCCATATAACTGTCTTCACAATTAGTAGAGATGGTGGAACACGACCCAATCAAACTGTGATCAATGTATTCCACTACTAACAATCACGGTATTTTGAAAATGTCTGCTTTATTGCTGAGCAAATTTAACCATTTTATAATAACCAAATTCTATTTTTCATGTTCATATTAAATACAACCTACTGCCGTATTAGTTCCCTACTATTGCCAAACCAGTGCTTAAAAAAATTATTCAAAACACTGAAAATTCTTCATTTTTGGTAACAGTTAGGAAACCCCCTTCAGCTTACTTTTCTAAAAATCACTTTTATTTTTTGCTAGATTGGCTTTACAAAAGAGCAGACTCATAAAAATTTTTGTTAGGGTTGTTCCAGTCAGTGTCAGAACTATTCTCAGAACCAATGAATACATAATGGAACTCTTTTGTCATTTTCTTTTCTTTGAATACTCTTTGAAGTAATGGAGATCTAAACTGTGTGCCTTCCAGTGATCCCGCAGTAACAATTTAATTTCTTTGAGATGCATAATTTGAGATGCTCTTTAACACTAGCTCTAACTGCTCAAGGTAGGAAAAATTATGCGAATTTCTTGCAAGGCAAAAGGTAACAAGTTTACCTGAGGCAGTGAGAAGCAGCCCTCAAGTTAGATCTATATTGTAGTTTCTATATGAAGCAATGCATTGGTTTTCAGTATCTTTTTGTGTTTGGTTTGGCAGCAGGGTAAATTATTGGGAAACAGTTTCACCTCTTAAGGTGACTGCTCACTATACAAAATACACTTATGTTGGTACAGAAAAGAAAAGAAAGGTTGAGTAAGAAGCACTTAAAGGATAGAAAAAAATATTTTCATCATGGAAATTTTTGTTTGACAGCTGAAGAAGCCTTAGGAATGGTGATTTTTAGCAAAGTGCTTGATTCATGCTTTCAATCAAACAAGTCAAAAAATAGCATCTAAAATAGTTGTGAAAATTCCACTCAATGTGAAGGACAATAAATGTTTTTTATAAAAAAGCTTTGAACTGATGTAGAATCCTCTAACCTATTATGTATTGGAATAGCTGATACCAACAAAGGACACTGTCTGCACTGTTTTATCTTTGAAAATGATCGCCCAAGATCTGAATGACTTCTGTAATAGCACTTAGCTGAATAAGGACTACTCATGGAATTGTCAAGAGCAAATCATGTCAAACCGATTTTATTTCCTCTCACAATGTGGTTAAAAGTCTTGTAGATGTGGAGAAGAAGCAGATGATGTGCATCTTAATAATTCTAACAAGTCTCACACAACGTTAAGAAACAGGTGTGGTTTTGATGAAACATCTAAGGAGTAGGTGTTAACTGTTTGGGAAACTAAAACTATAACCAGAACAATGATCAGTGCTCCAGCATTATTTAAAAAAATAATAAATTACCAAGTAGCCCCTGTACTGGCTATTGGTCTCTTTGTTTTTTTAATTGATAACCCAAACCATGAATTGGAATGTGTTTGCTGTATTTCCTGAGGACACTGATGGTGTGAGAAGCTATACTCAATAATTACTGCCAATGTCATTATTAAGTTAGTTATTCTTTAATTTGACATAGTGCATGCAAGGGATATCTCCACCTAATGTGAGTGCAATGTCCACTAGAATTCACAAAGGCTGAATACAGTCAAATCATACATATTTATTGCTTTTCCTGGAACAGGTGTGTCTATTATAATGAGTTCCCATAATTTATTTACATAAGTTTCCTCCCCTTGGTACATGCACTCTGCCCTCTGGGTTGTTTTTTTTTTTTTTTTCTCATGAGTCTTGGGATGAAGGCCATAGATCTTCCTCATGACTGAACTTTTCAACTCTCTTTGCACACGCTCTTAGACTTCTTGGGCACCTCTTCAAGACTGCATCTGTTTCTAGCTGATTCTTCTTTCTCTTATCATTGTCCTAGTCCTTATTACCTAGCTTAATTAAATACAATCACATTTTTCGCAATTCTTTCTAACGGCAGCCTTGTTAAAATTCCTTATTTAAACATAAGTATCCAGGCACAGGCTGTCTAAAAGTTATTACTACATTTTAACACTAAAATCACAACATTGATACATAATATTCAAAAATATAATGGGTTAGCAACTTGTAACAAATAATTTCTTCCTTCAATGACAAACCAAGGAAGGACCAAGCTCTTGGCCACCCATTTTGTGGGCCTGGGTGGGAATGCAAAAGGCATGACACACAGACATGACAAAGAAAACCAGAACAAGATGCAGCAGGACAAGCACAACACTGTGAGAAACGCTTATTCACTGGTAAAATATTGAAAAGGACCAAGTCTTCGAAGCAGAGAAGACTTTTATTTTTATTTTACAATTCAGCGCTGTATCAGATGCCTTTCTAAATAAGGCATCCCATCATACAAAACCAGTGGGTATATATACTAATTTTAGACAAAGAACTGTGTGAGCCCTCAAAGAATGTTTATTTTTTTTTAGATTATTCAACCATGTCTGGAGACTCTTTTCAGGTTATCTCTTGATGTAAGACAACTACATCCTACAAGACAAATAAACATATCAGTAAGTTCTTGCATCTCTGAAAGAGTGTTTATTCTTTCAGGTTATTTGTCCATATCTGGAGATTGTCTGTGTATTATCTCTTGATACAAGATAGATTTATATTACAAGGTAATTTAACATACAAACCACCTGCAGCAAAACTTATCAATTAATTCTCACATATTCAAATATATAAGAAGTTAGCAACTTATAATTTCTTCCTTCAATCACAAACCAAGGAAGGACCTGATGTAAGCGAAGGACTCTACAACTTGGGAAGTTAGAAAGCAGTTTTGATGTGCCAAGTGCAAGGGGAATAGCTCCACCTAGCTTGCACACCTGTCACGGTCCACTCGTAAGCGGACTTGTGATGGTTCGTTTAATTTCTGATTTCAGAGTTGCAAAATAATAACTCAAAGAGAGAGAGAGAGAGAGAGTCAAGGGAGTCAAATTTTGATCTCGACAGGCACTTTATTAATAATGTCCATAAAACGACTTATAATAGAAAAAGAGAGAGAACAAGGAAAGAGATATGAAGAAGAGAGAAGGAGATGAGGTTCATAGCTACCGCCACGGGTCCGCAGGTGTCCAGAGTCTCTGGGAGTCCCGGTGCAGAAAGGTGTTCCGTTGTTTCGGTCTTTCTTGGAGGTGATCCCACGGTGGAGGGGGTCTTCTGTCTTGATCTTCCTGTTGCCTCTCTCATTCAGCTGTTGTGGAGCTGTCTTTTACGCCAGTCAATGCACCTGTAACCTGCCTTTCCCATGGGAATGTGCCAGTCTCCACCTAGCAGGCCCCACATGCCAAGAAAGGAGTGTCTGTGAGTCTCCTCCCCTTGCGCACGCGCTCCTTCTGGCAGCGGTGGTCGATCTGGGGTCTCCCGATGAAGGCCAGTAGTCATCGTCACCTTGTGCGCATGCTCTGCTGGCTGTGGGCCTGTGGTCATTAATCTTCCTGTCTTTTCCTCCTTGCTTCATGGATCTTTCACAATGGTCAGGAGCAAGGAGGCTTGAAGACAGGTACAAAACATTTTCGAGATAAGGGAACATGTACAGGTAGTTAGGTACAAAGCATTCGTTCTGTACCAGTTCTGGCTGAGTTTTCTGAGACCGGTTTTCTGAGATCTGTGTTTCTGTTTTATACAGTCAAGTTCAGAGGCCTAAAGAGGCCTAAAAATGAGGAGAAATGTTGAGACAGAAATTGATCCTTTGACCGACTCTTACAACACTGAGAAACAAAATGGTCACGTATTTATTCACACTAATGCGTGCATATTCATTAAAGTTCCTGGAACTGTCTGTTATAATAACTTCCTGAAATTCATTTTTATAAGCTCCCTCCCTTTGGCCCGTGGGCTCTGCCCTCTGCAGGTCTTGGGCTTGGCACTTCTGGAGGAAGGCTTGCAGTAGTCTTCATGGAGAACTTCACAACTCTATCTCTTAGGTTCAACACCTTTTAAAAGTTGCATCTGGTTCTAGCTGGTTCTTCTTCCTCTTATCCTGGTCCTAATGAATTCTTCTTTCTCTTATCACTGCACTAGTCCTTATTATCTGGCTTAATTGACCAGGCACAGGCCACAGATGTTCATTATCAAGAACAGAATATGCTCCTGTAAGCAAAATAGCTACCTTGAAACTTATCGTCAAAGCAGTGCTATAAATGCAAGCGAAATAGGTACTTTAAAACTTAAATTACCAAAGCACAGCTAAACATGTTATAAGCAAAATAGTTACTTTAAACTTAAAGAAACAAAGCATAGCTAAACATGAGTAACAAAGCTGGTGAGGGGGCTGGAGAACAGGCCTTATGAGGAGAGAGCTGGGGTTGTTTAGCCTGGAGGAGGCTGAGAGGAGACGTCATTGCTCTCTACAGCTACCTAAAATGAGGTTGTGGGGAGAAGGGACCTGGCCTCTTCTCCCAAGTGACAGGGGACAGGACAAGGGGGAATGGCCTCAAGTTCCACCAGGGGAGGTTTAGGCTGAACATTAGGAAAAAATTTTTCACAGAAAGGGTCATTGGGCACTAGAACATGCTACCCAGGGAGGGGGTTGAGTCAGCTTCACTGGAGGTGTTTAAGGGACGGTTAGATGAGGTCCTGAGGGACATGGTTTAGTGTTTGATAGGAATGGTTGGACTCGATGATCCCGTAGGTCTCTTCCAACCTGGTGATTCTATAATTCTATGTTTTAATGCCCCTCTTCAATTGGAATGGTTGGATTCAACGATCTAAGAGGTCTTTTCCAACCTTGTGATTCTATGATCCTACGATCAATAAATTCTTGCATCTCTAAGAGCGTGTTTCTTCTTTCAGGTTATTTATCTATGCCTGGTGATTGGCTGCATATTACCTCGATACAAGACAGATTTATATTATGAGATGATTAAACATACAGACTAGCTGCAGCAAAACTTATCAAATAATTCTCATATATTCAAATCACAGAATCACAGAACAACCAGGTTGGAAGGGACCCATCGGATCTCCTAGTCCAACCATTCCTATCAAACACTAAACCAAGTCCCTCAATACCTCATCCACCCGTGCCTTAAACACCTCCAGGGAAGGTGACTCAACCACCTCCCTGGGCAGCCTATTCCAATGCCCAATGACCCTTTCTGTGAAAAGAAGATAAGAAGTTAGCAATTTATAATCTCTTCCTTCAATCACACACTAGGGAAGGACGGAGTTCTTGGCCACCTGCGGGGCACGGTGGGAACACAAAAGGCAAACCCTGTGAGGCACAACCCCAGGCCCTCCCACAGGCGGCACCGAGGACCGGCTTTCCCGCGCCCCGCAACCCCGGCGGTTCCCTCCGTTTGCCACGCCCCCTCTGGCCACGCCCACACCGAAGCGCGCCCCCATTGGTCGCACCCCATTAGCCATGGTCCCACTGACCACCGCACCTTTGATCCCGCCCTCCTATTGGCTCTCCCTTTGCCCCCGTTCCCGGTTAGCCACGCCCCCTCGGGCCGGCGCGGGGGCGGTGCTGGGGGCGGCGCCATCTCGGCGCAGGCCGGTGGGCATGGCGGGTCCCGCCTGGCGCTGGGTGCTGCGCGCCGCACGCCTCCCCGCGGCCGGGGCCGCTCCTGCGGTGAGTGCAGCGAGAGGGAGGCGGGAAAGACCCCACTGGGTGCGGGGAGGGGATCTCGCTGGGTGCGGGAGACGTCGCGAGGCCCCGCTCCCGAACGGCCCCCCGGCTCTGGAGGCTGCCGCTCTGGCACGTTTAGTTTCAAAGCTGTCAGCTTTCTTTGGCGGCGTTTCCCGCTTATTTTAGCGCGAGCTCCTTGTTCTTTTCTAAGCGTTCAGGTCGATCCCGTTGAACTGTTCGTCTGAAGGAAATACCTGTGGAGGTTATAGAATAAAATCGTAGAATGGTTTGGCTTGGAAGGAGCCTTAAAGATGATCCAGCTCCAGCCTCCCTGCGATGGGCAGGGGCACTTCCCATTCCATCCCCTTGTTTCAGATGTTTAAGCGAGACCCGCTCGGTCCCGTTATGTTTATGACTAAATGGGCCCCGCTCCTCCCCGCCCGCGGCCCGGGCTCCCTCTGGGCGCTCTGCCCTCCCACAAGGGCTTCTGGACGAGCAGCGAGGCCGTCCCAGCCTGCAGGTGGGCCCTGCCCCATCACACATTCCCTTCCTTTCTGTTTCTCCTAGTCTTCAGGTGCCAGGGATGAAATTCTAAGGGACAAGCGTGCCCGGATTGTGTCACGCGGGCTCCCGAAACAGAAGCCCATCGAAGGAGTTAAGCAGGTGGTGGTCGTGGCTTCTGGGAAAGGGGGAGTTGGAAAATCAACAACAGCGGGTAAGATTTTTTTTTTCTTTTAAATTTTTCCCTTGCACTTTTTTTTAATTCCTTGGGAGGAAGATTTGGATGCTTGTTGCATGGTCACTGTGTACTTGAGTCCCACTGTGAGAATGAATTGGTATGTTTTGCTGCAGCTGGTTTGTATGTTTAATTATCTTGTAATGTGAATCTGTCTTGTATGGAGAGATAATATGTAGACAATCGCCAGACAAGCATAAGTAACCTGAGAGAAGAACACTCTCGTAGAGATGCAAGAATTTAGTGATATGCTTAATTGTCTCGTTGGATGCACTTGTCTTTGGTCAAGAGGTAACCTGCAGTTAGTCTCCAGATATGGTTGGATAACCTAAAAAGATAAATATTTTTCGAGGGCTTAGACAGTGTGTTATTTAGGAAGGCATCCGATTCAACACTGAATTGTAGAATAAAAATTTTACTGTCTTTGTTTTGAAGACTTGGTCCTTTTCAATATTCTGCCAGTGAATAAGTATTTCTCACATCACTAACACAGCCCTTCACCTCTGTCAAGTCCCATTCCAGCCACTAAGAATCTGTGCAGGTACAGAAGTTTTGGCTTTAAATGAGGTGCGAATCAAGCAGACAGCTTTGAAATAGTGTCTTTGTAATAGTGCAGTGTCATCCTGAGACAGTCTGCTTTTATAAGAGATAGTGTAAGCCACCGAGTTCCTTACATCCCACGCTGGTACAGTGATACTGTTTCTGTGTCTTTGGCAGCCGTAGGTGTGCCTGTTCTTGTCTGTGTTGTTGGCATAGTTAAGGGCTCTGCAGAGAATACTAAGATTTAGGAGGCTTTGAAATGCGGTCTCTGTCCAATTTTTTCAACTACTTGTACAGGCATTTCATAAAAAATGAAACAGTGGTGATAAACCATAGAAATTAATCAGAGCCTTATGAAACATCTTGAACTCTCCTCTCATCCTCACCATTAGGTTTGGAAATGTTTTTCTTTAACCATGCAGTTCCCAGGTTCTATATGGGTTACCAGTACTGGAAAAATTTGCTTGAACTTAAATGAAGATAATATTGAAGGTAAACCTCTTTGCAAAGGTCTCTGTAATAAGTTAGAACTTTGTTTTAAAATCTCTTCCTTAGCATCTAGGTTAGGAAAAGAATCATCCTTTAGTTGAATGCTGCTTGTTCAACTCCATTTGCCATGAATAACACAGTGATTTAGTTCATAATTTTTAATTTTGTGACTTGTGTTTTAGCCATGCTAGAGAAGGACTGAGTGTCTAATAAATAACATTCTTGTACAAAGACATGCAAAGCAATCACTGCTTGCATTTCTTAACCATTAACCAAAAGCTACATCATTATCATTCATAGGCTGATGGTTTCAGCTTACTGAAACTACCAAGTATCTCTTGGTAAGTCAACATATTTACAAACTGAAAATAATTTGAACAGTAAATCCAGATTATCCGCCTCATGTCTATGAACAAAGGTGCTAATTTAAGTTCTGCTAACTAGTGTCTGTATGTAATTTGTACTTATCTGTATGTAATTTGTACATGAAGTATGCCACATATAGAAATAACACTTACAGAGCTGGGAGTGTGTACCAATGCATTTAGAAATACAAAAATAGGGTTCAGCAATCATTAAGTGAGAGAATTGAAATGTAAATGAACCATTTACATGTTGCTGTATTGTACAGCCTTGGACTCAATGATCTCGTGGGTCTTTTCCAACCTGATGATTCTATGATTCTATTAATTTATAATATTGAGAAGAAAAAGGAACTTCCATTCTTGTTTATTAAAATGAGAATCACAGAATCACAGAACAACCAGGTTGGAAGGGACCCATCGGATCTTCTAGTCCAACCATTGTATTTCGTGGCATCCTTGCTGAATTATGTACCTAAAATTATGTTCTTTTTAGTGGAGATTTTTGGGGAACGTGTTCATTGACAGCTCTGCTAACTTATTTTGAGAACACTACTTGTAAGGGAAGGAGGGTGGTATGCAACTCTCATTCCTAAAGCACCACAGAAAATATTATCAGTTTTATTGTCTGCATTTCTCTGGAGGACTGTCAAGGCTCTCTTCATGTTCTTTCCTCTGGTGTGTTTGTTTCAATTGCTCTCGATATCTATTTCAGGACAAGTGGATAAACTTGACCAGAATATCTATCAGGGCCATTCCTTAACCTGTCTTTGTATTTCTGTTGATTAACTCTTTCTGTTTGTTGCAGATAGCTTTCATATTGTATTCTCTGTTGCTTCTAGCCTTTTTTCGATGTTCAGAAATCAGTGTAGTCAATGATTAAAAGAAGAAATTGTGTTATAGAAAAAATATTTTTACAGTATGTGTGTAAATACTTTGGGGTTTTTTGTTATTGTTGTTTATATTTGTGTAGCGTAAGTGTTGGATAGCTTGGTTCCTATGTTTCATTTCTCTGTTTTGGTGTCTTTTATCCCCTCTTTTGCATTATCTCCATGTGAAAAGACTGTAGAAGATTGATCCTGGCGTGAGAAGAGTTCTAAGCGTGGTTGTGAAGAGAATTTTATAATTTATCAAAACTTACTCTTTTCAGCTATGGAAGTGGGAAAAAATTCATGGCTGATGTTGCTCACATTTTGTTGATCCTGCTGTTTGAGGAAAATAGAATCACCGATACTACCAACTACCATAGCCTTAAGACACTTTTAGCAAAGGCTCACAGGCTGAGATTATTCATTATTGTTCAGGAATGCTGATACATTTGACCATATGTTGACTTTATCTCAGTCATACTAACTATGTTGGTTTTTTTTTTTTATCTCTTGCATGCTTTTATTCTGTGTATAGGAGGTACTATTATTGAAACTCATGCTTTGAAGGTATAGACCAAAATTAATCTAATCACCTAACCAGCGCAGGCACAGTCTGGGCTTTGGCAAAGGTGATAACAGTATTTGCTGATGGTTCCTTTCCAGGACTGACTTTTTTTTTTTTTTTTTTTATTCTGGGCCTTCTCTATATTTTAAAATATTCTGAGAAGTAGTCATAAACTGGTCATTTAATTTCTAAATGCCACTTACACTGACATGTAGTATTGGAAGTTATTTTTCAGAGAGTGTTCATTTTAGTTGCTTAACTGTGTCACAGATGCAGGCATATGCATCAAGCGCTGTATGTCTCTCATTTTGGGCCAAGAAGTTTTATTTATTTGTATTGTCAGTTGAATTCTTCTAGTTCAGCTGTGCTATTCTTAGGGCCAGTTTAGATGTGGAAGTTATACAATTCCAGCTGATAAACTTTTCTAAACTTGTACTGATTTCAAGACTAACTTCAGTCTCCCTGTGGATCATTCTTGTACTGGTCTGCTGGTTTAGCATGAGCAGAGATATCATGGTGACTTTTCTTGGTGCCTGCAGTTAAGTTCTAAAAAATAATTTAAAACAAAAATTTCACTGAACTTGTGGAATGCATCTGCCCTGCTTTCCTACACTTCTGCCTATTGCACTTAGTATTTAAGGCCAACATGAATGTTCAGGGTCAGCTTAGGTCCAGTGCTGCATCTCTGGGCCTTCTTTGAGGTGACAGTAATAAAAAGACAGCAGAATGCAAGGATCAGCTGAGATTCAACAGAGGACATGAGGTGTCCAACTATAGCTATTCAGCCAAAAAACTTATGTTTTTCCAGCATGTTACTCTTCTGTTTCCCTTTTTTCCTTTCAGGACGTGAATATCCTTTATTGAAGAATAATTGTGGATCCTATTCCAGTTTTCACACGTGGTAATTGTAGAGGAAGAAGATAGATGTATAAAGTCTTTTTGAGACATTGTGTGAAGTAACTTGGTGCTTCCTTTGTGTTGTTTCAGACATAAGCTGTAGGGTGGGGTTTTTTTTAACTCTTTTATATATCATTGGTTTGCTTGTTTTTTCTCCTGAAAAGTAAAACTTGAAAAGATAAAATCTATATGCTTTATCAGCTTAGGAGTAACCAGAGGCTGTGTGCTTCTTGGGGAGAGCTGTATTATTTCCCGTGTTAAAGGAATTTATCTTTCTCAATACTGAATTCTTTAAGCTGGGAAACTGGCTTCTGGGCTTGTTCTTAATACTTTTATACTCTTCCAGCAGAACAAGGCCTACTGTAAGCTTGTCTGTCTTAAGAGGCTCTGTGGACTGACATACAACAATGCATAAAGAAAGCAAAAAAATCTTACCCAAGAAAGAGTTGTGTGAGTTGTGTGTGTGTTGGGTTTTTTTATTGTGGTGGTTTTTGGGTTTTTTTTCCCACCTCTTTTAAAACATGTTACTTGTTGGATTATAACAATTACTATTTGTTTATGCTGAAGCTTCTTGGAGGTTTTCCAATGTAATTGAAGCTGCTGAGCCAATAAAAAATACCATTTCTTGCATGTGCTTTTTTGTTACAGGAGTTGAACATTGATGTAAATGTAAAAACCGTAAACAAACTCGGTCTGCTTAGTTTCTTCATCTTGTTTTTCTGTTTCTTTAGTTGTTACAGATACTTTCAGGGTGGATGAGACTTTCTTTAATATAAAAATAAAGTGAAAAGCATGCTTTGCACCTTCTTCCAGAAAATATCCACATTTAGTATAGCACAAGTAATAAAAAAATGGGTATGATCTTCTTTCTTATCCTGGTACTTTAATAGTTTTGGTCAATACTTAACCTAGCCTCTAGTTTTCAGAAAGTTAACTAGAGACTGTGCTGAAGGTTACCTATGGTGAAGTGTCATAGTTTAGCCTTTAGCTGGCAGCTAAGAGTATGCAGCTGGTCTCTCACCCCTCTGCCCCTGACCTGGAGTCTTGGGAGGAGAATTGGAAAGAAAATGAAAACATGTGGATTGAGATAAAGACAGTTTTAATAGAAAAATAAGATATAATAACATACATAAAAGATTATAAATCTTAAAATACAGCCACTCACCATGTGATAACCCATCCTGAGCAGCAGTTTCAGTAAGTGCAACAATAGCAGTGTGAACACTGAACACAAAATCTGGATCACCTGCCTGTTCCTGGGCCAAATCCCTATTTATATCCTGACCATGATGTTATGGAGTAGTCAGTCAGCCAGTTTGGGTTAGCTGTCCTGATTCTGCATCTGTGCCCTAGCGAAAAAAAAGTAAAGCATCAGTATATCATCCACACTTCTCTTATACTTAATCTGAAACCAACAGCTGCCAAGAAGAAAGCTTACTCTATCCCAGCCAAACCCAGGACACAGGATTACTTTAGTTTCATAGTATTTTTTTAAAGTTTAGTTGATACCTCAATTTTTTTTTTCTCAATGTTATTCTTTGGCAAAATACTTAGATTATATTTTTATTTTCCATTGTCATTTGTAAACTTGCAATTTTTTATGGGTTAGCTTGACTTTGTCAGCCCGTTATCAAACATGGTCTGAAATGTGGGTGCTGCTGCCACTTTAATTAGTAATGTTGAAGAGGTGCAAGAATCTTAAGGACCAAAATGATGAATGCAATTATTAATTGTGATGGTTTTTTTTTTCGCTTGTTAGAAATCAGAACATTCTCAATATTTAGGAATTAAGTTTTCCTACACTTAATTTTTACTGTTTTTTCTTCTTCCTCTTTCTTGCAGTGAACATAGCCCTCGCCTTAGCAGCAAATGATTCGGTAGGTGAACATTTAATTATCAGCCTTAATGGGAAACAAGTATGTGAGTCTTAAATAAAATGATTACTGCTGGGGTCAGTCAAATACATTAAATCTAAGTATTTACACTGATGGTTAATTTCTTTGTGTTTCATGGACTTCTGAGTTTCTATTTGATTATATTTTATCAGTACAATTAATGGCTTAGTTGCTGTCATCCTTCATCTGGATTTGGCCGTGTCCTTTCTGCAAGGATGTGTAAACACTGTAGAGAATATTTGTACAGGTTGGAGATATGTAATAAATAATTTCAATCACTTCAGAGCATTAGCTTGGAAAAAATATGAGCAAGTGCTGGATGGTGTCCAAAACATTTTCTATAGCTCTAAAGATCTACTTTTTTTCCCTGAGAAATTAATGTGTAAATATATATATAAACAGCGTAGAGGGGGAAAGAATAAAAAGGGAGCTAAGTATCTTCTCCAGAGCTTGGAAATATATTTTTTGAGTGACAAAATGTCACTACCCAGTTTGGTATTGCCCATACTAATACTTGGACTATAAATAGACAGAGGGAAGCATTTGAGTGTGAAAACAGGTCTTCCTTATGTCCACCTGCTGCTTATAACTGGGAGTAGTTCCATTGTGTATATTTGTTGCTAACTTTGGCAATCTGATTTCTAGTTGAGCCTTAGCCCTTCTGAATTTTTTTCTCTACAATATTGCACTTGATTTCCCTGCACCCTGTATACCTATCCTTCTGGGAGAAGATTTTGTGATTGGAGTCTGTTACAGGCCACCCAGCCAAGGAGAAGCAGCTGATGAGCTCTTCTGTAACCAGCTGGGGTTAATCTCTAGATCAATGCCTCTTGTTCTTGTGGGAGATTTCAATCTCCCTGATATCTGCTGGAAGTACAATAGAGCAGAAAGGAAGCAGTCTAGGAGGCTCCTGGAGTGTGTGGAGGACAACTTCATTGTGCAGCTGGTGAATGAACCAACAAGGGAAGGTGCCCTCCAGGACTTGCTGTTTGTGAATAGAGAAGGCCTTGTGGGGGATGTGGCAGTAGGAGGACACTTAGGACTAAGTGATCATGAGATGATAGGGTTTTCTGTTCTAGATGAAGTGAAGAGGGTGGTTAGCAGGACAGTAGCATTTAATTTCCAGAGGGCAGACTTCGAACTCTTCAGAAGGCTGGTTGGCAAAGTCTCATGGGAGACGGTACTTGAGGGCAAGGGAGCCCATGTGGGCTGGGAGCTCTTCAAAAAGAAGATCCTAGCAGCTCAGGAGAAAGCCATCCCCGTGTTCTGGAAAAAAGCCGTCAGTTTCAAAAAACAGCTTGGTTGAACAGAGAGATCTGAGGTGTTTAAGACACGGGTGGATGAGGTATTGAGGGACTTGGTTTAGTGTTAGATAGGAATGGTTGGACTAGAAGATCCGATGGGTCCCTTCCAACCTGGTTGTTCTGTGATTCTGTGATCTTAAGTGACATCAAGAAGAAGAGGAATGTTTATGGGCTCTGGAAGAGGGGAGAGGCCTCTTGGGTGGACTACAGGAGGGAAGTGAGGTTGTATAGAGAAAAAGTCAGAGGGGCTAAGACTCAGCTAGAAATCAGATTGGCAAAGTCTGTGAAAGACAACAAAAAAATCATTCTATAAATAATAAAAGGAGGACTAGGGAGACCATACAGTCCCTACTGGATGCAGAAGGAACAACAGTGACAGGAGATGAGGAGAAGGCTGAGGTACTTAATGCCTTCTTTGCCTCAGTCTTTAATTGTAAAGAAAGTTGTTCGCCCTGTGTACAAACCCCAGAACTAGAGGAGCAAAATGAGGCTCTCATGGTCCAAGAGGAGGTGGTCAGAGTTTTGCTTGCCCAACTAGACACCCACAAGTCTATGGGCCCAGATGGGATTCACCCAAGGGTATTGAAGGAGCTGGCAGATATGCTGGCCAAACCCCTTTCCATCAACTTCCAGCAGTCCTGGAAGACTGGAGGCTGGCTGATGTGGTGCCCATCTACAAGAAGGGTCACAAGGAGGATCCAGGGAACTACAGGCCTGTCAATCTGACCTCAGTGCAAGGGAAAGTCATAGAACTGGTGATCTTGAGTGCTATCATGAAGCACATGCAAGAGAACTGGGTGGTCAGGCCAAGTCAACATGGGTTCACAAAAGGCAGGTCCTGCCAAACTAACCTGATCGCCTTCTATGACAAAGTGACTTGGCTGCTGGATGAGGGAAAGGCTGTGGATGTGGTCTTCCTGGACTTCAGTAAAGCCTCTGACACAGTTTCTCACAGCATTCTGCTACAGAAACTGTCAGCCTCTGGCCTGGACAGGCGCACACTCTCCTGGGTAGAAAACTGGTTGGATGGCTGAGCCCAGAGAGTGGTGGGAAATGGTGTTAAATCCAGCTGGAGGCCAGTGACAAGTGGGATTCCCCAGGGCTCAGTGCTGGGTCCAGCCCTGTTCCATGTCTTCATCAATGACCTGGATGAAGATATTGAGTGCACCCTTAGCAAGTTTGCAGATGACACTAAGCTGGGTGGAAGTGTTGATCTGCTGGAGGGTAGGGAGGCTCTACAAAGAGATCTGAACAGGCTGGACCGCTGGGCAGAGTCCAATGGCATGAGGTTTAATACAGCCAAATGCTAGGTCCTGCACTTGGGGCACAGCAACCCTATGCAGAGCTACAGACTAGGAGAGGTCTGTCTAGAAAGCTGCCTGGAGGAGAAGGACCTGGGGGTGTTGGTTGACAGCTGACTGAACATGAGCCAGCAGCATGCTCAGGTGGCCAAGAAGGCCAATGGCATTGTGGCTTGTATCAGAAATGGCGTGACCAGCAGGTCCAGGGAGGTTATTCTCCCTCTGTACTCAGCACTGGTGAGACAGCAACTTGAATCCTGTGTTCAGTTCTGGGCCCCTCCCCACAAGAAGGATGCTGAGGCTCTGGAGCAAGTCCAGAGAAGAGCAGCAAAGCTGGTGATGGGTCTGGAGAACAGGCCTTATGAGGAACGGCTGAGAGAGCTGGGGTTGTTTATCTTGGAGAAGAGGAGGCTGAGAGGAGACCTCATTGCTCTCTAGAACTACCTGAGGGGAGGCTGTAGAGGGGAGGGAGCTGGTCTCTTCTCCCAAGTGACAGGGGACAGGAAAAGAGGGAAAGGCCTCAAGCTCTGCCAGGGGAGATTTAGGCTAGAAATTAGGAGGAAGTTTTTCACAGAAAGGGTCATTGGGCATTGGAAGAGGCTGCCCAGGGAGGTGGTTGATTCACCTTCCCTGGAGGTGTTTAAGGCATGGGTGGACAAGGTGCTGAGGGGCATGGTTTAGTGTTTGATAGGAATGGTGGGACTCGATGATCCCATGGGTCTCTTCCAACCTGGTGATTCTATGATTCTAAATTAAGGTGGATTGAATAAATTCAATTCTCTCTTATTTCTTCATGCATTAGTCTTTATATATTTTAAGATAATGGTGGCATCCATCATGTTTATGTTTAACTTCTGGGCTTGAATTTGCTGGTGTCCATTTGTATTTTCCCACTGATTTCAATTTACTGGTTTTGCGAGTCAGGGTTATGAAATGAATATCTCTGGGACATTGATCCATGCTGGCATTGTCCAGTGCTTTGAACTGCAAGGATTGTTGTTGTAGTCAGTTTGTTATGTTTAAATAAATAAGGAGTTTGTTCTTAGAGTGCATATTGGTGCCTCCAGCTGAAGTTTATAGTGAATTTCTTCGAACTCGAATATGCAGCAATGGGCCTCTTAATTTTTTTATTTTTTTTTTTTTAACTGCTGATGGTGCACTCCCTCTTTGCATGATTTCCCTTCCTTTCTTTCTGTTAGTAGATCAGAGCTTCAGCAGCCTCCTGCAACTTCATTGCAGTTCCTATGTCTCTTATAAGCAACATAAAAATTATAGAAACTGGTGTACAAATTTGATGTACTGCTTAAAGGAGGAAAGAAAGGACTCGGGAAGAAAAAGAGATCACCATGACAGTAAAGGTCTGTGCTTCCTTCATTAGATGCAATCTGTTTCTGTTACAAGCTCAATATTTACAACCAACTACACTTTAAAAGCAAGTGGAGCTAAATGACTTTTTAAAAAATGTTTTCTTCTGATCTTTGATGTGTTCTTTTTCTAACGTACAGGTCACAGTTGAGAGCAACTGTTTTCTAGTGAAGGAGATCAGTGGAAGGTGCTTTCAGAGGAGATGGGATTAGAGTAGTTTGTTGCTGCTTTCAGTAACAGCTGTGACATCTTATTGTTGTTTGATGATATTATAAGATGGAAGAAGATTAACGGCTAAAGCACAAAAGGACTTACTGTCCTGTTGATTTAAAAAAAAAAAAGCTTCCTTCCATCTTCTCTTAAAAGTTTACTTTTTATAGTTGGAAAATAAGACCAAAACCCCAGGTTTTCCATAGATAGATAATTTTGTAATGAAAGCTTTTTCAGTTATTATAGTGATGCTCTGTTATATTAAGGCATTGAAAGAGCCTCGGACATCATCATGGGCTCACACAATGTTGTTGGCAGAGCTGGGCTAAGAATTTGGGAGTTCAAGTCTTGCATGCTGGTGCTCAGTCTGTTTGGCATATTTTTACCTCGTGGTTACAGAATAAATAATTCAAGAGAGGTTTTCATTTAGATGCCTGGATACCACATCCAAGACTAAGTAGTTTTTTTTAATTTTATTTGTTTTGGGGTTTTTTTTATGCGCAGCTGGCAAAACAATCCCTTTCTGGAGTATGAGGCTTTTGGTACTTTGTGTTAGCTGTTACAGATGGATTAGTTAAGGATTGTATATGCTCTTGTGCCTGTACCAGGACCTATAAAACTATACATTTTTCTTTTTGCCTTTAAATTATTTGAAGTTTTATCCTTGGGTCCTATTTTTAATTGCTAATCTAACTGGACAGCTGATTCTTCTAGTTCTTTTGATGTACCAGTAGTTACTTGTGCTCCCGTAGGAGGAATTGGGAAGAATTTTTGGGTTTCATGCCAGGACAATTCATAGTCAGGCTAGAATGACTACTTATGAAAGCTGCTTGGCCAGGGACTATTTATTATAGTAGAAACAAGTTGAATTAATAGATGGCAGCAATAATAGGATAGAGATTGCTTGTTTATGAACAGAGTATTCTAGTGAGCAAACACCAGCTGTGCATGACTAAGGATGGCACCAATCCAGTTGGGAGGCTGCATGCTTGTGCTGTCACTGTGAGGCAAGCTTTCCAGTCAGATTTCCTTTGACTCCTTTTCTTTCCAGGAAAACTTACATTTTTCACTATAGGATAAAATGGTTTTTGTGTTGTGCAGGACAGAGGAGCAAGAAGTAAAACAATTTGGAAGAAATGTGTACATTAGCATAAGTAAGTGGCTTCTGCCTCTTCTACTGGGGACATGTGATTAAAAGCATCAGTTTTAGCTATTCTAGCTGAACTCTGTGTTGGGGGATTATTGGGTCAAGCAGGACCAAAATCTGAAATATATCAAGGGTGATTTTATCTTAGGGAATGGTCTTTGTTTTCCCAAGCAAAGCCACTGGTTGCTGAGCAACATGTTATTTTAAACATAAGTCCATCAATGTTTCTGCACTGAGGGAGGCAGGCAGCACATGGAGAGGGTGGTGATGGGGGACTATGTGGAGGTGAGCGGAGTGTTTTTCCCCTTGTGAATGCATTTAACCTGCATAGTAAAAGGCCAAACACATTGATCTGTAAATACAGCTGGGGAAAGCTGATGACTAGCTAAATGAAAAACACTTACTCAGTGTTGCAGTCAAAATGTCACAATGCTATTTTTTTTTTGTTTGTTTTGTCACAAAAGCAGAAAACCTGTGTGGTTTTCTGCCCATTATATGCAGATACAAGTAGGAGTTTTCTCAGAAATACAGAGCAAGTTACAGCATAGAAATTATGTAGTTGTGAGCAGTGACTTCATGTGAATTCGCTATCGTGATAATAAAATTACTTTAAATTACTTAAGAATGTGTATTTAATCAAACAACACACATTTAAAACTACTCCAAATCCCCTCTTCTTTACATTCCATCTTTTTTCAAATATTTGGCTCCTGTGATTAAACTATTTGTCTGCAGATTAATATTTGACTGTTGCATTAGTAGTTGACTTCACAATGTATATACGTTTCTTTCTGGTAAGGAGAAAAATTCCCTGTGTGGGGAACAAACAAGTATAGAAGAGTTTAGACAATAATGGGCTCCCTTAACTGAATAATTAAAGCATGAAGGCAAGTACCTTTTTTGTCCTCTTCCTGTGCTGCTTTCCTCATTATTAGGGTTTGATTTGTAGGCATCTTTACTTTGGTTGCTCAGTGAATTTGGAGACTTTAAATGCCTTCATGTTTGTTTCTTAATGCTAAAAGTGCCAGTAAAGCTGGAGATTAGTTAGAATTGATTTGATTTGTCTCGCAATGACAGCTCAGCTTCTAGATCAACTGAGAAAGCAAAGCTTCAGAAACCTCTGTTTTTCAAGTAAAAAGCGCCTGAAATTAAAGATATTTTTAGTGTAGGTCATTTAAAGTGTGTTATTTTAATCAAATGACTGTATGTTAAATGTGAGGAAAATAAATATTTTTACTTTTGTTTTTAAAAGTATTCCATGTAGAGTTAATGGCCTGCATCCTGAATCTTCAAGTCATTGAAGGCCTATTGCAGATGTCAGAGAGACTGATGTGAAAGGTGGAGCGTATTTATAATAACTTGATGTGCTTTGAAAGTGCTGAGGCATCTTGTGGAGATGTGGTATGGTCTGGGATTCTGTTTTGGATTGTGGTAATTCTTTTAAAATGGTGCTATGTTGAATTTTTCTTTTCCAGAGGGTACATAATATGCAAGAAGGCCAAACAATTCAATTCCTGGTATCTGATTATTTGGAAATCTGACTAGGAGCTGTGGGAGAAAAGTGTCAGAGAAGTTCTGTAGCTGACAGAAAATTAGATCTTCACATGAAGGAGGAGGGCTTTAAACCAGGAGAAGAGTGAGCTTTTAAAACTGGACTGCATTTTTGGGTTAGACAGTTAGAAAGCTACAGTGGTACTTTCGGGGGCTTTAATCCAATTTACAGCTAGAGATTTAAATATTGTGCAGCTGAAAGAGTTAGAGTATTAGGGATTAAAAAATGGCTATTCAATGTGTCAGTATGTCAAATGAGGAATCCAGAGCCTATCTTAAGTTTCCTTTTGTCCTATGTGTTCCTGCTTGCAGTTTGGGATTAGCTCTAAATCTGTAATGACATTGAAAGGGTAAATTGAGAGTCCTGGTGGTGGATTAAGGGCACCAGCTTTAGAAATTACTGGTACCTTCACTTAGCAAAGCTGGAATGTCTGTTTTTGGAATGGGCTGCAGCTGCTGTATATTGGGAGTGCTTCTAATGTAGGGTATCCTTCACCATATAGAACAAAAACTCATTAAGCTATGCCTCTACCCATTCCAGGCTGAACACCAGGGAATTCTGTTGGTATGCAGAGTTTACTTCAAAGTAAAATGTCATCTGCTAACATCCAGTGGGGATATATATGCCCTACCAAGTAGGGAGAGAAATCTTGGAAAAGATGAGGGAAATTGAAATTAATGTTATCAAAGAGTCTCTGGATGTTTAGCCAGTAATATAGGATGTGTTGATTAACAGCTATTTATAGCAGCTTTTTGTAAGCTGTTTTTTTCCTTTCTTTCTGTTGGCATGAAGTCTTTAGTCAGACTTGTTCATCTGTAAAGCATTTGGTGACATGGAAAAATAAGTGACTATCACCAGCGTCTCTGCTGAACAAAGAAATATGTTTGAAGGGGTCCTCTGTGACATATGAATGGAACTGGTTGCATTTGGTTGAAACATCTGTTACTGGAAAACTTAATTGATTTCATAGTTAATATTACCTAAAAGATGAAAAAAGGGAACCTACATAAAGAAAGTGTATCAGACAGAATAAACTCTTAAAGTGCCTGCTTAAATATGTAATGTGAGAAAAGATATGGATTATTTTGTCTTTACCACGGACCTCTGTCATCTGTATGAGGACATTTATAGTAAAACTCGCCTGCCTAGGAGAACAAACGTAATAGCAGTTGATTAATTTTGAAGAAGCATAAGGAAAAGCAAAGGAGGCAAAATTTACCAATGCTTTCTTTGCTGGTATATGGAGAGGCTGCATCTAGTATGACTGATTATTTTATTTTTTTCCCCAAAAAGTATTTATTACAAATAAACTTGGAAATCATTAATTCAAAATACAGTTATCTTGCAAATCTCTCTTGCTCACAAGGCAGCGGCCAAGTTCAAAGGCTAAACTGAACTTGAGTTATGTTGGCAATCTTGCTTGATAAGTTAAAGGTAAGGATCTTTTTAGTGAGGTTATACATGTCTGTGATTTGTACATTGTACAAAATTAAGCTGAAGGTTTTTCGTCTTTCAGGCATATATGCAAGAATATCTTTATCTATTGATATAGCATTTGGTTTTCTTGTAAATACAGAATCTATACCTGGTGACTGAAAACTGGCTCACTAGTGGATGGGACCATCACAACTGGCACCAGTATTGCAGAAAGAGCAAATCATAGAATAACCGGGTTGGATGAAACCCACCGGATCATTGAGCCCAACCATTCCTATCAAACGCTTAACCTTGGCCCTCAGCACCTTGTCCACCCATGCCTTAAACACCTCCAGGGAAGGTGAATCAACCACCTCCCTGGGCAGCCTGTTCCAATGCCCAGTGACCCTTTCTGTGAAAAATTTTTTCCTAATGTTTAGCCTAAATCTCTTTTGGTGGAGCTTGAGGCCATTCCCTCTTGTCCTGTCCCTTGTCACAAGAGACCAGCACCCTCCTCTCTACAACCACCCCTCAGGTAGTTCTAGAGAGCAATGAGGTCTACTCTCAGCCTTCTCTTCTCCAGGCTAAACAACCCCAGCTCTCTTGGCTGTTCCTCGTAAGGCCTGTTCTCCAGCCCCTTCACCAGCTTCATTGTTCTTCTCTGCACTTGCTCCAGAGTCTCAACATCCTAGCAGTTAGTTAGCCTATCCTACTTTTAGCTACAGAGAGGGAAAACTTTAAAAGCATTGAGAAGAAGGTAAATATGATTATCAGTGAGTGTTTAAGTATACCTTTTGCTGAATAGACCAAAAGAGTACTTTGGTGTTTTCGTGTGCCGGCAGTATATTTCTGATTTTGTATTCTCTCTGCCTGCTGGAATATTGACAAGGATCTCACTGAAGAGGTCGATAATTGTGCTTGTGCTGCTTTAGTGCATTTTTTTCCAAAGTAACTTGTCCTGTGTCCATGGAAGTACATGATTAAATTGGATGGAAGTGACATGGAAGTATGTAATTAAATCATATGGTAATGGTCACGTTGTTGGTTATATGTTCATGGTTTCAGCTGTTCAGAACTTGCAGTTAGACAGCAAAGAATTACAGGTCTCTAGAAAGTGTTTTCTAAGTGCAGTGATTAATTCAAACTTCATTCCACATCTGAGCAGAAGGACAGAAAAGGACAAATGTTAATTTGAGAACAGTTGTTCTGAACTTGGTTATTGCTGTGTCAGCTGGAGAGATGGAGTGATGTTTGTTAATAGCACAGATTAGAAATACTGTCATAGTGAAAAGCAGCTATAAGAAGATGATGGAGTTGTATTACCTGAATCCTTTTTCCTGCTGAGTACTGAGTGTGGCTGTAGCACTGATATGTGCTGTGCTCTAAAAACCACCTGCCTGTGGTATTTGTTTGCATAACCCTATTAATTAAGAAAAAGCGAGGATTTACATTGGGATGAAATGTATATTGCATATGAAAAAAAAAAGTCAGAGAACATTAGGGAAGAATCCTAGAGCTTTAATTTTCTTCCTTTTTTTTTTTTTTTCTTTTTTTTTTTTTTTTCTTTTTTTTTTTTTTTCTTTTTTTTTTTTTTTGTGTTGTTTTTTGTAAGTAGTCTTCTTGGCTCTGCTTGTGATCCTCGGTAATATGTTCCTTCTGTCCACATGTACTTTTCCTGCTTTGTATGATCTTATGCAGGTTTTTAGGATTTCTTATAATACCGCAGTACTTTTGAAAGATGCACTGATTTGAGGTGTAAGTTATGTGAGTGAAAACACCATTTATTAAAATTTAATTTTTTTAAATTACTCATGCACCTGGATTAAACTTAACTCAGCATGAGAAGTATCTGGTGTTGGTAATTCTGGTTAACGGTTACATGTGTTATCATGCAGGTGTGTACAAATTATTTCTCTCTTGAGGATTTAAAACATTGTAAATGCTGGAAGAGGTCATCTGGACTGTGTTGTGCCTGCATTAAAAGATCCCTTGGTAGTTGCCATAGTGCTTTTCCAAGATAATTTAGCCTTGAGTAAAGGGTTATTATTAGTGTTCTAGAATGCTTACATACTGCAAATGCAGGAGAGTTGGGAGAAAGAAGCCTCAAAACTTTAGCTTATCAGGCCAATGTTTTCTGTACAAGCTGCTATTTGAGGCAGTGTGAACTCTATTTACCCAATATGTTGAATTGCTTAGTGAAGAAAAAAAAATAAACATACTGTAGGCTATCTTTAGTGAGGCTCTGCCAGTGATTTAAAGATTTTTCTGAAAGATGTTTATCATATAATCCTGTAGAAAGTACCATGTGTACAGTAAAGCTTGTGCTATCATTTGCAGGAGTTGTAGGAACTGGAGGAATCTGTTAATTATTTTTCTGCTTGAAGACAACCATTTTATTGAATCATATCCGTGAAAGTGCATCACAAAGAGGCCTCTTTCTTACTTTTGAGAAGCTGTCAAGTTTATTTTACTAGCTTGAAACTAAAATCATCTTTGTAGTTTAGAGTAGTGTCAGTATTTGCAAAGTCCTCCAAGATAATTAAGGGATATGTTTCTCCAGTATGTATCTGTCTACTCTTCATTTCAGGATGTTTGGTGTACACGTAGATACAACCCTGCTGACTCCTAGGAGTAAGTGGCCTGTGGTAATAAAGATCTGACTGTCCCCAGGAGTTCATGAAGTCAGTCTGATTAAGTTAGATCATCCTGAATCTTCAGTCCTTTAGGTTGAAAACAAAACTGCAGTGAGTTTTAAGATCATTGTGGTTAGTCAATCAGTGGATATTCAGTGAGGGGAAAACACTCAAAAAGTTGAGGGATAAGATATCAGTTAGGTTTTAAACATTATGTAGGCTTTTCTGCAAATATTTACTTTAATTTCAGAAGTAATTAAGTGGCACAGCCCTCAGGTGATCATTTGATGAGCTCGATTAGCTTCTAACACAGGGTAAAGGAGTGAGTCATGAATCTTTCTAATCTGTTAAAATATTCGTTTTGTAGAACAAAGAAGGTCTAGTACTGTTGTTGATGTTTTTGAAATCCAACAGAAAAATGGGTCTTCTCTATCTTTTCGAGATTTGTAGCTTTCATTCAGTAAAGAATAATTTGTCTGAATAACTCCTGCACTTTTAGTAATAGCCTACATAAGATCTTATAAAGAAAGAAATATTAAAATATGTAAGTGAAGTAATCATGGAATTACATATACTTCGCTCTGTTTAATAAAAAACTATGTTGAATAACTGAACTGAACCAAAGTTTAGTTGATTTTTGTAGTAAGAACGTTTTTCAGAGAGCATAGTAGATTGTGTACTGTAATGCATTTTTGTACTTGTCTGCGGTAAAATTTAAGATGTGTTTGGCTTATATTAGGTAAATGTGACGCTTATTGCTCAGATGGTAATGGTGTCTAAACGGTTCATTATTGGCAGCCTAAAAAAGAGAAGAGGGGGAAAAAAAAAGAAACCCTTCCAGAAAAACAACCTCCAAACCCAAATTACTACAAATGTTGTAGTAAAAACAGTCACTTGTGCTTCTCAAGTGTCTTGGCTTCTGTAGTTTAGTTTCTTTATCGTAACTGAATTTCAGATGTAGTGGCCTGAATACCTAAGGCTTTAATTCATGTGCATTTCAGTTTTAAAAAAAAAAAAAAACCCAAACAAAAAAAAAAAAAAACAGGTTGCAATGCCACTGATTTTACTTTGTATGTAGAAAAGTAGAGATGTTCAAAGGTATAGATGCTGCATACTTGTTTTAAGAGTCTTATCACACTCTTCTAAGCAGAAACTTGGTAGTTATCACTGGGCCTTTGTCATGGAATCATAGAATGGTTTGAATTGGAAAGGACCTCAGATCATTTGGTTCCAATCCCCCTGTCATGAGCGGGGATGTCTTCCAGGTTGCTCAGGGCTTCATCCAATCCAGCCCTGACCACTTCTAAGGATGGGTCGTCCACGACTTTGCTGGGCAACTTGTTTCAGTGCCTCATCACCCTCACAGTTAAGAATTTCTTCCTAATATCCAGATCTCCCCTCTCGCACATTAAAACTGCTATCCCTCATCTGTCACTGCATTCCATGAAGACCCCTCCCCAGCTTTCCTGGAAGGCCCTTTTTAAGTACTCAAAGGGTACTTGTAAGATCTCCCCAGAACCTTCTCTTCTCCAGTCTAAACAAACCCAGCTCTATCAGCTTGTCCTCTTATGGGGGTACTCCAGTCCTCTGATTATCTTTGTGGCCCTCCTCTGTCTTTCTCTCTATCTTTCCTATCAAAACTGTAATAAGAAAATAACTTAATATGTGATACCAAATCTTGAAAGTTTGATCGAAAACATGAAGCACGTGTTTTGAAACACCACCAGTGAAAATTTGATTCAGCATTGTTGGAAAAGCTTCCATTGCTGCCTTAACCTTTCAAACAAGAACTAATACATTTGCTTGCTGTTTTGCAAAAAATTTAGTACAGTTAGCTTTTAATTTTAGAAAACTCGACATTTAGTGCTTTAAAGGGCTGTTACTTATGCAGACTTAATTTACTGTCTATAAGAAAAATAGTTTAATTTCCACAAGATATTTATATATATATCTATAAAAATAATTTAGAAATGAATATTGTAAGACTAGACTATGTAGTTGCTACATTTTTTTTATTTGAAGTTTATTGCTTAATGTTCCACACATACTTGAATAAACCCAGTTTTAGCATTCTGTTGTGTAAATGCATTTGATTAAGGTGTTGTGCCTTCTTTGACGCAAGTTTTCAGGGACTTGAATTTCAGTATTTTCAAGATGTCTGTTTATTCTGGCTACTTAAACTGAAAATAAAGAGGTGTTTTTCACATTCCTTGTAGTCACTTGTATAATTCAAATTGCATTAATTTGAATATGTTTACTGACACTCTTTGTTTTTTTTTTTTTACAATAAAATATGATAACTTTTAAATAAAAATATTATTTCTGTGTAAATGCACATGATTAGAAAGAGCATAGCTTATAATGTTAGTTATGTTGAAGTCTGGTGTACCTTATAAGTAAGAAAATGTGCAAGTGAGGATTCTGTATTGAGGGTTTAGATTTTGTGAATGTCTGGCTCAACTTGTAGCGACATTGTTATGTTTTATGCTTCAATTGCAATATAGAGAGAAAGGAAATAGTGATAACATGTCTTAAATCAAGATCACATTTTTATTTCTGAGTAGTTCAGAACTTTTGCTCAATTAATAACTCGTAAAGGAAGACCTACATTTTGACAAATACTTTTTCTTGTTCCTTTCACAGACAAAAGAAGTTGGTTTACTTGATGCAGACATATATGGACCCTCTATTCCAAAAATGATGAACTTGAAGGGAAGTCCAGAATTAACATCGAGTAAGTGGAAGTGATTTTTCTTGCAGTCTTCTCTGTTTGGGGTTGAGCATGAACCACTCATTGCTGCTTCTGTGGTGTGGCATGAAAGGGATGCAAGCACAAGATGAAAATTTTAAGTGGGTTTTTTAAAATTTACTTTTAATAATGAACTTGCTTTCAAAGCTAGCTTGTACAACTAGGAGTATATTCAGGGGTGTCTTTTTTTTTTTTTTTTTTTATGTTGGCCTGCAAGCTTTGAGAGTTTCCCTGATTACTACCATAAATATTGGAAAGGGAGGTTGTTGTCAATAGTTTTAAAGTTGCTCTACAGGATCCCAGTGTAAGACCTCCAAATTAAAAAAAAAAAATAAAAATCAAACTTGTTAGTCTAGGAACAAAAATTATCTAGGAAATAAAAGAAGGATCAGTGCAGTAGCTTGCATGAAGTGTCATTGAAATGATTGTGTTTGATCTCACTCTCCTCAGCCAAATGTGCCAGGCTGCTTGATTTATTATTGTTTCAAGTTGTGTGTTCAGAAATGCAGTGGGGCTGCCTTTACTCTAAGACAATAAGGTCAGTAGGCAAAACTCCTAATTTTCCTCCTGCTATGTAGGGTTCTGGTCAGGGGTAAAGTAAATTCAGGTAGGAGAATCTGTAGAGAAATAAGGAAGACCTAAAGCAGGAAGGTTGCATCAAGTCTGTTTACCTTTTAGAAATTTAACTTCCATCCTGACCAATCAAGCATGAAACTGAGGAATGGCTTTTTACTGATACCCTGTTCTTGCAATGCTTGGATGTAAGGGAGTGTGTTTTATTGGGGATAGTTGGGATACAAAGATAACAGGATTTGTTTAAAGCTTTTTTTTCCTGTCCCATAATCAAGTGCACACAACTATAAAAATTAAAAATGTAACCACAGACAAAAGCAGTCCCATAAGATAACACCTGGTCTACACATGAAAATGTGCTAGGGTCCTGCTAATGAAAGTACAAACTAGCAATACTTTTTGACAGAGAGGGAACAGGTATGTGTACCAGTTCAAATAGGACATAAAAAGGCTTCAGTGAAATAGTCAACTACAAGTGTCCTTCCCCAGCTTTCCTGTAGGTCCCCCTTAAGTACTGGAAGGCTGCTCTAAGGTCTCCCCAGAACCTTCTTTCCTCTGGGCTAAACAACCCCAACTCTCTCTTGCTGTTCTTGCATGGGAGGTGCTCCAGCCTCGTGATAATCATCATGTCCTGCCTGTGGACTTAGTCTAACATCCATGTCCTTCATATGACAAGGACTCTAGAACTGAATGCCGTACTCCATGTGAGGGGTCATGGAAGCGGAGTAGAGGGGGAGAATCGCCTCCTTTGACCTGCTGGTGACGGTTCTTTTGATGCAACCTAGGATACAGTTGGCTCTCTGGGCTGCAAGCACACATTGCTGGCTCGTGATGAACTTCTCATCCACCAGCACCTTCTCTTCAGGGCTGCTCTCAAACCATTCTTCACCCAGCTTGTGCTTGTGCTTGGCATTGCTCCAAGCCACGTGAAGGACTTTGCACCTGACCCTGTTAAACTTCATGAGGTTTGCACAGGCCCACCTCTCAAGCCTGTCTAGGTCCCTCTGGATGGCATCCCTCCAGCGTGTCAACTGTGCCACAAAGCTTGGTGTTGCCCACAAACTTGCTGAGAGTGCACTCAGTCCCACTGTTCTTGAAAAGATGTTAACACTGGTCCCAATATCAACCCCTGCAGAATGCCACTTGCCCCCACTCACTTGGACACTGTGTCATTGACCACAACTCTGAGTGTGGCCATCCAGCCAATTCTTTATACACGGAGTGGTCCATCCATCAAATCCATGTCTGTCCAATGTAGAGACAAGAATGTTGTGTGGGACAGTGACAAATGCTTTGTTCAAGTCCAAGTAGGTGGTGTTGATTACTCTTCTCTTATTTGCCAACGCTGTAAATATATTGTAGAAAGTATGTTGCACCCACACTGGAGTTTCCTTAGTTCAGAAAATGCGCCCTGAATGCCATGATCTCCTGCTCTGTTGTGACACACGCCTATGCTGGCACTGCTCCCCTCTGTGAAAGACAAAATCTTAATTTGTATATGTCATGGTCGTGGTCATTCTGGTATGAAGTATAAAGCATGCAGAATGAAACAGTACCAATATCTTTAAAGGGTGATTATTGAACTTGCAGCATTAGCGTCTGAAAAATTAAGAAGTGTTGATTTTAGAATTTCTTATATAGTTAAAATTGTGTCTCCTTATGTATATACCCAATACTCCACATAAATGAAAAGTAATATATTTCCATATGTGGATACACTGCATGTGTTTATACAGGCAACTGTCTAATTGAGTACTTTCTGCATTTAAGTACATGGTGCACAAATACAGATCTCATTTAGATTAGTTTCTAGGAGAGGAGGAGAGTACTTGGTTTTATTTCTTGGGTTTGTGCTTAATTATTTTTTTTAGTCTAAGGCTAATTTTGTTCTATAATAAATAACTGAACCCGCTCATGTGTCATCACTAGACTTTGACTTTTTTATGCAAGCTGAAATATTATCGTGTTCTCTTGTACTTTGGACCTTATTGAGGGTATATGTCATATGATTCATATTTTCCCATAACAGATTTCCAAAGGAGATCAGGTAAATATTTGACTCTCCTTTTTTTTTTTCCCCCCTTACTGGCCAAAAAATTAATTTAATAATTTTGATTTCCATATCCATTTTGGTATGCATTTTATCAATCTATACCCAATTTAAATCCATGTAATGAACTACAAATCAGAAGCATAATCAATTTCACGTGATCACACAAATTAAATTGCTAGGAGTGGAGGAACTTAAGAGTAGAGTCAACCATGTATTAGGGCTGCTTAATTTTGTTATAATCCCATAAATTTCAGCAACTGTGGATATTTTGGGTATACAGCTGAGAATTCACCATAAGCTTTTGTCTTAACGTATTCTGAGTGTTGTTAAAAACACAGAATTCAATATAATAGGAAGAAATTGGATGACTTCCCTAAGTTGAAACTGCTGCTGTTGGCTTGTGAACACTAACATTTTGATTGCTAAACTGTTCTTTCTACTTCTGGGTACAATGTACAAGCAAGTATTTTCAACATTTAAAACTACTTGATTTTTTCAACTGACAGAAAATGAATTTGCCTGTTTCAAAGGCCTGGCACATTACATGAATCTGTTGAGAAACTTATGTAGTAATTGAGTGTGAGTGGTAATAGGATACAATTTGTATTTCAGGGATTCTGTTCAACAGTTCTGTGCTTTTGAGTTGCACAGTAACAAAAATGGAAGTGCTGGCAAGGTGGCTGACGTTGAAGATTAATTGATTATAAATGTAGGAATTTGGAGGACACAGGAAGCTTTAATTGTGAACTTCAAGGATTCCTTTATTGAGTGACAGATAGGATAAGCTTGCAAGGAAGTTATCCATCATAGATGTACACATATGGTGTGTATAAATAGGTGTACAGATACAGAAATATATATGACCCTTGCATTTTTGTAGAATGAGATTTCGTGTTACTTTCAGATTCCTTGCTATATTTTCAAGAATACATCATAAACTCTGAACAAATATTGTTTTCTACAATAACTGAGCAAACCTAGGCAGTTTTGTGTTAACGATGTGCATTTAGAATTATAGAGTGAATCACAGAATAGTTTGTGTACCTTAAAGATTATCCAGCTCCAATCCCCCTGCCCTGGGCAGGAACACCTCCTACCAGATTAGGCTGCCCAAGGCCCTATCCAGGCTGGCACTGAAGACCTCCAGTGATGGGGCAACCTGTGCCAGAACCTCACCACTCTAATGATGAAGACATTCTTTCTTACATATAGTCTTGTTCTGCTCCTCTCCAGTTTATAGCCATTGTCCCTAGTCCTATCACTGCATGACTTTGTAAACAGTCCCTCTCCAGCTTTTCAGTAGTCCCTTCAGGTACTGAAAGGTCGCTATAAGGTATCCTCAGAGCCTTTTCTATTCTCCAGGCTGAACAACCTCAAGTCTCTCAGCCTGTCCTCTTATGGGAGGTGCTCCAGCCCTCTGATCAACCTTGTAGCTCTCCTCTGGACCCATTCCAACATTTTCATATCCTTATGTTGAGGATTCCAGAACTGGACACACTACTCCAAATGAGATCTCAGAAGAGAGGAATAGAGAGGCAGAATCACCTCCCTTGATCTGCTGGCTACGCTTCTTCTGACACAGCCCAAGATATGGTCGGCCTTCTAACGTGTGAATGCACATTGCTGGCTCATGTCAAGTTTCTCATCAGTGAGCTATTACAATGTGTATATGTAACAACCAGCAAGTCAATTAACTTTTTTTTAATAGCATAGAGGTAAAAAAATTGTGTTTAAAGTCTATTGCAGTCTTCAGTGTGGCTCTTGGATTTGATAATGATGAGCAACATCATCCTTCGATATTCAGTCTATAGAATAATCCTGGGAATTTCTGAGTACTCTTGAACTCTGTGCT
The DNA here is from genome assembly GCA_033558105.1 of Coccyzus lansbergi. NCBI lineage: Eukaryota > Metazoa > Chordata > Aves > Cuculiformes > Coccyzidae > Coccyzus > Coccyzus lansbergi. The sequence goes on from JAUMJK010000245.1 coordinate 3,983,824, forward strand.
CACATGTAAGAGTTGAAAAAGAATTAGGGATGCCTGATACCATATAGAATAAATCCGTGCAGCAATTATGACTTCTGAATAGAAATAATGACAGTTATGCTATAATTTAAATTTTCAAAATGAATTAGGAGTTGTAAGTGAGAAGAGTCTGTATGAATGGAAGATAGTCCATTAATTTTATTTTGAAAAGTGTATTACATTGGAAGGTCTGCTAACATTTAATAGAATATGATTTGAAATACTTTAAATGGTCCAGGAAATATTGGTTAATAAGTTCACAACTGAATTTAATTAGCTAATGGAGGATTATCTAACTGTGGAACAAATACTAACATCAGCTACAGTGTATACAAGGCAATTCTTATAACAGAAGTAACAAAAGTGTTGTTACTTACATTCTTTCCCCAAATGATTCCCCAAATACAGCTGCCTTCCAATTTAGTAAACTGCATAATTTATTTTTTCCCCTTTTCTTAATATCTAGCATTTAAACTAGTTGACAAAGATTAAAAACTGTTATATTACTAGAAAAATATTGCCGTTTTGCTGGATAAATAGAACATTTCTTCACTTAATTGAAATCATAGAATCATAGAATCACCAGGTTGGAAGAGACCCATCGGATCATCGAGTCCAACCATTCCTATCAAGCACTAAAGCATGTCCGTCAGGACCTCATCTACCCGTGCCTTAAATACCTCCACGGAAGGTGAATCAACCACCTCCCCGGGCAGCCTATTCCAATGCCCAATGATTACTGATAAAATTCAAAAAGTCAGAGATGGACACATGCAGTTTTTTTTTTTACTGTGAAACTTTTACATGTCTGCTACCCTTTATGCCTTAATAACAATCTTGTAGCGGAAAATGATAATTTAAAATGTAATCTAAATGGCTTTTTAAAGGTGTTTGCTGGAAATAGTTGTATCAAAGGATTGTGATGCATCCATTTGTGGGTTATTAGAAAATGTGAAGTTAAATAGAGAAAATGTTAGGTAGGATTGTTATTGAACTAACACTGAAGAAGTTTGTTGGTGGTATGTAAGGGTTTAATTCTAAAGATACATCTTGTATTCTCAAACATGGTTGTCTTTACCAGTGGTACTGCACCACATTTAATTTAAATAAAACCTAAATGTAGTTCTTCCAAAAAAGTCATAGTTTGGTGATTTTTAGGTTGTATATAGTCTAATGATGTGCTCTACTGAATGTGTTTTGAAAGATGGCTGAACTGAATCAGCATGTTTTACTTTTGGTGATGCCTTAGCCCAGGTTATTTGGATGGCCGAAATAGAGTAGTTCCACATTTCTTGTATGTGACAAAATAACAATTCAAATGTTGTAATGCAGTTTGTTTTTTTGTTTTTTTTTTTTTTTTTAAGACTTTCATATGTGATGAGTTAGTTGAAAATAATAGTCAAATGTTAAAATATTTCATTCTGGACCCTGACTTTTGCCCTCAAGCCTGTTACAATCTAAAACTGGATTAATTCAGCTATTTTTAAGTTTACTTGTGGAAAAAAATGGTGACTGTTACTTGGAGGGGGAGACAGAGGATACCCAACTCTGCAAGGAATTATGTGTAGGCATACTGTTTTTAGCTTCTGTTTATAAAATACAAATCCTCTAGACATTTACTAATATTTTACTCTTCATTATATGTAACTTCATACTTAGAATTACAAAAAACGCAAAAAAGTATGAGATGAGAAAGGTAATGTAGTAATTAAAGCTTCTTACTGAGAGCAGTTATTTTTGCATAAGTGGTAAATAAAATTTTATAATATGCTCTTGCAATATGACACTCTGTAACCTGACAAAAAACATTTCAAGTACTTGAAAGTGGAAGTGTATTTACTCTTCATGTTGTTAATCCTGCAGTGCTGTAATTCTAAAAGTTTTGATATGAGTTATATCTAGTAAATATTCATTATGCTTTGAAATTTACTCTTCAGCAATGGAAATCGTTCAATGTCTGGTTCAACTCTTACACAAATTGGAATTAAATTGCAAAATGGTTTTATTATAGTAGCATGATGGATACACATTTCATTGTACATGCATAAACAAAACTAATGATTCATTTTGTTGTTTGTACACTGAACACATTTATGTTCTTGTGTTTTTACTTGTTTCAGATGAATAAATATTTCCATCCCCCTTTTCTGCTAGAAGTAAAGTTCAAGAATTGTAACTAATTTTTACATTGCAATTACATTGGAGTGTTTTTTCAGAAAAAAGAAATGAAGCCAAATACATAAAAAACCAGGAAAAGATGTATTTTAATCCTTTTTTTGTGGTGTCAGAGTTTAAAAGGTAGACCCTCTCTCTTTTGCATTAGTTGATGGTCATAATCTTGAAGAGTATGTAGAATTTCATTTTACAAGTGGTGAAATTATAATAAAATCACAGAGGGATGAATGAGGGGATTAATGTGAAATTCAAAAGGGAATGTATAATATGAACAAACAATTTTTAAATGGAAAATTAGTGTTTATTGTAGTTTTAATCTATGTCATAACGTTCAGGAACTCTTTGTTAAAAATTACACATAATACTTTGAACAGTTTTTGCTTTCATGTATTTTCAAACTTCTACCTTTTTTTGGGGAGGGGTCTTGATTACAATATTTAAGAAAAAAAAGACCAAATCTACTCATAGTTTGAGTTGTATAGCTTTACTTTGAAAGCAATGAAAGTCCCTCATTAACTGGAAGGTTTTTTTGAAGTTAGGCCTTGAACTGAAGGGGTATCTAGGGAATATCTGCCCCTTGGGTTCCTACTTCTCCCCATCCTCATTTACTGTTGCCTCTGACACAGTAACATCACTGACTTGGGCAGTCCCGCCTCTCACAAAAGCAAATCAGTGCTTCAGGTAACATCAGCCTTCCCAGAGGCTTTTTGTGTCAGGACAGAAGCCTGGAACTGAAAGTTCCCATAGTTAGTTTCATTTCTCATGGGTATACAATGAACTAAAAGTACCACCCAAATTAGTCTAATAAAGCTTTTGATCCACTATAAATAAATTGTTTGGCTCCGTGGGGATCTGATGGCTTTTCAAAATATGGGTTCTTTTAATGATTTTCAGGAAGATGTTTGTGATGCAAGCAATGGTTTTTATTCCAAACTTTGAAGATTAACAGTGCTTTAAAATGTAACAAAGTTATAACTAAATCACTGTGCTCCTAACTTGTTTCAGACTTGCCCTTGAGGTGTAGTTTTCCAACAAACAGTTATTTTTCTTTTAAGTAGAATAGGTGGTGTTATATCTGCAGAACAGTTCACTTAATGGAAGAGCTTTTATAGAGTTTTATGTCCTGTGCAGTCTATCACGAGGAAAAAAATGTGAGGAAAACCTACTCAGGTGGTGTCCTACTTCTGCATTCCCAGAAAAGGCATTTTATTGATATTTCATTGGTGTGCTGTTGGTCTTACTGACATGATTTTGTATATTCAGAGAAAAAACAATACCCATTTATTTAAGGCCTTTAAACTTACTGAAAAGTTGTAAACAGGAATATTTTATTGATCTCTTAGTGTAGGTGGTGTAGTATTGCTGTGTATTGTGATATTAAGAAATGCTTTACTCTGGTGAATTTTTGGAGCTGTATAGTAGGCATCTAATTACAGAAAGGGAATGTTTACTCAGAAAGCAATGGGAATTAGAGATGTTACTGAGATCTTATTAAGCTCAATCTTCTTTACATGTTATGTTTTAGAAAATCTTCCTGAGACTTTGGGTGAAGAAGAAGGAACACCTGTTGCTTTTGATGAAACAAGAGTGATTACCAGAGCCCACTGAAACCCTTTAGGTTTGAGTTAGTCTTAAGAATGCTTTTTAGCAGTAGGCAAACTGTGGGATACTCTGCAATATTTTGTAGTGCTTTGAAAATATGCAGAATATTATAGCCAGAGTATACAGCAGGTTGTGAATTCTTCTTGTGCATTGTATAAATTTGATTAAATCTTGTAGCTTGGAGAAGTTTATAGTCCTTGTTGTTAACCAAAGAAAGTAAGATCCAGCTTTCGTAAAATGAATCTCTGCTGTTGAGAAAGAAACAGTACAGGTTTCCACAACGGAGAGGCCCCTTTGGTTGCTCCTTAGGGCAGTGTACCAACAGCAGCTTTCCTATTTTACCTGTAGAGGTGAAGGAGAGGAAGATCTCTGAAGGTGGGTCTGTAGTGTGAGATTAGTATGTCTGCTTGTCCTCTATTGCAGAAGAAACTGTCTGTGCTGGTAGTGGATGTTGAGATGTTATCCACTGGATATCTGACTGATCTACTATAGTGTACTTGGATTGAACTGAGAAATGGCATAGTGTTTTGAACTCAGAATAAATGCATCTTTTCCATTCTTCTTACCTTTCAGTTCCTGGTCCTGGTACTGTGTGGTCAAGGTTTGGCCTTCCTTCTTTGTTTTCTTTGTGTTTTCTTAAAATCGTTTATGAAGTTCCTGGTTCATGAGAAGAAAAAAGCAGACCTTGAATCTGCACTGATGTGTACTGTTGTAGATACTTTTTTTTCTTTTTTTAAAAAACCTCTCAAACATAAGTATGTTGTCATTTTTTCTCAAGACATCTAACAACATTATAACTTCTGGTTGTACATACATTTTTTTACAAGGACACCAAAACAGTGCCTAGAAATGGCTCTAGGTAAAGTTCAAATGTCATCAACAAAACTATCTTACTGCAAGGGAGAAAAGTAAGGCTGTAGTTCTCAGAAATGCAGTTAGTTTGTCCCCAGAATGAGCCCTACCTAAACACTAAGAAGAGCTGCACAAGTAGAGAAGAGTTGTATTACACTGGTGCACTGCAGTAGTCCAGGCCCATCTCTTTTTCCATTAGGTATTCTATGCTTGTTCCTAAAGGCAATAGTCATGTAAGTGATTTGTTTAGCTTCTTGCTTAGCTCTTTTTGATTTGTAAACCAAAACATTGAATTTATTTTGAGTCAGATTTCTACAAAATTACATGGCTTGAATTCTCTGCTTACTTGATAGCTTGAAAGCATTTGTCTGCAGAGTTTAGCTGTTCTATTTGCATACTCTTGGGTGTTGTTTTGTTGGAATTTGGAGTTGAGCTTTGAATGCATTGCATTATATTGACATTGCTTTTATTTTACTAGCTATATATGTTTTAGTTTGGGCGCCTCAAAGGTTTCTGTCAAAATATATTTCCAAAAAATAATTTTTTTTACTGCTTAAAGTATTCTTTCTTTTCTGCTGGTTCCTGCATGTGCATGTTCTTGAAAAACAGCTAGACCAATACAGTTCCTTTTATTCTTTTGTGTGTGTGTGCACAATTTTGAGATGGCAGAGACTATAAAGAGGAATTCTTTGCTTTTGTGGGGTTTGTTTTGAATGCATTTGGATTTTGGATACTTTGTTTCCTTGCTCCTTTGTCCACATAAGGCTTACAGTATTTCAAGGACATGACCAGTGTTCAAATTAAGCGTTTTTGTTTATACAGAAATTGTAGAAGTCCTGCAGTCTTCTTCTGATCTGAAGAAACCCAGGGCTTCTTACCTGGAACTGTTGACAGCATGTAGTTTAGGGGGGGCTTTATTTGGTAATTCTCCTTTAGGGTTCTAGAGCAAACTTAATACAATGAGAATTCCCCAAAACACTGGTGTGTTAATGAGAACAATCCCCCGATTCATGAGATTAGGGAATAGCATAGTTTAAAACAAAAAAAAAAAAATTGAAATCCCATTTTGTAGGACTTTGATTTTGTTCTGATGTAAATGGCCCAACCTTTAGCAAAGTCTTGCAGAAGTAGAAAGCTGCCTAATAGGGAATTTATGCCCTGTAGTGTGGGTATTTTATATAAATATATTAAGTCATGGCTTCAGCAGCACAAAGATATGTTACATTATAGGCAAATACATTGTTGTTCTGGCAAAAGATGAAAGGTAGCAGTGAAATGTAACAACATAAATAAAAGGGGGGCCATGTTCTTGGGTAGTATAGATAAGGATATACATGTATAGAAGGGGAAAAATAGACAAATGCTTTTAACAGAGGGAGAGCTGCTCTTAAAAGGAAAAAAAATGTGTAAGCTTATTTCTTTATAAGAAATGTAGCCCCAAATCCCTAAACCAACTGCCCCCCCCCCCCAAAAAAAAAAAAACAACCAAAACCCAACTTCATTGTTTGCTTCTGTTTTAGAAAATCTAATGAGACCCCTTAAGAACTATGGAATTGCATGGTGAGCATATGTTTTAATTTACATCAAGCTTCTTTTCATATGTACTTCATTTTGTGCCGGAAAGCTTAAGGTTTTGCTTTGTTGTTTCAGCATGTCTATGGGTTTCTTGGTTGACGAGACTGCCCCTATAGTATGGAGAGGGCTCATGGTAATGTCAGCTGTTGAGAAATTATTGAGACAGGTAAGAACTTGGGTACATATATGTTTCAAACTAATCAGTTATTTAAAAATGCCTTTAACTGAGAAATGAGAGTCCACGACAATTTCATACATTAGAAATGAGCACTTTTTTATGGTGGTCTTCTTAAATTCTTAAGAATTTAATTTTAACTTCTGGTAAGATGGAAATCTGACACGTTTAGTGTTTATCTGTCCATTTCAAATAGTGCTATCATTCCATGCATGTGATGAGAGAATCACCCTGATTTGCTTTCCTTGTTCCTTTGTGTGTTTCTTTATGTGGTTGTTAGAAAAAGGCATTTTGAAGTTACCTAAGAATTTGAATGTGTAGGTATCTATGCATATCTACAACTGTGTTCCCTTATATGCTTGTTATTCACCAGCACTAAGAATTCTTGAATGGTGTTTGACGTATGACAGGTACACAAAAATCATTAGATACCATCTCTGTGTAGTACAGATAGATTGTTAGTTACTAAATTTCCCACCATATGGAAGTGAGGTAGTTTTTTTTATTTCCTGACAGATCTTTTTTTATTTGTGAATAGACCTGTGAAGTGCTAATGAGACAAACAGCTGAAAAAATGCATTGAGATTGCCTGTTGAGACTTTGAAATGACCTAGATTGTTCATGGCTGACATCCATTCCAAGGATTTAATGTATACAGCTTGGAGATCACTAGGTTTCTACATGTCTTCTGTAAATGCCTCCAAATCTTGTGCTCCCTTAATTGCTGAAAAAAAGACTTTTTTTCTTCCCTAATCTTTTTCCATTTTTATTGAGTTCTCCTCTAAATACAAGCTTGAGAATAGTGACAGTCATTGCCCTAGTCAGAAAAGCCATATGTTTGCCAAATTTCAGGAGGAACATCTTTGTCTAGATTTGGCCTTTAAAAATAAGGACTATCCATGTCAATTGCTGTGGAAGGCTGTTGTGATCTGTGTGTACTGTGTTATGTTGGCCAGTCTTAACAAAGATTAGAGCCTAAAATGTTAAAGGTGGAGCTAAAGTTAGATGTCCCGTAGACCCATTTACACTGCAGGGTGATCTTTTTCTCTTATCTGGGTTTTATCTCTTCCATTTCCTTCCACAGTCATCTTCATGTAAAAATGCTTTCAGTTCTGTTAAGGCTTCCTTTGAATCTTGTTTGTCTGTGGGTGAGAGATGATAATATGTTTTTGTTTAGTTTAGTTTTTAAAAACATAGTTCTTTTCTCCAACAATGTTGTTAAAGCCCAGGTAAGAAAGCTTTGATTGTTCTCCAGTATCATCTATAACGCTGTGCTTTTCTGTCAAGTTTTCACTTAACATACACTTCAGAAGCTGGCTGCTCTTTTGTATAGTCCCATTCAGCGCTTGTTCTTTTACTCTGTGTCTTGACTCAGTCCATTGGTATGTGGCTCAGGGTAAACAGGCTACCTTAAAATACATCATCTTTGTGGATTTGTCCTGGGACTGTCTTCTGATTAAACTTTAGGCTCAGTAAAAATTTTTTTGAGTTACCTGAAGCCTATTATTGAACAGAAATATATCTGAAAAGCTCTGTTGATATAAGTATCAAGTAGATAGCTAAGAACCTTAGAAATATAGTGTTTACCAAAAAAAAAGATAAGCAAAACTTGTTTGCTGTTTTAAACTGCTTCTGCAACAAAGATTTTAAATGGTTATCAACACTGTCCTGTATAGTTTGTATGGTAAGTTTTCTAGTATCATTCTCATTACTGTCTGAGGACACCTTATCACTTCAGTGGCAAAGGAGTACAAGGGTACAAGCACAGTCCTTAAATGATCTGCAAGCAACACGACTGGGTAGTATACGGCCTAGAGTGTATTTTGACAACAGTTCTGCCAAAAGTTTGAGGGAGAGGAGGTGGCACTGTTTTGGCTGCCGGTTTAATAGCTACCGTACTAATGCAGGGTGTTGCTTGTTTAGGCAGTAATCAGTAAAAACCATAATGGCAAGGATAGTAAGATAGTTTCTCTGATCTTGAAATTCCTATCTTATTTGCAATGTGTTATCAAGTAGAAATACCAACAGAGAAGGGAAGAAAAATGACTATGCAGCAGAAAACAAGCTTTTCTATTAAAAAAAACCAACCAAACAAATAAAAAATGGGACTGCAGGTAAAATACAAGTGTACAAGTGCATATTCCAGTGTGTAGTTCTCCTTGTATCTTTGTCATATCAATATATATCATTCTTAGAAAAAGGCATTACCTACTCAGTGTGGATTACAGATGTTAGCAGCTCTATTAAATTCAAACAATCCCTTGGAATTAGCCTAAATATCTGCTGTCCTTTCAAGACCTGTGTTTTCACGGGCCACTCAGATCTTACGTGGCAAATCTCCTGTATTTCCACCTTATTATACTCCTCTAGAATATCAAGAATGTTTTGTGCATTGGCAGCATCCTTGGTACAGTATGGCTGTAAAGTAGAGCGTCAGTGCTGTTAAGTGTATTCTGAGCTCTAAAGGTTCCTTAGACATACCTGATAAGATTGAACACGTTTTCTGAGAAAGACAATGAAGCTTATTCTGGATTGGGTCAATTCTAATGAGTCCCTAAAATGTTTCTCTTATTGGATAATTGTAATTCCTCCATCTCTTTCTTCCTGTGCCACTTCAGTGGATCTGTTTTATAAAAGGTATATATTGAAAGAAAATTCAAATAAAACACAGGTTCACTGGGAGGGATAAAATTGGAAAGGAAAGAACACATGGAAACAAATTATATGAAACTTCCTGTGCAGAGCAGCTGTGTGTGAGCATAAGGGAATGGGCCTTGCATTTTGAAGCATAGATGGGCTTTATACACTTTATGTTCATGCTGAAAACCATAAATTCGGCAGAAGAATGATCATAATTGTTTTAATAGCTCAAATTGAAAGTTGAATAGGGTTATAGTCTGAAGATCCAGTCTTGTGCTTTAAAAAAACCTTTAACTTGACTTATGCAGTTATATAATGTTGAAAGGTTGTCTAGAGGTGGATGACATGATTGAGAGCTGCTCTGCAGAGTAGGACTTTGGGGTGCTGTTTGATAAGAAACTCATCATGAGCTGGCAGTGTGCACTCCCAGCCCAGGTGGCCAGCCACATCCTAGGCTGCATCAAAAGAAATGTGACCAGCAGGTCGAGGGAGGCGGTTCTGCCCTTCTGTTCCTCTTTCGTGAGACCTCACCTGGAGTATTGTGTCCAGTTCTGGAATTCTCAACATAAGAAGGGATATGGAGCTGTTGGAACAAGTCCAGAGAAGGACTACAAGGATGATCAGAGAACTGGAGCACCTTCCATATGAGAACAGACTGAGAGAGTTGAGGTTGTTCAGCCTGGAGAAGAGAAGGCTCCAACGACATATTTTAGCGATCTTCCAGTATCTGAAAGGGGCCTACAGGAAAGCTAGGGAGGGACGTTTTACAAGGGCATGTAGTGACAGGATGAGAGGAAATTGGTGTAAACTAGAGAGAGGCAGATTTAGGCTATACATAAGGAAGGTTTTTTTTTCACTGTGAGAGTGTTGAGGCACTGGCACAGGTTGCCCAGGGAAATTGTGGCTGCCCCATCCCTGGAGGTGTTCTTGTCGGGCTGGATGGAGCCTTGGGCAGCCTGGTCTGGTGGGAGGTGTCCCTGCTTAGGGCAGGGGCATTGGAACTGGATGATCTTTAAGATTTCTTCCAACTCTAACTATCCTATGATTTTGTCTATTACTTCTGTGTGATCTCCTTCTGAAACTGTCCTCTATTAATAGAACTGCTTCAAAACCAGCACTTGCCAGAAGTAATGGTGGTGGTATTTATATAGTCAAGTGTGTATGTGGGAATATACGTATATGTAGTCAAACCTTATTTCTAGCACAGTTCTGTAATACTAAGTTGTCATACATAAGTAGTTGTACAGTATCATATGTTATTTGGACTAGGGAACATGCAGACGCTTACAGATGTATAAGCAATCTTTGAAATATTGAGTAGACTGTGGGTTGTGAGGTCTGGGAAATTCCAACAGCCTCCATCAAAAAGCTGCCATAAAAGCAACAGTGGAGTGAATGGAAAAGTGAAAAATTACATAAAAAGATTTGAGATAACATTAACTTGGAAACAGTAGTATTGGGTAATTCTTGGAGAACAAAAACTATGTAAGCTATGTCATTGTGGGGTTTTCATCATTTCCTGAAATGACCCATTTCTATAGAGGAGTTTATAGATGTCCAATACTATTTTTGTTTGACATAGGCTGGCTAGTAAATCATTGTGTGCAGTTGCTGCTGCTTGAGAAGTTTAAGTAGTTACTGGTGTTCTCCTTTACATTATTTAAATCGAAGAGGCTGCATATGTGGATCCAGGGACAATTTTTCTGTAAATGTTCGTTTCAGGTGCATGTTACTACTGCACTTGGGAAGACAAGAAAAATAGATGAGATTAAGGTAAAATAGCTACCATGCTGCTGTTGACTGTTTTAATGTCCATGTTCTACACAGCAGGATATTCTGTATATGGTGTCTGTAGTCATCAGTCTGAATTCATTTATCATATGTGTTTTTAACACTGCCTTAAATCTCATAAATCCGTCAGCATATACATTTTCACAGTTTCTACCGTCAACTTTGCCTGTGTGTAAAAACAGAATTCTTACAAACAGAATAGTGGAGAAATTAGGGAAAAACATTCCAAATTAGAAGGAGCAATGTGTATTTGTTTTGGAAGCAGTACACAACAAAATCATTGCCAGCAAGATAGTTAGGTATTACATGCTGAGCTTTTTGTCTGATTGTTTATGGTTTGCTAAGAGTTGTCCTTCTGTTTGTGTCCACACACTGGCTTCTGGTGTACTTTTTTGGGACTGTGGAAGTTTCATTCTGTTTACACAGTGTTCAGCACTGTAGTAAGTTACCACTTCTTGAGATGCACAGAAATACAAAGATTAGTTTTTACAACTTCCGAGTATATCTAAGCTTCTTCCTTTGATACTTTTTTGTGTTTGTGAAAGAGATTTATTATACATTTCTTCTATTGAGCATGATATATTTTGTATGTCGGGTTCCCAAAGTATATGTATGTATGTGTGTCAATGATATAAAATCTGCTAAGAATCTATGGATGCTTCAGATCAATGAAAATGTAGCACTGGCATTCACCACAACTGATATTATCAGAATGTAGATGCCATTTGCAGATATATGCACAACTGCTTAACTTCTGATCATACACGCTACCTTGCATATATATTCTCTAGCAAAGAGCCAAGAACGCAATAAGGGAGATGAAGCCTGTAATATGTGGCTTTGAAGGGCGAAATGAACTGATATCCTCAACTACCCAATGGATATGTACAGAGAAGGTAAAGGTAGATGCTTCCTGGTTGTCTACAATGATGGCACAAGAGGCAGAGACTGGAAGGTGCACTGTCTAATAAGAAAAGGGGGGACTGGTGTATGGGTGTGAGGTTTTGGGGGTTTTTTGTTTGGGTTTTTTTGGGTTTTTTTTAGTAAAAGCATTCATCCATCAGAACAGGTTGTCCAGAAAAAATTTAGAATCTCTCTTTTGGAAGATATTCAAAACTCAGTTGGGCAAGACTCTGAGTAACCTAAGTCCTGCTTTGAGCAGGAAGGTGGACCAGATGGATAACCTCTTGTGGTCCCTTCAAACCCAAGTTGTTCTGGAACTTTGGAATTTGTTCTAAAATTGTATTCCACTGCCTGTTTGATTATCAATATATAAAATAACTTCATTAAAGACTTAAACTCAAAGAGGAGAGAATGATTCTGTCTTTCATAGAGATCACTGGTTAGAGCACTAAGTCAAAAACCTCAACTGCAACACAGATGTTTCTCTGAATGTCCTAATCACTAAGCTAGACAGTCATGCTAGCTCATCTGTCTTGTTGAAATGAATATACAATTAGGCCTGGTAATCAAATGAGGAAGTTTCAACATAATGACTGAGAGCATCCTTTCTTCAGTAACATTTCCAGTCATTTGGCCAGCCACTTTAGACTTTAGAGGTGCTGATGAGATCCCTGTAGGCAGAGACATAAAAGTCGAACACAAATAAGCTTTATTTCTTAAATGAGCATTTTGAATAGTAACTGTAAAATAAATAAAAGAATAAAACTTTTTTCTTTCTTGTTACTTTTGGTAGAAGTACCTTGATCTGAGTGAGCTTTGAAAATTGAGGTTTTAGGCTTATATGCATTGATGTGCTCTAAGACATCTTAGAATTGAGTAGCAGCAACACCATGAATAAGGTTGTGCTGGAGACTTATGGCAATTATTTGCTTTAATGTTTTACTGCCTAGCATGCATACGTATATGAAACTTAGCCTAATGCATCTGGCCGTCCTTTGTAGTGCATGGAAAACCAAAGGCTGAATTGTTTCTTGTTATGTTGAGTCTTGCTGTCAGTTTTAGCCTTGAATGTTTTACAGTCTAAACTGGACAAAAGAAAGTTCAAAGATGGCAGCAAAACAAGTATTGAAATAAGTTACATATGTAGAATAAATCCTTTATGTCCAATTTTTTTTTAAAAGAAAAGCAACAGGGAGTTGATTCAGGAATGGATTCTGGAGACATGGATTTGAATGTTAGCATGTGTTAAGTGTTTGCTAAACAGGAAGACTTGTGATACTTAGTTACATGAAAAAATATAAAAATATGGAGTGCAGTAAACAATGCCATTTGTCTATTTTTTTTATTAATAAAGGATTAAGGTCATTCTATGTAGCTGCTGTAGGTTAGGTGTAAAAAGGGAGATAGGTATTGCTGTACCGAACATTGCAGTGCCCAAGATATAGATCCCCTGCCTGCAGCAGTGGCAAGTCAAACGGAAGCCTACACTGGATCCACTGCGTACCTGGGATGGTGGGAATACATCACTTGTCATTCCCAGTGGTACTATATGAGGGGTTACTTTCCCCTCATAGATTTCTCCTTCATGCTTTGTGGCATCACCTTAGTAAAATAGGTGCAAGACTTGGATTTTACAGGTAGCTAAATCTTATCTTTCTATCCATAGCTTGAGCAATTTGGCAATTGCATTCCAATTTTAATTTGTTTCATCACTTCACCTGGTCAGTGTCAGTGGGGGCTTTCTCAAAGAGGAATTTACTATTAGTGTGGAAAAAAGCCTGTCTCATGAGGATGAAATTAGTGAAAGAGTGTATTTGGTGGATGAAAGGGAACAGTGAAATAGGCTTTAGCAGAGAATGACACATACTGGACTGGAAAGAAGAGGGCAATAACAAGTTGATAGCTTTGTTTTTTATTTTTTTTAGCAATATGTTGAATTAATTGTGAGGATTCCCAGAATAGTAGCAGTGAATCAATAATGCCAATTATTCTTTTCATAAAGAGCAAGTGAAAGCCGTGTAGTGAAGGCAGAAGATTTTTTTTTTTTCATTGTGCATTTTATTTTAACACTTTTTGGTTTAGGAAGGGCTCTCTGTCAAATTTAACTTGCATTATGGCAGTAAATTTTCACGGTGGGAAAAGTGAGATGCTACAATGGGAATGTGTAGAAAAAGTAATCAGAAACATGAATAGTTGTTAGTATTTTTTTTTCAAAATTGTATTTCTCTTTGCCCTCTAATATACATTTAAGTGTCTGTTGATGCTTGTCTGTTTATCAACAGAGTAGATGTACCTAAAGTGTATATGCTAAAGGTAGAATAATATTTTTTCCCCTTTCTATATTTTGTGTTTTGGCTATGTCTTCCATTTGACTTGCATTTCCTAATATTCATGTATTTATATAGTCAGCAACTAACTGAGGAATTGAGGCAGATAGTTTATAGCAGGATATTTATAGTTTACGTTTCATAGAGCTAAACAAAGCTGTGCTTGTGTTTTAAACTACAAAGATGTGTTTATACTTCACAGTGTATAATTCTAAAATACAGTAGTCTCTCCAGGTGTCACTACAGTGAAAAATTTGCCAGTATTTCAGCGATTGCAATCCTATTTCTTCTGTTTTATTTTTCTGTTTTGAGTTCTCTTAGTCTGAGGTAGGGCCAGAGTCTGCTACTTTAAAACTTGGGACAAAAAAGTAAGTTGAGACTTCACTGTTGGGATACTTTTCTATTTTTACTTTTATCATCCAAAGTACAAAAATGCAAAGATCCAGACATTTAATCCCTTACATGAAAGATCATTGATGTTATCTATTTGTTCAATTTAGAAAGATCAAGATCTGCTAGTGAGGTAATTTGAAAAGGGGACCTACGCTTAGTAGTAAGTAGTGGCCAAACTTTGAAGTTGTAATAGTGCACTTTGATATGCTACTAAGATTGCGTCTACAGCTGCCAGACAGTAAACCGTAACTCTGAACACTTGTGAGGCTTTTTCTTAAGTCTTTTAATAAGCTTTCATTTAAAGCAAGGAAAGTCAATTGACATCCCTTATTTTATCACTGAAATTAAGCAAACTGTTTAAAATGGAAGAAAAGCAGGTGACTCACTTATACCTTATAAAAGAATTTGTTTTAAAAAAATACTTATACTTTTTTTGTTACATTTAGTTTGCTAAGTCTAAAGAATAAATCAACTAATTTTTTTGTCATTCAGAGCCCACTGAAATAAATAGAAATCTTGACACTAATTTGTGCACTATGCCTTAGTTGAGATGTTTATGTTTAGAACAGCCTAATTTGTTCAAATGTGAATAATCACTTTGAAAGGTCCTGTTTGTCCAGAGAGAACTGCCTTAACCAGTCCCAATCAATATGTACCCATTTAACTTATTGCAGTTCCTGGAGATTAGAAGCTAAACATAGATGCAAGGACTACTGTGGCCAAAAGCACAGATGGCTCCTTCATTCCACCTCTCTGCCTCCCAGGTTAAATACCTAGGGAGTCAGGAAATTCCAACCATCACCCAAGTGCAATATATCCCTCTTACTGGAGTGCTTCTCTGTGTTTTAGGAAGAGATGATTGAATGCATATGGGCTTGGTTCTTTCTTTCTGTGGAAGCTACAAAACCTCTTCTGTGGGCTTTCTTTAGTTAATGAAGGAAGCAGGGTCTGTACAGATCCCTGTAGCTTTATTGGCTTGCGTTAACAGCTGATATGAAAAGGGATTATAGTCTCTGAAAGGAGTTGACAATCATAGAAAGAAGTGTTAGGAAAACCAGAAGAAAACAAAAGCTTAGCCAACAACTTACTGCTGCACTGGAAGTATTTGCAGTAAATGTATTTTAACTGTCTTGGAGGATTGAAAAAAAAAAAAAAAAAGTGCCTAAGAACATAGTGAGAATGTATTTACAGAAAACATTTCTTGGTCTGATTCCTCTGCTGTCATGGTTATGGTAGCTCATGGTAGCTATTTAATAATAAAGTCCCACAATGGAGTACTCCAACCAGCTGTCATTACAAACAGATCAAAAAGCATCAATTCCAAAGGCCTACAGCTAAGGGAAAGAAAGGTTTGTTCAGGCTGCTGTGCAAGAACTTTCAGATGTCTTCAGCTAGGCTTTATATCTCTTTTGGGGTAATCTTCACTTCTGCAGCCTTAAATCTTTAAGGGCTTCTTAGAAATGCATCCCCAAAAAGGTCAGACTCTTGAAGTGGAATTGCACCATTCACCGAGTCACAACGCTGTGAGTAACCGACCCTCGTTCACCAGTTGTTCAGCAAAGGTAACCAGGGGGGAGCATTTCAGCCACAAGAGGAGCTGAGACCAGTGTGTAAATGCAGAAACCCAGAATGACTCTTTTGAAATGAATACAGTCTAATTGTAAGGATTTATAACAAATTCTTCACTGAGGGGAAACAAATGTTTTGGTTAACTTATCCAAGCCTCACTATCTTCTAAGGAGAAGGAATCTGTCTGCTGGAAACTGCCTGCTGGGGGTTTCACATTTAACCAAATGTTTGTTTAATCTAAATCTGCTGAAACTCCTCCACTCAACTCTGGTATCATACCCTGAGCTACTGGAGATGAAATTCAAATCACTGTTAGCACTTAGCATAGTCTACTAAATGTTGTCAAAGGGATTCTATAAAGCCATTCCTTTCCTTTAAGATGTGAGCTCAGCAAGAGATAACCTCTTGAATGCAACCAGCTAAGCAACATTAAACAGTAAGGAAGAATAATAAAGAGGCAAACAATATTCGGGAAAAAATTCTTCACTGAAAAGGTCATTAGACAATGAAACAGTCTGCCCAGGGAGGTGGTTGACTCGCCTTCCCTCGAAGTGCTTAAGATGAGGGTGGATGAGGTACTGAGGGGCATGGTTTAGAGATTGGTGGGAATGGTTGGACTCCATGATCTGATGGGTCTCTTCCAACCTGGTTGATTCTGTAATTCTGTGACTGTGCAGCTACTGCTGCAGTGGGAACAGACTGTGAGGGTATTTTCTTTGCTGTGCTTTGAGTAGCCTCATCTCTCTCACAGCTTACACAGGTATGCATGTCTCTGGCCTCCTTTGCATAAAACAAAACAAATTCCAAACATCTAACTGCTCTGCTGTATTTCTTGACTGGTCAGGAAGAAATGACAGAGAGCTCATGGTGTCTCAAAACAGCTGCGTTTCACTGCCCTCCTCTCTTCCCCCCGCCCCAATCCCCATCCCTTCCTGAACTTTCAAAGGAAGCTGCTGAGATTTTTAGATTTGTAATGAAGTTAGATCTGTAACAAAGTTCAGAACTTCCTGCCTAAATGGCATCCAAATTCATTCTTGGAAACAGGTGGAAATTTAAACATGTTCTTGTGTTTACTAAACAGGAATATTGGTGGTAGGGGAACTAGGAAAGGGAGGGTATTCTTTGTTTTCTTGTCTAAACCAGGCTTCCATTAATATAAGACTTCTCAAAAAAATAGTGGGCACCTAATGCTGCTCTTCTACTTTCTTTATTCTTCTCCACTAATAAAGAAATAAGTTCATTCTTTGCAGCTGCTACAGGTTAGATGTAAAAAGGAAGGATGGGTATTGCTGTGCTGATCATTGCAGTGCCTAAGAGGTAGATGCCCTGCCTGCAGGAATGGCAAGTTAAACTGAAGGCTAGTTTGGAGCTGCTGTGTACCTGGGATGGTGGGAATATATATCTTGTCATTCCCAGTGGTACTGTATGAGGGGTTACTTTCTCCACCTAGATTTAACTTCATGGTCTGTGGCACCACCTTAGTAGAATAGTTGAAGTGTCTTAGAGAGCTGATGTTTAGACCTTGATGTGGAGTAAGTGGAAATTAATGGTGTAAATCAGAGTTGGTTGATTCACCAGCTGGAAGTGAATTATACTAAAGATCTTGAGTAAGAAGGCTATTATGAAGAGCTTATGGGATGTGTCTCACTTTCTGTCTCTGTCATGGATTTTGGAACCTATTTGTAGCCTGTATCAGACTGCTCTGTGGAGCTCAGATTTAGAGCCAAAATCAGATATCTTCTTTTGAGTGCCAAGGCATTTCTTGCAGTTTAATTTGACAGGCTCATTCTCTGTTCATAATAATAGCCTGGGAAGTTTCCATAACCATTCAGCCAGGACTTTGGAACCGCAAGTTTAGTTATTTTCTCAGTTTACCATTTTAGCTTGTATTTCCTGCTACCTAGGAGAATGCCCTGAAATCACATACAGCAGTCAAAGCCTTCTGCTGTGCAGCCAGAGATGTAAGATTCCCAGAGCCAGGACTAGATGTGTGAAGGGGGAGTGTGACTAGTACTATACAGGAAATTCAGTTAATGTGAATTTTCAGCTTTCCAGGTTAATACCACAGCTACTGGCCTTATATAGGGTTCTTGTTGCTCCTGTGGCTTTTTCATTCCTGAATGTACAGTAGCCCAGGTAAATGCCACCTGCCTGAGACATTGAAATACACATAATCTCATTCATGGGTGGTTTCTCTCCTATGTCTAATTATAATATCAAACTGCTGCAGTTGTAACTGCAGAACCACAAGCTTTGTTTTCTTTTGTTTTTAATGGCCACAAGTGCCCAGCTTTGCATTTGGTTATCCAAGGCAGGGGCATTTAGAGTATGCTTGTTAGATTGAGCCTGTGGGACTTGCTGCTTTCTCCTAAATAGGCATAATTAATGGATTCCAAATGAGCTTCTTGTTTTAACTTAGTGCTCAATGGAGATTTTGATATTTCTCTTTCTGAGTAGCCAAGATTTTCCAAGAGAGCTTTCAGGATTGCTTCTGAATGCATAGGTGGAGCTCACCAAAGCTGGTTTTTTAGGCATTCTTTCATCTTTTTTTCAGCATTTCTTTTTCATCTTTTTGGTCAGAACAAATGTAGAACCTCTCCATTCTTAAATATTGATACATTGTTGAACATAAAATGGAAATTTTACTTAGTAAATAATATATGAATATAGCTATATAAACAGTTTAAAAAAATTAATATTGAATTAATCTATGTTAAATTGATGGCACAGAGTTATTTCCCTTTGATAATCCATCTTGCATTCCAATCATTGGAAGATGACAGATTGATTCTTCACTCATATCATCCTCCCATATCTCTTTTACTCCCAGAAAATAACTGCAGATATCCAAGAATTGCAGTAGGTTTTGTACCAGTATTCCTTGTAAACATGATTATTTTTCATATACCAAGCGATTGACACAAATCTAAGGTACTTGTGCTTAAGGTAGCAGAGATTGGTGTCTGCGTCCTCCCCTCTCCCTCAAGGGGGAAAAAAATACCTCTTTTCTGTACTACAAAGCTGTGATTAATGTTTCTCCTCCTACGGTGTTTTGTTCAATCAACAGTATCTTTTAAAAGAATCCCAGCAGAGTGATACCTTTGAAATACAGCTCTTTTATTATGCAGCTAAAGTGGATACCCCTCTTAAGTACTTTTTCTGCTAAATATAAGCAGTTTTTTTCTGCCTGTAAACCATTAAGTATGAATTGGATCTAAATAAAAATACAGGAAGCAAATTAAAATATGAAGACTATCCCTTGCTTAGCAGTAATCACTGAATGTCCCTGAAATTCATGATGCCCGCAACTTCAGCAAATTAAAATAATTATGTTTAGAATAAAAGTAATAATTTATTGTTTCAGTTTCACAATTAAGGGCAATGTTGAATGTGAAAGCTTGTTCTGTAGGCACAGCAATTATTTTGGCAGTATATATGTGATGCTTTTACTGATTATCTGTTATCTAATTCATAGTAAATACTCTGTAGTGCTGTAGGAATAAGACCTTCAGCAAATCTTTAAATTGTCAGAAAGTTATGTGTGCAACTGCAATGTAAGTGCAATTTTGAGTGATATTTATTTTTATTTTTACATCTTGTTTGTGTCTTTAATGCACTTGCTGTGATCCACTCTTTGTAAGGACAAACTATATACAATTGTTCTTGCTCCTTTCTGACCTAAAGACACTTCTAATGGATAACATGTACCAACTTCACAGTCAAAGTCTCACTGTCAAGAATCCCAGCAAGTCTGTTATCTGCTCTGCATGGTTTTATATGTGTTCTCACTTATACTTTTTTTCACTCTATCATCCTCATGAATCTCCCAGTGGGAGCAAAAGATTCTGTATTTTGTGCAGCCTTGTTGTGATTTCTTATTTCTTGTTGGGTGTGTGGATTGTTGTGCTTCAGGGTAATTCAGGCAGACTGTTCAATTCTGGATTCGTTACTGAGGGCAAACTGTTGTGAATTTGATGACTCAGGAGAATATAATATGCTTGTGAAATTTAAGTATAGAAAGTTTGGAGGATGGATTTTTGTTCTTATCTGTGAAAAACAGATTATTAAAAACCACAGATATTTCATTGTTGAAAACTACTGTTTGACCTCAAAGCTGCTTATTCTGAGATCTGATAACATCTTGCCAACCAAATACCCAAGTTCTATATAGAAATCTACTGTCTTTTGTCCTCAGTTCAGTGGTCTATATCTAATTGATTCTATTCCAGTTTTTATATTGCATGGTTTATGGTAATATCAGAGAGTGTTTCAGCAGCATCTTAAGTGACTTGAATAATAACTTTTATCATTATTTTCTCCTGTAATCCTTTTTTCTGAAGGCCTTAGCCTGTCCTCTATGGAAGTTCTGTTTTCATTATACGTAGTACTTAAAAAAGAGTATTTTCTGACTTTTTTAAATCTAATGACTTTTAGTTTAAACACTACTTTAACATCAGTGTCTCAATTATGGCCATGAGGTGATATCTGCATTTGTCAGTTGATACCCCAATAAGGAATTTATTAATTTTATCATTGTACCAGAGTATGAACTGAAGTTTAACTTCCTTAAATGACTTGTGAAAAGAATTAGGGACATTGATTCTCATTGGATAGCTTAAGCCTTCAATCTTAAAATATATGTTAATTTTTAGCATAATTGCAGAAATATTGGCTAAAGTACATATGGGAAGTGGGCTAAATAAGCTTCTCCCTTTTGTTTCTTGTTGCCAACACTTGCAGTATTTCATTCTGTTGTTATTGTACAGAAAATCTGAGTCAGATGTTAAGTGCTGGTAACAGTGCTTTAATACTGTATTGATGACTGGATTTGACAGTTCAACAGTGATGATGTGCTTAACGTAGCTGAATCAACCTGATGATTAGTTTAATTAGATAGTGTGATGTTAACCCATTTTCTTCTGATATGTTTGTGTTTATATTTTTAATATTTTATATTTTTTATATATTTTTAATTTTTTTATTTTTTATATTGTTTGTGTGCAGACAACACTAAGCTGGGTGGAAGTGTGGATCTGCTGGAGGGCAGAGAGGCTCTGCAAAGAGGCTGGCTGCTGGCTGGAGACCAGTGGCATGAGGTTTAACAAGGCCAAATACCGGATCCAGCACATGGGGTATAACAACCCTATGCAGAGCTACAGACTAGGGGAAGTCTGTCTAGAAAGCTGCCGGGAGGAGAAGGACCTGGGGGTGTTGGTTGACAGCCGACTGAACATGAGCCAGCAGTGTGCCCAGGTGGCCAAGAAGGCCAATGGCATCCTGGCTTGTATCAGAAATGGTATGACCAGCAGGTCCAGGGAGATTATTCTCCCTCTGTACTCGGCACTGGTGAGACCGCTTCTTGAGTACTGTGTTCAGTTCTGGGCCCCTCTCCACAAGAAGGATGTTGAGGCTCTGGAGTGAGTCCAGAGAAGAGCGACGAGGCTGGTGAAGGGTCTGGAGAACAAGCATTATGAAGAATGGCTGAGAGAGCTGGGGTTGTTTATCCTGGAGAAGAGGAGGCTGAGGGGAGACCTCATTGCTCTCTATAACTACCTGAGAGGAGGTTGTAGAGAGTTGCGTAATGGCCTCTTCTCCCAAGTGAGGTGGGACAGGACAAGAGGTAATGGCCTCAAGCTCCGCCAGGGGAGATTTAGGCTGGACATTAGGAAGAAAAAATTCACAGAAAGGGTCATTGGGCACTGGCATAGGCTACCCAGGGAGGTGGTTGATTCACCTTCCCTGAGGGTGTTTAAGGCATGGGTGGACGAGGTGCTAAGGGGCATGGTTTAGTGTTTGAATAGGAATGGTTGGACTCGATGGTCTTGTGGATCTCTTCCAACCTGGTTATTTTATGATTCTATGATATTACTCTACTTTTGTGCTTGATTTTATTGCTAAAATGCATAAGAACAGAAACTAGCCTAGTTCTGTATTTCTTTTGCAGTCATCGTTATTCTGCAGCGGATCTACAGACAGTTCTATATTGTAGAAAAGGAAAAAATAGATAGTATATTTCTGAAGAAAAGGTTCAGTAAATTATGTAGGGAAGATTATTTTTGAGTCAAGGGTAGAGAGCAGCATATCAATGATCAATCTCAAGGCTGACTACATAATAAAAGTTTGCTTCTCAAAGTGTCAGCTTTTAGAGAACAAGTGCTGTGAGTCCATGAGAAATGGTATCTCGGCTCATGAAGTTTCTTTGTAGTAAGAACTCAAACCTAGTGTAAGAGCCTTTTGTGTGTGGTAGTGCCAATATAGTCTCTGTCAGCCGTGTGGGAGTTGCACAAAAATATTCCTTTCCAGTCATTCCCAGGGACTGTTCCGGGACTCTAGTGGCCATGCCAGGCTGTCCCAGAGCTGTATGCCCTCTTCCCTCCAGGCTGACACAGTGTAGACTGGGTTTTCTGAAGCTGAGTAGGAGCCCCGTGTTGAATGCCTTCCCTCAGTCTCTTGGAATGTGGTGTAGATAATTATTGTTGTCTTCTGAAAATTGTTTAATTTTGTAGGCTGTATAGATCACGGTTACAGAAACTTTAGGCTACTGCATTTGCCTTCAGTTCTTAACATTATTAAAAGCCATCAGGGAGGAGAAGTCTGCCATTTTTTCGTTTGTATTGAACAGGACCCTTGACTTCCTTCCTAGGCACTTCTAAAAGTTACTTCTAGTCTGTACTGAGAAGGAATAGTGTTTCCTTCTCTTTATGGAAAACTTCGGAGCAAACTGTGCTACACTTCAGTTTCTCGCTGAACTTGGCAGAACAGATTGCTCAGAAATACCTTTTTGGGAAGGTATTGAGCTGTTGCAGTGCATCTGCTTTTCATGGTGTTAGATTGAAAGTCTGAGATTTTTTTTTTGAGCATCAGAGGACAAGTCAAATGAGCAGTTGTATTTGTTCAGAAACTGTCTAGTTGTATTAAGCGCTATGGAATATTCTGCTGTAGTATAAGTAGTTATTTCAGAAAATTTCTGTAGGGGCTAAAAATATTCTGGTTTATGTCTTGGGAACATCTCCTTTCTTTATCAAATGCTTGTGGGAATAAGTAAAAATATTTTTTAATTAAAATACCATGTTTCATTATACTATTCAAAAATTTTCGGTTTTCTTGCATCATGACATTACTTGCTTGTTCCCAGTGTCTGTGTATGTTTAAACAGAATTTTAAAGTAATTTTTCAAGGACTTCTTTTAAAATTCTTCTTTTATCTTGCCCTAACAGGTGTAAATACATGTGAACAGTTACATACATATTCAGTTAACAAGGAATTTCTTACCTTTGTTTTGTTCAGCTCTTTGCCTGTATTAAGTCATCTATATATACAACAAAGTAGGTAGTTAGGAGGATGGGGGAGAGGGGAGTGTCAGGCAGAAACAGACCTCGCAATGTAGCTCTTATTACTTTTCTGATATTGATTTTGCAGAACTTGGCTGGCTGCTTCCAGGTCTGCACTTGCAGAGCTACTTGACTGAAACTGCATGTTTTCCTCTTATTAAGAACAAATAAATAGTATCTTCTGCCATTTACCAAATACTGGGTTTACTTGAAAAGCACAAGGAACAATCCCTTGTGCTAATATTCTGTCATTTCTACCTCATGCACAGAGGGTGCTAAGGCTTCATTCCTCAGCAGAAATGCCATCTATATCTCTGTATTCTGCCCTGGGTTTAACTTGCTGTTTGGAACCTTTACTCAAAATGCGTATCTGGTATTTTGATTATGAATTGTCACATAAACAGAGTGATCGATTAAAGTAATTTACATAGAAGCATTCAGGGTGTTTCTGAGTAATGGAAAGTACACAGGAGCACATGGCACTTAATTACATTGCTTAACAATATATGTCAAGTTAAACTTTTTTTAAAAAAGATGAATGCTATACTTAAGGAAAGTGCAATTACATTTCTATGGTTTGAAATGTTTTACACACTGTATATATTAGAGGGGCAAAGATATTAACACTTCTGTACATGCAACGCTGCTGATAGATTTCAGATGCCACAAGGCAGGCTTTTGTAACTACTGTCCATTTATTGCTTGCAAAGGGAGCTCATTTACTGAGCTGTTAATCTAAGCTCATTTACTTGTATGCAACCAAATTTGCATACAGTCAAACTTCTCGGAACTGATTCAGAACATGAGGACTAGGGTCCTGATTTGGTAAATTATTGCGTATAAATGGGATTTGCATTCAAATTAGTGGTTTATGTCACAACCTGATTATATTCTTCTTCTAAGTAATTCTAGCTATGTCATTGTGCTGCAGCTCTCCGTTCTCACCCTGAATTACAAGTGAAAAAGAAGAGAATAAAGTTGTGAGGGTAACTATTCAACTACCTCCAAAATTCAAAATAAAAACCAAAGTTAGTTTTAGTGAGGAGCTATTTTCTGTTCTTGTTTACCATGTGACTTCCAACAGTTTAGTGCCACAGCAGTGATGTAACTTAGGGAGGAGGGTATTCTCACATCTGTTCAACACTTGCACACTTAGACATCTTAACTGTTGCCTTTACTGAATGGGTACGACCCAAGTGTGTCATCTGTTCTGCTCTGTACAGCAGCAACACATCCTCTCTACTGCCCCTGGTATGCTATATTTTCTCCATTTTTTCTGTGCTCAGATTTAGAAGTATTATTATAGAGCACAATTCATTAAATAGACAACTAACTTTTTTCAATCCATGAATTTGAAGAAAATGTATGAAATAAGATGGGTTGGGTGCCGTAAATTAAAGTGTTATAACGTAATTACACTGTGTGTTAACAGTGTGTTTATCCTGTTGCCTAGCAATGAGATTTACCTTGGGATTTGCCTTGTGCTTAAGATTCCAGTATGATCTTCTGTTTTCAGAGGTTTGCGACTCTAATAAAAACTAATATTCATAGGACAGTCCAGAAAGTGCGTGTTGAAATGTCTTTTTGTTGTTACGGAGTCACTTAATAAGGAAGCTTGAACAGAAAGCTCTGGTGCCCTCTCATTTCTAAATGCATTCTCCCATTCTACTATACATGGTGAATTTTGAAAGTAACTTCCTGAGCAACAATTGTTTTGTGTGTTTTTTAAACAGTAAGCTATTTATAAAAGCATTTGGCTTTCCTCAAAATATGTCCTAGTAATGAATGTAACTAATCACAGTGTTTTCGTATTTGAGCCTAGTATCTTTCAAGGGTTGCTCTCATTTGGTGCCTAGAACCAGTAAACTTTTTTATTGTATGTTACATTGTGTATCTTGTAAGTTTGTATGATTATACCTGGTGATTTTCCTTTAACAAATCTGGTACTGACAGCTCTAACTTCACAACAGGAAACCAGAAAAAAAGATACTAAGGATTTATATGTACTTTCAAAGAAACAAGCAAAATTTGGTTTTAAATTAATGGAAACCATTCCTAATCCATATTTGTTTCACAGACTTCAGAATTTTAGCCTGGATTTTACCTGACATTTACTTATTTCCTGTGATTAGGCAGCTGCAAAGTGTAAGTCTTTAAGTTGTTAGTACTTCTTCATGGGGAAAGGATTCACTAAGGATTATGCTCAAGTTAATAATAAAGTTGCAGTCATAGTTTTGAGTGATCAACAAAGATGGCATCTCTTAGAAAAATGTCTTGATCCTGTGCTGAAAGTGTGACTAAATGGATATCTCATTATCATTCTTTTGATGTCTCCTTGGTTCACTGGTTCTGCATTATAGGAAACAAGGACTGCTCTGAAATATGTTTTTATTTTCATCTTCTAGGTTGACTGGGGTGAACTGGACTATTTAGTAATTGACATGCCGCCTGGGACTGGAGATGTTCAGCTGTCAGTCTCTCAGAATATTCCAATTGCAGGTATGTGTATTGCTTGATGTTTTCAGAAATTCGAAGTTAGTTAAGTCTGGTAGCTTTAGAAAAAAAATACTTCAAAATGCCGGTGAAAAAGTCTTGTGATTGTCATGATGAAAAACATTGGTCATTTCTTGTGTATTAGCATTGTGATTGTGTTACTTTCTTTTAAACTGAGTTTTGAAAAGTTTGAGGTGTCAAGTATAGCAGCCCTCTTGAGGGAAAGGCAGTCATGCCAAAAATTGATTAGGTTTTAGCAGAAAATATTTTCTTTGTCTTTATCTACTGCATAGTAAAGCTAATACGACAAAATAGTTTGTCTTCATGACTGCTTTCTAATTAGAAGCTGACAGTGCTGTTAATGAACAATATTTATTCATATAAATTATGCAGCACTGTAATACACTAATACATACAAGAAAATACGAAATAGACAAGGAACTACTAGAGACAGTCTTGGATCATTTTTACTTACATGCTTTGGACTTGCAGAAGCATGTCCTGCTTTGATCTGCTTTCCTGGGCTGAAGAAAGCCTTGATGTTGCAGTTTATTTAAGTGTTCTGACTGTGGGGGTCTGGGAAGGAAGAGCTTTAGGAGAAGTCACCCTTGTACTCCCCTTCATGGACACAAAGCCAGGAGGGCTCAAGCATAACAAGAAGCAAATGAGAACCTCAGGTCACCCTTTCACCCATCCATGTCCTCTGCAGTTGTACCCTGAAATCTCCATACCCAGATGCATCTGCTTCTGTGCTCAGCGCAGGCTGTGTGGGGAGAGGGGCTCAGGCCCATTTTCAGTGGTATACTGTGACAGGACAACAGACAAACGGGCACAAACTGAAAGAAAGGAACCTCTTCCTAGCCATAATGCAAAACTTGTTGATGTGGAAGGAGATCAAGTCCTGGAACAGGTTTCCAAGAGAAATTCTGGAGTTGATGAGGTGGTGAGTGCTGCATTTCTTTGCTCAGCAGGGTGTGTGCTGTCAGGCCCTATGCCCAGCATGGCTGCGAGCCTCCTGCCAAGGCTGGCTCCTTGCTGCACACCCTTCTCTGGAGGAATCACAGCTTCCTTGCTGGCACTTTCTTCTCCTAGAATAAGATGGGACTTCCTGTTCAGGGCTTAGAGCTTGCCCCTCGTCCTAATCCCTTCTCCTCTGCCACATCTGCCATGCTCAGTCCCAGCTGCAGTGGGACCTATGCTGGCATTGGCTCCTGCTTGAGAAGACTCGTCCTTCATCATGTTCCCTGCTCCTCCACTGCCTCCTCCTTGGAGAGATGTAGGGCATCCTGCCCTGGCATCCCATGGGGGCTTCCTGGTGTTGCCTGGGGAACCTGTTCTGTTGACCCTCCCAGGCACAGGAATGCTGCCTACCCCTGCTCTGCCACTGCCATCTGCTGTGCTGGCCACGTGAGTGCTCCCCACCAAGCTCTGTCCACCGTACTGTGGGACCCACAGTGGGATTGTCTCCTTCTTGCATGCTGGTCCCTGGTGGAATCGCAGTCTGCCCACTGGTGGAACTCTATTCTTGAGCGGACTGGGAGATGCCATTCGGACCCTATAGCTTGGTCCTCATGACGAGCAGCATCCCAGTCCCTGCTCTGCTGCTGCTTCCTGTGCCTTTTGAGGAGTCGTAGGCCCAGGCATGCTGAGATTGTCTGTGCCTGTCATGGTGGTACCTTGTGGACCTACTTCGGTCCCTCTCTGGGGCCCTGGTGTGGCCACCACTGTGATCTCTTTGGGAAGTGCTGCAGCCTGAGGAACACTGCCAGCTCCTTTCTGCAGAGCCGTGTTGAGCTCTCCCTCTGTGGCTGTGATGCAGCTCGTGATTGTGAGCTTGAAGGTTGGAGAAGGTGTGGTGGGCTCTGCTGTGAGCCCACTCCACTACACAGGGAAGACAGAAACAGTGCCTCCATGAGTTCATGCAAGGTTCATAGTTGGTGGCGTCCCAGTTGCCTGGCCAGTTTGGGTCCTCAGAGGCATCTAGCTGTGCAGCCTGGGACACCTGCCTGGTGTTGGCAATAGGGGAAGAGGTATCCTGTTCTACCAAGTCCTCTTCTGATGCCATCATGTGCAGCAAAGGAAAGATATACAAAGCTCATGGCTTGCCCTGGAGACACAAGGTGGCAGGGAGCAGAAGAGCTGATGGAGTGAAGGGCTAAAGAGGTGCTTGCTCTGCCTTGGAGTGGTATTTGTCTTGCCCCATATCCCAAGGATTGTCCTGGAGCAGACAGGCAACACCGGAACACCTTTATGTGCTCCTGCTGTCTGTGCAGGAGTGTAGCTGATGTCTCTGACACGTGCAGGCAAGAATTGGGAAAGCAGAAAAGCAGTTCCTGGCCTCTCTGCAAGGGCAGCACAAGAATTGGAGTGTAGCTGGTTGGGACTGTATCCCAAGGCCTATTGCTGTCCTCGTCCAGCAGATTCTCTGTGTGCTGTTGGCAGTGAGCCCGTGGGATGGGGTTCCTCTGTCCTGCTCTGGTGTGGATGTCCTCAAACAAGAGGTCAGTAGTGTGGCTCTTCAGGGCTGCCCTGTGCCTCAAAATGAGTGTTGCTGTGGGAGACTCAGTGACTCTTGTGACATCGTGGGTCATTTGGGGACCATACCCAGAAGACACAACCCATAGGTTCAGGGGAATAAAAACCCCATTAGCAAGCAAACTGTGTCTACTACTGGGCTTCCTAGTACAAGGAAGAAGTAGACATACCAGAGAGAACCCAGCACAGGGCCACAAGGAGGATGAAGGGACTGGAGCACATCTCCTTTGAGGAAAGGCTGAGAGAGCCAGTGATCAAAGGAGCTTATATGCCTTGATCACACGCACGCGCATACACACACACACACACGCGCGCGCGCGCGCACACACACACACGCACACACGCATTGGTCTTGAGGTAGTTTTCCTGAAGTTTCTTCGTTCCTGTCCTGAAAAGAATGGGGTGGAATGAAACAGGGTAGAGTGGAACGGATTGGTGCAATGGGAAGGAACCTACAATAATAATTTATTCTAACTGCTTGTCCCCTTCAGGGCTGATGAAAAGTTCAAGCAAATTATGGCTTGTCTGCTTTTTCTTGTTTCTCAGGCTTATGGTCAAACCCCTGTCCTTCTTCAAGCAGGATGGTAACTGAGCTCTTGGACATGTGCAGGCAGGAGTTGAGAAGGCAGGAAAGTGGTTCCTGGCCTCTCTGCAGTGGCAGCTCCAGCCCAGTGCACAGCAGCATGCCCAAAGTTGTGGGACCCCTGCCCTGGGTGGTTGCTGTATGGAGTTGGCAACTCTGTAGGGGGTGAGCATTGTCTGGGTGTAATCTAGGTTGGCAAGGCTGTGATATCAGCAAGGTGTCCCCACCTACAAACTTGTGGTTTTTGACGTCAGTAAGGGTTTTGACACTGTCTCCTATAGTATCGTGGCAGGTAAGCTTAGGGCACGCGGGATGAATGAGTGGACAGTGATATGTATTGAGAATTGACTGGATGGTAGAGCTCAATGGATTGCGATCACGCACATAGTTTGTGGTTTGAAGCTGTGGCCAGTGGTGTCCTCCAGGAGTTGGTATTCTGCCCGGTCTTCTTCAAGGTATTCGTCGGTGACCTGGGGGAGGAGACAGAGTGTACCTTCAATAAGTTTACTGGTGATATAAAACTGGGAGAACTGGCTGTGTGAAGTGGAATTGGACCTAGATTATCTTTAAAGGTCCTTTCCAACACAAACTATTCTATGAGACCTTAATTTAGATAGGTTTTTTTTTTACAGTACAGCTTCTTAGAACATAATAGGTCTTAAAACAAGTTAAAAAGAAAGCTTGATTTTTCTAGGTACTACAGTGTTTTCATTCTTGTGCAAGTGTAACAAAGTGAAGTATTAAGAGTAAGTAAGTTTTATTCAGTATTTTAATTAGTTTTCCTTATGAAAATTTCCTTATGACATTTCCTTATGTCAGAAACCCGTGGTTTTCATACCTGTTTAATTAGGTTTTAATGCAAGTCAAAGTAGACAAAGTGTTGATTTAAAAAAAGAAAAGGAAAACAGATTTAAAATGACAAGAAGCAATGTGCACTTTCTTGACAGGCTGCAAAAGGGTATTAATTCTTGCCCATGTCTCTCTTTAAACTCTTCGCTATGGCTTTCTAACATATATTATTATTTCTACATATATGGACTATCTTTAATTCCTAACTGAAGGCAACATTTTGATTTGAACTCTGAAATGGCATCACATTGTTATCAGCATTGCTTAGCTAACCTTATTATTTGTCAATCTTAACTTCATAAAACTAAGAGCAATAACATTGCTTTACATTTATCTTCTACTTTAGTTAGCTTTATTGAGCATGTTCAGGTCAATTCCTGCAGTCTTTAAAAATATCTGTATTGAGCTTGAAGACAAACACAGCAGACAAGGAGTGATAAAATCTATAATTCCCTGCGTTTTTACAGGCTAGTGATTTTTAGTGATTTATAAAGAATTTACTCGGTTGTATATTGTGCATATTTTTCCATTCTCATAGGAAGGGCATTGATTTGCTCACTTGAAATATGCTTTCTTCTTTTATTCTTCTTACTTGGTTCCTGTCTCTCTGACAGTCTATGCCCTTGTTTAGCAGGTTTTTTTCTTCAACGTTGGCAACTTCAAGGGCACAGAAGTTAGCGTTACGTATATTGATGAAGATGTCTTTGGAGCAGTCAACATAATTGTGCTAGTTTAGTGGGATCCATTTTCATGTGTCATTCATGTTTTTAAGCTGTGTGTTGTCTTTTATTTATTTACTGAAAATATGTAGTTCTGTTCCCTCTCCAGTTTTCTTGTTCTTTATCCTTTGAGGATGTCTTGGAAAGTTATGCTATTAGTGGCATAATTTCTTTCTTTCTTTCCCCCCAAAGACAGCATATGTTGTTCGCATTAAAGCTGTACTTTGATTTACGTGCATGCATATGTGAGACAGAGAATTTGCGTTGCAGTTACTTCATTATTTGTTACTTCCTAAGGGTAGACAGTGTAGAAAATTTTTATTCTGTTTCTAAATAAATTTATAATACCTGAATACATTTTTGCCTGCTACTTATGAATTTTTCTGTGACTGTGAGAAAGGGCACTGGTAGAAGTGTTTTATCTGGGGTGGGTTTGCTCAGGTGAGGCATGAAAAACTAGCGTTGCAGCACCCAACAGTAAGAGGGGTGCTGATGGATTGTGTGAAATATTATTGGATTTTAAGTTTAGAAGACTTTTTGCTTATCCTGTATCACAGGTGCCATAATTTCCTTAAGTCAGAAAGAGATTAGAGTAACATCCAATGCAAAAAAGCAACACAGCAAAATATATGTTATAATTCTCATCGTTGTTAAAAAGAATGTCAGCCTCACACAACTTCAGCTGGAGCGACAGTTCCATGTGGGTACTTTTTCTACTTTAACAGAAAATGAAAATGGTACCTACTGTGACTTTTGTTTCTTATCTTATTTTTCTTAGTCATCTTGCAAGCAGGTGCACCTTATTTGGCATATTGTTCTTTAATCATCTCTAAATTTTCTGATGTTGCAATCACTCTACAACAAACTAGTAGATGAGAATTGATATGATATCTTGAAAATGTGATATGTATTTCTCCTCAAACACCACTTCTTTCTTCAGGTGCAAGTCTGCTTTCCAAATAGAATGCCAAGGTCAGTCTGGAGAAATAGGCTTTGTTTATTGTTCATTGTTACTTGTACTTAGTTCTACTTCTTTGCTTCTACTTTATTTTTCTATTTCATCTTTCACATGAAATATCCAGAAGTGGGTTCTTTATCACATATTGAATGTGCATGATTCAGAAAATGTGAAGTATCCTTATATGTTTTTCAGCTTTTAAAACACAGGGGTTCAGATGATGTTATGATGTTTCATAGAATCATAGAACAACCAGGTTGGAAGGGACCCATCAGATCTTCTAGTCCAACCATTCCTATCTAAAACACCTCCAGGGAAGGTGACTCAACCGCCTCCCTGGGCAGCCTATTCCAGTGCCCAATGACCCTTTCTGTGAAAAACCTCCTCCTAATCTCCATCCTAAATCTCCCCTGGCAGAGCTTGAGGCCATTAACCTCTTGTCCTGTCCCCTGTCACTTGGGAGAAGAGGCCAGCTCCCTCCTCTCTGCAACCTCCTTTCAGGTACTTGTAGAGAGTAATGAGGTCTCCTCTCAGCCTCCTCTTCTCCAGGCTCAACAGAATCACAGAACAACCAGGTTGGAAGGGACCCATCGCATCTTCTAGTCCAACCATTCCTATCTAACACTAAACCAAGTCCCTCAATACCTCATCCACCCGTGCCTTAAACACCTCCAGGTAAGGTGACTCAACCACCTCCCTGGGCAGCCTATTCCAATGCCCAATGACCCTCTGTGTGAAAAACCTCCTCCTAATCTCCAGCCTAAATCTCCCCTGGGAGAGCTTGAGGCCATTCCCTCTCGTCCTGTCCCCTGTCACTTGGAAGAAGAGGCCAGCTCCCTCCTCTCTACAACCTCCTTTCAGGTACTTGTAGAGAGTAATGACGTCTCCTCTCAGCCTCCTCTTCTCCAGGCTAAACAACCCCAGCTCTCTCAGCCGCTCCTCATAGGGTCTGTTCTCCAGCCCCTTCACCAGCTTCGTCGTTCTTCTTTGGACTTGCTCCGGAGCCTCAACATCCTTCTTGTGGTGAGGGGCCCAGAACTGGACACAATATTCAAGGAGCAGCCTTACCAGTGCTGAATACAGAGGGAGAATCACCTCCCTGGACCTGCTGGTCACACCATTTCTGATACAAGCCAGGATGCCATTGGCCTTCTTGTCCACCTGGGCACACTGCTGGCTCATGTTCAGTCGGCTGTCGACCAGCACTCCCAGGTCCCTCTCCTCCTGGCAGTTTTCCAGCCAGGCTTCTCCCAGTCTGTAGCTCTGCTTAGGGTTGTTGTGCCCCAAGTGCAGGACCCGGCATTTGGCCGTGTTAAACCTCATGCCGTTGGACACTGCCCAGCGGTCCAGCCTGTCCAGGTCCCTTTGCAGAGCCTCCCTACCCTCCAGCAGATCAACACTTCCACCCAACTTAGTGTCATCTGCAAACTTGCTAAGGGTAGCCTCAATGCCCTCATCCAGGTCATTGATGAAGACATTGAACAGGGCTGGACCTAGCACTGAGCGCTGGGGAACACCACTTGTCACTGGCCTCCAGCTGGACTTAACACCATTTACTACCACTCTCTGGGCCCGGCCATCCAGCCAGTTTCCTACCCAGGAGAGTGTGCGTCTGTCCAGGCCAGAGGCTGACAGTTTCCGAAGCAGAATGCTGTGAGAAACTGTGTCAAAGGCTTTACTGAACTCCAGGAAGACCACATCCACAGCCTTTCCCTCATCCAGCAGCCGAGTGACTTTGTCATAGAAGGCTACCAGGTTGGTTTGGCAGGACCTGCCTTTTGTGAACCCATGTTGACTGGGCCTGATCACCCAGTTCTCTTGCAAGTGCTTCATGATAGCACTCAAGATCACCTGTTCCATGACTTTCCCTGGCACCGAGGTCAGACTGACTGGCCTGTAGTTCCCCGGATCCTCCCTGCTACCCTTCTTGTAAATGGGAACTACATCAGCCAGCCTCCAGTCCAGAGGTACCTCTCCAGTCTTCCAGGACTGCTGGAAGATGATGGAGAGGGGTTTGGCCAATACATCCGCCAGCTCCCTCAACACCCTAAGATGTATCCCATCTGGCCCCATAGACTTGCGGGTGTCCAGTTGGCCAAGCAGGGCTCTGACCACCTCCTCTTGGACCATGGGAGCCTCGTATTGCTCCTCTGTTTCCCGGGTATCTACACAGAGGGAACAGCTTTCTTTACAATTAAAGACTGAGGCAAAGAAGGCATTAAGTACCACAACCTTCTCCTCGTCCCCTGTCACTGCTGTTCCCTCTGAGTCCAAAAGGGACTGTATGGTCTCCCTTGTCCTCCTTTTACTGTTAATATACTTATAAAAAGATTTTTTATTGTCTTTTGCTGATTTAGCTAATCTGATCTCTAGCTCAGCCTTAGCCCCTCTGATTTTTTCCCTACATAGCCTTGCTTCCCTCCTGTAGTCCCTCCAAGAGGCCTGTCCCCCCTTCCAGAGCCTATAAATATTCCTTTTTTTTCTAATTTCACTCAAGATTTCCCTACTCAACCAAGCTGTTTTTTTCCCCTGCCGGCCTTTTTTCCAGAACACGGGGATGGCTTTCTCCTGAGCGGCCAGGATCTCCTTTTTGAAGAGCTCCCAGCCCTTATGGGCTCCCTTGCCCTCAAGTGCTGTCTCCCAGGAGACTTTGCCAACCAGCCTTCTAAACAGTTCAAAGTCTGCCCTCTGAAAATTTAGTGCTACTGTCCTGCTTAGCACCCTCTTCACTTCACCTAGGACAGAAAACCCTATCATCTCATGATCACTAAGACCTAGGCGACCCCCTACTATCACATCCCCCACAAGCCCCTCTCTGTTGACAAACAGCAAGTCCAGGAGGGCACCTTCCCTCGTAGGTTCATTAACCAGCTGTGCAAGGAAGTTGTCTTCCATGCACTCCAGGAACCTCCTAGACTGCTTCCTTTCTGCTGTGTTGTACTTCCAGCAGATATCAGGGAGATTGAAGTCTCCCACAAGGACAAGAGGCACTGACTTGGAGATTGACCCCAGCTGTTTAAAGAAGAGCTCATCAGCTGCTTCTCCTTGGCTGGGTGGCCTGTAACAGACTCCCATCACAAAGTCTCCCTTGTTATGGGCTCCCTTGATCTTAACCCACAGGCACTCAATCTCCTCATCGCCACAGGCAACAACAACCCGGCCCCACAAACAACCCCGGCTCTCTCAGCCGCTCCTCATAGGTTCTGTTCTCCAGCCCCTTCACCAGCCTTGTCACTCTTCTCTGAACTTGCTCCAGAGCCTCAACATCCTTCTTGTGGTGAGGGACCTAGAACTGGACACAGTATTCAAGGAGCGGCCTCACCAGTGCTGAGTACAGAGGGAGAATCACCTCCCTGGACCTGCTGGTCACACCATTTCTGATACAAGCCAGGATGCCATTGGCCTTCTTGTCCACCTGGGCACACTGCTGGCTCATGTTCAGTCGGCTGTCCACCAACACTCCGAAGTCCCTCTTCTCCTGGCAGTTTTCCAGCCAGGCTTCTCCCATATCAAGATATCAAGATATAGTGTGAACTAATGATACTACAAAGAATAAGGATTTTGATTCTTTTCCATTACCTACTTGCTAAGCTGAGTATCAGAGTGTGTATGTTTGTTTTTTTATTTACATAAAGGATAGAGGATTAGCCTTCCTAAAGACAGAGAAGGATTGTTATCTCCCTTTTGAGTGCAAAGACTGCATGGCAGCAGTAAAAACATCTGTGTTCAATAGATGGACCGGGGGCCCTGCTAGCACAAGTATTTCTTCCTTGTGGAGAAGCTACATTGTGGGGGCTGACTTAAATAAATTATAGATTGTCTACTGCTTTTTCTTTATTAATGCTAAAATAAAGTCTACAATCATGAAGCATGGCATCTTGGCAGCTCTAGGGACTGACACTGTCTCAAATGACAGAACCATCTCCAGGTTAGTGCTAGATTTTTTTCATTTGCTAAACTTTGCCACATCTTTCTTTTCTTTGGGCATTGAGATGCCATGGAAGTTAAAACCATTAGAAATGCACACCTCTGCAGTAATAATTACCGTAGGTTGAAGTGAGCTGAACTGGGTTTATGCAAGAGACCTATAGGTAAAAAGCTTTATGTCTGATTTCAGTGCTTTTAACTTTCCCACCTTTTGGAAGTAAGATTTTTATTTTAGGTGGGTTTTTTTTTTCATGTAAAGCATATGTTATTATAATCTTATAACAATGGACTCTAAAAAGGCTGTTAAAAAGTATTGGAAGTCTTGACAATTAGTCAAGATAAACAAAGTGAAAGCAACATGAATGTGATTTTATAAAAGCAGAAGCATTACTGTTTCTAGTCACTGGGAATTGCTTTGATCTTTTATCCTATAAATGGTGTAGTTTTTCTTAATAATTATATCTTTCAGCAATATGTAGACCTTAATTATCATCTGAATGCCTTTTGCAGGCAAGGGTGAAATATTTACCAAAGGAGTTTTTGTTACTTCAAATACAAATTTTCAAAGAATTGTAATTAATAGGATTTCTTTTGGCAGCAGTGTTTTGATAAGTAGGTTTATATAAAAGCAAAAAGTATGTTTCTGTCTTTACTAATTAAGCATTAAAAGTCTTATTTCTGTTTAAATATGTACATTGAAGATGGAAGAGTAAAAGGATGCCACTAACTTGAGGACATTTGGCATTTTGAAATTATGAATGAAATGTGACATACCAGACTATTTACTCATATTTATATCGCACAGACCAGGTTGCAGCCTTCTACACAACTGTTCTGTAGCAGTGTTGGGACGTAGGAGAACTGGATCCTGCCTCCACATATCACAGTGTACAAGAACAGGAAGTTTCAGGAGATGAAGTAAACTGTTACAAAGTCAGCACTAAAGCAGCAAAAGGAGAATTTTAAACCAGATTTTATAAAGAAAATGCTGTTGATGGCATAACATAGCAGAAAAAAGGAACCGTGATTTGTGAGAGAAAGGTATCTTTTTATATTAACTGGGATTGCAAGCTGAGTAAGTAGGTGCTGTTCTCTTGTCTTTTCTGAAGAGAAATGATCAAAAAAACCCCAGTGCTGCACTACAAGTTGCATGTAGCATACAGTTTAAGATTAGAGATTAGTATTCTTCCATTGCTCTTTGTGTAAATGTCTGTTTGCCCCTTGTTGAATATGTCTTCCTTTGATGCAAATCACAGTTGCAAGGCATCTAATCCTCTTTCTTTTTAGTTTAACAATAATATACAATGTTTTTCTCAGTTTCTGAGCTGGCTTTCTTCTTCTATGGAGGTGGTACATCATTAGTTTCTACAGTAATTTTTTGAAGATATTTTACAGAAACCATTTGGGTAATCGTGAATTTAACTTGATCTATTTTTGAATGGCAAATATTTTTAGTATGAGATTTTTATGTAGATTTATTCTTTCTTTCATGCTCTACTTAAATATTTTAAATAACTGCAGGAAAGGAAAGGCACATAGGTCTAGGATAGATTGAAAAACAAAAAAAACCCCTTAGTCAAACCAGTAAGGATTTAAAAATATATCTGTATTCATCCAAATATAATTTGTATGCTGAAATAGTTTGCTTCTGTTGTCAGAAAATATGTAGTTAACAAATGCAAATTATCATCAGGGTTATCTTGGCTTTGGACACAGCTGGTACTTCTTCATGAATTTAGAGACCAAAATACAGTATAAGTGTATGAGTTTACCAATTAATGCCTCACACTCTTTCAATATAAATTTAAATTTAACTCTTGGCTCCTGGAGGTTGATTTAGCACACATGTCTGTTCAAGCTGAACAGATAATGCAAGTTCTTTAAATGTTATAATTCCTGAAAAATAGTTTCCAGGCTATTGGGGAAAAGTATAGAGACTTTGAAAACGGAGGTTCTCTGTGGTCTGGCAGCAGTGGCTGAGTGTATGTTAAGTACTAGATTAGTTGCTATTGCCTTGGTTTTCCTAGACCCACTATTCTGAATAGGAAGGCAATTGCAAAAGATGAGAAATCCTTATGAATAATGGTACTGCATTCTCTCCTCTAGCTATTTCTTATGAAAAAAGAAGTGCTTAAATCTGCCCTTTACTATCCCCACATCTGGGGGAAAAATTGTGAAAACTAGAATGATTTTTGGAGGATATGAAAGTAATTGCAGTGATGTCTTTTTTGTGTAGTAGAATCACTCTTTTTACTCACTTCTCTTTGGATTTTGACCTTGAATTTTAAAAAAATAATACTAATTTGTCAAGAGACCATTTGGACTTTACTCTTGCCTAGTGCAATGCTCATTATAGACTGAACATGATTGGCAAATCATAGAATCACCAGATGTCCTTGAAAGTAGGAGGTGGTATGGAGTGGAGCAGAAAAATGCTTATTCAGATAGCTAAGGAAAAGTGGAGAGCCACAGAGTGTCTAGGGGGGACTAGCTCTCTATTTTATGCCTATGTTTAGCAAGTCATGCTTGTTTGCAGATGCTATGACAAATGTTTGCAGTGTTTTCGCTTTGCTAAGCAAATATTGCATTGTAAATTGCATTATTATGACATATGTATTTAATTTGCTGTGACCAAACCCAGACTTTTTAATACAGCGAGAGTTGTTTTTCCATGTGATCTAATGGGAAGTGGATGTTATAATACTTACTGGTCAGTTAGATAAGGGCAGTTTCATTTCAGGGTGACAGTTTTATCCAATTTGAGGTATTATTCTACTCAGTGGTTTCTTTGACAGTTCCTCTTGCCAGAAGCAAGAAGCTTACTCTAAAATTTATTGTTCTCTTTTTATGTGGTCAAGGTGGTAGTGCCCGAATCTGCAGTTACCTGCTAATCTATGGGCAGAAAAGGATGTGTGGCTCTTAGAAACATACACTGTTAAAGCAGTTGTTCAAAGATTCCTTCAAGAAGAAGCTAGTGAGCAAGCTGGAGGTGTAACACAGCCAGGATCCAGCCTTTGGGACAGTTCTGAGCTGTATTATGAGTCTTGAGTGAGGATCCCTTAAGGGAAAATCACATTAGTGCTTCTTTTATGTTGCTTGTTGTAATGAGATGTCACACAGAGAAGCTAAAGGAACTTCCATACGAGGCTTATCCAAGGAGATGGACTTTTTTTTTTTTTTAATGTTAATCTATCTGTAATTATTGTCAGCTGAAATTCTGGCAAAGACAGAAATCTTTGTTCTTGCAAGACCTTGTTTCGCATCTTCAAGTGCAGACTGGCTGAATGAGATGTGTGTAGCTTGGTTCTGAAGTCTGTGCTTGAAGACACTGGAGGGGAAAAACGAATATGTTGGAGGGATCCTTTACATCCTGAGATAGACCTTCTGAACTGCTGCTCATCGCTCCTTTTTTAGATCTGCCTGTTTTCCACTTGGGTACAAATTGACTATGGCTAAGTCCCTGGAGAGGTTCCACCTTATGCTGTGTAAGCCAGAACACCTAATGCAAACCTTAATGATGCAGGTAATATAGGTGATATTTTCTATACACAGAAATTACATGCTGTTTCAGTGCTTCTCATTTTCTGAATACCAGTCTGCCAGGAGGGCAAACACTAATGTACTGTGTAGGCACACCTTTCTTTTACTGAGTGTTAAGTACCTAGGGCTAAAAAGGGGGCAAACATCAGTGTTAGAGGCTACTATTAGTTCTGTCTCTATATATTATCCCTGCTAAGGATTAAAAATATAGTTAGCATAGTTTTTACTAATACAACATGCATGCTTTTTGTACAGTGAAGTTACAGAAATAAGTGGAATGCATGAATAAATATATATGTCAGTTAAACCTAAATGTGATCAACTTAGATATCCCTAGTGTGCTTAAGGTACAGAAATTATTTTCCCCACACAACTGCAAGCATAGTATTTGTAGTACATTTTAATGTACAATGTGATAGCATTATAGTTTCTGCAACTTCTGTGTTCAATTTGTCAGTGTTAGTTTCCCTCATTCAGAGGTTTGTGTAAACATTGCACATATGGCTTCAAGAGTCATGCTGTGTGCCTAAATTCAGTCATATTACATTACTTTATTGATCAAAATAAGTCTTCAGTGTTTGATGTTCATGTTAACTCTGTAGAGCCAAGATAGCAAAGAAAGTGTGGTCTGTGTTCTTTCTTGCTCATGATTTGAATCACTTTCTGATTTAAACATATGGAAATATATTCAGGGAGGAGAGCACTGTGAAACATTTATTTGCTATATTCAGATGCTAGTAAGGGAAATAATGCTGTTAATAATCTGAATTCTTTAACTTCAGGCTGCATTTGCTGGAGTAGGGGTTGTACCAAAGACCAAGAAAAGATAGTTATTTTAAAGGGTGTTGGTATAATTCAGTACAAGTTGTGTGTGAATAAATTTTGTCTGTAGTCAAGCTCAGACTGAAAGGCAAAATAGGAGAGACTCATCTGTTACACCCTCAGCAGCTTCTTGAGCATGTTGGCTTTCGTTTTATGGAAGAAACCATGCAAGTTGTCCATGAGCATAATTTTAACTCATCTGTTTCAGAAGCCAGAGGTTTCTGTATATGGAGTTGGTGTCTGCAGCAGCCTAAACTCTGCAATCTGCCACTGGGTCTTTTTTCCCTTTGGGTGAGATTATCTAGCAACAGAATTTGTTAGTCAAAATATTTCTCAGATAAACTGATTGTGGTTCTGGTGGGTGTTTTATTATGCATAGCTTCTGTACTTCATGTTATACCAATTACTGGATCCTTAAAAAAATGTATAATGACCCAGAGAATGAAGACTTCACTTGTATTGACTGCCTGTTAGCTTTTACTTGAAGATCCAGGGAATGCTGAGCCAGCATCTTCCAAGGAAAGTGTGAACAAAACTGTGATGCAACGACATGAGTGTGTACTCATAAGATGCAAATTTCCAGATTTGGTTGAAAAGAAAACAGTAATAACAGTTTTATCCTGATATTGAAGGTTCTTTATTTTACAGGTATGCAGAAAAATTGAGGACAGTGAATCTAAATTACTTATTCATAGTCTGTGCTTTTAGGAAATTTATTCTATAGCCCTACATTTCAGTGTGAGCTGTAAGGTGTAAGTGAAGTCAGTGAAGCAAGGAGCTGAGGTGACTTGGATATTCTTTATGATGCTATTGGAAGCAGGTTGGTTTGGGAGAAACAGCAGATTATTCAAATGCTGGAGTTCTAGTGAACAATAGGGAAAATAGGTTTGCTTAGTACATTGCATATGTCGTTCAGTTTTTGGACTTGTGTCTAATATTATGTAAGGCAGAGACTGGCAGCTTTTCAGGAGTGAAGTGCCAGATTGTATTTTTCTTTCACAAATTAGAGGTTAAGAACGCTGATTGAAAACATTGAAACACACTGCCAGGCAGTGTTTGGCTGGCTGTCATGCAGGCAAGATGCCACCTAGCATGTTGGGCTGATGTGAGGGGCAAGGACTCTCTGTCCCACCACTGCCAAAGCTGGGAGTGCTCCCAGGACACCAAGGCTGCCGGTGTACTGGCCCCTGCCAGTGTACTGGCCCCTGCCAGTGATGCCAGTATTGTGTGTATCTGAAGATCTACCCGCTTTTGCCTTTGCTGTGTACACCAAGGACTGGGAATTGCAGGGCCAGTAGGAAATTGTCCCATGCATCTAATACTGTCTGCTGTAATTGCTGTTAATGTGAAATCTGGCACAAATTTCTTGTGCAAGGTTGGCTTAACATGGCTCTACAGAGATATTTTTATAACAGATAAACTGGAGATTGGATGGTCACTGTGAAACCAGTGCTAATCAATAGACCAGTAAAATCCTCTTCTACACTGTGTTTTTTGAAAACAGTGACAAGCCTGAGCAGATTCTTGATGTGGGCTTTGAAAAATTAATATATGAAACATTTGAGCTTATGCAAAATATGCTTTTTGAAGTGATGTGGAGTATTATAATGCTTGTATTGGTTTTGTAGGCTGTATTAATCAAGAAACAGTACAGGATGGTATGGGATAGTAACCTGTAGGCTTCCTTGAAGATCTAACCTTTGACAAAGATCTCTAGCTGTTTTGTATGCTTCATACTAATTGACAGGTAACCTGGAGCCAAGTCTGAACTGAGCAATACTATATTTGTTTCAAAGCTAGTGCAAGAGTGCATGATTTACCCTCTTATTTTTTAGTGTCACTCATACAAATGTACTGGTGTTGTGTCTAGCGTAACATGCGTCAGGACTGTGCCCATCAAGGCTTATATCAGAAAGTGTAGCAGGTTCAGAGTGCGAGTCTGATTGCAGGCAGATACTTCTTTCTTGATTTTAGGAAAAGGTTTATTGTTAAATGAAGAACTTTCAAATGCAATTATGCCATGGGACAGTTACTGTGTTTATACTCCCAGAGTACCACCTCTGCAGCCTGTCAGCATGGAAACTATATTCTATCCATGGTCATATGACGTATTCCTCATTTCAAAATTAAAATTCTACATAGGATTCTACATAGAAAACCTTAAGATGAAAATATTTACATTATTTATACCACTCCATATCATATCTCAGTGATTTTGGTCACTGCATGATAAAAAAAACCCTAGCATTGATTTCTTTCTTAAATTCAAAAGACAAATATAAGTGTGTGACTCTTGAATTTAGTACCATGTGGTAGATGTTAATTATACTATTCAGTATTTTTACTAATACTCATTTCAACGGTATTTCATTTTTCATTTTCCCAGGAGCTGTGATTGTCTCCACTCCACAAGATGTGGCTTTATTGGATGCCTGCAAAGGAGCTGAAATGTTTAGAAAAGTCCATGTACCTGTAAGTCTCTGTACTAAAAATACCAGTATTTTTTTACATTTTCCCATAATGTATTAAAAAAAAATCCATATACATTATTAGGCAAACTCTTTTGCTGTATCCTTGTTATGTGTCCTCTTCAACACTGCCTGTGTTAGACCTTAATCTAGGATTTCTTGAAAAGTGGAAAAATCATATATCGGTACACTTTAAGAAGAAAACTTGGTTTTGGAAGGTACACATGGACCTAATTGTCACTTTGCCATTGGAAGACCTCCATGAATGTTAGACCAAGTAGAAAGCTGTCTATATCACCTTGTTTTTCATGAGGTCTTTAGCTTGCATGTTAGCTTGATTGTCTGTGAAATCCAAAAGTTTAAAATATAATATTCATATGGACTGGGTGAAAATGTTAAATAGGTTGATATTGACTCAGTATTTTCTCTATGCTATAAGTTGCTAAGTAACTGAATTTTGTACTCTAGAACATGTTCATTAAGAGATTAATTTTTCATTAGAAATATGTAGCTGATGAGAAAATAAACTTAAATGTTTCCTAATCTGAAACAGTAAAGAAAAAGGAAGCCATTCACAAAACCTTTAAAAAAGATATTTTCTTCCTTATGTGTTTTAAGGTCACTTCCACTCTTTATTAAGAAATGAAATTTATTTCATAGAATCATAGAATAACCAGGTTGGAAGAGACCCACCAGATAGCTAGTGCATTGTTAACTTAAAAAAATGCAACAGAAACCCTAAAGTGACAACTTTCCCTTTTGTTTTAATTTACAGAATAGCTTAACAAAAGCAATACATCAATAAATTCCTTATTGTTAAGTGTTCCTTGAGCATACTTACACCAAGATGGAAGTATAGTGGCATTTATCATTTGCTACTAGCAGAAAAACAAATACATGTAAGATAAGAGTAACATATGAAATGCTTTGGTTTATTTTATGTTTGAGTGGTTAAAATTATGCAGGATTATTTTCTTCAAATAACATTGTGTTCAAGTTGCTGAAATTTCCTTTTGGTCTAATGAGAAATTATCAAGATTTCTGACTAAATGTTTTGTTCGATGTTCTTTGAAGAGAATGGCCTCTAAGAAAATTGTGTGTTCTAGGATACGGTTGGCTGCTATTAATTTGACTGCTTCTAGATAAGATATTAAATATGATCTGTTTGATTTGCTGGAATTGGCAGATCTTTCTAAATCAAATGAAAAGTCACAACGAAAGTGTCATGCCAGATGCTGAGTTTAAATGCACTTGAACCAGTTGTTAGGTTTTAGCTTTTTCATGGTGCTGGTTCATTTTATTATAGCCTTGTATGTGCGTCAGTACAGATGTGTCATTTACTTCAGTGTTAAAGCAGCACCTGGCTATGTATTATTTTTCTAAGTGTCAGCTAAATCTGAGGATCTAAGTTCAGTTATGCAATATTTGATGGACAACTTCAAACTTGAGGTTTACGTCAAAGAGGTGGAATCTGAGGGACTATGCTAAAATTATGTGTCCTCATTATATAATTGACTGATTTTTAAAATTAATCTTTAAAAAAGTACTTGCAAAGAATCTGCTTTTCAAAGAAGAAGAGAGTCTCTAAGCTGCTGAGCTCTGAGTCTTTGGATGGGCATACATACACTACCTTCCCTCATCCCTGTGGTCATTAGTAACCAAAGCCTGAAATGACAGGTGCAGGATTACCACAGTAAAGGAACAATTGCTAACATTACTTGTTTGTACTTTACTGCACTGAAATTAAAGTAGAATGACTGAAGGAATTGATGAAAGGAGAAACGGTGTGACCAGCAGGTTCAGGGAGAATATTCTCCCTCTGTACTCG
Source organism: Coccyzus lansbergi (assembly GCA_033558105.1). Lineage (NCBI taxonomy): Eukaryota > Metazoa > Chordata > Aves > Cuculiformes > Coccyzidae > Coccyzus > Coccyzus lansbergi. The sequence goes on from JAUMJK010000245.1 coordinate 4,027,897, forward strand.
GCACTGGTGAGACCTCTCCTTGAATACTGTGTGCAGTTCTGGGCCCCTCACCACAAAAAGGATGTTGAGGCTCTGAAGCGAGTCCAGAGAAGAGCAACAAAGGTGGTGAGGGGTCTGGAGAACAGGCCCTATGAGGAACGTCTGAGAGAGCTGGGCTTGTTTATCCTGGAGAAGAGGAGGCTGAGAGGAGACCTCATTGCTCTCTACAACTACCTGAAAGGAGGTTGTAGAGAGGAGGGAGCTGGCCTCTTCTCCCAAGTGACAGGGGACAGGACGAGAGGGAATGGCCTCAAGCTCTGCCAGGGGAGATTTAGGCTGGACATCAGGAAAAAAATTTTCACAGAAAGGGTCATTGGGCATTGGAACAGTCTGCCCAGGGAGGTGGTTGATTCACCTTCCCTGGAGGTGTTTAAGGCACAGGTGGACAAGGTGCTAAGGGAGGTGGTTTAGTGTTTGATAGGAATGGTTGGACTCAATGATCCAGTGGGTGTCTTCTAACCTGGTTATTCTATGATTCTATGAAAAGCTGTCAGTTATAGTCAGTGTTAGTGCCAGGATTACAACGCAACAGTATTATTTTCAGTCTTAAGACATAGTTGTTAGGAGTGCCATGTCTTTGCAGTGGAGTCACCTGGTAAGGAAAGAGTTTGCAAAGTGTTGCTGACTCCTGCCACAACAAATTTCAAGATTCTTGTCTATTACGTGAATTTGACCATTGTTTTCTTGCATTCCAGGGGCTTGCTCTGGACAGGTGACAAAAAAAAAGTGAACGTGGAGGAAAAAAATGCCTATTTTCACCTGATGAAATAGAGTTCAGTTCAGTATGAGTTTTCTTATCAATCATATCCTTGACACAAAAAGATAGGATTTTAGTTAAATCTACAACTTATCTGGTTATTTTTTGTGAATTGGAAGATTATGTTGTGGTTTTCACAGGTTTCAAAAAACTGCATATATAAACTCAGCTATGTATTTCTTTCTAAGATCTATTAAAATTGTTTATTTGGCTGTGTACTTACTGGTATTTATGTAGCATCTGGACTACCCAGCCAACATTGTGATGTCATATTGGGGACAGAAGTTAAAACCAAAAATGGCTTGTTGTAAGGTGAAAGGTAGAAGACAGAAATATTATTGCACACGTTTACTTGAAGCACTAAAACGTCAAGTGCCTGATGATTATGTAGGAGGTCAACTGCAGACTGCCGAACTGTAACCCTGACTAATTAAGTCCCTGTCAAATTGGAGTTGGACCTTAGCACCATCCATCCTTAAGTACAGTGAAGGATTTAAGTGGGTTTCTCAGGAATTCTCTCCTTGTGTGAAGACAGGGTTTTCATTCTCTTACTGTGTTTTCTTTAACTTAGAAAGTAGTATATTAGGATTTCAGCATGTTTTGTTATGTAACCAAAAGTTAAATTGAGCATAAGAAATAGGTAAACATTCAGAAACAGCATGTGCGCAGATAATTCATAATGAAAGGTTTCTTTGTGTTCTGTTATTTCCTGATAGATGTCTTTTCATCATTTAAAATAATGATGTGACTTAAGCGAAATTCAGTTCCGTGCATTATGACTGTCCTCTCCTCTGGTACCGTAGATTACCTTCTGTATTGCGATCCATCTCGTAATAATTTTCATGTCATTATGAGCCAAGTTTCCTGAGACATGTACAGGGAAAGGAGTTCACTGAGCAGTAGAATAGGATTCATACATAAAGGATAGTTTGTGTAGACAGTAACAGCTGCTTAGAAGCCTTTTCAGATCTTTTATTTGAGTAGGGAAGTGAGAGTTATTATTGATTTCATTAGCAAGACTGGTTAATTCGTCTGTAGATTTAAAAGCGCTGAAGATCATCGTGAACTCTCTTCCATATGTAAACATATCTGCAGAAATATGCATGTTAAAATACCCTTTAGCACTGAAGTTGTGTATATTTGGAAAGAATAAACTTTATCATTGGCAACTTAATAATTCAAAACATTCATATTCTATAATAATAATTTATATATTAATAAATGTGCACTACTCAGAAGGTACCAGATAGGAGCAACATTGAAGAAATAAAACCAATTATTTAATGCTGAAGTGTCACTTGGTTTTAGTTAAAATGGGAACAAAAAAGGACAATAAATAAGACCTCTAAAACTGATACAGTATTGGGGATACAGCCTTATCTCACCATTTGTATTAACTGCAGCAGAAAGACTTCTGAGTTATTAGGTCATCAAAGAATCAACAGAACAGCTGTAGTAAACATCAGTTGTTCACAAAACAATAGTAGACTACATAACTTTTTCTTTGATTGTGAATTCACTGAATCGTATATGTAGTATGACTACTTTGAGGGGAACAGAAAGTTCAAACCCATAAAGAATTATCGTCAAGTTCTTTTTTTCTCCTGTGCAGCAGAAAATTACTTTCTTGTATCCTGGCTGAAATTCTGTTTTTCTTTTGCCAAATAATACTCCTTCCAGTGTTATTCAGTTTATTGAGTGTGGAAACCTCATGACTTAAATTTAAGGAAGGCAGGATGAATGCCAGCTCAGAGGCTGTCAGTAGAAAACTGTGACTGTTGAGAGTCCTTCTTACCATGAATACCATGTCTCTCTTTGTTTAAGAACTGGATGAGAAGATTACCTGTAATAATTTTCCAGTAAATATAATCTTGTTCCTCTGCTCCTCCAGTAGTCTCCAAGGAAAAGTAGAAAATGGGAGGAGTTTGTGGTGTTAAATAGAAAGTAGGTAATTGTTTGTTTGTTTTTGTTGTTGTTCTTTTCCTTAAAATGTTTCCTGCTTTAAACCCTCTGAAAGCTTTACATACAAAGGAAGACTTGTTAGAAAATAGTGTGAAAAATATTATAGTGGTAAAGAAAATGGGGTTATCTTTTGATTAGTTTTAGCTTAAATATAAGGTCATTTTTATTAGGACAGTGTAAATAGCATGTTTTTTTATTGTCAGCTTTGGTACATTCACTCTTAAGTAACTCATTTGTTGCATTGAACACTGGTATATCCTTTCAGATATGCATTGTTAACATACTGGGTACATTATTCCTCTAATAACTATGCCAGCTTATTCAAGCACAAAGCTAGAATGCTCAGGGAAGTTTAAAAAGCAGCAAAAGCTATGAAGTAAATAGCAGCTATTGTACTTGAATGTTTATATGCATATTTTTAAAACTTGGCTACAGTGTATGTGAAATATCTAGGTTATATATAAATCTTAAAGTGAAGTATTGTAATGTGGAACCTCCTAAAGCAGGAGGTTATGTTAATTAGTGGATGGATGGGAGCTTTCACCCTGTAGTGTCTGAATGTTGTTTCAATCACTTTTGAGAAATTCTGCTCTGTCTCAATGAATAGTTTCATTTACTAGTTGAAAGAAATGAGTTCAAATATATCATTTGAATTATTACATAGTGAAAGAAGTTTTTTGTGTGCATGATTTGGCAAAGTTTCATTTGTTACTTTTTGCAAGGAAGGTATTCAACATCTGACATTAACAGAAAGGTACCTAGTCTATGTGTATTAGATTTTTATGCTGTGGTTTTGTCACTTGGTTTCACATAAATATTTCTGTTGTTTGATCTTCAAGATGTGTTTCTGCTCTTCAGAAGAATAGCAGAGCTGGTTCTTTTTGAAAATATTTCCCTACAGGATAACATAGAAAAATATATTAAAAGCATGTCGGATTGTGTCACTTCTGCTAGTAGTATGTTTTTATTTTGCATTTCCTGAAACTGCAAATTACAAAGCTATAAAACATAACATGAGAATTCTTCCAGTATTCAGAGTTTGAAAATGAAGTACTAGCCAAGAGAGCTCTTAGAAAATAGGCCTCTACAAGAGGTACTTAAATTTACAAATAAGTTAGCTAATCTTTTGATAGATGTATCTCTGAAAAACTTGAAACAATGCATGAATGATAGTGAAACTGAGATGAATAATAGGAGTTATTAATTATATTGGAGAGTCTGACATTACTACTGCTTTCCAGTATAAGTGAGTACTCCATGTTGATTCCTTGTTGATAAACTCTTCTTTATTTACAGAAACAAATAATGGAAATAACTGCTTGAATCCGAGGTTTGAGTCTTCCTTTCCTTTAACAGGTTTTAGGACTAGTTCAAAATATGAGTGTTTTCCAGTGTCCCAAATGCAAGCATGAGACGCACATTTTTGGAGCTGATGGTGTAAGAGATCTAGCAAAAACCCTTGGATTGAATGTTTTAGGTAAGTATATAGAAATGGGTTTAGTTCTGAAGAAAAATTTCACAGCATGCATGAGGAAAGCTTTAGCAGAAGTATGAAACTGCATAATCCTAGATTACTCTGTATTCAGACAATGTTCAAATGTAACAGAACTAATAACTTTAGTAATTGAATGTCATGATTTTTGTATGCTCTATTTCTTATCAGGATCATTCCTGTAAATGGGATGTGGACTGGATATGGAAGTTCTTCAACTGTTTCTTTAATCTCTTTAGATTTATAAACAATGAGAATGTGAATTGTTTTGATATTGATGTTATATTATCTGAAATTCATTATGTTGTTGATCATACAAAAATTTTATGAACACTCAGGAGTTTTGTTTGGGTTTGTAAAACAGACCTAAACTCTTGTCAATACAGACGTTCTCATTTATTTCTTTTAAATTAAATGAGTTTTGACATTTTGAAATAAATATGGTCATTTGAAATGTAACCCCTTAAAACAGTTCAGTTTATGCTCATATGATGATATCTGGACTTTTGTATGGAAGCAGGTATACTGTAATGATTGCATTTAAGTGTTCAGATTAAAAGAATACCCCAAATTGCAAAATGTTGTTTCAAAAGAAAATTTATTTTTATTGAGAACAAAAATTAGCCATAATTAAGCAATCTGGTATGTCTATAAGCTAAGACATACATTGATCTTTAAAATATACATTGCTATTTTAAAAAGGCATATTTCAACTTCTGCTTCCAGTAAAAAATAAATACAGAATATAACACAGCATAATTAAGTTGGTAAATGGGATAATTTCATGTACTAATGATGTGTTTCCATGTATTGCTATAATTACTTCAATGATTTTCCATAGCTAATTCATTAAAAAGAACCAGGAAGCTCACTTAGAAAGATCAACACAAAACATCAAGGTCTGACATAAACTTAAGATAGCAAGTCAACACATAATTAAATACATGCTTTTGGGCTGTCTTTTAGTTTTCTGAATATAAATGAGTTGTGATTGGAGCCCAGAGGGACTTCTAAAGCCTTGGGTTATGTGAATGGATGCAAATCATCTGCCAGCAGTTGAATCAAACATACCAGGCACAACTGATATGCTGTGCCATTGGACCCAAAGATGGTTTTTTTTTTGATATTCTCTGAATTGACTGAGATTATTTTTAATTGGGAGTGGTGTGAGAGATTTACAGGTTTGTCAGGGGATGAATGAGTTGTATGAAGGAAAACAGAGTGAAATTTATCTTAGCCTGGTCTTTCACTGACTGTTTTAAGTTTAAGGATAATATCCCAAGGGATAAATTTAGAATTATAGTCCTTGATCTGATTAGTATGCTCCTCCTTCCAAGGATGACCATTACATAATATTTCATACGGTGTTATAACAATTACAACTCACAGATTTTGGAGTAATGTATTCCAAATGGAAGTTTATCCACTATTGTTTGAATTCTGCCCAAAAGCCTTGAGAACTTTTATATATATATATATATATATATGCATATGTATAATGTAGTTACTTAAAATCAGTATTTCTAAATTTATTTTGCTTGTATTTTCCAACACTTGTGGCTGCCATTTGTTTGGCTAAGCACCTAGTCCTCTTGTGAAACCGGAAAAGGGTTTTAGTTTCCATTATAACATTTGACAAATCCTGCAAGCTAATAATGTGCAAGACAGAAAAGTATTTTCCTTTTATTTGCTTAGAATCAGCTGCCTTTAGTATTATGGAATACCACCTTTTTTTGTTGTTGTTGATGAGGCTAAGACAGAAGAAAATTAGCAGTTGGCAGTACACCTTTCAGTGTAGTCCATTATTTCATATACTTTTATATGTCTTGTCTTTTTGTTGTTCAAGGCTTTGTGTGGCTTGTTGCTTCTCTAGTTCTGAAATTCCCCTTTTTATTATAGTTGGATGATCAGAACTGTTACCAGGAAGCTGCACCATTGAGATACAGAATGCTGAGATAATAATTTCTGCATCCTGACCTTTGCACTTCCTAACTTTTTAATCTGTGTCAGCTAATAGAGCCAACAACAGTGACTCAGATATTAAAAATGTTTTCCTTTTTATCTTTTTTTTTTATTTCCTACTATAAATTCTTATTATTCTTAGTACTTATCCTTTGCAGTTAGTAGTCGTTGTTTCTCTCAGAAAAAAATACAGTGGCAAGTAGATCGCATCTCGAAGAATAGTGCAAAAATTTCATCTTTCTCAAATCCATATCGTCCAAACATGTGCAGATGCTTTTGCTGTCTTTACAGTTCTGTATAATTTACAAGGTCTGGTTTTTGTTGTTTGGTTTTTTTTTTTTTTTTTTTTAATTAAGAATGCATTTTACGTGTCTTTAAAAGTGTGAGTAAGAAAGAGAGACACTGCCATTTTATAGTAGTTTGGAATTTTCCAAGATTGTTATTAAACTGATAGTGAAGAACTATTTTTTTCATTAATAAAACATCCTTGGAGAATAAGTGTAGCATTAGCCTCTGCCTAAAATAGTGGTAGGAACTAAATTCTGGGAGATTTATGAAGTTACTGCAATTTTAATAATAAATTTTCAGGTTAAAAAAACTTTTAAGGGTCCTCCTGAATGTTTTTTAATGAACAAATGAACAGATTTTTATGCCTAAATAAATTTATTCATGACTGAAAAAAGTAAACAATTATATTTGAAGGAAGTGCACTGTAATGATCATAAAGAACAAATTGAGATTCTTCAGAGATTCAGCTCACTAATCATGGAGCCACAGCTTTTGTGTTTGCTACTTGCTTGGGGCTTCTTGTTTGTATTCCTTCTTGCTTTTGGTTCTAGTTTTATTATCTGTTAAGCTCTGCCAAGTTTTGTACTTTTTTTAATGCTTCCTTTTCTAACTATGTTGAACATCAACAATTTACACTGGCCTTGGTTTAGGTTAAATAAATATTGCTACAGTGTAGGAATTAAACTGATACAGTTTCTGATACCAGTCAAGATCGAACTAAGCCCAGGCTGTTCCATCTGTATCTATCCTTGTTGTAAAATGTTGTTTTATCTCCCATTAAGAGAAAGTTGGTCTTCAGTTCACTTCATAATTTTCTATGTAGCAATGAACTAAACATGGTAACTTAGTTTTCTTTAGTGCTGAAAATCTGTTGCAGAAAATAAGTTTCAAAATGGAATAAGGCTGCTGATCATTTCTTCTTTGGAACATTCCTTTCTTCTCTGACAGTTCCTGCTTGTTATAAAAGCAGAATATGAAGTTTTCTATTGGAAAGAAGAATGAACTGAATAGTTGTCTACCTTTTAATTGGATCCAAGGCCTAACAAGGACACTAACAAATGCTATTATTTGGAAATTAAGTATTCAAAGAAGTCTTTGAACAGTGATTCAAATCTTAAAAAAAACAACACTGAAAAGAATACACAGTTAGGAGATAGGCTGAACAGTGAGTTGCATGATGAGCATTTGCCTAATACTCTATTTTATCTATGCAGCATAATTTGTATCTCAGCCTGTGTTTTTCTTTGTATTCAAGAGACAGAAAAGCATACTGCCTTCTCTAATAAATGACCATAAAGCATAGTTTTTCCTATTCAGAGAATGAAAAACCCAAAACATGTTTGGCATTAATAGTTATGTATGTAGAGAAACTGTACTGCAACCAATTATCTTTTTTTTTTTTTTTTCAGCAAAACTAATTAAAAGAATATACCAAAGTGGTATTTTATTTCAAGTCACTTTAGGTCTTCACATGTATGTGTCTTGGTATTTTTGATACAGGAGACATTCCACTGCATGTTAATATACGGGAGACATGTGATTCAGGACAGCCTGTTGTGATCTCACAGCCTCAAAGCGATGCTGTAAGTTTGGTACACTGTTCTTCTAACAACAGAAAACCTTCCCCCAGAAGCAAATGGAGAATGCTTCTTATTGCTCTTTGAAAAGAAATATGTATCTGAATGTAACTTAAGGAAATAAGTAAAAGAGGGTAGTATCATCAATTAACTCAGGCCCTTCATTTTGGAATGGTCGCCTTCCATTTGTGTTTAATTAGTCTGAATCATTGAGAACAGTAATGATTTGATCTGGGTTCTGGCATGCCAAGAAGAGGAAGGTCAGTGTCAAGCCTCATGAGACCATGCAGCCAATGTCAGTCCTCTAAAACTGTCAGCTGAGCCTTTGGTAGTTGAGCCTGGAAACTGTCAAAGGGTTCTATCCAAAGATGTTTGGAACAAAACCTGAATATTGTCAGTACCTGGCTTGTTTTGAGCAGGAAGTGGAGCAATCTACACTCAAGAGGAAATGGTTTGTTTGGTGTATTTACCATAGCATTTTATTGCCAAAGGAATATATGAGTTGTTGAGGTAGTGGAACTCATATGTGAAAATCTGTAAAGAAAAGAGGTTGCACGTATAAAGCTTCATGGCTAGTATTTTCTTTGTCCTCTGCTGGAGTTTACCTGCTGAGTTCCATAGAGTAGGATGTTGTCTGCCACGTTGTGTTTATATGCAGTATATGGCATGACGCAGCCTCACTCTTGACCGCTGCTTAGATGTGTGGTTAATGCTGATAACAGATGGTAGAATCAAATAGTGATAAGGTAGAATGTACCTACAGTACATTTTAAGATGAGTAACTTTTCTAATATTGTGATTGCTAGGCACATGTTGAAATATTTTTTCTTCCCCATTCTTTTAAAAGAAAAAAAAAGGAGTTTAACACTGTTAATCCAGTGTTTTTAAAATACTTGAGATTCTGGAGGAATACTGACAGACTTAGAATTGTAATACATCATTTTGATTTGAAAGAAATGTAGCAGTGCTATGGCAAATTGATTTCTAACAGTGCAAAGTTTTTGCTGTGGTTGGGTAAGGCCTATGCTGATCATCTGTGGGATAAGGTAGTGATCTTGAATCTAGATCTTTGTGAAAAGGAATCATTCTAATCAATATGGTGGTTTCTATCTGGGAAGTTAGACCGGCTGTGCAGGTTTGAATAGGTGCATGGCTTAGGTAAAAGTTGAAGGAAAACAGCTGAGCAAACTTAAGTGTTTGGTATCTATAATAACCAAGAGTCTGTAGTCTGCAGGACGATCAGTCTAAAAATTCAGACATGCAGGATGGCATTCACAAAATTAAAAAATACAAGAAAGTTTGTTATATTGCCCTCTGTTCTTTCTTGGACTATGTTCTTGGTAATGAAAGGAGGAGTTATAAGCACCATTTGTGGTAATTAAGCTATATATGAAGAAGAAGAAAGATTGACAAATATGTGACTGGGGAAAACTTTTAATATTCTTCTCTGCCACTGTGTCTTTGAGATAATCCTCCTCAGATAGTGAGGTTTTTTGAGATGTCACTAATCTCTACAGGTTGAAAAAGAATTCCCCTTTATCCCTAGCTTGCTTCTTATTCTAAAGACAGAGAAAATTATCATTGTTCTCTTACATTTTAAAAGAAAAATTATGTTCTTAGCACATAAGGATGATGGGAGAGGTCATATAAGGTCAGGTTCTAAATTTTTATACATGACATCTATCACCATGTTTCTCAAATAAACTAAAATCGTGGGTATTCATGTATGAACAATCACAATTTTACAGATAGAGGACAATGTACATAGAGCTGCTGAACTTATTTCTGCTTTTGTCCTTCAACTTTACAGGGTTTTTTTAATGCAGAATTCTGTGCTGTTTTTGTTAGAACACACAAGTCAAATATGGAATCACAGAACTTAAATAATACTTAATGATGGTGATTGACTTCTCAGAAACCCAGCATGCTGTCACACTTTCAAAGCTCTGTCAAGACTAGAAAAATGTTTCTAAAAATATATTAGTTAATACATTTTTTTGCTTATGCACATGCTATGGGGTTAAACTTGTCTTGCTGATTTATAAAAGCATAGCTCTCACTCTACACTAGAATTTTAAAATGTGTAAGCAAACTTGTCTAAGTTCATTATTTTAAAGCTTAGATGTAGATGAAGGAAGGAAAGCTTCCTTTTTGCAAATGGCAAGGCAATTACTAACAACTAAAACAACCTTTCCAGGAATAAGAAAAGTACTAGTAGAATTGTGCATGTGTGAACTTGGAAAGTTCTTTCTCATGGAAGGCACAGAAAACATAAGATTTGTCTACATACAGAAAAGGCTCACTAGGTGTGAAGCTAAAGAAAGTGAAGCCTTACTGACCAGAGTTCTCTTCTAATGAAGCTTGGGACAGTGCTTACAGAGAAATAAAAAGTGTTGGTAAAATGATTTTGCTCTTGGTATAGCATTATCTGTGTTGGTGTTTCTGTCAGCTTAGTTGTTTAAATGGTGGCCTTTTTAAAACAATATGCATTGACAAAACTTTATAATGGTTGAAGAAATAGAACGTTACTGTACTCTCATAGTAGCCTCATGGCAGGATCTAGTCTAACAGAAGGAGAGCAGACACACCACAACAACTGAAATCCTCTACAAGAATCTAATAATGTCTTAATTTAATCAACAGTGAGGTCTTACCAGACCCTTATGGAGATAATTGAGATTATGGGGATCGTTCTCATCTTCTGTCAATCTCTGGAAGTGGATTGGCTCACTAGGGCTTCATTTATTTTCCTCGTCCAAACATATGAGAGAGTCTCTAGACAGCAAAAAGAAGTAAGGGAAAGTCAGGAACACTGCTAAAATGGTAGAGTAGGGAAAACAGTATGGGAAAAAGTAGAATAAGGAAAGCAAAAGAGACATCACTGAAAACAGGTGGAATTGATTATGCTCAGTTGTAGGGGAACCTCCTTGGGACCATGAGAAGGAAGCAGCAGCAAAGCAGGTCTTCGAAAAAGCCATCCTGAAATTTGAGGATAAGAGGGCTAGAAACACAACAAGAGATATAGAACATGATTAAATGCAGTGGAACCACTCCTCATAAGACTTGTTCTTCAGACCCTTCACCAGTCTCATTGTCCTTCTCCTGACATGCTCCAGCAGCTCTGTGTCCTTCTTCTACTGAGGGGCCCAAAACCAAACACAGTATTTGAGGTCCAACCTCACCAGCGCTGAGTGCAGGGAGATGTTCTTTTCTAGTCCTGATGGCCACACTATTTCTGATACAAAGTAGGATGCTTTTGGCCTTCTTGGCTGCCTGGACACACTGCTGACTTGTGTTTACTTGTCAACCAATACCACCAGGTTCTTTTCCACTGTGCAGCTTTCCAGCCCCTCTTCCCCAAATCTATAGCATTGCATGGTGGTGTTTCCCAAGTGCAGGATCCAGCACTTGGCCTTGTTACATGTCATACAATTGACCTCAGCCTGTCAATCCAACCTTGATGGCACCATGGATTTGTTAATACTTTGATAGAGCAGACAGACTAACTGTGACTGTTGAACACCAAATTCTCATCTGTTTCAAAATCAAAGCAGCTTCTCAAACAAGTACAAAATATGTTTGCAGTACCAGTGTGCCTATCTTCTAAAAGCTAGGGAGTCTTACTGGAATAGACATTTCAGGGAATAGACATCCTGGAGGCTGAGGCAAGTAATAGATGTTGTTTCTCATCTTCTTATCTTGGGGATGAGGTGATAAAAAAAAGAACTGTGGAGGATAAATGATATGCCTCTAAGGTTCAACACTGATAATACATTGAAGATAGAAGAGAAGTCATGAAAGAATGAAGTTGATACCTTCTTCCACTTCACCATTATTAAAGAGATAGTGAGCCCTCATAGCAGAAAGTATGTAGAGGATGACTGCTTTTGAAAAAAAAAATTATAGGATACACAAAATGATCAGTCCGTTCCTTAGTATTTCCTTGCCATGTGCTGTTAATGAAAACATTTGGAATCTATTAAAGAAAAGCACTTTGAGTTCACCCTCTTGTTCTATAAAAAAAAAATGGAGCATATTGAGAAAGTAGGGGAAGATGAAAGTGTACAAACCCAGTGAATCATACAGAGCTAAGAGTGTTGGAGTCTTTTGCAGGTATATACAAACTGTGTGCAATGTGGTGAAGTATTTATGACTTGAGTAGGAGAATAGCCAAACTTGTCCTGGAGCAAGGAAACCAGGACCTGTGGGTGGAAAGCATGTTTAATGTCATCCTGTCCAGTCTATGGTAAAGACCAGTGTATGATAAAAACCATGCTTCATTCTTTGGGGAGGTTCTGTTACTGTTTAGTTCACATTTAACCATGTGAAATGTGTTCATCCCTCTTGCAGATTTCAAATATTCATATATATTGGTAAAGGATATTGAGGTTGGTAAATTGCACATAGACCTATAAGGGGGGAGAAAAAGCCCAGTCAGGTGAAAAGCAGGGGCACAAGGTGTCAGCAGTCTGACATAGCAGAGGAAAGTAAGTCTGGTTAAAAATCCCTTTTCAATTAATTTAGAAATGCTATGTACCCTGCTGTTGTATTTTCCAAAGAAACAGTTGAAGTTTTTGTTCAGAAAGAATTTTCGTACAACTCTGTGAAAGTGTGATGTGTGTGTAGCATAAAAATGTACAGCCTTATACACTTGGGAAAAGTAGTTGGAGAAAGTTTGAAGTAGTGATGGCAAATAACATTGGCTGTTTAGCTGTCATCAATAATTCCATTTAAAGAGTGATCTTTCCAGTGTGTGACATCTTTAAAAGAAAATCAAACCCTGAAGAAGGCTGCATGATACGATTTTGTAATATATCTTATCATCAAAGCTTCCTTGGAATGATCACAGTAATGTTTGGTATGTGTATGTTCAAATACTTCATTCAGGGTGGTTAGTCCAGTATCAGACCCTGACTTATGCTTCACTGTACCGAAGAAAATGCTGAGTGGTGTTATAGTCTGTTTGAAGAATTGTATTCGAATTGCGCTCTTCTCCTTAACCACGGCACCTGAGTGATGTACATGCATAGTGGCACCTTGGGGCTAGCAGTAGTACCCCATCTGACACTCCCTCAGAAGATGGCTTGGCTTTTGTAACTGTATATATATATATATATATATATATACATATATATATATATACACACATATATACTTACCATCTTCTCCATTTTGTGTTATAATTCATGGATTGACTTTTATCACCTCATTAAGTCTACTTAGTGGGCTGAGACTTCATTGCAGTAGTTGCCAGTACATGGAAAGAAGAGTCTTATGGTTGAGCTGCCCAGCGGAGGACAGAATGGAAAAGGCTCTGAGCCCTTTGCCATAATGAAGAATTTCATGAAGCTTTTATCTGAAGTGGGAGCTTATTTAAAGCTCTGTTTGTCATCATGCTTTTAGTGCCTTCTGAGTTGACCACAGTGAAATACAGACATTGGAGAGCAGCTCCAGCCATGTACTGAAGATTGGAGTTGTGTCAAAGTAAGAAACAATTTCCATGGAAATTAAAGCTATTTAAAAATCTGATTGAACTGGAAAATGTACTGTGGTTGAGCAAAGAGAGTGCTAACAGAGAACAAAAGCTATCACCTATCATTATTTTCATGCAGATGGTAGCAAAGTCTAGTGTTTGTCCTTGTGGTAGTCACTATTTGAGTTGTTGCTCATGATTACTAGTTTTCTGTAGCAATGAATAAAGTATAAGCTTGTAACATCTCAGTTCAGCAGATTTAAATTACTTATCATTCCTGGTAGGTATGGTTGCATTAACAGCATTCAATATTCCAAACAGTTGGGACCTGCATAGATTCTTCCTGGGATTGCTGGGCTTCAGAAAGCATGATAATAGTCTTGAAGTCTTTTAATCACAAATAGAAGTTAGAAAGTGTTCTGGTACTGGGATGTATACTTAATGGTGTACGTGGGCTGCAGTCAAGTGATAGGATCAGTATGCTTTTTCTGAGTTGTTAGTTCCCTTCAAAAGGTTCTAATATGTTTGTAAAGTCCAGTTGGTTTGAGTTAAGGTTATAACGACACCAGTGATCCTTATCAGGTTTTGATTTTATTTGACATTTATGTTGACTTAGGCTATAGCTGTGGCTTTTGGAAAAGAAGTGCTGATATGTAGAAGAAGGGCAAGAGAGAGGGAGAAAGAGGTCACCACCCTTTGTTCCCGTGACAGTCCTCTGAGAAGTCTGTCTGTCGTTGAGATCTTCAGGATGGTGGGCATGTGCCAAGTTGCCCAGGGAAACACCGTTTATATGGCACTGCTCCAAACCCCATCCTCCTCATTAGCAATGGAGGTGAGAGGAGGTGTGTTCTCTCACTGAGCATATCAGGCAGGGGTCTCTGGAGGTACATGAGGGGCTTTTCTGCTAGTTACTCCCAAAATGTTAGGCGAAACATTCACAGATTGGTCAAACGTACCTTCTCCTCTGTTCCGATTGGCTGATTTTCAGGAACTCACTTCCAGTTACAAAGCCCAATTCCCATCATGCTTTGTTCTCAGGTGCATTTCCCATTGTCGCATTAACCAAACCGTAAAACATAATGTTTAGATCCCTCTCACCGATCCAAGTCGAAAATGTTTCAGACATCTTAAGTGAATTGGTATGACGTGCTCGTGTGAAGTTGTTTGTATGCAGTTATTTAGGTGAAGGTGAATGTGTTATCAGCTTCTACCTGTTTTGACTTTTTTGATGTGTAGATTGTCTTCTGTGGTTGTGTGGCTGTTGCACTAGACATGGGAAGCCACTGTAGTGAGCTCTTTGTAGGCTGAAGTCTGCACTTCAGTAAAAGGCAAACTAGCTGGTCAAGCCAAGCCAGTCCAATCCATGAGAACAAGGCAGAGTTAGCTAGGACCTGTATGGTCAGTTTGCAGGAATCTTAGCAGTTATGCATGCTTCCCTCATAGGTAAGATTTTTAGGGAGAATAAAACACCACAACTGCAATGTTCACATTTCTCTAGGATTACCGCAGGGCTAAGTTACATGAGCTAATAAAAAGACTTGCAGTTTAGATCTACCCCATATCTATTATCCTGTGACAGACTAATCATTCAGAATGTTTTGATTATATAAATTATATGGGACTTTCAGTCTCTTTCCTGATGAACTTCATTACAAGTTCTCTGTTTCTTGCTGCATGACCTATGCTGTCATTAGTCACTTCATTATCTACTGTGCCCTCTTAGTCCTAAGCAGGTTTGTGATTTAAAGAGTGCTGCACTCTTCTTGCAGAGTTTGTACCAGTGTTTAAGAGGTAAACAGTTTCTCACATGACCATTATCTAACTCTTTTGATTCTCTGGACGTCACCTTCCAGATCTCCCACTGCTCTTCCTAGTGCTGCTCTCAGACCCCATCTAGGCAGCATTCGTACTGAACAAGCCTGGTCTGGTTTTAGGGCATTCTGTCATCCTGTACATTTCTGCTTCATCCTCTTGAAACAGGGAGAATGCTTAGCTTCCAGGTGACTGATAAGTTACTGTTAAATATAAAGTTCTCTCTCTGCAAAAGAACACTTTCAGAAGGACAGTCTATAAACCAATGTTTTAGAGCTTCCAAACCATAAAGGGAAAAACTGATCTGTAAAGTTCCTTTTTATCCTATTAAAGTGAAAATGGTTGTGAGTCATGAATAAGAATTCATCCTTTACTTTTTCTCCTCTGGCTTTCTGCCCAAAAAGAAGTAAAAAACTCTCTCTGTTTTGAGGTGCAGCCCATCTTCTTTTGCTTAGTAATGATGGAGTGACAGTCACTAACATTCCATTTAGATCTTTCACATATTTTGACTCATGGACAGGTCCTCACTCATAGCAGAATGATTTGTTCAAAGATAGGAAAGTAAGGCTCAAATGAGGTACTAGTCTGTTCAACATCTGAAGTAGTGGTCTTGGGAAACAACAACAACAACAAAAGATGATTAGCAGGTAAAACTGCTAATAAAACTAGGGCTAGGTGATAATAGCACGCTGGCTACCAAAAGTTGCACCAGAAGCCTAAGTTAAAAAGCAGCAGATCAGTTACTTGGCAAATGAGAATCAATGTATATTGTGAAATTGTTGACCAAATATTCATTATCAGTGTTTTGTAGGGAAAAGAAATTAGTTTATTAGGATCTTGATGTAAGTAACAGCAACTAAGTCTCCAAAGCAGGATGTCTCGTTGCTGTATAGAAGGTTATGGAAGTCTGTGTTCCAGGGACTCTTGCCAATGGTTTTTTTGGCTGGACTGAATGAGGGGCTCCCTGAACTGCTTTTTAGTTCAGTTTTAACAGTGCACCTAGCCTGTTGTTGTACTTGGCTGCTACAGCATATCTGTGATCCACTGCTGTCGATTATCTTCATTTATGTACAGAACATCTCCTGTTTTAACTATGTGCAGAACCACTGTCCTATGTTACTATTTCTGCACCTGCAGGAATAATTTCTATGGAATATTTATGATTCTGCATACAATTTGGCCAGATTGGGCCAATTCGGGCCAGATTTTCCATGCAGGTTGTTAATTGACTCATTAAAGCACATGAATTGATGTGTGCAGAGTAGGAGCTGGCTGTGAGACTCTTCAAGATAGTCCAAAATGCCCACCTGGGGTGCTCCTACATCAATTAATGAAATACTTAACTGCAAAGGCAGCTTGACTGCAATCAATCACTTCATTTTAAGTTGATCCATTATCTCAGCTAGGCAGGTGGTAAGTTGGGGAGTAGCTAGACCGCCCAGGGAATTAATAGCTAAGTCTAGTGAGTGTTGCACATGGGCACAGCTGTGCTGCCCAACTGCATTGCAGTTATACCCATAGGAGAAGTTTGAATTTGGTGCTTGTGACTTAAGTTCCACAGTTCTTGCCACGAAGTCACTCATATGGGAGAAAACAATCCTAGCTTGGTGCCTGAATTGCTTACATACTCCAAAAATTACATTACTTTAGTTTTAAAGCAATGTGAGCACTGAAAACTGTGAAGCACTGAGGCTGCAAGAGCCAGAAAAGTAAACCTTACAACCAGAAGCAAATCCTAGGAAGACTGGAGATATGTTAGAGGTGCCTGGCTCTGCAAGAGGCTGCCACCTGGTTCAGACCAGTGACAGATGGTGTTTGTGGCCTGTGTGAGCGACAGACCTTCTCTTCCAGCCCCTCAAGCTCTGGCCTTTGGCGTTTGTCCATTTGATCGCTGTTTTAAAGGCTTATCAGGGTTCTAACATAAGTTGTAACTTGGAGTTAGAGCCAGCTAAGAGTGCTGCAGGAGGCAAGAAAGATCAGTGTGGTGGAGAAATTTCTGGTGATTTCTTCTAGTAAAACAAAGGTTGTCCGTATCCACTTCATACGCAGTTTTATTTGAGAAAATGAAGTAGGAGCTTGGTCACAATCTTAACAGTGTAGAAGCAAGCTGCATAGCAGGGAATTTTACTGTTGTACTAGAAAAACACAGAACAGGAAGTACCAGCTGGAGATTGAAGCATGACAAATCCAAAATTTATGTAAGGTATACGTTTTTTAAAATGGAAGTAATGAGCCTTTGGAACAATGTACAAGATACATATGTAGACACACACAAAGATACTCTTTCAGTTGAAAGGTTTTTTTAGTTGAAAAGTTTACTCTTTTATATCAAGACTAGAGGCCTTTCTAAAAGGCATGTTTGATTTCGACTGCAAGTTGTTGAGCTTGGTAAAGGAATTATTTGGTTTTGATTTGTGGTATGTTCTGTGTTGAACCTTAGGCAGTGGTTTTATAGATATCTCTTGACATTAAATTTGTGAATATCTGATGCTAGACTGATCATGGTCTTAGCTATGTTATGTGTTTAGAAATGTTAAAAGTAGTACATTCATTTGAGTCACTCCCAATAGTCTTACAGTTCTTTGACCTTCTGCCTTCCAATTTAAAGCATGTACCAGGTGCCACAAGTAGTGTGAAAGGGATTTTGCTGTATGGATTCTAATACTGCAGGATTAGTTCTTTCTGATACCTCTTTTAGTCTCTTGGGAATACATTTTTTTTGAAAATATTTTAATTTTTAATGTTTTTATGGGAAATTCTGTAGTGTAGTCTAGTCTATAATGAATTACATTGTTTTTTTTTTAAAAAAACATCATTGCTTTTTGTGATTTTCTATCTCAGTATTGTGTGCCGTGCATCTCAGTACTCAGGGTGAGGGAAGTTTTAAACTAATTGTACCTGTGGGACTAAAGAGTCTCCTTCCTTCTCAACACTTTTTCTCCAGAAAAGCATTGATTCTGTTTGCTGCTTAAGACAGATTGTTCAGTCAATTTGTATTCTCAGAATTAATAAGTTGAGTTTTGTCTGCTCCCCCACCCCCCCAGTAACTGGCTAAATTGAACCCAGGTATTGCAACACGTTTTTCTTTGAATGTGTGTGAAAGAACATATACTTAACAGGATGTGAAATACTCCATTTTATAGAAAATGAAAGGTGCTAAATACATGTTTCTGTTTCCACAGGCTAAGGCCTATCTAAAGATAGCTTTGGAAATAGTAAGACATCTTCCAGTACCTCCTGCTTGAAGTGTTTATCGCTGAAACTTGCCAAAAAAGTGATCTTTTGATGCGACCAATGCCGAAGAGTCCTGCTACCTAGTTATGTGGATGCTGTATTTCCATTCAAAGAACTTTATTAGGTATTAAATTACTAGAATTTATATTACAGTTGTAATGTTTACTGGTTTTCCAATCATTATTTGGCCATGTCCACATGGATTGAAGTATGCAAAAGATGATAGGCAATATTTAGCAAGTGGACTGAATGTCATCAAGAAGTGCGTCTTTTGAATGGATCCTGTTTTTAGGGTCAAGAATGAAAAACAGCCTCTCCAACTAAGCAGAGTGATGATGGGGTTGCCAAGGCGTAAATCCTGCTTAAGAAATAACATTTGCAAAACTTTTATTTCTGTCAATTTTTGTTCAACTTTTTGTTTGGTTAACTGCTCTGCAGTATTTTGAGGAGTTCTTTTATGTAGCTGTAATAATTTTGTGTCTTCATCTTTAAAAAAAAAAATAAAAAAAAATCAACATATACTCTGAGGAGTTTCTGCGATGGATCATGAGCAAATTCATTCATTATTGGAGAATGTTGGATCATGAGGTAAGTCAGTTTAGTGGAGAATGGATTACATGACCCTGAGGCCTTTTTCTTGACTTCTTTGCATTATAATGGACTCAAATAGAAGACTAGATAACCAAGGTTTTCACTGGAAACTAGATGCTGTGCCTTAGCTCAGTTTGCCAGGGGATGCAAATGATCAAGGTAGATTAAATTTGTGATTGTATATTCCTGTTGCAGTGCATGAACTTGGACTTTGAATACATTTTTGAAATAAAGAAGAGTTTGGTCTTCAAACTGCATGACCTTGTGGGTTTGCTTTTCTTATTGCCCTGTATTTCTGCGATCATCTTTTTTGTGTTGATGTGTGGAAGTGGATGAATGTGCCTTCAGAGAATGAGTTTCAATTTACAATTAAATGTTTCAGTTGGCAGTTAGGCTTTTTCATTTAAACAATCATATATGGAATATCTTAAACATACATTGTAACCATACCGTACTGGGATTTTAACCATACTAAAGGCTCTTTACTTCTGTGGGACTAAGCTTTTCCCTGTACTACAAATAATTATTCATAATGATTGATGTAGTTGTTTTTTCTTATTGAAGTGATACAACATAGAAAGTTGGTGTGCTTTTACATTAAGAATATTTAAGTAGTATGTACTCAAGAGTTTACATGGAAAAACTAGGCAGAAATTATGGGTTGTATTTCAAGCTTAGGTGATTTTATAGACATGTAAATTATATAGTCCAAGACTGTTGATTTTTTTTTTGCTTCAAGTCAATCTCTGAACTTGTTGCCTGCACCCTTTCCCATGAGGTGTAACCCTTTTCTGTTAAAAAGAATGTGTATGGCACCTTCACGTTGAGACTATGTGAACAATCACTATACAGATATAATGTTTGTTTTCACTTTCTTTTCTTTCTCATTATTTCTTGGGCTAGTTGAGGGATGAAATTTGCTTTCAAATGTCCTTTTATTTATACTCATTTTTGCTTTTTTTTTCTTTTAAATAAATACTATGGCTTTGCCTGTTGAATCTTTTACCTGCAGAACTATTTAGAGTGTCTTTATATAAAAAAAGTTTATAATGATTCAATATATTGTCTAGGCTATTCTCTACATTCTTATTTAATTAATTAATTTTTATGTAAGGATTATATAACATAGAAGGTGAAACGAGATTTATTGATTAAAAATTGTCAGTCATTTAAAATACATATCTATTATCGTACAGAGAAGGTAGGATTTTCCTCCTATTTATCTTCATTTAAGGATAGCAATAGTCAAACTAAAATGAGAACATACTTGCTTTACAGTCCTCATTTTCGTGAATGAAAAAGTATGTTTCCCAGTCCTTCTCCTGCAAAGGAAGTGAACGGCGTGCACATAGTATTATTGCCACTTAATGTTATAGGAACCTGTTCTTATACATTTTTATATTATACAGTACATTCTTAAATACATATTAATGAATTCTGCTCAACATAGTACATGTGAAATTGCAGATTGTAAAATCACTGATAAAAGTTACTGGATTGGGGGTGGTGGTGGTTTGATCAGTTGGAGGTTAAGCAGGACACAATGGCATTTAACTATAATTTATAAAAACACAGTCTTGTTTACTCTTTTCAACTCCAGTATTTTACTTTCATCTCTCTGATACTTCCTAGTGTAGTAGTAATTTTTTTTCCAGAAATGCTAACCCTAACAATAGGACCTGGCTTTCCTGAGCTGTATGGCTAGATGCTCTTTGCTCAGGAGCAGTGGAGGCTTACTGCAAAATTACTGTGATTGTGGGTTACCAGCACAGAGTTATTCAAGTCTGTAGCACTGTAAGCTGCAGCTCCATGCTGCAAAGTCCCACAGAGGAAGAGAAAGCAAGAGGAAAGCTGGGGATGTGTGAGGCCAAGCAGGTAGGAGCTGGGGTAGGGGTGAGTGTCAGTGCCAGGTTACCTTTTGTGGAAGGTGATGAGGAAGATTCCCAGATCACCTTGCATCAGCACTGGTGAGACAGCTCCTTGAATCCTGTGTTCAGTTCTGGGCCCCTCACCACAAAAAGGATGTTGAGGCTCTGGAGCGAGTCCAGAGAAGAGCAATAAAGCTGGTGAAGGGGCTGGAGGAGGCTTTATGAGGAATAGCTGAGAGAGCTGGGATTGTTTATCCTGGAGAAGAGGAGGCTGAGGGGAGACCTTATTGCTCTCTACAACTCCCTGAAAAGGAGGTTGTAGAGAGGAGGGAGCTGGCCTTTTCTCCCAAGTGACAGAGGACAGGACAAGAGGAAATGACCTCAAACTCCACTAGGGGAGATTTAGGCAGGACATCAGGAGGAAGTTTTTCACAGAAAGGGTCATTGGGCATTGGAACAGTCTGCCCAGGGAGGTGTTTGATTCCTAGAGGTGTTTAAGGCACGGGTGGATGAAGTCCTGAGGGACATGGTTTAGTGTTTGATAGGAATGGTTGGACTCGATGATCTTGTGGATCTCTTCCAACCTGGTGATTCTATGATCATTGTTGGAGTCTTTTCCCTTTAAAGACTTGATTCTTTGTGTACAGTCTGCAGTTGTGTTTGCAGAGAATTCCGTTTTGTTTCTTGAGTGAGGTGTATTAGAGCTGTCTTAACACAGTGCATTTTAGGGCTTTCACAAGTTTCGATTTTGATGAAACTTGACATAAAATTGCTAGTGTCAGTAAAGTATATTGTTATAAAATTTTTACTGCTATGCTCAGGTCAGTGTGAACTGTTCAGCCTTTGAAAGTGTGGTTTATGAAGTCCTTTGGGTGTTAAATTTCTCACAACAAAATTTTTAATTCTTATTTGAAATTATGAGAGGAAAATAGTTTGCAAAGCAGTTTATCTCTACTAATTCGAGTTTAAACTACAACCCATTTTAGTTGCTCTGATTGTTTCTCATGGTGATGAAATCTTCAATATATTAACAAAAAAAACCCTGTAATTCTGAACTTGCCTCAAATTAGTCAGACATGTTTGGTTCCAACACAACAGGTGTTATCTTTCCCTTAGGAAGAAATATGGTTTTCACCTGAACCTACTCAAAATTGCTGTTGGGTTTTCCCCACTTGTGATGCGGTTGGTGCTGATGGGAGCAGGCTTTGATGGAGGCAGGTGCTGCATACTGGTTTGTTGGTAAACATTTTTCAGGCTGTTATTTGGCTCTTTACTGTAAACCAAAGGCTGCGATCTGGGAAGAGAAAGGGAGTAAAAATAGGGGTGAATCTCACTCCAGTCAGAGTATCTCTAGATTCCCACAGACCCTGCTGTAATCATACTGGGTTTACAGATGCAACAGTATATGTGGGAGAGTGGCAACAGAAGAGCAGCAAGAAAGGAAAACCCTTCTGTTGCATAGGTGGAAGATTAAAGAGCTGTTAGATGCTCTAGGGAATACAGAAATGATTGGCAAAGGCTGAGGAACCAGTGATGCTGTGTTATAATACGAAGGGGATTTTGGTACGCTTCTGTCAGAGCATCCCCAGCCCCAAGACTGTCACCTGAATCCTGTACCTGATTACCCAGGTCACAGGCACTGTTCCCGTCCTGTTCCAGATATCATTGGTGGTGTAGGATCTCCATGCTTACTTTTCCTCAAGGTTTGCAATATCTGCCCAACGTACAATAATCTTATCCTATGTCTGGTGCTAGCTGGGAAGATTAAAATCCATACCACCTAAACTTAGGAGAGGTCCTGGCTTACTCTTTGCTAAGGACCATGGAGGAGCATTCATCATGGCATCTGAGAAAGCTGTGTCACTTCTGGAAGAAGTAAGGAACGTAGTCCTAATCACAGCTGATTTTTTGCCTGATGTTTTTGGCTGGACTTTAATCTTTGCTCATAGCTTTATTGAAGATTTTTAACTAGCAACTCCATGAATAAAATACTGATTTCTTAGGATAATGTCTGACATTGTCACTGCTTACAGACTTGAGAACAGGCAGGGTGGTTCTGTGTTTAGATTTTGATACCCATGTGTCATTTCATTTTCTCATGGCCACATCTGGGCCTATATTGTTATTGTCATTTTTATTTAACAGAAATGCTTCCTAGCAGAGGTGGTTAGGAGGGAGGCTCCTGTTTAAGGACGTTTGGCTATAAGATGAATCTGAATTGCTGATTTAATTTTAGAATTGACTTATAATGGCAGCAGTTATACTGATAATTATGTTTCATTTTGGCAGCATATCACCTGAGGCACTGGTATGTCAACCACATATCAAAAAACACAACAAAAGAAAAAAATCATTCCAAAAGTAGTTTTCAGCCTAAATTTAAGAATTATCATTTTTGTGTGGGTTCTGTTTTACATTATAAAGATATTAAGTCTGAAGAAAAGGCATATTCAATGGCCTGTATTTTTCCATTATCTTCATATATTCAAGGAGGCCTTTTTTTTTCTCTCGGCAAGGCGAGGACAGGCACAGCTTGTCATTCCTTATGTACCTATTCCACTCAGTTTCTCCATTTGTATGAGTCTAGGTCTGAATACCTGCTTTAATCAATGCAAATAAATGACTTCTCCTATGGAATATGTGTGTCTTCGAATGAACTTGTGGTGGTGGGAAGAACATCTGTTGTCTTTTAACATTGTTTTGAAGGCTTACAGATTTATTTGAAGTGTTTTCACTAATACCACTGGGATTTTCTAAAACTTGTGTTATTTCCTGTGGTGCAGAGCTTTTGCCTTTTCTATGAGAGAAAGGCAGGAGACCCCATGCTTGCCACCCCCATGACTGCTTCTAGTTACTAAACAAAGTCTGTTTTAAGAATAAAAACTTCTCACTTTTTCTGAAAAGTGTTATCTTATTTACAATTACTTACTAATGGTATTTCTGCATACTTTTTATCTTATACTTTCGGGGTTTGGGTTTTGTTTTTGTTTGTGTTTTTTTTCCAAATAAAAATCAATAAATACTATGATGTATTGTCAAAACCAACTTTGGCTGCATATTTGGGAGAAATCAACGGAGTAATTATTAAGCCAAGCCCAAATTCTGTAGATTTAATGTTCTGTTCCTCCAGTGTGTAAAAGTTGCAAGTAATTTTACATCTCACTGAGGAAAACTGTTAAAATGAACAAAAGTTCAGGAGCCTGAACGCTTTTGTGCTCCATAGTAAGCATTTTTAGGATGGTGTGAGATCTGTTTGCAGGCCAGTCAGACAGACCGGCATGAGTTTACATGTTGTTTTATCTGCTGAATCAGGAAGCTTCTACATGTCTCTTTTTAGAGGATAAATTTCCATTTAAACAGGCTTTTGTCTGTGATATCTAAAGGCCTCTAGTTACATTTCAGATGGACTTGGGAAGGTTTGGGTTCATACTCCCTACTTCCTCCTGCAGGATAGTAGAACCCAGTGGCTATTTTTGAGCGTTATTTTTTTAAGACGGGTTTTTAAGGATGGGAAAATGTGCCTTACAAGAATCTTGGCTTTGAAAATGTAATCTAATAAACCCAAATTTATTTACCAGTGCAAGCACTACTGGCATCTCTTTTATAATGCCTTAATATCCAAAGCTTTTAGAAAACCCCTAATTTTGTTGCTTGTTTGCACTGTTTTATAAATGTGTGTTTTAAAAATGTATTTCTTTTTAACATAAACACTACTACTTCACTTCTGGCTTAATTTCTCTACAGTGTAAATAATCCTCTTTTTCTGACGTGGTTTTTGTTGACTATTGGAAATGCATCTAGAAAGTGATCCCCCTAGAGAAAGAAATAACAGGGCTGTTTGATGCTAAATTCCTTCTTCCCTGTTGGGTTAATACAGGAAATCGTAGTTGCTGTCTCAGTGAATGTTGTTGGCTTTGTTACCCTGATGGGAAATAATTCTTCCCTGATACAAAATGAAAATGCTGATAAAATGCTTTTTAATTATTAAGGGCTCGTAGTTCGAGGGCATTGAAACCAGTACACTAGAGTGATTTATTTAAAACATTCCTATTTTTACACTTTTTTAATGTATGATTTCTAAGATGTTTGGGTGATCTCTCTGCTATTGAAATGGATTGCTTTCCACTGGCTGAAAAGGTCTGCCATTTTCACAATGAGTATAACTCAGACAAGTATTATTGACTGTAGTGCCTGTGTACAGAATCCTATGTATGAATCTGCAGCAGCAGGTGACAGGAGGAAAGAAAGATGATGTACCAGTATTTGCCTGGAATGACCCCATGCCAGGAAGCAATAGGAATTTGTTTGGCAGCAGCAAAAATACAAGCAGTTACATTTTCTCATCAAGGCAGATGGGTCAGTTCAAAGCAAGGGATGTCCTAGTACTTTGTAAATGTGACTGCAATAAGAAAGGAATTAAAACTTTAATACTGTCAGAAATTGGGAATGTGTCTGTCCCACTTCTGCCAGAAATGTGTAGTCAGCCAATATGTGACCTGGACTATTTGACACCACAGGGGACATGTTTGTCCTGGTACTTAAGAAGCGTGGTGGAGCAGAATTA
Organism: Coccyzus lansbergi; assembly: GCA_033558105.1. Lineage (NCBI taxonomy): Eukaryota > Metazoa > Chordata > Aves > Cuculiformes > Coccyzidae > Coccyzus > Coccyzus lansbergi. The sequence continues at coordinate 4,053,516 of JAUMJK010000245.1, forward strand.
TCAGATGACTACACATCATCAGGAGTCCTCATTAATGACACAGTTTCTGCCTGTTAGGGAAGCTACAGAAATATGTATTTACAAGTGAACAGTTGAAAACAAGTTGCCTCAGAATGTTACTTGAGAAATGGGACTCTTCAGTTCCTAGTCAGTCTATTTGAGATCTGATAATGTGCCATCACAGGGTTAATCAAAGTTAGCATTTTAGCTGTCTTTGCCCCAGTAGTTGAAGTTGAGTACAATAGGAAGATACCTAATCACTGCAAAGTAGTTTTCCTGACACTTTGGTGATACCAGCAATCGAGGAGTCATTTGGAATGCTTTACTGAATTACTGTGACAGAGCTTGACACAGAGTAACCTGAAGTTTCATCCCATTACAGTAATTTTTTCTATGTGTTTCATGTTTCCTTTTCCAGCACTTTATTGCTGTCAGTTGGTCAGATAAAGATAAGAAGCTTTATGTTCAGGGCCTCCTGGAGGGAATTTTGTGCTTTGAAATGAGATTATATAATTTTCAAAAAAAAAAAAAGGAGTGGTTCATTATTTTCTGTTTGGTTTTCAGGAACTATAGTCGCAGTAAGACAAGATACCAACTGGACATAATTGTGGATAGTCATTTTGGAACTCTTCTAACCAGGCACTAATCATAAACATACAAGCAATATGAAGTTCGAGATTTTTTTTTTTTATATGAATGTCTTTTTTTAACCTTGTCTTTATTGGCAGGGGAATGATAAATTGTGACATAAAATGCAAAGGACATTTGAGAAGCATATGGGTTAATTGTCGTGGTTAAGGAACATAAAACATACCTGTTTAACTCAGATCTCTGATGGAGCACTTACATATGCTGACACTGTGGAGAAGTCAGCAGCCTTCGAAGAGTGCCACAGAAATTTCACTTCCTAAGTGAAATTTGAACTCATACTGTGATTTGATGTTGAGTAAAGTCACACCCTAAACTGTGTTAGTGTTGAACATTTACACTGTGCATGTGCATGTCCCTAACGTGGGAAGTGACTCACCAAAATGTTTGCTCTTCACATTGCAATCTACTCTTGCCAGAGTACAGGGTTCTATTTACTCCATAATGTGTCGGTGCTTCTTATCAGACAGTACAGTATCCCTGCCAGGGCTGGCACTGGCCAGTATTTGTTAGTAGCTAGTATTCTCTTTGTAGAAGGACAGTTGCTGTGTGTAATACGTGGGAACCATGTTCTTGAATTGCACCTGGCTGCACCTGGCAGTTATTATGGGCTATGATTGTTGCTTTGATTTACTTTCCAGTTGAGTAATGCTGTGTTATTTGTAGGTCACACTTCTGAAGTGTTACCATTAATGAGGTAAAATCCTGCACCAAGAGTGACCCTCTCGTAATGACACTTCAGGCTTGTGATTCCACCACTTTGGGAAGAGCTCTGCATGGGCAGTGGCAGAGTTGCCCACTCTCCTCTTTGCCATGAAGGGCTTCCTAGAGGCTGCTGGAACACAGAGAACTGAGTGTCAGTTAAACAGTATGAGGAAATACTCTTCCATGTTATGTTTGAACATGGAACTAGATACTTCGGAGGAAAGCTGGAACCATTCTACTGTTTTTCTGGCCTTTTCACAAGGAAGAACCCTCTTTTGCAGCATTGCTAAGCAGCAGTTCTAAGTCACATGGCTTTGATAAACTGTATTTTTTCTATTTGTATTATTGTGGTCTTAAAAGGCAAGTGAAATTTCTGTGCATATTTCATCAGTAGCTGTGTCACAAATTATTCTTCAATTAGGTTGAATATGTCCTGATATTTTTTGTGTTTTCATAGTCTGGTTGCCTGTTAACGCACTGATCAGTAATGATTTTAGTAATATTTACTGCGTCACTTTGTAAAACAGATAATTATTTCCCCCCTAATCATTTCCTGGGGACAGAATGAGAGGGAATGGCCTTAAGCTCCACCAGGAGAGGTTCAGGCTGGACATTAGGAAAAAAATTTTCACAGAAAGGGTCATTGGGCACTCAAATAGGCTGCTCAGGGGGGTGATTGAGTCACCTTCCCTGGAGGTTTAAGGGATGGGTGGACAAGATGCTGGGGGGCATGGTTTAGTGTTTGATAGGAATGGTTGGACTCAATGATCCGATGGTTCTTTTCTAACCTGGTGATTCTATGATTATATATATGTTATGAAAATGCCCCATTGTGCTTTCATGCATTACATGCAGTACCTCTCCTTAATAAATTGTTTTGAAAAAACTTCTACCGTTCTAATGTGTGCTCATCAAAAAAATACTTACAGCAAAATATGAAGACATTTCTAACTAATGCTTGTATTGTTTTTCAAGTTCTTTTGAAAGTTTGTTATTCATAATCTTTAAAAAGAACTGTATTAAAAAGTGGCAGTGTTTAATATGTTCAACTAAGAAACAAACTTCAGAATACTGTTTATGGTACAGTTTTATAGTTCCTGATGAGGTATATGAAATGCATGTTTATGTATGACCTCTACTCTCTAGCTTCATACCACTAAGATATAAAGTAATGGAGCCTTGCATCCATGGAGAAGAAATGGTCAACGTGGAATGCAAAGAGGATGATTTCTTGTTTGCATTGTAGCATAGGGAAGATAAGAACTTGCATGCATCTCAAAGCCAAGGTTTAGGAGTGGTCCCCACAAATTAGAAATATTATGACTTCCAATCTCTAATAGTAAAAAATAATTCATTTCACTCCTGTGATGTGTTCTGGAGAACCAGATCACTGTCACTTTGTAGAGGCCAGCTACTCCTTGACAAGAATGGCAGCAATAAAATTTCCTAGCAATTAATTCCTTACTCTTCAAAAGGATTATTGTATTTTGATTATGATCAATTTATTGGTGCCATTTGATTCACCCCCTTTAAACTGCTGAATGTTGATCTCCAGATTTTTGCCTGTAAGTCTTCTGAGACTGCATTTTGATAGGCTGTCCAAAACTCATTGACCTCCTGTCTGAGGTGCACAGCTCTGCTTTAGTCATTCTTTCTCCCCCAGGAAAGCTCTCCCTGGCTCTTAAAGACTTGATTCCCCTAAGGGAATTCTGAGCAGTTGTGCTCTTTTAATGAGCTACATTGGAAGATACTCTTGAGAAGCAGTGATTCAACAAGAGCAGAAATACTATCACAGCTATTTCATCCTGGAACTTGTATTAACTGCTCATTACCAGTGTTTGTCATTATGTTTTCTTCAGCTGTTGCTTTGGTGTAAGCAATGTCAAGTGATCTGACAACAGCAGAATATCACACTGCTTTCAGAGGGCTAGCAGCAGTTCAAGTGTATTTCTAACAGTTAGCAATCATCTGCAGATGAGCATCTCTTCCTGGGGAACACCCATCCTGCAAACTGACCCCCATTTCAGCCTAGCAGTGCTGTTTGTTGTGGTACCTAGGCTGTAGTTTCAGTTGGGCAGTGCTGTTGACTTGCTCAGCTTTATGGAAAACAAATGGGGTGTAGTGCTGTTCTGCTTTGGGCCCCAGCCACATGCTGGCTCATTGCAGCCTGGTGCAGTGACTCTGATAGTTCTGCTCAAGGGATGCTCGTATGGACAGTGAAATGATTTTTGTTTTAGTAATATACACCCTGGACTGGCCCCTATCCTTGCATTACAGGGGCTCAAAACACTAGCTGCCTCTGGGAAGGGGGAAATCAGCCCTCTTTCTTCACCGTGAGGGCTATAAAACGGAAAAGGTTTCCTAACATTTCTTAGTATGAGAAGTTTTCTCAACCACGTGACCCCTTGCTAGACAAATTAGGCTTTGGAAACAGGCTACCATCCCTGGGGCTCAGTGACAGGTTGAGCTAAGACTCATCTCCCAGAGCCCATGATGAGGGCACACACCATCCTTGCCACTGCCTAATGGATTTCACCCCTTAACTCTCACTGGGTTGTAAATCAAATCCAGGTGTTACCAATTGCTGCCACTGCCTGCCTGTCCCTGGGAGGTGTCAGGGGTTATCTGTTCAGGTCCCACACTGATGGAAGGGGGAAGGTGGTGATGATTTTCAGCAAAATATGAAACTCTGCATGCAAAGGTGAGTACTGGGACTACATGGAAGTATATGTGAGTCTGTGTGTCTCTGCAAATTCACTGCAGATTTTGTATAAAGAAATATATTCAGTAAGAGGCAAGGGATGGGGAGAGCAGAAGTATAGACTTGTTGTATAGAGATGCACTCACATGTATAATGTAGTAATTCTGCAGTTTAGAAATTTGGCTTAGGTCCTCTCGCTCAAAGAGAAGAATCACGGGTTTTTTTTCTCACAATGACCATGAGAATCATCCTTTCTGCCATTACTTCCTCAAACAAGGAGATGTTTCCTTTCATAACTTTAATATTGCTATTCTGTTCAGGTATGAAATAATAGACTTTACTAATCTAGAAGAGAATAAATGGCTTGGGGGCAGGTTTTTTTTACGTGGTTCATTCTGCATTGCAGGCAGCTTACAGGGCACAGGTATGTTGAACTGTTGTGTCATGTAGGGTCATCTTTTTAATGTCAGAGTACTAAACTTTTCAGCAGCTCTACAGAAACAGTTTTGCTGTAGGATGACTGCTATTGCCTAGTCTTTGTGCTCTGTCAACAAGGTTGTTTCTTTAGGTGGCTGTTAAAGAATGAAACAACACGTGTATGTCTCATGATTATGTAATTGTCTTTGATAGGAAAAGGATTAAAAGGTCAGATTGTATTTGTTAAAAATCTGCTAAACAGTTTCTTTACAGCTAACAACATGAAAGATGTAAACTGCATTTGCAGCTCACTTTTTTTTTTTTGTCCATAAAAAATTGTCCCCTCCAGAAGTCTCTGACTTAGCTCTGACAGTCTTCTGTCCCCTGATGGACAGAATTGTCTTTCATTGTTTAGGAAGAAAATGTATCCTAACCTGCCTAGTTCTTACCTTTTTCTGCACTCTGAATGTGTCAGTTATTCAACAGAGAACATTGAGCTAGGTCTTGGGTGTCTTAAGTTCTAAAGCAGGTGAATTTGGAGCCAGCAGCAACATTTGGATGAACACTTTCAGGATGCACCAACACAAGCAGTGCAGTCATTTGAGTGACGTTCCATTAGTTTAGTTCTTTACCACAAAACACTCTTTTTTTTTTTTTTCTTGGCTTTATTTTCATGACAGATACCAAGAAACTTAATGTTCCTTGATAATTCCGTATTTGATGCCTACCCATACAACGTGTTAAAATAAGCTTTTTTCAAGATATTTGTTCTAAAATACATATATGTTTTTCTTTACATTTTCAAAACAGAGCTGGTAATATCAAGGCTTTCATTTTCAAACTGGAATGAATTGCAATTTATTTCATAAGTATTTTTATTCCAAATTTCGGTATGTTGTATACCAGGCCATTTTAAAAATTATTTCTATAGGTCTGTGTGTGAATTTGAAATGCTATGGCAAACATAAAAAGGTGTGCAATTGCTCCAGGTCTTTTTCTGAGTATACTATGATAGGATATATACCACATATAATTGCTTCTAAATCAAACTAATTAGTTGTGATTGTTTCTTTAATGTTCTCTTCTAAAAGCATGCCATTTATATTTCAGGATATTCTGCAATTTACATATAAAACATTATTTTGACACAGATTATGCTAATATTGATATTTCAAAGAAGGAAGGGAGCAATCATCCTCCCCCTCTCTAAAGCACAGTTGGTGAGGCTAAGTAAAGTACCACAGGGTGTATTGAGTAAGAGATCTGTCTTGCAACCTCTGTTGGTTTTGTCCAGTTTTGAGGTGGCTTATCAGATGCTCCAGGAGTCTTTCTCCAAGATTTGCAGAACAGATAGATCTGTTGCAAATATTAACAGCACAGGAAAGTAAACTGCCTTGATGGATGTGTCATCTGAGAAATCCACTCTGTTCTATTGCTAAAATAAAGTATGAGGAGATGGCATAGATCACAGCTTGGATCGAGTAGCTCTCACCAGGAGGAGGAAATGTTATAAAAAAAATTGCACAGAAGAAATGGAATTTTCTCTGTCTCTGATGCAACTACCTCAAATACAGTTTGTATAAAGATATTGTTTGCCTCCTGAATATGTGATGCCTACATACCCAGAAAGTATAATATTTCTACATAAAATACCCGTGTACTCAAATTTGGCATACAAAAGAATCCTGCTCTAGGGAGCAAACAAGTCTGAACTAACTGAATGCCTGTGAAGAGGTGTGAACTTGTCTTTGTGAAGGGATGCAAACCATGCTACCAAAACTATTTGGAAGCTTTTTCAGTCAAGATCTCTCTGTACCTATATTTTCAGCATACATACAACAATAAGGCATTTGCAGAGCTACTTTTATATAAGAACACAATACTTGGTACATTTATTTATATGTTGCATCTACTAATGCTTCACCTAAGCCCTGGATGCTTTCATATTAACTTTGCATACAGGTCTGACTTTGAACATCCATGCTAAAAGCCAGCACTTAGACATTGCTGGTGTCACTGCTTGTGCTTGCATGCAATGAAGTCCCTGCTGTACGTCATGCTCCTCTTTGGTAACACGGAGTTTGTTTAGGGGAACGAAATTTATTTCTGGCAGAGCTGCAATATGAGAGATGCCGTCTTCAGCTCCTATGCTGAAGTGACGAAGTGAAGGCCCTACCTCAGCATTTTTGAAGAGTTCAGTTTTCCTGTTCCTTTAGATGGGAGCACTTTTCTATCTCCTCACCTCTGTAACTGTTATGCCGGAGGTAGTAAAAGAAGAAAAATGTCTGTGGTTTAATATTGCTTTCACAGAACAATTAAAATACATCCTTTATTAAAATGATATTATTTGTATCAATTCAGCTGTCTAGATATGAATCAGGTAAGGATGGAAACTCATTGTTACAGAATAGAGGGCTGCCAAGCAATTTGATTTGCAAAGTGGTGAGTGGAAATCACTTCCAAAGAGGAAAGGTCATCTTGTATGAACAAATACTGCCAGATATTGTTTAGGAACAATAGGTACCTACCCATCACTTCTGTTTCAAAATTGCTGGGCACGGCCTTGTTCTACTATTTTCTCCATGCAAACAAACATCTAAAAATACTTCTGCTTATGGTCATTAGCATCAACAATTTCAACCACATTGAAAGTGACTTCTACATCTGGTTACCTTGTAATTTATTAATAAGCACATACTGTTTAATAAATTATTGTATTTCATTTTAAAAAATTAACAATTTATGTTGTTGGGGTTTTTTTTTCTTTTTAGAGAAGTGGAAAAATAGCTTGGAGTTTTTTTTTTCTCTTTGTATCTCCTGTAGATATCTGTATATTCCATCAAGATACCAGGTAGTGCACAGAACGGGAAACTGTACAAAGGTCAAAGAACACGTCTTTTCAGTACAATAAGACTGAAATGCTGAACAAGGAAGCCAGCTCTAGCAGGTCACTATTGACTATGAATAATTTAAAGAAGCAAAATCAGTACCCAGTTTTGCATTAGGATAATGGCCTTTGCCTGCAAGATTCTAGTCATCCTGATTTTTTTCTGGTGGCTGTTACTGTTTGGGGGGTTTTTATATTTTCTATACTGAGGTGTGGTAAATTAGAGCTTATGTTTTACTGCTTAGATTTGTGTTTCAGGGTTGCTTTCTTGTGGCTTGGAAATTTGATGAGCTAGTATAACTTCTGGTTCCAGTATGCTTTTATGCGTGATGTACCTCCTTATTTGCATGGCATCCGTACTAGGAAATTATAATTATCAATCTGGCATGGTCTGTGTATGGCCTGTCAGGGCATCTGGACATTTGCTGACTATTGATTTTTCTGTGCAATGTGAATTCAGTGGAAAATTTCAAATCTGAAAGTCTGTTCCCTGACCGACTGCTTTAAACAGCATTGCAGAGGGAGCATTACCAAAATAGGTGTCTGAGTGGTTGAAGAAGGAGCTGGCTGTGTGAGTACTTGGTGTCTTTGCACAAGTCGGGACAATTAAAGCTAACCAAGAAATGAGAAATGACAGGGAAGTGCAAAACTCTGTTTTATCCAACTTGAAACCAGATGAGTTCAGACACCAAAAGGTTCCTCTCCTGTGACAGCTTTCAAACAACCCTCACAGACTTCAGCTGGCACCACCTGATGCTATAAAGGTAGAATTCAGTCATCGCTGGGCTTTCTTAGCTTCATTTCCAGGGGAGAAAGAGGTCAGAGTGACTAAAATAAAGTCAGTATAAGGTTTCAAGAAAGTTAATATTTTAAAACACTTGTTTTATATTTCTTGATTTGACCTCCAGTTCTAGGCAAACAAAAGTGAAGGTGAGAACAAAAAGTCAAGAGCTAATATTGACTCGAAGTGATCCCAAGTTCAGTACTGCCAAACCTGAATTTGCAAACCGTTGGGCTGCATGAAACTCATGATCTGCTTAGGGAGAACTAGAAAATCGGCCAACCAACCACCAGCAAATGTTTTTAATTTGCCTACATTTTTTGAGGCTGCATTTGATATTGTATTCACAGGCTTCTGCATCTGTGGAGACTAAAAGTGTACTATTTTGTGTTAATGGAAGTCAACATAATAAAATCTTAGAGCTGTGGTATAATGGGGGAAAATAGTATTTTAATTAACTCGCGTGAGCTGACAATATTGCAGGTTTTGGAGATAGAGGGCAAACCTCTGCTGGTGTTTAATTATTGCTTGGATACTCAGAGAAAGGATTAGCTTTCTGTAGCCTTATTTTAGTGCGGCTATTGAGGTCATTAGATAGATAAGGTTCTAGATAAGACTAATCAATGAAAGAGAAAATCCTATGACAGCAAAAGCCAACGATGGCTGCAGTGTGACAAACTGTATTAAAAGAATGGAGGTCTCTGACAGAATGCCTCTTTGAAGGAGCTCATCTGTCTCCTGAATTAGATTGACCAGCGTCAAAAAAAAGGACTTTGCTGGATGCAAACATCTTCATCCCCAGTCTAACACAGAAAATTGTCCCCCTTACCACAAGCTGCATATGGACTTCTGTGGGTGGCCCAAAGTTGCCCTGGTGGGGGTGGATGCAGTGGGAGTGCCAGGCAGGGGCAGGTGCCAGATGTGTGTTGTTCATAGTGCTGCATCTAACGTCCTACTGACATGGGAATGAAATTGCTAAGGAGGACTATGCAAATCTTAATTGCTTTAATTTCTGCTCTTTTGTACTACAATATGACATTATGACTACATATGACTACATATGACATTAAGACCAAAATAAACTGTATCCTTAATATGTAAGACACCACATCAGCTGCTTGGGAATCTTCTAGAAAAAGTCTTTCATCAGTAAGTGTTGACTGAATAAAACCAAGTATTCATATGTTAATTTCCATGTCTTTTACTTCCCTTTCTCTAGCTCCTGTTGTACCCTCCTTTTTACCTCTTTTTCCCTTTTGTTCCTCCAGTTACCAGTGCTGCAATCTTCCCATGCCTATGGCATCTCTTTGTACAAGTTTTGCTAGACTGGCCTCAGGTATTCCAAAATCCAGGAAGTAAAACTTACCCTGAGACCTAGCAGTTACTTTATATGACTTACATACCACCTCTGTGTCTACCTCTTTCCTTTTTTTGGTACATATAATTAATTTTTTTTTTTAATTTAAAATAGTTAAAATTCCAGGCTTTCTGCCTTTGTTTGTCCAGTTCTGGGCTCTACTTGTGCAGGGCTTGTAAAGAATCCTTCATCTTGACAGTGCTCCTAATTTCCTCAGGTTGAGGCATTGCCTCAAATGTGCATAAGCAACCTGAGAGGTGCAGGGGTAGCTGATCCATATGATTTTGCTTTTTTGACATTTTCTTCAGAATTTTTCTTCATACATAATGCTTTCCTATTTGTGCTTCCTGTTGCTTTCTTCTTCCTTCTTCTGATAAAACAGCTTAAGCACAAAGAGCACCTGTGTAACAACAGCCTTTATGTGTGGGGGAGGGCAAAGGGGTGAGATACACCTGGTGAAGAGAGAGGAGAGGTGGTGATGGAGAGAATCATGTCTGTTACCTTCTTCCTTTTCCCAACTTTTGCTGGCTTCCAGCTATTGCTGAATGTTGGTATATTTTGTTTCGGGCCTGGCAGGTGATTTGGCAGACAGGTGAGCTCTTCATTGCGGAATACTGCAGGATTGTCTCTTGTCCCAGACATTCAGGGAATGGATTGCTCAGATCCAAGTTCTGGATGTGTGTATTGTAAATGAAAAGTGAAGAAGATGGAGGTGGTCTTTTCACTCCAATATTCATTTAATAAACCATAATCCGCTTTGGAAGGTTATTTCTGCACGCTAATAAAATGGAACTGCATTTCTGAAAAGTGTCAATATCAGCACAGTACACAGATTTTTATAAAGACTTTCATAATGCAAATAAAGAGGGATATTCATAACCTCTTTTACTGTAGTAATCACTGCTGTTAATTAATAGGTCTTTGTTATATCTAAATTGAAGTAATACTGTGAGCTACTTGTACTTTCTGCCTAGCTTTAATTGTCCAGTCATTTGACTCAGCACTGACTAACCTATGTGCCAAGTCCATACGCTAACACATTCCCAAGCTCTTAGGGGACTGTTAGTTAGCAAGCTGCCCGTTTAATGCTGAACACGTGGGAACTGCTGTGTAGTGTGAATGTGCTGGCCCAGCAGACTTCTTTCAGTGCCAAAAGGCTTCACAATCAGACATAATTTTTCAGTGTCACATTCGCTTTCAGGGAACTCTCCTGATACATACAGTCCTTTCTTTTTTTTTTCCTCACTGAACCACAATTAGGTGCTCAGAGACCCAGGATATAAAACCTACCCTGAGATTTGTGAGCGCTTTATGTGGCTTGCACGCTACCTCCCTTCCAATGCTGAGGTAGAAATGGCAGTGAAAGCAAAGCATTTAGTTGCCATTTTCCCTCCCTTCCCTTTAGCTTCACAATAGCCTCTGAACCTGCATTTTGGAGGATTACAGTAGGAGCTATGGGACCAAAATAGAGATAAAGTAAGATGAAAAAGAAATTAAGAAAAAGCCAGATGGAATCATTTGGCATGCTAACAATGTGATGCCATGAATATAATATCCTAACACAAAATACAGGAATCTCCCCCTGTGGCCCATGATTCACAGTGAGGTGTAATCAAAGAGTTTCATTCAACCTGATCAGGTACTAACCTGCACCTACCACTATCTCAGATTTTAAGTAACAGCATTGCACCGTGAGGATGCTTCTGCTTGAGGTAGTACTTCTTTGGTTGAGATGCAATATAAAAACCATGAAGTTTGCAGGTGGAGATAATGTCTTTCAGGAGATCAGCTGGGAGAGCTGTTAAAAAATGATCAAGGCCTCAGCCCCAGAAGCTTGACTTTGGGTTGGAAATGGCAGCTTCAGTATAAACTCCACATACTGATGTTGCAGTTTTGCTATAGAACTGAAGAAACCCCAAAACCTGTCCAGCCTTTCCAACTCTATTGGCTGATGTGACAAAAATTGTTACCTCTACCTTTAAACTTTCCAGGCATTGTAGTATCCTTCAAGGAGTTACAAAATCAAAAGATGTGAGCCACCTTTACTGAAAGGAATGGTACTTTCTAGCATTACTGGATCACTGGTGCAATGGATTGGATCCAGTCTGTCACAGTTCTTTGAATCCCCTCAGGGTGGGAGGACAGAAGCAGCTGTGTATCCCTCCAAGGTATAGCAGAAGTTCAGCAGACTAGAAATTTATTTATATATTTTATAAATAATATTTTATTTATACGTTTAATGTATTTTCTAAGCACTTCTCTAGGCCCTTTTACCCATCAGCACACCTTACTCTGCAAGCTGCAATGGGCAGTTCCAGGGCAACAACAGACTCCCAAGGATCCCTAGTTATTGTTGGGAAAATCCAGCTCTTGGCCTTTATGAAAAGCAAAGACCGAAGAGGTAAGATATAATTAAGAGGAAGGTGAGAGCAGGGCATTGGTTGTATTAAATCATACCATTGATTGTCACCTTTGTACTCTGTTGCCCATTCTGTTTTTATGGACAGTATTATTAGCTCAAAATATCTATATGTGGATGTTCCTATACCTTTGCATTGACCCATAGCTTTGGTTACCTTTTTGTGGGACTCTGCCGTGGTGAAGCTGGCAGGAGGTTTCCTTTACAGCATTTGTACCCATCTTTATTTTGTTCATCACTTGCTGAGGAAGGAGCAGTATCCAGTGTCGTTGCTGTGCTCTAGAAAAGTGGAAAGAGGCTTGTCAAAAAAAGAAAAAAGTGCATTTCTTTCCCTCCTGCTGGGCTGAGCTACATTTTGAAGCTTGGGCTTCAGAGGGTCCATGAATGGGACTTGGTACTTTAAAACTAAGCAGAGCGCGTAGTCCTTTCACAGCCTGTTATATCATGGATGACTTCACATTGTGCTCTTAGCAGTTTATTAGTCTGACGTTTCACTTGCTTTCACATTTGTGAATGGAAATTGCATCCCCAACATGGTAAAAGCCCCAGAGACAGGCTGAGTATTACCTATAGTTAGAAACTTTTCGATTGACCTTTTTCTTTGGAAAATGCTTATTCATTGAAACCGATATTGGTTTTGATTTTTTGTTGCACTTGCTTTTTGCTGTGGGTGATATGATTATGATATGTTATTGATATGATTATGTAGCCCTTATTTTAGTTAGCATGAAATGAAATGAAATGGGGAATAAATAAATGTTAAAATGAGACTGAAGTATTTTAGTTTATTGAATTTTTAGTGCTATTTTGTAGGGAATACCCAGTTTTTAGTCCATTCTGGAGTGAAATAATTTTTGCAACATTAGCAGTTCGTATGAGAGGTATTTTGAACTTTGACCAGCACTGTGTATTGCTCTGCATTACTTGTCCTCCTCTTTCCAGCTGGCTCTGCTGTGTTACTTTTGCTGTGGTCAGTTCTGTGACCCATTAGTTATGGTTAGAAATGTCTTATGTATTGGTCTGGAGGAAAGAGTCTGGCACCACTGAGCAACTTCTGACGAGGAAAAGCAGAGCAGCAGGATGCCCAGCGAATGGCAGGAAAATGGAGGAGCATCGCTCACTGCAGTCCTGCGTTTGGAAAGCCTCAGGGGAGAGTTTCAGCAGCTTTCTAACTTATTACTTACATGGCAGTGTTCTCTGTAGAAAGGGGAGAAAACAAAGGAAAGGACAAAATCACAGAACATGGGGAGATTCCCTTCTGAGTAAGTTTGTGGAAATGAAGAGTGGCTCTGGGCATACGGTGCTGTTTTCTATGTATTGAGAGAGCAGTAAGCGCCCTGACTTTTGGTATGTTTTCTTGTCTACTTCAGTGTCTTAAGAGGCACAGTATTGCCCTAAGGTCTAGTAACAGCAACAGGCTGTGCCGTGAAATTCCATCAGTTTTAATTTATTTGACCAGCATGGATGTCACAGGGCAGGTGTATCATGCAATTACACTTTAATTATATGATTAGTTAATAGGATTTCCTATTAAACACCATGTAACTATGAGGAGATTACAATGTAATTACCTTTAGTAGATGCAAAACTAATTAGCATGTAACCTGTATTCTTGCTTTGTGGTTCAGAAGACTATAATCTTGTAATGATATGGTATTCACTGTGTTGTTAGCCTGCCATGGCATGCTGGTTTCCATGTTGTTAAATGCACAGTAGTTTTCATACAAATAATATTTGTGCCCTGTTACAAGTTGTCTTATAAACTTGTGCCCCCGTTGGCTTTGACAATGACTTAAACCAATTACATTTTCAAATTGCCTCTGTGAAATGCTTTTGTTATACCCCATACTTGCTGCTACACTGTAAACTCAGCTGGATGTGAACTGTAAGGAGAAGAATGAGATAGGTGACTTGATTAGCTTCATTCATTTGCCTCATGGACCCAAATCTAGTGCAAAACATGAGCTGTGTTCCACAGTTTGTCTGTGGAAAGCTTTGAGTTCTGGGTAGATAACACTTCAGGTAATGAACCATTTTAATTATCACAATAAAATTATGTATACTTTAAAGATAAACATCCTTGTCCAAGATTTAGTGGAAGTAAACTGTGTTTTATTTCTCTTTTAAAGTTCAGATTAAATATTGGTGAGCGTAGCTAATTTACCTGATTAAAAAGTCTAGGTTATATCATTTACTAAATGAATAAAAATATTTGGTCTAATTTTTTGCATATATAAGAGCAAAATTAACTGTGTTTATTCTGCAGTGTATTCTTTGCTATGCAATTTCTAATAAAGGACTCCATCATACCTCTCAGCTGGGATAGGGCAGGAAAAATGAATACTATAAAGATAGTTGCATTGATTTTTCTGGGTTATTTGTTTCCTCTCCTTTTCCTTTATTGTAGTCACTACCGTTGTCTTTGGAGTAGTTTTCAGTGACAGAATAGAAGTATAAATAATTTTTTCTTGGCCAAGAGTTGAGCAAACCTAAATTGTGCATAGCAGTACGTGGTCTGTGTGAGATGCAAGATTTTGCATCCTATGGGCTATAAATCTGTTTTACTTTATATAGGAATGATGTAAGCTACAACTGTTTCTCCTTCAGCTTTGAGACTTGCCCTGTAATTTGCCATTAAAATGAACAGCATTTTCAGGAATTGCTTCTTAGCTGGAATAATAATTGCTGCACGGATAATTTTTACTGCGCCTAGTATTTGGTTTCAGAAGGTAATGCCAGTTATTAGGATGTCAGTATGTACCTTGTCAGTGGCTTTTTGCTCTCCACCCCATCAGAGTTCCTGACTGGTGCCTCTGAGGACTGTTTGTTCAATCAGACAACAGCAAAATATTCATTGGATCATTTAAAATATTAAAAAGAGGAGGAAAAGATTCAAATTAGTGGTGTGGGGGTTTGTTGTTGGTATTTTTACTTTATGCATTATTTGCTAGTAGGAGTTTTGATGTAACCACAATGAAGTAATGCCCTAAATACCAGGAGTTAGATGTATATCCACCAGCAGAACTTCCATGACTCTCGACAAGGCAGCATGAAAACATTCTCAGACTCAACGTAAACATACTTTCTGAGGATCTCTCTCACCAGAGACCCCTGGGCCCCTGCAGTGAGAAAAAGGGGATTGCCATGGTCCCAGGGAACTTAAGTAGGAGCCAGTCAGTGATTTTCTTTGCTGAGAGAGATGCTGAGAGCAGACATTGTGAGCAGACTGCGATATCAGATATAGACTCACCCACAGGGATCTGTGCAGGCATTCCTAGGGCCATGCAAGCTGGTATCAGGCTGGTGCTCATGGATGGGCCAGAAGGAGCTGTCTGCTGTGATGGGCATGGCTGTGTGCAGTCAGACCTGCAGAGAAGTGGTGTTGAGCCATGATGTCTGTGCATGGCTAGCCAGCCTGCGTTTGGTGTATGTGGGTCTTGTGGCCTATGAGACTCTTGTTGTGCCTATGCACACACGCACACTCTTAGGTGACAGTATTTGAAGTTGGATTAATTACAAATACAGTGATTTACTGCCTGCACCTGCCTCTGGCCCCTTGCCATGCTGCTGCATCTTCTGCCTCTGCCTCCTGGTCTAGCCCCTGTCCAGGTGAACACAGAGTCTTACCAGATTGATATCTATCTTTCCAAACTCCAACTACTCAACATCTCCTTCCTGCAATGCTCCTTGTATAGTTTATGATTTTCTTTGAACTCAGAGTAACCTCAGACATGTAAGTTCAGTCTAAAAAAACCGCTCTGTTGTTTCCTGCTTTTGCTCAGAGGGTCTGTTAAGCCCAAGGAAGGTGGTATCTTGAAGACACTGGCATTTTGAGGATGGTGGGTAAGCTGCGTTAGCCGGGTGGGCTGGTGGTGGTTTGGGTCTGTTTAATTCTCCTGTCACCTATATAGGTCACTAACAGTGACCTGTTAGTATTGTCACCTGCAGGTGTAGTAAATGCACTTCATATGCCCACATTCAGACCACCTGTGAAAATACTCCAAAGGAGCAGGCTGGGATGGAGACCTGAAGATCCCTGCAGATCACTACCTAGTCTCTGCATCCTTCACATTGACAGTGACATTCTGCTGATTTTGACTATGCAGGTTTTTTTTTCCACCCAGTTCTGCACCCATCTTCAAATAGTTTCATCTAGACTGTGTTTCTCTATCCAATTTGTGCTAGAAAATGTCATGCAAGACAATGTCAAAAGCCCTAGTAAGTCAAGATATATGACATCCACTTATTCTTTTCTATCTGGTGTGTGTGCTTCTTTGTCAGAGAAGGAAATTACACTGGTTTGACATTACTTGTTCTTGGCAAATCCATTATTGGCTTTTACTCATCTCTTCCCTCTCTCTTTTCTTTCTTCTAAGTATTTTTTAGTAGTTTATTTGCTCCAACATTTTTCCTAACTACTATAAAAGGGGTTTTGCTCCTGAAACCATCTCTGATTTTATTTTGTAATACATTACTTAGCTTAAAAAATTAACCATTTCTGGTGTATAGCTCAGTGCTACTTCAGCTACAAAACTCTGTTGCTGCTGCTACGGTATTGACACAGGCTAGTCTGAAATTTTCTACCCCCTCTATTCACCTCTTTAACTAAGAGCATGATATTCCTTCTTTTCCCTTTTCCTGGAGCTCATTGTTCATTTTCCCTGAGCTGTCAGCGGTTAGCTGCTAATGCTCCTGACATGATGAAATTGGCCTGGCCAGGTGAACCGAAAGCATCCAAATACTCTCTAATGTCTTTTTCCCTCTTCTAGGTAGAGATATCAGCCTGGGTGTTGTTGGTATTGCTTGTATTAGAAAACTGACTACAGCTAAAGGAATTTGGTACTTTGATCTCTTTCAGATCTACTGACAGCTTTCTTCCTCTATGAGTAGCAAACCAACTCTTTTTGCCTTCTTTTTACTAGCACCCCATTTATAGAAATTCACTCATGTTGCCATGGAAGTTTCTTCTTAATTGTATCTCATTTGGTCCTTTTCTGATTTTGTACCTGCCTTTATTTAATATCCTTTCTTCTGTGACCCAGCTTACGCTTTAAAGTATGTTTCCTTTTTGTGTTGAGGGCAATGAAGAGCTTATGATACAGACAGATGGGGAGATAAGTTCTACCTTATATTTCAGTATTCTGAATATTTAATAAATACATGAAATGCAGAATTATTAAACGATGTGAGAATTCAGGTTTGCGAGTGGACACAGGCTCAGCAGAACTAGAGAATCTTCCTGAGCTACGTGTGATCTTTCCAGAGAAGTGGTTGCTTTCTGCAGTGGTTGATGTCAACCTTTGGTTCATGTTGTTTCCTGGGACTGATGATGTGATTTATCATTTCAAAGTAGCTCTAGGAACTAAGATGAGGCAGCAAAACCAGAGAACAGAAAATTCTCTTGTCTTACAGGGAAGCTACAGGATAAAATTGAGGCCTCTTTTATCTTTCAACTTGTTTGTATCAGCCTTCATTTTTCTATGTCATTTTTCTATGTCTCACATTTCCACTTTTCTCTCCTTGTCTGTTTTGATGTGTCAGAACACAGTGGAAATCCAGGTAGAAGCTGGGAAAGCCCAGCATGTCACAGGCAAAGGCAATAAATGACAGGGAGTTAGCAGATGCTCTTGACTGTGGTGCCTGCTAGTGGGCTCAGAATGAGCCAGCTCCTGTGAGGTTATTGTGGTGGAAATGAGATCACTGGTGGAACTGGGATTATTATTACCAGAGAGCTGGCAACTGTGTTAGTGAGAAGGCCTGCTTGTGAGGTCCTCCTTGATAGCTGGAGTGAAATCAGGGGGGAGAGCACATTTAGCAGTAATGGCTAAATCTGGGGTACCTATACCAGTCTTAGGGAAGCAAATGAGGAGAGAAGCTTTGGCAATTCAGTCTTGATCTTGTTGCGTCTGATTATTTGAAATCTGTAAAGATGACTCTTTACCACCATTGCAAAAAGGATCATAGTTCCTTTACCTATGATCTTATATCTAACTTGAAATAAATGAACTCTAAAGGAACTGGTTTCATCTGGAGTTCCTGACTAAAATCTGGTGTCTGATGAGAAGGCAAATACAACATTGCCTGTTGTTGTTTCCTCTCTGGTCTGTGATGTACTAAATAACTTCAGGCATATGTTGTGCAGCTTCTGCTAGCAGTGAACCAAAAGAAGCTTCATATGTTCACTAATGAGATCAGTACTGTTGGGGGCAGACTTGGTGCTGTCAAGTTCAGTTCATGATGTTTTTTGCTTTTGTGTTGCATGCCAGTAAGAGGTTTCTGCACTGCACAAAACCTGGCTGCTTGGAACCTGGGTTTTTATTTATTTATTTATTTATTTATTTATTTATTTATTTGCATTAATTTTCCTCTTTCTTTACAGAAATCCTTGTGATTTGAGTTAAGATGATACTGGTGATTCCATTATGGGAAAGTGAGTATAAACATGGGTATTTAGACTATTAAATGGAAGAGAGGGACAAATTTGTGGGATATATTAAGCTCAAATCTGGAAACAGGTGCAACCTCTTTCTGGGGTAGTAATAGGGATATTAAAAGAGCAATGTCCTAAAATTACGAAAAAATTAATAACAGTGGCAGTAAGAATGGAGGTAGTCCACTTTCAGCAGAATATTAATCTGTCAGTGGCATTAAAAGTTTGATTTCTTAAGCATCCCATTCTCACAAGAGCTGTGGTACTTCTGTCTGTTCTGAATGGAAATGGGGAGCGTATCCCAAAGGAGTGACAACACTCACATTTTACTCATGTCTTAACTATAGCTGTGAAGTGATCTATTGATTATGTACTGGTGGGGAAACTGAAGGACTATCCTGGGTCTTGGTTCTCCTTGCCTTCATAAGAGCAGAGCCATTTAGCAGAGTCATTCTTGTACAGATTAATGAGATGACAGGTAAACTGAGGGCAGGATCTGTACTTCGATTTTTACTTTGATTTTTGCATCTTTGATTAGTTCTGCTCCCAGATCTTGGACTTTCATATTGGACCAGATACCTTGGCTTACCTCCTTCTAGGTGGGGTGCTGTGATGTGGATAACATAGCAATAAGGGGTTGTGAATATTGTTTTTGACTAATAAAGATAAAGGAACAGTTATTAAACACATATTTTAATTTTGTTTGGATTTTTTTTATCTATACTAATCTTTTTTCTGTTCTCTTTTTTAAACTGTGGATTTTAAGAGGATATATTTTTCCATCGATCTCTTTCAGTTTCAGTTGTGAACACAATATCATTATTTGTCAGTAGCTGTGCATGAAGAAATTTACTGAGGAACCAGTAAGACTTCTGTAACAGAAAATGTGCTATTTGTCTACTATTCATATTATGTGTTCATATGGAATCAAAATTTACCTCTATCTGCTATCATGCAAAGCTGTCACTGAAACAAATAATCACTAGAACCATTAATACGTGTTCAGGTATCTAAAATTGGATGAATGTATGTCTTTCCAGCTTTTGTCACAGATATTCCACAGCATGGGTATCTCAAAGTCATTACAGTATCTCGAATAGATCCCGAGACACTTATCTCATTTGAGCAAAACAAAATTAAGTTTTCATTCAACTTGCTAGTTACATGAAACTATTTAAGTACCGTCATTTCTATCTCTAGATTTTTGCTTATAAATCTTCCAAAGGTTATGACCTTAGGCAAAGCTTGCAGTCATGAAGGCTAGCTTGAAGTTCCTCAATAAATTTAGAATCATAGAATCATAGAACAACCAGGTTGGAAGAGACCCATCGGATCATCGAGTCCCACCATTCCTATCAAACACTAAACCATGTCCCTCAGGACCTCATCTACCCTTGCCTTAAACACCTCCAGGGAAGGTGAATCAACCACCTCCCTGGGCAGCCTATTCCAATGCCCAATGACTAAATTTGAACTAATTTCTCACTCTTTACTCTTTCTGTAATGTGTGTTTGACAGAAACTAAATTAGTGCCCTACTGACCATATCAGAGCTTCACTTTCAAGACTTTTCTTGCTTTTGGACTGTTTCCACTTGTGACTCTGCTACATTATATAACAAGACAAGACAAATGTGCTCTATATTGATGATATCCCTTACATGACAAAGCTAAGAAAACTGGCCAAAATTGTATTCATGCTGTCCCAAATACAATTAAATAGAAATAACATTTATCTGAGAGCACAGATGAAGAAGAAAAAAAGATGCAAAATAATGAATTGAAGGAAATTTTCATGAAGGTGCAATGTGGTTTTGGCATTCTTAATCAAAGTAATTTCCAAATTCAGAGTTAAACAAAAATTCAAGAAAGGGATTAAGCATACAAGTTACTTTTGAACAGAGAACATTGCTTGCATACAATGATGAGAAACAGACCATTATGATAACAGAACCTTATATTAAAAACAGAGCATTATGATTGACAGAGCACTATATGGAAAAAAAAATATTTGTGCTTCTGTATTCAGAACAGAATCTTAACACCTTGGATGAAATTCATGTCCTTTTTCTTTACGTCTCAAAAATGTGTTTAACCTAATCTTTTAAACATTCTCTGTAGTGTCAGGGTAGAAGGAGAGACAAATAACTATTTCCTTAGCATTTTAAAGCGCTGATTCAGCAATGAGCTCTCTATTTATCTGCACCAGACCAATGCTTTATCAGGTCCAGACAGCAGGAGGTCCACTGCTCATGCAGAGCTTGGTAACTAATGCCATCAGTGAGTGAGGATGGCTACATTCCGTACTGCGGGCCAGGACAGGTAGAGAACCAAACCACATAAAGCTCCTTCAGGACTGGAACATGAATATGATCTATGGTGATTACTTTTCTAATATCGTCTGTGTCTAGACAGATGAGTATGTTCTTGTTAGCTGATGAGTTGTGTTAATGGCACTTCTTGGAATGTGTCTTCAGACAACCATTTACTTCCTCTGAGAACTGCATTTATGATGTTCCATGAAGACAGTACACAATTCAATAGATGCTGAAAAGCCTCTGAAAGTTTTTCAGTCTCGATGTTTTATTTTAAATAGTGTGTCATTTACAAGACTCCCAAAGACAGATAGCTTTCCCTGCCAGCTTGCAGTCACTCTGCAATTACATGGAACAGATGATGAAATGATGATGGTGGCGTCTCACTGCTACATTTTGCTACTGCTATGATCTAACGTATTTCAGCAACAAGCAATTCCCTCCTGCGTTTTGTATTCATCAGATTTTGACATTAACACACTGTCACTTCTATCAGATATCCTCAGGTTTTTTTCAAACTTGAAAAATGTTTTTTAATCTAGCAGAAGTGCTACTATCTCGCTGTAACTGTAAAGGTGGGGGTTTCCCAATGCAATGCTACAATGATGCTTTACCGTTTAGAGACTTACCCTGAGCTTTAAGATATGAGTATTGGCCTTTACAGAGCTAAGTGTGCTAGGCCAAATTTTCCTTGCTGACTGCTTAGCCTGTGTTGTTCTCTGTAAGCATTTGCTTTCGACAAAAACTTGCAGCTGATGAGCACGATGATATTTGTAGCTATAGTTTTAGTTTAGTTCATTGATGATGGTTTAAAATCACCTATTGAGGCTCTGTCCATCCTTGATCTGGATTAAAAAGGGGTGAATAAAAAACCAACACCAGATTTAACTCAGATAGCATCACGCTAATGTTATTGAACAATTCTCTCTGAGGTTCCAGCCTTTCCTAAATATGCTGCATCTCCCTGGGGGACCTGTGCCCGTTTATTTCACAGCAGTATCACTTATCCTTAAGAAGTTCACAGTTCACAGAACATTCTGTATCTCCTTTTTTATCTCTTTGATATCAAAGTCTGTCAAGTTGGTTTTTATAATGGAATAAAGCATGAAGTTCCAGAAAACAAAGGAAAGGTATTTATTTGATTTTCATCCCCATGTCTGTAAATCAATAGATCAAAGAAATATTGAAAATGCATCATACTAAAGTGGTGAGTAGAGAGAATTTTGTATGGATGATTTGATTATTAATACATGAGGAGGAATGTGAAAAAAAATATGAACATTTTGCTCTACCTGTCTATTATTTCTCTCTCTATATCTGGTTTCCAAACAGTGATGTCTTCATATTGCAAGGAAAGTTCTTCTCACTCTTCCTGCTTGTTGAAGATTTAATTTCTTGTATATCTCTAGAAATACATAGGAAGATTAAAAAAAAAATCTGCATGCAGCAACTTACCACCATGCAGGGACTTCCTTTGCATATATTCAATATTTTAAAACTGCATCCACAATGGAAAACTGCTCACACAGCATCTTTTACTGACTTGTGCTATCTCTGCAGTCACCAGGCAAAACTCACTACTGATATTTTGCCCTCCTCTACTCTCTACTGAGGCTACAACTTCATACACTTTACACTGCTAAAGAATCTTCAAGATCAAAGCCTCATGCCTGAGCACAATCTTGTTCCTGGTATGTTACACCAGGCCCTTTATTCTGTGAGTGCTTTGATGCAGCAACAGGCAGAAAAAAAATCCAAATCCTGAGAGGATGAAGGCGTTGCAATGCATTCTCGTGTCTGTAGGCTTCTGCACTAAATCTAATACGTGCACACCCCCAGGTTTGGATAGGTTTCTCTTCATTACCGTTGTTTTCCTTAGTTATTGTTCCCAACAGTCATGCCTGGAGACTTCATTCTCATTTTCTTGGAAATACACTAGGGAAAACAAAGTATTCAGGCTGAGAACAAGAGACTCTTTCCAGTGAATCCCAGTGCAGGAAGAATGACTTCCACCTGGGCATCAGCAGATGGAAGCGTTCTGCATGATATTTAGCAATATCACCAACCTGGGAGGTTTGCAAGAACTGTGTTTCCCTTCCATGGAACTCTTTGCTCAGGAACAACTGTTCTCAGTGACTCATGCTCACCTCTCCTAAAGGACTGTCATCTTACTCTGTTCTACTAGAAGAGGCCATGGCACAAGGCTGAAAGTAGACATCACAGGTGAGGCAGTTCAGAAGAACCTCTAGTACTTATGAAAAGGTAGACATAGTTTCCAAAGAGAAAACTATGGGAAAAAAATCCAAAAAACCTCTTATGTGAATGGCACAAAAATTCAGCAATGCCAAGAAATATGGGGGAAAAAGCAGGGTCACCTTTGAAGCCAATAAGAGGCAATACAGGAAAGTATGATGCAGATCATATCTATTTCAGGCTCAGCTTCTGGAGGCAGCCAGACAAAAGCTTTCTCCTTTTTTTTTCCCTCATGGTAAAACCGAATTGCTGACGCCCTGGCTAGTGATTACACTGGAATACCGTGTTCTCACTGAAGTTATGTTTTCACCTGAAAAAGGAAGCAGTTCCATAGAGGAGGTCTCCTTGGTTTCTTCTCTGTAGACAGAACAGAGAAGACCAACTGCAGAAAGGAAGGCTTTTCACTAGAACCAGGGAATGGTCCTTCAGGTCACTTCTGGGAATCCATTTGTGCAGTTGCAGCAAAAACACCTGAGAATGTAGAACAGTGCAGCGGAAGACACAATTGCCCACCTTCACAATGATACTGCATCTTCTGCTCCTGGGCCCAGTTGTGACCTGGGCTGTTGCAAGGTGTGTGTTGGCAGGCTTTCAGCTGCAGACACCTGAACTGCAGGTAACAGTACAGAAGTTTCATGTCTTTGGCCTGTCAAGCTTCATATTAAGCAGATTCATGATCTGCGCCTTCATCTTTACCCAAGGGAAAGTCCTATTGAATTCAGTAAAAATTTGCATAAGCTGAGATTTTAGAAGTGAATAAGAACGTGGATTAAAACTGCTTTTCGATGGTTATTTATGACAGTACTCTTTTATATCTCTCTAGTGAGGATATCACTCTATGAAAACAAACATTGGGTTGCATTTAGATGGACATACAGTAAGCTAAACAAAGACTCCACTTCAGATTGTCTTCTGTATTTTCTTCTACTGGCCTGTCCATATGGATCTGCCAAATGGTTACCAGTAGGCTGAGAGCCAGTAGGGAACACTGGGCTTTTCTTTCTTGCTCGAATTGATTGTGAACTACTGTCCATAGTTAATTTTACCAAGTTTGCCTCATCTCACTTCTATCCTGATGTAAATATATGTTGTTCTTCTTGTTTCCTTCATATTTCTTATATCTTTAGGTTGTTTTCTGTGATTACTTAATATATTTGCTCTTATTTTTTCTTGTGTTTTACGTAATCCAGAAACCAGTATGTTCCTCTAACACAGTTGCTTACTGCCATTTTACTACCATTTGAAATGTTATTAATAAAAATTCTTTTGATTAATCCTTTGCCAGATCAGCAGAAAAATCCCCTTCTGAGCCACAGATCATGTTACTAGGTGTGGGCAATACTAAGCTTCTACTTTTGCTTTCATTATATTAACAAGACTTTTCTGTTGTCATATCAATAGGAATAAGTGTTGATAACAGCTAAATAGAGGATGAGGTAAATTCCTCAAGTGACTTTAATGTTTGAACTGTTACAGATGTTGGCTGTAGTAACTGCACTTAAACTGCCTGTCTGCTTTCCAGCTTCAGTTCTTAGCTGATATATTGTTAGGCTGGAGTTCACTATAATAATATGAAATGGATCAAAGAACCAACTATTATTCTCTCAACTGAATTTTTTCTCCACTTGGACATGCCAGTTCTTCAAACACTGACCCAACAGCAGAACTTACTACCTCCATCAGCATTTAGAAAACAAACACAAACCCTAAAGCAAAAACCCCAGTAATGCATTTCCATTAGAACATATAAACCAGAAAGCCGCTATACACACTATGTTCCCTGTGAGCTGTCTGCATCATGTGATTTTTTAAGTATGGTATTTGCAGTCTAACCATTAATAGGTAGTTGAAAAAGGTTGGCATCCTTGAGGACATCGCATTAACCTAGAAAGGTATATGCATTTGACTGGAAACCATGCTAATGAACAGATTCAAACCAACCAAATCAGTCCATTTCAAGCTTTTGAAGACTTCTGAATAGAGATCTGTCTAACATTCACTCAATATGAATCACACTTAAAAGTCTTCATCCTCTGCCATGTAGATTCACGGGAGTTTTCTTTACTGTCTTTCATGGAAACAGGCTTAAACATGTTATTCTGCCCACAGTGAAGTCAGCGTCAAAACTGGAAAACTCTACGTTAATTGCAAGAACATAATTATTAACAATTTAACACCTGAGGAAGCCAAACAGGAAAATACCTTTTTTTTCCATTGTTATAAACAAAAAAAGCAATAAAACAAAATTATTTTTTTCTTACATTGTCAATAAAACAAAAAAAATGTGAAACCTTTTAATTCAGGAGAAACTCTCACAAATACACTTTGGCTAAAGATTAGAAATATTTAGTATAAACATTTTTTAAAAGTTCCATACATTTGCCCAATAGATTCTCATTATTGTTTTACCAGCATGAATCAGGTGTAACTTCTATAGATGCAAAATGATTGGTAAAGTGAAAACAAAACTGTTTTCCTACAGACAATGATTGTAGATGCTACTGAACAGTAAGTCTTGCATGGCTTTTCTTTTTAAACATCATTGTGCCTATGCAAATATTTACATCCTGGCTTAAACTATTCATATTTTAAAATAACAATGAACATGTATACAATGAAAGAACAGTATATAATAATGGAGTAGGTACAGAAACAACAGAGACTATTATTGACCTTCTTCTAAATCATGTCCTGGATAAAAGCTTGTCTTCCAGGTAAGGATGAAGATAAGGAAAGTAAAGCCAAACCTCTAATCCAGGTTGCCTCTCACAACAAGGCTTTACATGCCCACATTTTCTTTCTCCCTTCTCTTTCTGTTTATAGAAAGCATGGGAAAGAACAATATGAAATATTACAGCCCTTGACTAGTAAATAGGTGCACGTGGTCTGTGCCCTGTCATGTTTTACTTGTAACATGGATGCAACAGTCTTGGTGCTGAAGTGTTGAATGTAAACATCAGAGCAAGGTTGTGTTAACCTGATTGATTTGAACTGAGGAGCTGCTTTAGTAGCCTAAGCTTTTCTACCTCATTTGCATCATATGTAATGGAAAGAGCAAACAGTGATGAGAAACATTTTTCCCGTTAAGGGAATGAGCATGTCACCATATAACTCAATGGGGTCACTGGGAGGTCTGCCTTTCTGAAGAATTTTGGCCATCTTCTTCAGAAGTGATCAGAGATAAATAAATAACAAAAGCGATGAGCAGCAAAGGCTACGTGCAAATATGTCCATTTCTTTAATGAATTGTTTCAGTTCCAGTATCAGTCCTAGAATGTGTTAACTGCACAAGCTGTAATAGAAACAAGAGAAACATCTTTTTTTATTTTTAGTCGTGTGCACAGCTGCCAAACTTATTATCACATCACAGACATTCCCCACGAGTTGTGTATATCCTGCATGCTTGTGCTTTCTTATCAGTGAATATTACAGTCTACACTGCACTACACATTACTCAACTGCTTCCTTTTCATGGATGCTCATTTGTCATTTGTTTTGGCTTGTACAAGGATGAGGTTAACGGTCTTCTAATTGCTGCCTGATTCACTCCTGCTTTTTATATCTTCTCAGTATAGTCAGCTGTATTTGTTCTTAATGAATGTATTAACTATTCTTAAGCATGCTGTGTATCTGGGAGAAATATAGGATCCCTTGATCCCACATCTTTCATCACAGTTCTCCATGAAAGATAAATACTATCAGAAAAGGTTCCCCACTCACCTTCTTCAATGATACTATCCCATTTCTTCTGTCCCATCCCTTCCCAAAGCTGTATATTCTTCAATTTTCCTGAAAGTATTTCCTGTGCTTTTGGACTTTGGTCACTCGTCTTCCTCAAACATCGTCCTCTTTCAGCTTCAGCTTTTGTGCTTCCCTTGTTTTCCTGATACACTCCAAGTAATTCGACTTACAGTTTACTAGACCCACAGCTGCAAGCTGTGACAATACTGAAATATGAACATGTAGGATATATTCACGTGGTCCTCATTTTAAAGCCAGGCAGGCAAAATGTAGAACACTGCTTGTTGCTTTTATAAAGTTAGCTGAGCCAACAGGGGGTAAAACTTCTCTGGAAATGTTACTAATTTTGTCCAGAAGTTTTCCCTTTCCTAATGGATTTAAATACTGCACTGTCGTTATGTTGCCCCTGATCATAATACTTCGCATCAAAGCTAAAGCAGAAGAAATACTCCAAGGTAGAATTCAAGTTTCTCCTTCCTGTGCATGTATGTTGCCTTATCTATTGATACTTCTCTGAGAGAGCAGTCAGCAGATGAAATTAAGAGCATCTTCCTTCAATGGCATGAAAAACCTGTATTTCAGCAATAGAGGTTCATTCCTTGGCATGTGTTGCCCAGAGCTTTATTCTTCTGCTGCACCTCAGTTTACTTTCTGTTACAATCTATCAGGCTTTTTCCTGGAACTAGTGCCTCAAGACCTTTCCCTCCTAGACGCTGCTTCTGCCCTCCCCCACACTAACTAACTGCATGTCAAACTCTGCCAGTTCCTGTTTTAAGAAAGCAATATTCTTGGGAACTGACAAAAACATAATTTGCAATGGTATTTCATTGATGTACACAGCTTCCCAAGGGTCAGGGTAACAGCAACAATCTGACCTGCAAAAAAAAAAAAAAAAAAAAAAAAGCCAGTAAGTTGCTTTTCAAACTCAGTAATGCACAAATAGCAAGTCACACTCCTCTGTCTTGCTGCTGCTCTGTCCCTAGAACTTTGAGCTCCCATTTGTCGTTTTTTTTTTTTTTTTTTTTTTTTTTCTCTGAGACATCTTCTGACTCAGTGTAATCTTCCCTGCCATTTTCTTTGGCAACTTTCACCAGAAGTCTCTCTGGCTATTGAGACAACTTGAGGCGGACAAAATCTCCTGTGTTTTATTCACACCCTATGTTCTTCAAAGAAATCTCTGGATTCTCCTCTGGATGTCTTTTTTCATAAGGGAAAACATATACAGCAAAGAGCAAGTAGCTGTAAGCCTACTTCAGTCATGTCTGTTTCACCTGGAGGTGAGATAAATAGCTCAAAAAAGCCTGACATGTTAAGTTCAATACAAGTTGAATATCTAAACCCATTAGGTTTCTTTTAAAAGAAAGGCCTGTGCCCTTTACACTTCCTCTTTTGTTTCACAGAACTGTTAGAGTTCGTCACAAAATTGCCACCTACAGATCCTGATGGTTGTTTTAACAAAAGGAAGTTTTTCACTGAAAGGGTCATTGGGCATTGGAATAGGCTGCCCACCTTCCCTGGAGGTGTTTAAGGAATGGGTAGACGAGGTGCTGAGGGACACGATTTAGTGTTTGATAGGAATGGTTGGACTCGATGATCCGATGGGTCTCTTCCAACCTGGTTGTTCTATGATTCTATGATTCTATGAAAAAACGAACCTTCATTTGTGATGCATTTTAACATTTTAGGCTAAATAATCACCTGAACAAGAGCCTTTTAAAAACATTGATCTGGAAAACCTAAAGACATTATTGTGTGCAGGATTAAGGCCACAGGGAGCCTTTTAAACCCACCATCCCCATCATCCTTTGAAATACACTGTCTGGCCAACACGCAGTTAAAGGAACAATACAAGCCCAGAGCTGTGCGTCTGTTTAAAAATCTTCAGGGCTACTATCATGACTGCAGCTGCATTATAGTTGTGTCCCTGAACTCTCAGCTACTGGTTCCCAGCCTCCAACTGAGGAGCAGTTTGCATTGACCGGGTTAGTCCTCTTGGTCCCTCTCAGTGCCAAGTCATACGGATTAGTTTAAGCTGTATTGGTAATGGTTTAACTTTGTAGTGAAATATATTAAAGAGTTTTCATGCATGCATTCATCTTCTGCTTCTCATCACATCCAAACAGCAGGAATTTACTGTCTGGAGCAGCTGTGACATATTTACTTCTTGAACTGCCACAGCTGTTTCCCAAGCAAACTGAGGAGCTTGGCACTCACCCCCCTGTACTTTTCCATTCATACAGCCTTTGAAGAGAAAGGTTGGAATCTCTTCATAAGCCTCTATGCCTCTGAGGGCTGAAAGACTTGCTTGCCCATTGGAGAAAAGTCATGCTGGCCTAGGCAAATGGATTTGCTGTGTGGCTAAACAACAGGTGAGCTGCAAGGTGTCAGTCCTGGGTCCTAAATAACAAAGTGAAGTCCAGAGTTGCTTCTGGCTTAAGTTGCTTGATATTAACTCTTCTTGACATCTGAGTTTTATACCTAGGATCAGCACTCAGCATAGTTTACACGGGAGATTTTGCTGCAGCAGGACATCAGTAGCTCCCTGAAAACTCCATGTGAAAGCAGAGGGAGGGAGGGAGAAATGGGACAGCATGATGACAGCCAGACAAGACATTGATAATACTGGCACAACCGCCCTGTATGCACTACATAGGAGAACTGTGAGGCTGCTACAATCTTTTTCACATGAATGATTGATTCTCTCTGTCACCTCTTCTGTCCCAGGAGAGGAGACAATCCAGAGGAGACTGAATTACTGAGCATTTCACTTTTGTCAAAAACAAAAGAGAAGTGCTTAGAAGTAAAATAGTGGTAATCGAATGAGCTCAGGATAGGTTTGAGACCTGTGCTAATAAAAGTACAATATGAAAAGCATAACAGTGGCTTTATATCATCATCATGATCAAGTTGAATGAGTGCACATTAACCACCACACTGATGTTAATAAGAAGTGAAATCTTTTTTTTTCCTGGGTGTATATTAACTAACAATTGAATCCGATGCACTGGTAATAGTGGAAATACTTCATTTAAGCCAAAGAATATCAGAAACTGTAACTCTTTACCACCCTTCCTCATGAAGAAACTCAGCTGCGAAGACTTTTTCAGCCAACACGGATCAAGTCTGCATGCAGAGCAGATTCCAGCATCAGCTGCCCATCCAGCTCTCCCAAGGCTTGGCAAGACTTCCAGGGTCAATGCAATGCAAAAAAAAATCCAGCAAGTTGTTCTGTACAGTCACTTGGGAAGTGTGGGTTACAGTAGCAAGGGATGGCAGAGCTTTGCAAGGGAAGCTACAAGTATTTCAGCCCACAGGGGTGTAAATCTCTCTATAGTCGGTGGCTGCTCCAACTGCTTTGGGACAGCAGCCAGCTGGATATTGCATAGCTGCGCTCCTGTCAGGACCTGGGTGCTAGGCTTCTTTCCAAAGCCTGGCAATTAAACCAGGAAAACATTCAGTTGTGGGATAATTTAAAACTTTAACTGGAGTACTAACCAGAACAGGAAATTCCATCATTTAACAAGATTGGTAATGATTATTTGCCCTAGAATGAAGGGAGAAGCATGGAACAAAATCTAACACTGAATAATCCCTGCTTCCCTGGTAAATCAAGATTCACCTTTGTAGATATTTTCTGGGTGATTTCAAACTAATCATAAAGAAAAAGGAACAAAGAAGGCTCTTCTCTTATCCCTCACAGAAGTGGTTGCTTGTCTGATGAATGCTTTTTAGGCCTCCTTGAGGTCTCCTGCAGGATGCTGCTAGCCAGTAGTTGAAGTATGAAGTTCTGTCAAAAGAGGTGTGCCACTTAGAGAAAGGATAGTGAAAGAGTGAGGATATAGTTGGGAAAGGATCTTCGTCATGACATGTCAGCCAGCAGGTGGAGGCAGGGTGGGCTGTCTTTGCTGAAGTTAAAATCTCCAAAGAGGATGTCAATGGCTATTGTTATCTCTGACAGGGTTTCAATGCAATGTTTCAGCACCTCTGTAAGCCTCAGAATGTTAATGAATCTATCCATTAATTTTTGGTGGTTTCTTTTGGCTTGTGAAAAAGAGTGGTGTGATTGTGAAGTGTTTGTAGTCCGAAAAAGATCTGTTGAACTTTGCTTTGAGCATTGCTTTGCTGCACAGAAATACTAGTTTCCCCATCAGAGGAGGAACTGAAGCCCAGGTCTTCTCAGGATGTGTCCTTACTAAGGCTGTTAGACTTCTTTTAAGCTCTTTGCCCTGGTGAACATTTAAGTGTTTTATCCAGACTGCTTCATTCAATCTCCTCAAGCAGTGGGAAGTGGTGGTGGTAAACAGCCAGGGAAGATTTTGAGAAATAGTGTAAGTAGTAGCAATGTAAAAATATAGCTAGAAGCTACTCCTATCTTCTCATAATATTTATTTTTATCTGTTTTTTTTTTTTTTCTCCTTAGTCTACTGTTTGACCAGAGCTTGATATGAAGAGCATGTGGTGGAGGGAAGAGGGAAATGTATGGGAAAACCCTTGGCCCTGCCCTGGCTGCTTCTCCTTAACTGATGACTGTTCAGCAGAGTTCACGTGGGACATGAACTGCCAGAGGGGCTGCCACGCTCTGAGTGGTTTTATAGAATCATAGAATCATAGAATCACCAGGTTGGAAGAGACCCATTGGGTCATCGAGTCCAACCATTCCTACCAAACACTAAACCATGTCCCTCAGTGCCCTTGTCCACCCATCCCTTAAACACCTCCAGGGAAGGTGAATCAACCACCTCCCTGGGCAGCCTGTTTCAGTGTCCAATGACCCTTTCTGTGAAAAATTTTTCCTAGTGTTAAGCCTGAACCTCCCCTGGTGGAGCTTGAGGCCATTTGCCCTTGTGCTCTCCCCTGTCACTTGGGAGAAGAGGCCAGCTCCCTCTTCTCTACAACCTCCTTTCAGGTAGTTGTAGAGAGTGGTGAGGTCTCCCTTCAGCCTCTTCTTCTCCAGGCTAAACAACCCCACCTCCCTCAGCTGTTCCTCATAAGGCCTGTTCTCCAGCCCCTTCACCAGCTTTGTTGCTCATATGTTCTGCTTTGCCAGATGTCTCGAAGAGGATGTAACTATCAATCTTTATGTCAGTCTAGAGCATAGAATCAAAGTCGAAGAGCACTCAATCTCCAGCCTTTGTGCTAATGTTTCTTTCTAGAAAACTTAGGCTGCTGCCTGGTCTGTCAACTGATGTCTGTGAAGCACATTCTTAAGCACCTGTTTTTCTCTATAAAACATGAAACTATGGGCTTAGGACCAGGACACACTAGGCAGCAGGATGCTTAAAATGCTAAACCTAATTCACCTCTAGGAATTAAACCTCTATTTATTTCTTTTATATGGTACTGTTTGCAATCCAGCAAGTGCAATTAACTCAAGTCTCCATCTCTACATATAAATAATGGTTTTTGTTTGCTTAACTCCCTCTACAAGGGCTTGTCTGTTTGAGAACTCGTCAATAAAGCTGGCAGGGTGACTGCTGTATGCGTCTAGTTCTTTAACCATTTGTTTAGAAACAACAGTTGGGTGTCTATACTGTGCAAATTAGTCAATGAGACAAAAATTTAGCAAATGGCAAATGAAGAAAGATTAATTTTTAACTATTTATATTTCAATTTCCAAGAAAATAAATAGATTTTTCTGGGTTCTTTTTTTAGAACTTTATATTCTTTAGTATTTGCTACTAATTCCTTATCATTCCTTTTTGAACTTGTTCTGTGTAGCTGTGAACCCCCCCCCCCCAAACTTAATTAAACATCACTAATACCATTTCAATTCTAAAACACTCAAATTGTATGGATAGCTTTTTTACAGTTGTATACTCTCATCCATGCACCTCAGGGAGCATGTCTAGTTAAACCTAACCCTATTCTGCAAGGAAAATTGAAGCACAGATTTGAGTGCCTTCCATTGTACAACACATACCTGTAAATCTATACAAAGTCAGGACCTGCACTATTTAACACTGTTTATTGGACTAAGCTCTTCAAAATCAGCAGTGTCTGTATTGTTTTTAAACTTAAATTAAATTAAAACATCATCCATCATTCTGTCATATCTTAGAGGTAACTAACAATATATTATTATTAAAATTAAAAACACCAGAACATAAAGACAATCTTGTCTTGAAGGAACCTTTGGTTATCAAAAATGGCTTGATTTTGGTTGTTACCAGTTTAGGGTACCAAGCTTTAACAGGTATGAGCATTCACTCTGTGGAAAGATGCCTCAGCATGTTTCAAAATGCACAGATTTTAGAAAGCTCAGGCAGTAGTAACTTGAAAATAATAGCTTATAATATTCTGTAGTGGGATCCTGTAGATGCAGTAAGAATTGTGACATGCTTTTGGGTTATTTTTTTCTAGGATGTTGTAGTGTTTTTACAAGTTTGTTGAGACAGATGTTCTTCCTTTTTTTTTTGTATAAGAACTATTTCCTTTTCTGAGGCTCAGAGATATTCCTTCAGATCTTGAACTGACATCTGGTTTCTCTGTGGCAGAATGTCTGCAGGAAGAATTCCTGTGAAAATACATTTGTTAGAAAATTTAAGTAAACAAAATTTTAGAGTTGTGATGGAGAACAAGTTCATAAGCCCACAAACCCTGACTAGTATTAAATGTACATCCTACTGAGTGTGAGAATTTAGAGACTTCTCAGATCAGTTTTTTCTCATAGATACTTCTGCTGCATCTTGAAAGTACTAGACAGATTAATTCGATCATTATTATGACACTTAGTTCTTGAGAATCTGAATAATTATATGGCAATTTTTCTATGAGACTCAAGTCACAGACAAATTAGAGAACCGAGCCAGAGGGAGCACTATTAGAGATAGTGAAACTTACAGTTGCCTGGTTGTGAGACTGCTCTCTATATGGTTGGTTAGTCAGTTTGTAGGGATGGATGAGCACAGAAGAAGTCGCAACAATGCTCATCCTCACTGCCCTGTCCCACTAGGATGCAAGGGGATAATGGGATAGATTTTCATTAGTTCAGAGAACACTTTTGTAATTGAAGCAGTTAGTATCAACAAGTACTGAGCTGGTTATCTTTGGTATCTCCTGACCATTGAATTGCTTTCACTTTTTCAACTATTCAAAATTTTACACCACTGAGATTGCCTCTTTCCCAAATGCAAAGCTCTCATCCTTCTTTCCACAAGGAAGACATTTGGGTGCATGCACTGTGCTTTCCATGTGCCATAAATCCAACTTCTAGATATGTCAGGCTCGCTGTCCATACATTTAGAGTCAACCTGATCGTGTTCGGTTCTTCACTACTCCAATCAGAATACCAGACATCCAGAAAAAATAGCCAAAGTCTTCCTCTTACATCAAGACATGTCCAGAGTAATTCAGACACCCAGCAGACAAAGAAATTGATTGTGTCAAATTCTGTGAAAAAAGTGATGTGGTTTCCTTGTACTTTTTTTGAACCCCTTTACCAGAGCTGCTTGTGGTCAGAAATGAGAAATAATTCCATGTTTTTCGGATGCTGCTATCCTTCCACATCTAACAGGGCTACTGTATTCCACATTCCAGCAAAAGAAGGAATCCCCCCAACTGGTGTGGAAGGGTTTGGTCCTCTGTGGTCTCAACCCTCTAGGTCATGCACTCCCGTTCCAGCCAACTCAGGCATGAAGCTGCCTCATCCCATTCAGATTGTTATTTGTGTAAAGCATGACGTCTGTTACAACCATTCATCCTCCCCTTTGACACCTAAGGAGTTTCTGTTCAAGTTTTGCCATTTTAGGACCCAGTAAAAGAGATGGGAATGAAACTTGACTGCCAGTAGAAAAGGAGAAAGGAAATACAACTTTGAATGATCCAATGTGCAATGGCAAATGTCAAAAAAGTATGGTGCATGTCTGTTGTAGCCTAAGAATCTGCCTGGGTCTGGTGTAAGAACAGGATGTTTGATGAACAGCTCTCTGCTCACAGTTTTGCTGTCCCAACCAAATCAAACCTTCTACCTATGTGTGCTGCTGGAAGCACCTTCACTAGGATAGCTCCCTGCAGAATTCCTGTGCTTACTAGGTTTACCAGTGTTGGTAATTCTAAATTTGAATGTATAACTGGGTAGCAAGCTGTCTTCCTATTTCAAAACACTGAAAACCAATTAAAGATGAAACTACTTGCTAATGAGTTCTGTATTCACTGGACAGTTTTCACTGCAGTACCTCATTATTTTAAGTCATATAATTGTCCTCTAATAGGAATTCTTACACTAAGTCTTATTTCCTTCATTTGAATTTCCGTAGGTGCACCATTTTAAGGCACTATTTCAGCTGAGATGTTTCAAATGAAATAGTGCTATTTAAAGCCAGTGCTTCTCAAGGATAGAAAATTATTTTTCAAATCATCCTTAGTCAATCAGCTAAAAGCATCAAATTTGCCCTAATCTAATAGTGGCTCCAAGGAGTTAAATACATTCCTCTGGAGCACTGAGACAAATTAGATATTCCAAGCAGAGCCAGGTTCATTGTGCAGTTTGCACATGTGAGACAGTATTATTCATTGACTTTTTATCAAGAAAAGATACTGAATTTGTCAGAACATGGTTTGTATTGGGCTAAATTGTGCTATTCTCATTCATGCTTGTGAACATTTGCACAAATAGACCCATTGAATTCCCAATGAAAGTGTTTCATTAGGATCATTCCTATTACAGTAATCATTATGTGATTTGAAATAACAAAGCACCACATCTTCATCGACTTCAGTGACACTACTTGATCCACCAACATGAGTAAGGTCTGTGCAATGTAATTAAGAAGATCTTAATAACAAACCCTCTGTTATCAAGTTAAATATAATCTGTACCATAACCCTGCCATGGAATAGTGACAAAACTACATGGGTGTGACTCCTTCCACCCTGCTCACCCCTCACCCCCCTCTAGTTTTTCTTTCAGAACAAAATCAGCTGTAACTAGAGGCTGAGTTTTACTAACTGAAAGGAGCTTCTAGCAAAAAGGAACAAAAGTGCTAGTGTGCAGAAGCCACCCTGCAAAGAATGTTGGCAGGAGAGGAAGCCAGACCCTTCCACTGCTGTAACCTTAAACTATCATTTGTTGATGTTGATGTATTTCTAATAAGCGAAGAAACAAGAGCCCAAGGAAAAGGAAGATGGAGAACTTGAGACCTTTTGGAGACTATGCTTTTCACATTTATATGTAGCCTGGCAAGGCAGAAGGAACTCTTTATTAAGTGATAATAGCATACATTGCACAATTTACCCTTACACTTATGTGAACGGAAAGTGCCATAATGTGCAGGTTTTTCTTTTTACAGAAGTGAAACCAGCAAAGAAAAAATGCTCTGTTGCTCAGGTCCAAATTTCAGACAGATATGGGATTGTGGTTCCAGTTTCAGAAAGCGCCGATGCTTCTTCACTGAGTGAGCTATTATATTTAGCTATCAGTCAGATAAAGTGATGAGATCTGGAGCACAGTGGTGCATTACTTACGTGTGAAAATAATATGAAGTTTGGTCTTTCCATGTGCACTAGAAAGGAGTCTCAGCATAAAGGAAACACCATTGTAGTAACAGTACTGCTGCCTAGGGAGCTGCAGAGTCTGATGTATGGATTAATCTATAGCCTTGAGGTGAAGGTTTATATTTATTTACAGATGAAAAAATTCTCTTAGGCACCTTCTAGTGTGTGAAGTAAACAAATGAGAACCCCTGGGTAGTCACTTTCTTACCTGAGGATCTCTAAGCACCTCAGAACTCTCCAATGTCCTTTACGCCCATTTGACAAACAAATCATGACCAACAAAAGTTGTGGCAAAGCTATGACCAGCACACACATTTACAGGCTCATTCTTTCTTCCACTGGAACATAGCACTTAAAAGAGCTTTCTCTGTCAATTTTACAGCAGCCTTTGACTTTGAATGGCTGAAGTGGAAATAACAGCTGCAGTGAAGTCAACAGCAATTTTGTCCCTCACTGCAGTGTCCCAGTTAAGTAGTAGATATTATAATAAAAATATTTCACAGTCATCAACTCTGTATGAATTATCAGCAGCTATTGGTTTTTATACTGAAAGATAAAGGGCAATAAAATACATGGTATCTTTTAAAGCTATAATGCTCTAAGGATGAAAACCTCCATCCATTCAAAGGGTTAAACCCAAGCTTCTTCTCTAAAGTTTCTATGGCAACTAGATGCAATCTATAGTGATATTGTAGTTAATGAAATGTTTCTTCCAGACCAACAGGGCAACATGTAGCATTCAGTAATGAGGGATGTCTTTGGGGAAAGAACAGTGGCATCAAAGCTGCCTTCTAGCAAAATATATTGCATGCTAAAAGCCTGGGGTAAATTGTGTCCCAAAGTCCAAATTCCCTTCTGTTTTTTTCACAGTGCTTCCTTCATGTCTGCTCTGATGATGAGGAACATCGGTATTGATAAGGGAGAGAGTAAGAAAAGAAAATATATTTGATCACTTCCTTAAATGAATCATGAAAAGGAAAAATGCTTGCAAAGATTTTTTTTGTTTGTTTGAAAGTTTACTTTTCCTTAAAAATGCAATAGCTAAATGTTAACATTTGATGTCAGCATATTATATCATATCTCTATGTGCATGTGTGTTAATCATATCATATGACTATTGATTAAGCCTCTGCACTATTAAAATACAGTGGAAAAGAATAATCTCATCTCTGGCAGTGTGCTGGATAAAAAACAGTGTTTCCTTAGGCAAAATTAACAAGATTTGGTAGTTTTACATTCTGGTTCTTGGAGTGCAGTAACAGCCATAGGAAATAAAGAACAAGGTACATTAAAATGTCCTTGTAAAGTTTATACAGCCACTTAAAATGAAGCACAGCAGTAATTTATTTCCAAAAGGCTGAACTTCATAAAAATTTTTGTCACTCGGTGTAGACTTCCCTCTCCTTAGCCAGGTTACATTAAGATGCATAATGCCTGTTCTCTGGAAGGCCTCATGCCCTCTGTCTCTGCTCTTGTTGCTCTGGCGCAGTCCTCACTCATGCCAAATACATCCATGGTTAAAGCATTCATAGTTAAAGCAGTGCTAGGAGCAGAAACTTTATCTTCATGGGCAGGGGTTATATTTGCCATTGTTTTAGCAGCTGCAAAAAACCCGCAAACGTCCTGCAATATTAAACAGAAACGCTCTGTTTTCAGCTTTTTTTTTTCTTTTGGAACCTGTTTGGATCACTAAAAGAAAAGCAAAACTATGCAAGCGGTAATTTATCTGACTGAGAACAGGATTTGTTGTTAAAAACCCTATTATGCTAGCAATAACAGTATTAATTTGAGTTAGATGATATGCAGTAGGAAGAGTTGAACATTTCTAAACTCGTATTTTTCCAGCCTTCAGCTGAGTCAAACACAACATTTCTCTACATATCCTTTGCTATTATCTATCTAGGGTTCAGGATAATATTTCAGTCTGAGATATCATCTCTGTGAAAAAGCAAACCAATCAATAGGATGGCAAAAAAAAATCAGGATCGCAAACCCCAATTGATTCACAATAAAATCTTATGTCATCAAAAATCAGTGTACAGTTTATAGCAAATCAGAGCCAATCAGAGCATTTTAGTAGGACAGATATAGCCATTTTGCTGTAAGGGTATTGCGCGTGTTTGCATGGCAGCTGCTGCGTTATGAAAAGATCACTGTGCATAGAACTGAGGCACAAATAAAGCTGATCTGGAACCACATTATTTACTATGACCAAAGAAACGAGATTTTTCTGCAAAAGTAAGTAAACTTTGAGCTGCATATGCATTTTGCGTTCATAGAGATTTCATGCAGGGTTCATTAAAGGAGTAGCCCATAAGTACACTTGCTTTTTGAGAACAGTCTCAGTGTAATTAATGTCTGTGTGCAGTGATCAGTTGTCATATAAACTGTATATTGCAACAGCAGAGAAAATTTTCTTTGAAATGGATTATGACTTGACTTTGCAAAGTGTTATGGAGCTGAAAATGCTGAATATGCACATCCAGAACAACTCAGGCTATAGACTGAGGCTGCTGAGACCCTGTCCTCTCCTTCCACCCTGTGTGGCTCTGGTGCTTTTGTGGCCTCATAACAAATTGTTTCAGAGAGGTGATGAAAGCTCATCCTATGAGAAAATAATTTCCTCTTGGCTATATCAGCTTTCTGGACAAGCAAGGCTAGGAACACACAGCCAGGAATGAGGGGAAAAGGTTTAGGGCAATTTAATTTGCCCTGGAGGCTCTCCCTGAAACTGCTTTAGCATGCCAATGGTAAAGTCTTGAGAGAGGGGTTGGAGGAGAAAATCTTTTAGGTGTATATTCAGTGAAATTTATTGCTTGCAGGAGGAAGGAGACTGAAAAACCATGGTATGAGGAGGTTTCTGCACCTTTGCCCACTAGGTCAATCTAGGTAAGCATATCTCTATGTGTAGCTTTTGCTTGGCCAACTTGCAGTAGTTTGGCTAGTAGAGGACTACAACAATTCTCATGGTGAGTGGAAATAATTTCTTCTTGGATTTCTACACTGTACAAATAGAATGTAGAAAATATAAAACCTCATTGAATGTCTTCCCTTTCCTGTTTGCAAGTCATTAAATAATTTTTGTACCATACCTAAACAAAGCGTGGTCTTCCTCTATAAAACCAGTACAAAAAGGTGCACACATGATCCCTACCTATTCTGTATCATAGCAAAACCACTGCATACTGACTGCAGTTTGTGAAGTTCCATAATATTGTTAGAAGTGACCTGTCCTTTTCTTTCATTATTGATGCATTTCCTCACTGTGCTGAAAGATTCTTGACTCGCAGATTTTTTCAGCACGTGATTCTCATTGTATTGAATCAAACACTATAATATTGCTGTAGTTCATCATTGATAAAACAGACACAGGACTGAATTAAGATCCCATGTAAATGGATACATAAAGGTCACTGTACATGTAGTTTTTCTGGGTCACACTGTTTTCTGGCAGTATAATGCTTCGGGTGATCTGGGCCAGTTATGGCTGGCACAACAGGAGATATTAGTTTATGGTCTTTTACCACAACTACAAATTCATTGTATAGCAGCTTTGATGAATATGATTGTATAAATCCTGAGATGCCTATAAGAACACAGTAAGCACTACAATGGGGAAGGATTTTCCCCAGAATACTGGTGGTGAAGTACGTATAGGGAACAAGGTTTGAATCCTGAACGTTTTCCTAAGCCAGAAGAGCTTGTGTCAGTTCCACACAGAGAACAAGTTTGTCTTTTATGAAGAACACTGCAGTATGTCTTGAAGGCAGAGGTGCAGGGCAATGAAAACCAAATATAACAACGCTTCCCAGACACAGGGAAGGTTGTCATCATAAAAGACCAGTGGAGTAAGGAGGCAAAGATGATTGTCCTGCCTAGACTCAGCATTGTAGCTAACAGCTTGTTGTTTTACATGGTAAATTCCTTGCTTCCCCAAATAAATACATAAAAAGAACGGAGATAATGCTGCTTTTCATAATTGGAGGGATCAATTACATTATTATTACTGTGAAGTTGTAGGTGTGCTTCCTATTGCTAGGCACTTCTCGTAGAAAGACCATGACATACCGACCGTCCTAAAACCTGGGGGTGAAGGAGAAGCCTGCTCTTGTCTTTCAGTTTATATTAACACCTTTCTTGATGGACTGAAGTTGTCTTTTTTGTCTAATCATATTCCAGAGCAGGCATTGCACTGGGGCAGGCTCATACGGGCAAGTCATGAAGTCAATTGACTGTCTATATACTGGATACCCCAGTGATCAGATAGAATCTCTCCAGCAGGTGCACGTGCTCTGACAGAAAA
Organism: Coccyzus lansbergi; assembly: GCA_033558105.1. Taxonomy (NCBI): domain Eukaryota; kingdom Metazoa; phylum Chordata; class Aves; order Cuculiformes; family Coccyzidae; genus Coccyzus; species Coccyzus lansbergi. The sequence goes on from JAUMJK010000245.1 coordinate 4,093,963, forward strand.
TAAGTCTGGTGGTGCAGCAGGTTGCGAGCTGGCATGTACTAACATGAACGAAAATAAAAAAACACATGAGAACCTAGAGTCCTTGAACCGCACTGAAAAAACACAGAACTGGCTGAAAAGATGGGGAGTGAAGTGACATAAAGGGAGGAAGTACGCTGTTACCACTATATCCAACATAAGATCGTAGTTTGTCTAATCCTTCATACCAGGTGAGGCTACTGGGGTGGTACAAAGGGGTTTTCAAGCTCCAGTGGGGTGCAAAACCCCTGCATAGGCATGGGGGAGAGGGCTTGCATGCCCCTGTTCTGCCCTGCCTTACCATCAGCAGGGGTGTTGCGTACCAAATAGCAGAGGCCCTGGGCAGCTGGTGGCAGAAACCTGACTGCAAATCTGGCACCTTTTCTGATTGTGTCGAAAGCCATCACTGCCTCAGGGCAGTGAACGTGCAGCCCTGCGCACAGCCCTGTGTAATGCACTGTCTGCTAGCAGGAGGGACTGCTGCCTGCAGTAACCATGGCATCCTTCCCTCTGCTCCAGGACTGGAACCAATTACTGTGTCCATCCTGTCATTTTATTGCATGAAACTATACTACTTAGTGTGCACAGATATAAACTTTTTTTCTTGAATATTCTTCTACCACTGGTAATGTCACTAGCTGACCTAATTCCTTCGTTCACATACATTTATTTTTAGTGAATGTCAGATAAAATAAGAGCATCATTGTGCAGCAAAGAACAAATCAACTGTATGAACTTCTTTTCTAGAGGTGAACAGTCCATGGGGAAATTAATGTCAATTTTTAATTACAACATCAAAATAATATTTCACTCCCACTAAAATTTGTGCATTTCAAATGCAGGGGAAGAAAAATGCCCTAGTCTTAAGTGCATTAAATACAAAAATACAAATGTATACAAAACTACATTTGAAATTTGTAATTTAAGTGCAAAATAGCTTAAAATGCAGCTTCTATTGACCCAAAGAGGAGAAGGAAGAGACATTAATTAGTATAATTTGGCAGTTAATTGTAATAAATGTTATTTAAAGATTCTAATTATAATCACGAATATCTCAGTAAATACCTGGAGACTCTTTAGTATTTATGAACTTCTTAATGCTAATATATTTCTATATTTTAATTTAATACGTATACTTATGTGTGCATATAAATATATATATATGTATCTATACACAGCCTACATGAATGCTATGTCCATTAAAGAGAGTAATCTATTGTAGGTTTGCATCTATCGCAGATTGTTCTATAACTAGAAGCCTCCTTTTCCTTCCTAGGTGTGGTAGATATTGGCTCACTGAAAATAAAAGCTAAAACTTCCAGGCTTAAATCTGAACTATTCATTTAGAAATAAAATTCCAGTCAGGCATTATACATGTAAAACAAAAGTTACGTATTTGTATGTGCATGTCCATATACACATTTATTCATAATGGTAGTTACGGTAAGGTTGAACATTTTTTTGAATGCTGGAGAAAGGGTTCCAGGAATGTGAAAAGTAAAGTTGGATTCAAATCTTTCCTTTGTGTATTTTTTCTGCTGGTAGAATTTAATCAGCGTAAACATTTTTCATTTTGAATGGAACAAAAAGGAAAAGGGTCACTAATAATAAGTAATGGAGTAGAAAGATGAATTACTTGAAATCAAATAATGTACCAGATCAGCTAGTGATTAAACTAGATTTTTTTCTTTTTTCAGGAATCTAACTATTAGTTTCAGGCAACAGTATTCACTGTGTCAGCTCCAGGTTTCTTATGGGTGATGCACTGAAAGTATTTTCTAGATGTTACAGGCTAGGCTTTGATTTACACAGGGAACAGCTTCTTCACTCCTGTTTAGTAGTGTGGTTGGGACACACGTTCTATGAACCTGCTTCCCTGAGAGCCTCTTGGAGTTTACATCCAGGCCTGAACTCTGCAGCACTGGTCTGTCAACTCAGACAGAGCTTTCACTGTGCAAGTGACAACCACTGAGTCCTTTCATTGTGTTTGCTCTGAATTTTCCACTGAGACTAAACATGGGAGTTGTGAGAGAGAGTAGAGTAGCTGCATTGAGGGTCGTAGAATCATAGAATAGTTAGGGTTGGAAGGGATCTTAAAGATCATCTAGTTCCAACCCTCCTGCCATGGGCAGGGATACCTCCCACCAGACCAGGCTGTCCAGGGCCCCATCCAACCTGGCACCTCCAGGGATGGGGCAGCCACAGCTTCTCTGGACAACCTGTGCCAGTGCCTCAACATTCTTATGATGAAGAAATTCTTCCTAATGTCTAGTCTAAATCTGCCCCTCTCCAGTTTATACCCATTCCCCCTAGTCCTACCACCACAAGCCTTTGTGAATTCTCCCTCCCCAGCTTTCTTGTAGGCCCCTTTCAGGTACTGGAAAGTCACTATAAGATCTCCTTGGAGCCTTCTCTTCTCCAGGTTGAACAACCCCAAATCTCTCAGCCTATCCTCATATGGGAGGTGCTCCAGCCCTTTGATCATGGGTCAAATGGGTCCTCTGGACCCATTCTGACAGTTTCATAACCTTCTTATGTTGAGGATTCCAGAACTGGACAGAGTACTCAAGACGAAGTCTCACAAGAGAGGAATAGAGAGGCAGAATCACTTCCCTCAACCTGCTGGCCATGCTTCTTTTGATTCAGCCCAGGATATGATTAGTTTTCTGGGCTGTGAGTGCACATTGCTGGATCATTTTGAGCTTCTTATAAATGAACATCCCCAAGTCTTTCTCTGCAGGGCAGTTCTTGATCACATCATCTCCCATCATGTACTGAAAATGTTAATTGCCCCAACCATGGTGCAGGACCTTGCACTTGGCTTTGTTGAACCTTATGAGGTATGATTAAGTTGGTCATACAGGATTTGCCCCGGTGAAGCTATGCTGGCTTCAAGAGTGAAGTAGATGCAAAGTGAACAGTAAGATCAATTCACAGATAACTTTTATTTCTGGGGGGAATTGTATTGTCCATTGGATTAGCAGTAGAAAAATGCTTTAGCTTACCTAATATGTTTTTGGGCGGCACTCTGAAGAATTTTCTGTGCAACAATTAGCATTGCTCATGAGAAAAACCGAGTCATGTCTGAAAGAGAACCATGGGTAAAATCAGTCGTTGGAATACTAATTTCTTAATGTCTCCTTGGACTCAATTAACTATAGCCAGTTCTGGTTCTTGTCACATGCCATCTGTGTGTCCTCAATTATACCATCCTGTGGGAACTGAGCTGCACGACTTTGCACTGACTGGGGCACATTTAATCCCATGGTTGATCCTCAAGACTCCTGTGAAGGTGATCAATGCCTCAGAGGTTGCCCAGCCCAACTCTTAATGGCTCTCCAGAGGGACCAAGTGGCTGGACTGTGTTCAAAAATGGCTGGCAGAAGCCATTCCCTCAGGGTGCCAGGTACCATTGGGGTATGACAGAGCAGAGAGAGTAAGTGTCCATGTGCTGGTGGGTGTGACAGGAGCTAGGGCAGAAATGCATTATTATTCTATTATGACTATATTACACCTCACTGACTTGCCACTCCCAAGGGCTTTCTTTTATGCCCCCGCTATATGGCAGAGCAGGTCCTTTGCCACTTTAACACCAGGGTTTTATCAGCCTAAATCACAGATGTTATCTTAATAGCTACATCTGCTGCTCAGCTGAGTGGAATTTGGATGCAGAGAAGAACTGACTTCCTTTGCTTTATGACAAACATCATTTTAAAGCATTGCTATGGATACTGTATAGAAATATTCCTTTGGAAAACCTCTCTATTCCTGTTCAGTCTCAATAAGTGCCTGTGCAGGTAGATAAACGCCTCTGGAAATATTATCATTTAAGTAGTGCTGTCCTTCTGGAATTTAGTTGGCTTGATTCTTCATGTTACCTTTCAAAACTGAAGTAGCACTGCAGCAGCCTGCATGAACGTGCTTATAGGAAGTTAACTGAGGAAGTCACCATTTATGCTACTGCTGCCCAAACGTCTAGAGCATATGGTTATTTATTTATCCACTGCAACAATTACTCTGTAAACACGCAGTACATTCTTGGAGAAAAACAAACCAGTATCTCTCAGCAGGGAAGAGGGAGCCCACTTGTGTGTCCCACCCAGTGAATGCAACCAGCCATTGTTTGGGCCTGTGCTCAGTTATCACATGGGGGATCTCCACTGTGCAAATGACAGCCCAGAAAACCAACATTCCTAGGTAAAAAGTAATCGTCCTTGGAGTCCAGATGAGAAACTTGAACCGAAGCAGGTGAAGTCGTCAATGAAGGAGTGTCCCAGTTCTTTACCAATGTGCATATTAAATAAAAAGTGTGAGAAATGATAGTGAAGTAAAATTGTTATTAAAAGCATAAAAATTCCATTTAGCATGAATAGCACTGAGTTCAGTAAACAGAAAGGTCATCTTTCTGTCTGTCCCTCATTCCCAACTGCAGCATGACTTAGAAGAATAAACAATTGAATTGGTTTTGTTAGATGCCTGCATGCAGATTTGCCTGGGGCTTTTGTTACTTGAAATTTCATTCAGTTCCCTGTTTGTACCACAAACAACAAAATAAATTCTTAAAAAATGCAACTGCAAAAGGAATACTTTTTTGCATGTTTAACAATCAAGTGTTCTGATTTCTGAAATATTTCAGCCACAGGTCATTTTATTACATGTCCCTGCTTTGATGGAACTGTAGAAATTGAAGACAAAAATTGGAAGGGGGAAGTTAGAAGAAAAAAACATTATAGATTTGTGCATGAATTTAGAGCTTGAAAGTACATACACAGCAGGTGTGCATGTGGTTTAAAGATAACCACACCGGTAGTAATGGTTGTCACGGTCCGAAGGGAAGAGGAATAAAAGGAGAGCTGGACATCACTGAAAGTTCTCTTAAACCATCATCAGATTTGGGCTACCTTTCTCTGCAGGGCAGGCTTTTTCCAAGTGTTCTGTGCACACTGGGGCAGGCAGAAAAATCTATTCCTTGTGACCTCCTTTAAAAAAAACAGTATGAGTAAAGTTTGCAGCATGATATTTGTATGCTGGGATTAGCTCTTGGTTTCTTTACTTGGTACCTTAGGGTACATTTTTAAAGCACTACACAGAATTTCAGTCTCACTCGTCAACTTCTATTGACTTTAAACCTCACGAGTCACTTTGACAATATATCCCAGAGGCTTTCTATCTTACATTGGCTTTTATTTCAATTTCCCTGCTTTTCGGGGGTTATTTCTGAATCTAGGGTTAGCTCACATGGGAAGTTGTCTTTCAGGAGAATTTTCTTTGTATGTGGAGGATGGCTTAAAGATATTCTGCTTCCAGCTTTTCACACAACTCTTTTCCCTCCTGTTTTCCTTTGTGGAAAAATAAAGCTATTTTTGTTAGTATCTACAATTTCTTTTGCTTATATGGTTTACACATGCCAGCTAATGGCTGCATTACCTCAAAGTCATCATGTATGGTCCCCTTGTGAATGCTATTTTAACTTACGTGTAACTGTAAAAGAATGTACTCAGTGAGACCCATAGCACTATAATGACTAAGCACTATGAATAAAACCAAGCAAAACATTTGTAAGTTATTTCCTTTGCAGAACAGCTCTCTTCCCAGGTGATTTTCCATATAAAATCTTTCAGTGAACCACTTGATGTGATAAAGCTTTATGAAAGGGATATGCTGCTCCATAGCAGCTGGATGTGCAACTAACTCTCTGTCTGTTAATCTGTTAAGGTGCCCAGAGTGGTGGATTGGCCATAATTTGTGGCTATCACATAGAAGTTATGTCAAACAGAGAAATTCACAAGGGTAAGTGTCATCTTTACTGTCCCTGGAAGGGTGTTTTCCCAATATACTTCATTACTATGTATAAAATAACAGTAAGAAGGGGAGATCAGTGAGAAAGAGGTTTGCATTCGGCTAAATACGGATGGCAGCTAGAGTCACTCTTAGATTTTTTTTCATTGTTTGGTAGCACCAGCTGACGTAAAACGTACAGCAAAGAGCCAGCTTCCTTGGTGCCAAAGAAATCTCAGTCTATGTTAGCCACCTTTGCCAGGTTGTGCCATCATGTACATCTGGGTATGGCATCAAACCGATGTTGACACAACGGCTTGATGGTTGACACAATGTTGTATTTCCCCTGAAGCACTTGGCAGAAAATAAACAGCTGGAGCAACTGTCAGTAAATTCTTACTTCCTCCATAGCATTCTGGTAACAAGGGGAAGAGGAAGGAAAGCCCAAACAAAGAATGCCTCTGTTATAATTGACACAATAGGCTAGTTTCTTCTCTTGTGACATTAATTGGTGATATACAAGGATGCAAACCGCAATAAATGCTACAGTTACTAAAGTCAGCCACTCTCTATGTGGATACTAAGGTAGCAAGGTAGTTAAGAGTCAGACTGAGCATTGTTTTCAAAAGCATTTTCTACTTTGCTAAAAATATCAGGCTGATCTTCCTTTTCCCTGGTGCGTATTTCATCTAAATGGCAAAAAGTTGATCCAGGATTGGTAAGGATATTGAAAACATGAAATAATACCAATGAAATTCTTATTACATCTGGGCAGAGAAATAACATTCAGCCTTTCCTTAGAGTTTGCACAGATCTGGGCCATAACTACAGCAGACATGATATTGCTGCTCATCATTATGAACAGTATTATTTTCATTAAAGGAAACATTTTCTCTAGATTCACTGACCATTTCTTATTTGATTTTGAGTCAAATGCTTTAATGAACTCCAGTTAGCCTCAGTATACTGCATTCCCTTTGGCTATTGATTTGGTTATCTTGGTAAAGGAAGATATTTTCTTAGTATTTAACTATATTAAGTAAGCTCAAAATATATTCCATTTAATTTCCATTGTGCCTTCAGTTCTGATTTTCTTCCCTTTTTAAACTCTTTGTAAAGCTTTGCATTTTGTTCAGCTCATTCTAATGGTCCTGTAGTGGCTCTGACCATTATTCTTTCCCTTTCCCAACTACCTCACGTGTAGCCACTACATAGCTGATTTGCTGGTTACTTGGTATCAGAATTTCCTCCTTTGGAATTTCAGTCAAGGTCATGACCTAGCCCTTCACATGTGGAAATTTGTTTCCAAAGTCAAGAGAAGTTCCACACTCTTTCCAAATGGTCCCTGCTTAATTTTAGGAACATACCTACATGTTCTTTAGTAACTACCTCTTCCTTCTTCTGAGTCTAATTTTATCTATCCTTGCTTTTCAGTTTTATGACTAATGAGCATTGCTTTCTTTTCCTTTGAGTACTGAACATCTTGTCTTTGTCCTTACAATTCCTGACCAGAAATATGATTGTTTCTTGGCCAACTGGTGGCTTTTTTGCCACTCCCTTATTTTCAGTAATGTTTTTGAGAGTTTTCCTACAATCTTCTGCCTCAGTGTGTCAGTTGCAAATAGGAATGGCACCTTTAACTTACTGAAATTTCCATCTTCCTTTTGATGCTTCCTTTTTTGCTTGACTGACTTCACTGGTCCTCTCAGTTCCTTAAAGTTTATTGTTTCAAATCAGAAACTTTCACTATTATGTGTACAGTAACTCTTGCAGTAATATTAGTGTAGTGTAAACATATATGGCAGCTTTGAATTAGGGGACTCCTGTTCTGGTCTAATTGTAATGGTTACGTTTGTGCAGACTAACTTGCTCTATTTTTCAGATGGGTTTTACTTCATCTCCTGCTAGTGCCCAAGTCTGTTACAAGCTGCTGAGTCTGTTACAAGCTGCCTATGGGTTTTCTTTGCTCTTACACTTCATTTAAATATCATCATTTTCAGACCATTCAGTTCAAGGTTATTTCCTATGACCAAGTTTGTTTATAAATGTCCTCGCTACTAAGAAAACCAAATTTAAATTAGAATTATGTCTAGTTGTTTTAACCACTATTTGATGAAAATATCTGTTGGTTATTTTACTGGGGAATAGCTGGCTTCTGAATTCTTAATGGCATTTCTCTCAATCCTTTTGCTTGGAAAGCTAATGTCACTTTCAGTTTGTCTCCCTACAAAGGCACAAGTTTCTCTTTATGCACATGGAATCTCCTCTAAATAGTTCTTGGTTAGAGGGAGACTGGCTTTGACTAGACCTCATTTTGTCACTTGTTCCTAGGCAATAGTCTCTGTTTTGGCTGCTGCTTTTTCTACCATCTGAATGGTAGAAAACACTTGGCTGTGTTTGCGCTTAAATATCTTCATTTCTCCTGTAATGGGAAAGACACATCATTTGTTCCTGATCCAAAAGAAAACAATAGATGGCTATTTCTTACATGGACTTTCTTCTCCAGTTTGGTACCCTATCATTATCTCTTAGTATAGCACCAATCCAGATCCTAATGCAATATTTTTCTTTTATATTCCTTCTAACTGGTAACAAGTCTTCTCTGCATATATCTGCAAGAAATGCTACCAAGGCCCATTCAATGAAAACCAGATGCAAAACAGTTTTTTTAAGGAAATCATTGTTTATTTATGGAATTAGGTTTGCTATTTACTTATTTACTTAATATTCCTTTTTTTTTTTCTCCCTGAAAGGGTATGAGATTGGTGCCTGGAAGCAAAACTGGAGAAAATTCAAAGCATAAATGTAGAAGTTTTCCTTGCATATTCATGTGGAATAAATATTCCACATTTTCTCACTGTGTTCAGGATATTTTCTGCCTGAATGCACAGATAGTCCATGGTTAAGCTTTAGAAAAAGTAGTGGATTACTAGCCATTCTGTTTAAATAAACGTTGTAATATTAAAAGGAAATTAAGAATATTAGATGTAGAACTCAGATATGTGTGTTCACATTAATTGTATTTAAATAGAGAATGATAATAATTTTTATCACTCCTTTTGAAACAAGTTGGCAAAAAAAATGTGTCAGGTAGATTAAATCTACCAGTTAGAAGTTTTCTAAGTAAGAGCTGCTGAGAAGGGAAGTGTTTTAGTGTGTCTTTTGCTTAACTTGAACGTGAGACCTCAACTGCTCCACTTAAAATACAGTTCAGACTTCACCTGAAAGTTTTTCACTTAAAAATGATGTTTTGATTACAGATATAGATAGAAAAAATAATTAATCCAGAAAATCTAAATCTTCATAACACTATTTTTTTAGCCGTGTACAAGCTGATGCAAGCTATTTACATGCAGGTTGGCCATTACCTATGTATCTGTGTTTTTGATTCTTTTTTCCTCTCTGTATGTATGTAGGGAAAGGCTAAAGATAAGAGAGGGAAAAGAGAGGCAGAAAGGCGGGAAATCTCCATTTTCATTGCTGATAAAAAGTTTTCCATGAGAAAAAAACATCTACATCTGGCTCTTCAGTGTGCTTTACCCGATCTATTAGGCTAATCAGTTCCCTTATTTTTGCTAGGCAGCAACTGCTTCTTCAAAAACCCCACCTAATTAAGTGCACTATTTTGGGGTGTTTTGTCTTGCAGCTGGGAAGCCAGACTTTTTGCCAGTAATTTGTAGTCTCTGCTTATGAATGAAACAACTTTGTAGCTTCCTCAAGCTGCGTTTTTGGAAGCTATTTGTCAAAGCATTTTTCATAGTTCAAGGCAGAAGCCTTAACTGCGGAAGTAATGAAAAACATTTGGTAACTAGAGGAATTTGTTGATAGTCGTTTCTCTGTTTTTAATCACAGAGGTGGTCTCCTGCTGGGAGTTTCCTCTTTTATATAAATGTTCTGTAGAGAAGACATTTCATGTTTCTCTCTTGTAAGGCATTTTAGATTCTCTAGATTCTTTCTGAAAAGCCTTTGTTTCCTATCCTGTGACTTTCTTCTTTTCCTTCTTTCTCGTCTTTTCCTGTGAAAACTATACACATTCAGTAATACTTTTTATAGTTTATATTATATTCTTCTGGGTGTTGTCTCTTCAAGTCTTTTATTTTCTTATTTAATTTAATTTTTAATTTAACACTCTGTGTACTTTTAAACATTAGTTCTTGGCTTTGCCTGCCCTTTTGCCTTTGTGAGAGCAGTCTTCTGGTAACTGGTGCTGAAGAGATTGCAAAAATATTGACATGCTCTTTTCTCCCTCTGAAAAACTGCCTGAGACAGATTTTTCTCAAGCCTGTTCCATTTTCAATTTAGTCAAGTCACTAGGTTGCATCAGTAACTCTTTCTCAGTTAAGATAGTTTAAAGTAAATTTTCCAGTTAAAGTATCTCCCTATTCCCCTCTAGAGAAGCACTATCACTGAAGATCACAGGCTGGCTGCACATTTTTTTCCCTCATTAGCCATGAATGATCCTGATCACAGCCTTCAATTTAATTATGAGCGTTCAGATGAAGGTTGGCTGAAGGTGGAAGGAACGCATAAAGTGCACCTATTTCTATTCACAGACACTGGTGACAGTGGGTGGTGTAGTCTTTCTCTGTAAGATATGACCATTTTAAGTCTTTCGTTGTCTCTTTCTGCTGCCTCAGCAGATGCCCAGGTCTGATGGGTGCTGGAAGGACAGGCACGTTCCTGCTAAGGAACAGAGCCAGAACATGCAGGGGATCACTTCAGCTTCAGGAAGAGTCCTACATGAGACCTTTACCACTAAGGACTAAAGACAAGAAGCAGGATGCTAACACCAGAGCTAACATAGTCACCGAATGCAGCATTACAGAATTTGGTGCAAACTGAACGGTTAGCTGTTCAGTAAGCTGAAGACGAGGGGAGGATAACTCACAGCAGTTGCTGAAAAACTAGAGGTGATAGAGCTCTAACCAGAGGCAGCAGAAGTCTAACTATTTTGTCTTCCTCTTTTCCTAATGTCTTATGTGTCTCTCACAAAAATTTGAAAATTCCGAGGGAAGCATTGACCTCTTCCCAGTTTAAGAGCATGGTGCTTGCTAGAGTGCTGAGGCTATGGAAGGCAGGCAGTTACTTACTAGGTTGCCTTCTACTTGGATCTTTCCTTGCCTCCTGCTACTTAGTAATGGTATAAGAAGTTGCACTTGTGGTATTTGCAGCCTTCTCTGCAGACCTAAAAGGCATCTTTTCTATTAAAGATGCAAGTGAATGTAGAGCATTCCCAAAGGTCTTTGACTTTAGTAAAAAGACTCTGCCCGGGAGACAGACTAATCTTTTAAACTTCCTTCCCATGAGCCTTTTTTTTAGATAATCCATCTTCGCCTGCTACTACTCTTGATAATGAGCCTGTCGTCACATCAGGTTAAAATGTATCACTACAATTAATTTCTTTTAAATATATTGTTCAGAGGATAATAAGAACTAAGCCCTATTTTAAAGCTGATCAGGCTGCGCAAGATAATAGTCTAATTCTTTTTGTGAAAATTGACAGACTTTTACTTCAAAACCAACCACACTTCAGGGAGTCTGTTCTGGATTTGGCCCAATACTCAGCAGTGAAGCATATCTTGGCATACAGTGGAGTTTTCCTGAGGCAGGGAAATGCCAGGGCAGTGGAGAGAGCTACCAGGAACCAGCAGCTCTTGTGACAGATGCTGACGAGGCCTGGGTATTGCCAGAGCAACAGCAGCCACCCCCATGCCTATAAAAAGCAGTCTGGAGAGGGCTAGGAACCAGGAGAGCTGCCAACAGTGTGGTACATCAGCCAGGGCGTGGCACAGCAGTATATGCAGAATCATGTGCAGGAAGGGCTTAGTCATCCTACCACCTCAAGAGGTGAGTTTAGTTGGTGGTCACCAGCCTCTCAGAAGCAGCTCAGCTACGGTATCCACTTGGCAGGAAACTGTCCTCTTCACTTGCTTCAGTGGATGTGGCAACCCCAGACATAGGTCCCAGAAAACTATCCAGGTCTTAGGACGCAGGATGTGACAGAACCTATCACTGCTACTGGATTGCAGTAGTGAGAACAGTTGTGTGAGGTGTGACCAGATAGACAATCTGCTCAGCCTGGTGGCTGAGCTACATAAGTAGAAAGGTTAAGTAACATCAAGGAGTCTGAGAAAGGAATAGACTGATGGAATCATGCTCTACCTACCCTAAAACAGAAACAAGGACCAGCCACCAGATAAAAGCCAAGATCACAGAGATTCTGTATCCTCCCCCTACCAAGATGAAGGCAATAGCTGAAAGGAAAGGAGTGAATGGAGGCAAGACCATGCTTGGAGCAGCAGGTGAACCCTCTCCTTGTCCACCTTGTGTTCCCAGATGCCTCTGTAAAATAGGTACAAGGCTCTGTGTGTGAAAGGCTAGTCAATGGATTAAGTGAATGAAGGACTATCAACACTAGAGGTGTTGCCAGGCTCAGGAAGGCCTACACTCCACATCATGACCACTGAAGAAGAAAAGATGGTTTATTGTTGTAGGCAGCCCCCTTGTGAGGGGAAAGGAGTATACTAGACAGAGTTTCCACACAGCATGGGTAACAAACGGGAGGAGTTGGAAGCCACTGTATTGCTAGAAATCTAAGACCTGATTGCTGTTACAGAAACTTGGTGAGAGGAGTCCCATAACTGGAGTGTGGCTAACGACGGCTACAGGCTGTTCAGACTAGGAATAGGCTGTTCAGGATAGGCGAGGAAGAGGTGGTGGAGGTGCCCTCTACATCAAGAAATTGATAGAGTGTAAAGAGCTGTCTTTGAGGAATAGCCATGATCAGATTGAAAGATTATGGGTAAGAATAAGAGACCAAGTCAATAGGGGGAACCATGTTGGAGACCTTATTGCTCCCTACAGTTACCAGAAAGGAGGTTGTAGAGAGGAGGGAGCTGATGACAAAAGCCAAGGGGAAGGATGAAGTACTGAACAACTTTTTTTGCCTCAGTCTTCACTGACAATCTCTTCCTACACCTCTCATGTGGATGGACTGCAAGATGGGGACTAAGGGAGAAATGTCCCTCCCACTGTAATTGAAGATCAGGTTCATCCCCATCTGAAAACCTGAACATAAGTCTATGGGACACAACAAAATTCCTCCCAGAGTCCTGAGGGAATTTGATGATACGATTGCCAAACCACTCTCCATAATACTTGAAAAGTCATTGCAGTCAGGTGAAGTCCTTGGTAACTGTTTGTATTGGGAACAGTACTGTTCAGTATCTTCATCAATGGCATAGTGGAATGGTATGTACCCTGAGCAAGTTAGCAGATGACACCAAGCTGAGAGTTGCAGTTGGCATGCCTGAGAGGTGGCATAGCAAGATTGAGAAGTGGGCTCATGTGAACCTCATGAGATTCAATAAGGCTGGGTGCAAGGTTCTGTACCTGGGCCAGGGTATCGTACAGGCTGGGGGATGATGGGATTGAGAGCAACCCTACTGAGCAGGATTTGGAGGTACTGGTGGATGAAAAGCTGGACATGAGCCAACAATGTGCACTTGCAGGCTAGAAGGCCAACTGATATCCTGGGCAGTATCAAAAGAAATATGTCCAGCAGGTTGAGGGAGGTGATTCTGTCCCTCTACTCCATCCTGGTCTGAACCCACTTGAACTACTGTGTCCAGCTTGTAAGTCCTCAACACAGAAAAGACATGGACCTGGTGGAACAGGTCTAGAGGAGGGTCACCAAAATGATCAGAGGGATGGAACACCTCTCCTATGAAGAAAGGCTATGAGAGTTGGGGTTGTTTGGCCTGGAGAAGAGAAGGCTCTAGAGAGACATTATTGTGGCCTTTCAGGGGCCTTATAAGAAAGATGTGGAGAAAGTTTTTAGCAGGGCCTGTTGGGATAGGACAAGGGGTAATGATTTTAAATGAAAAGGGGACAGATTTAGACTACATATAAGGAAGAAATTTTTTAAAATGAGGGTGGTGAAATGCTGGGACAAGTTGCCCAGAGCTGTGGTAAATGCCCCATCCCTGGAAACATTCAAGGTCAGGATGGATGCAGTTCTGAGCAACCTGATAGTGTTGAAAGTGTCCCTACTCATTGCAGGGGGCTGGACTGGATGACCTTTAAAGGTCCCTTTCAACCCAAATTATTCTATGATTGTATGAAAACTGTGATAAAAGCCAGCAAAGCAGAGTTGAAATATTACAGCTGTGATTTCTCCAAAGTAACAGAAGAATTCTTATATTGTTTCAGTATGACAGGGTGTATGTAATAGATGAACTCTGTTTCCAGACATGTTTGGACCAGAAGTATTGGTTTTCTTTCTTCCTGTTCATATAGCTAAAGGAATTTGGAGCCAGACCCAACAAAGGACTTTCAGGCACCTTACATAGAATTTAAGTGGCATTTAAACACCTGTACCCAACATTTTAGTGCTGAAAACCTCTGCTTCAATTTCAAGCTGATTTTGATGATACAAGGATTCTTATCTTTGGAACTAAAGCTTTTCAGGCATTTATTGCACATGCTCCAAACTGTCTCAGTTCTGTGCTCAAATCTAATCAGAATCACAAACTAGAAGATAGATGCTTTTCTTCACAGGGGCTTGAAGCTGTACATATTTCTGGAATGCATTTAGTACTGCTGACCCCTCTAAGTATAAATTTGTGATAGGCACCAACATCTTTTAAGGCACAAGAAGAAGCATGTCTCACTTCTTTAGCAGAGTGCCTAGGGCACTAAGGTATCCTAAGAGATTCAGCTTTGGTCCCTTCCCTTCCACTACTTGAGGAAACAGAATAATGTTCTAAATGCATGGCATACCCTGAATGGGGAAAAAGGGAGAACCGAGGAGAAGCAGAAAAGTGATTAAAAATTTCACTGAGCTAAGAGGAGCCTCGGAGGTGGCAGAGCTCTGTTACTAGGAAGATAAGGTAAACCTCATAGATGGTAGGCAGGTAAATTCTGCTTCCACATGTTTTTTTCCAATGTTTAATGTAAAATACTATTTAATTATATCCAGTTTGCTTTTTTTCCCAAATAAATTGATTAAATGCAAATTGATTTTTTTGGTATTATGGTGTTATTATATTATTGTATTGTGTTTCAATTGAATGGTGGTTTGTTTTTTTAAAAAAATTACTTAACAGAAAAGATGCAATAAAAATGCAAACACTTACAGCAAGGGTAAAACAAGCACAGAATGATGGGCTGTATTTATAATGTTCTTGTAGCTTGCAGCAGTAGTCTGCCAGTTGAACACTTTAGGACAAGTAGTAGTACCAGAAATGTAATGATCTCATCTGTATGTCATGGAAATACTTTGCAAATCAGGTGATGTCTGAAATCTACTGTCTTTCCTAAAAATAAGCAGCTCAAGCATATTAAAATTCTAGGGATATAATTTTTATGAATAAACTTAGTAGTGTAAGGTTTCTTATTGTTTAAAACATAAAAGTTAAATTTGCCTAGTGAGCACTAATCTCCCGTATGTGAGAACAACCACTCAAAAGGATGGCTTCAGCAGCCTGGCAGTGAATGGGGTTAGAAGCTCTGGATGAACAATCAGAGATGCCTGTAGCATGATATTATGAAAGAAGATGGGTTGCTACTAGTTCCACAAGTAATTATGGAGATGTTACTTTCAACTCACAGAGTAAAACCAGCTTGTCAGACACAGAGGAGGTCACTATAAGGGATGGCATTACATCTGAGAAGAAAGAAGATGTTAAATAGCTTTTGTTCATCAGAAACATAGACAGTGTGGAGATGATGAAGGCTTGTCTGCGGGATACCAAAACAGCTATGAGACATCTATGGGACAGCGTCACAGGAAAACACTTCAAAACATTTGTAGGCTTCTCTTGTGAAAACAGCACAGTGCTACACAGAGAATATAATTTAATTTAGTAAAGAGATTGGGAGAAAAAAAATTATTATGATACTATGTGGACCTGTAGTGTTCCCTCATCTTGATTATTACATTATGTATGATGATTTAATCTCTAAGTGAATATAAAAGAATTAAGAAAGAAGAACAGAACAGGACAATAAAAGCAATCAATGTTTTGCTTAGCTTCTACATGAAGCTAGAGTAGAAATTCAAGGTGAACACAGAAGTTTATAATGTCATGAATAATGCGTAAAAAGAAAATGGGAAATAATTAGTGAATATGTTTTGTAGTATAAAGAGGAGGCTGGTGAAATTAGGAGAAAGCTATGCAACTATATGAGTTCAGACATAGAAGGTGATGTCTAATCCAAAACGGCTGGAAAAATGGATGAAAAATAATGAATCTCTTAATATAATCACGTAGATCTAACATCCAGTTTAGGAAGTCCTCCTTTTCCTGACCTAGAGAAGGTTAATTCAAATAGTTTTTGCTCCAACTTGATATGAATTTCCCAGTTAGAGAGAAGCTGGGGAACATGAAAATTGTAGTTGCTGAAAGAACCATGGTAATAACTTCCATAAACAGAAAATATTGCATAAAATAGCTTACAGAAAACTGTGAAAATTGACTCTGTACAATCTTTGTCCCAAGCCTCAGAAAAATTTGTGAAAACTTTCTTAGTCGTAAATTTGAAAAAAATTTAGAACTACCCATTTGCAGAGATATTATATGTAGTTGCTTAAAGTTAGGTATAATTGCAAAGCTTGCTACAATGCTCTAGGAATGCTGTGTGACAGTGTCCTGAAATATAAATCTGAAAACACAAGAGACTTCAGAAAAGAGGGTTTACCAATCTGCTTAACCCCTTATCCAACAATATCACAAGGATGAAAATATACCATCCAGTTTGCTAGAGTATGGTACACTGAGCAATCATGCAAGGACAATTAATAATTGTCCAGCTTGCTCTACACACCGTTTCACTTGGATTCTTAACAGCAATCTTGCAAAGACTATATCTTGCCTAGCTTGCTGAATTTGAATCAGAAACTCCCTGTAAATCCCTCTTATCAGTTAGTAAGATTCCTGAGATCTGTATACATGCTAACAAGTCGATTTTATCAAGCATAATTGATAATAACAACTTGTGACTAAAAAAGGGTTTGGTGGTGGCTGAGTACAAGTTACTGTTTGTGAAAATGCTTTGAAAGTCAAGCACCCAAGGACAGATAGGAGCAACATGCAGGTAAGAAATAGATAGTTAAGGCCAAAGTATAGAAAGATATAGGTAATTAGCTTGATGTTAAGATACATATATTTAGCACACATAACACAAAGGTCTTACCCTAGTGGTGTAACACGATAGAGGAGAAATGGGGTCCAATCCATGGGATGATCCCAAAAGTTTTGATGACATTTTCCCCTTGCAACTTTCCTCTTTGTTTACGCTTTTAAAGTAACTTGCACCTTTGGGGCAGAATTCTAGGTGGAGCTTGAGTTACTGAAGTCATTATGTCAAACCCTGCTTACTGGTGGGGTATGCCCAGGAGGAGCAGTTATGGGAGTGGTTTGCCTCAGAGGCAGTGAGGAGACAGGTAGGCTTAGGTGTGGATGTGTATTTTAGTATTATACTAATATAATGAGTATAGGTCAACTGGAAGGTTGGACTGTCAGAGCAGCAGCTGCAATTCATCTTCTTGGAAAACAACTGGGCAGCTGGACCAGGCTCCTTGCTGGTCCTTGCTGATCCTTGCTGATAGTGTGGGTTGGCTACGTTTGTCTCCAAATGTCTCACTCTCACTTCACAGGGCAACATGTCCTTGCTTTATTCTTTTCTGATGAACAGTGTGCTGCCCCTGTGAGTGCTACATCTTCACTGACTTTCATTTTAAAGCCTGTTCTCAGCATACTGGGGGTCAGGGGGGAAGCATTATTTAGTTCCATTTATCCCCACTTTTAGCTTTATTCCTGCAGATAGCCTGTGGATTAAGTAGTTATGAGCCTTTTGTAGAAAAAGAGTAAAGAAGATGTGGGGAAAGGAGATTCATTATGGTCCCACAGGTAGAATTTTGATAAAATCTTTTCTACCTAATCTTATAGCCAAAAGGTTTTTTTGGTACAGTATTGTGGTGAGTTGACCCTAGCTGGATGCTAAGCATCCACAAAAGTCTCTCTATCACTCCCCCTTCTTGGCTAGACGAAATATAATGGAAGGCTTCATGGGTTGAGATAAGGACAAGGGGATCAGTCCTTAATTACCATCATGGACAAACCAGACTCCACTTGGAAAAATTAACTTAATTTATCACCAATTAAATCAGAGTAGAGTAATGAGAAATAAATATAAACCTTAAAACACCTTTCCGCGACCCCTCCCTTCTTCCTGGCCTCAGCTTTACTCTCAATATTCTTTACCTCCTCCTCCTGAGTGGCACAGAGGGATGGTGACTGGGGACTACAGTGAGTTCATCACACTATCTCTACTGCTTCTTCCTCAGTGGGAGGATGTCTCACACTCTTTCTTTGCTCCAGCATAGGGTCCCTCCCATGGGAAACAGTCCTCCATGAACTTCTTCAATGTGGGTCCTTCCCATGGCCTGCAGTTCTTCATGAGCTGCTCCAGCATTTGTCCCTTCTGTGGAGTGTAGTCCCTCAGAAATAGACTGCTCCAGTGTGGGTCTTCCACAGAGTCACAAGTCCTGTCAGCAAATTTGTTCCAGCATGGGCTCCTCTCTCCATGGGACCACATGTCCTGCTGGAAGCATGCTCCAGAATGGGCTTCCATGCAGGGTCACAGCCTCCTCTGGATGCAACCACTGGCATGGAGTCCTCCATGGGCTGCAGTGGCATATCCTACCTCATTGTAGTCTTCACCATGTGCTGCAAGGGAATCTCTGCTCTGGTGCCTGCAGCATCTCTTCCTCCATCTTCACTGACCTTGATGTCTGCAGAGTTTTTGCTCTCACATATTCTCACTCCTCTCCTCTTGCTGCAAATGCTGTTGTGCAGCAGGTTTTCTTCCTCCCTTACAAAATATGTTATCCAAGAGGTGCTACCACCTTTAAGGATAGGCTCAGTCTTGGCCAGTGTCGGGTCCATTTTGGAGCCAGCTGGCATTGGCTCTGTTGGACACAGAGGAAGCTTCCAGCAGCTTCTCATAGAAGCCACCCCTTTAGCTCCCCACTGCTACCAAACCCTTGGTGTGTATGTCAATACAAGTATTGAAAAGAAATGCTGATGTACTGAAAAAAATAGTTTCTTAAAATATTTTTCAATACTGCAAAACATAGGAACTACTAGAAAGATCAGTCCCAATGCTACAATATGTCTGTTTCCCCTGAATACAAGCATTTTCATAGAGGTGTAATTTGGATGAGGCCACCCTCTCAGGCAATGAATTTAGTGATTGGATTGTGAAAGGATATTAAAAATCACAGAAAATATTACTGAATTCATTGCCTGATCTGTCAGTAGGCAGCATCTGAACAGAAGTGTTATTTCCCTTTGTGAATCATGGGTACTATTGATTGTCTTCCTAGTAAATGTGTATTTACAGAAAAAATAATATATCTTGTCCTCATAAGTCGTATGCTGAGTGAATGAGCTTTTAGAAGCAGAAGTTTTGGTGATATAAACTAAGAGCAGCCCAGTCTGAATTGTGGGAAGATGTTTGTTAAAATGGAACAGTGATAGAATCTGGGTGGCTTATCCAGTGCTCTAGGAGTCATAGCACGTAAACTTATTACTATAGTTACTACTAAAAATCAGTATAGCTCCTTTATCTCTTTTTCAGCAGTTATTTCCTTCCTTGAAGCTGAAAACATGCAACTTCCCTACCTTGAAACAAGGGAGAATTTAGACTATTAGAACTGGGTGAGAATACGTAAACATGTACATTAGCTTTGTATCTGTTTCTGCTGCTAAGAAACTTTCCCTTATTTCACAGTGCAGCAGGTTGCTGAGAATTCTTCTTGTTAGTTTAATGGAGGATGCTCAGCATTTTCTACTAGTTGGTTGCTGTATTTGAGCCTTTTAAGATCTTCTGAGCTTTTGCTAGTCCCAAGGTGGTGTGTGCTTCAAAATGTCAATGCACAAAACTTATCTGCCTTTCATGAAATTTTAGCAATGAAGGAATTATTGGAAAAATATACTGAATCACTAACCTGCAAAGTAACACTTATGTAGGTTTCACTGCATCCAGTAGGAACTTATCCGTTGACTTCAGCAAAATGGGAAATTATTTCAGATAATACACAAGACATATCACTATAAAATTCACCTACATTACCCTACCTTAACTTTGGAATTGCCATTGCAGAAATTCATCACCTTCCTCAGCTGGGTCATTTTCAGCTCACTTACATATTTTCAGCCCAATTATATTTTAAATTATAATATAATGTAGAAAATCAGCAGAACTCAGGTTAAATGGAACTGTTATCATTCCTCTGTTCATGGGAAAAGGACAATCACGTATTTGGTAAGTGTAAGAAAGTGGATGGACTAGTATACCTGATACGACATAGTCAATATTTTGGGTTTACCTGACCCTCTATCTTCCTCTAGCTAAAGACACTTTCTTAAGAACAGAGAGGCATGATAACAATGCTGCTTTTAAAAATATTCGTGTTGAATGTTTCGTTATATTTTAATAGAGAATAATCATATGCAACAGGTGCTCTTCCTCTGACTTGTTGAATTGCAGTATAGCTAGCCTCTAGTTATTGGCCTCAGGGAAAGAAGCAGTAGAACAAATCAGCCTTACTTTAAAATAATTGCTGCAATCCTACGGTGCCTGTCAGTTGCTATTTTCCTCTTTTATGTCAATGTACAGCACCTTTACAAATAGGACTCTGAAACCGGGAGAAAAATGCAACCTATTAAATTAAACTTGAGAAAATAACTTGTGGATTTAGTAAATACAACTACACCAGAAGTGAAGGACGCATTCCGTATGTGGTATTAAAATCCTTTTAAGCAGAGTAATAATGAATAGCTAGCACAATGATAAAAGGAGTAAGGATTATTATAATTTTTCTAATAATTGCTATGACATAAGGATGTATTTTGGGGCTTCATTCTGTGGCTTTTACGTCAGTATTAAAAAAAGATTAATTTAGGTAGTATTAAGTAAAACTTCAATAGGAGTTGAAAGTATGTTTAACCACTCTGATTTTTTTACATTTCTAAAATACAGTAGCAGTTAATAGGGCAATAGTGCTATACTTAAGTGAGAAATGCTTACCTACTTAATTTAACCAATGTAGCACGACCTTCTGATGAGTCCTGGATATTAACAAAGTGGACATCCAGCTCATATACCTCTTGCACACTTTTGCATTTATAACACTACACAAACTCTGCAGGTCAAGGGAAAGCTTGGAAAATCATCTCTGAATTTGAGTCTCTCTAAAATCTACAGAAGACTCATTTACAGGCTCTCTATTGCATAGGTTGTTTTGGAAGAGGGCATTGTGATCAAAGATGTGCATGTTGGCCTCTTGAACTGACAATTCCCATTAGATCCTGTCTGCTACACATCACTCAGACTCCAAGTCTCCACGATCTCTGTCTGATGCTTGTTCAGGAAGATGCTGCTTGCTATGACAGAGACTGATACTACTACTATTTTTGTAGCACACATAGATGCATTTAGCAAGTGTACTTCTGACACTACTGGAGGTGAGTCACCCACACCTAACACAGCCATCTGTGACAAACTTTGAACAATATAGTGCAGCTCTACACATCTGTTTAGGTCAGAGACGTAAGAGGCATAGTCTTTTCAGAGGTGATAAATTAGTCAGAGGAAGCTTAGGACACACACTACTGAAAACATGCTGTATTCCTCCTATTTTTTTCAGTCTCCCCTAGGCTAACAGGAGGACTGAGAGCTGTGGATTTCTGATCAGCTGCAATGCACTGCAGCAAGACATTGCTCAAGCATGCAGCTTCCCTTGAGCTGGTGCAGTGTGAGGTAGAATTGTTCCTTGTACTGGATTCAAGATATGAAAAATTTATGTCACTGTCCTCAGTTCTACCCTGTGGAATGTGAAGACAAATGAAGAAATAGTTTAAAATTAAATTTGAAGTTATTAAACTTAGGTGAATGTGTAGACTGTTAAAAGCACTTTCCCAACTGTAAAACTATATAAACAGTTTTGTTATGGCTTATTCTTGCAATCTCATAGCTGGTCATATTTTATAGATCTGTGGTGTTAGAAACCCAAAAGCAATTTACTTGTGCATTTGCATGGGGCTAGGAATGTTTTGTTTCTACTTTAACAACTAAAGATGCTCTCATAGTACACATGGAAATAAATTGTTTATACTTTTCATGTTGTCCCCTCACAGAAAATTATTGTCAGAGCACATAACACTATCAAAAATTTGAAACATGAGAAAAAAGCCTGTTTTCAGATTTGGAGAGTAATATGAAAAAGAGAAGATTTCTTGGACAACAGATTAAAAGAAATGAAGCTCCGTAGCCCACATAATAGGTGGAAATAGTACTTATAGCTCTTTTCACAGACTGTAGCATTTTCAGTAATGTGTCATAATGTGAGTACAGGAATGTATACCAGCACATAGCAAATGGTAACAAATATATTTACTGTATTTCTTTTCAGTTCATGTATTTTTTTATTTTGATACAGTCTGCATGTTAACTTTTTTAAAGAACAGAAGTATTCCAACTAGATTTTTACACACAGCACTTGAAAATACATACATAAAAATGTAGTCCTTGCACTTAGTCAGAAATAATAAAAATTATACTTTTAAAATGTTAATGAAAGCTGTTGAGTGATTATATGTAATAATTTTGTACATTTGTTCTTCAAATTATTCACTAGTTTTGTATTAGTGAAATACATAGATAATGAAAAGTATAAAATAGACTTCACAGTTCAATTAATGATAAAACAGAAAACACTTCAAAGATTTTCCTTTATATTCTGTTTCTATCCTATATCTCTCCCTCTCAGCTTCAGAAAGGCAGGAAGTCAAGGAGTTTCTGCTGTAATAAAAAGGCACTTCCAACGCGTGCATTCCCCTTTTCTCATTCTTAGCTACATACAATTGTTTATTCCCCTTTCTTATGGTCAACAAGGAGACACATCATGGGACTGATTCTCCATGTCCATCAGTGAAGTTACTGTGCATTCACTTTGAACTAACTGAACCATCACTAAAATCAGAATCCAACCCAACCTCCTTGACAGGAGATGGAACAGCTAAATGGGATTACACATACAGGAAATTCATAAAGTCATAGAATCACTAGGTTGGAAAAGACCTCTTTGATCATTGAGTCCGACCATTCCTATCAAACACTAAACCATGTCCCTGAGCACCTCATCTAACTGTATTTTAAATACCTCCAGGGATGGTCACTAAACCACCTCCCTGGGTAGCCTCTGCCAGTGCCCAATTACCCTTTCTATAAAAAAATTTTTCCTGATATCCAACCTGAACCTCCCCTGGTGGAGCTTGAGGCCATTCCCCTTGTCCTATCATCTGTCAGTTGGGAGAAGAGGCCAGAACTCACTTCTCTACAACCTCCTTTCAGGTAGTTTTACTTGTTCTTTTAATGGTTCTAACAGTATTAATTAACAACCAGGGTCCAGAATGTATGGGTGCACTACCTAATACTTGGATTCTTAGTTGTTTTTTTAATTTTTTTCTTTTGGATACTGAAAGCAGCCAAAAAGTTGATATTTGAAGTACATCAGCTGTGCGCTTTACTAGAGAGGAAGATCCTTGGGAGTGTGACTGTTATTATTGTCTCCTGCCATAATTAGGGCATGAAAAGATCTCTAAACAACCTGGGAAGATTGATAGCATCAAGTATCAAGGAAAGGACACATAAAGAATTTGTGAATCTTTTTATATTAAAAAAACCCACTATGGCCAGCCAATGAAAGGTACGGTCCTGTGTTCTATGTGTTTTATCAAAATTTCTAGGTTAATAAAACAAATCAGGAAGACAATTTGATGAGGAGTGTCATTATAAGAGAAATTAAATGAAAGAAATGCAGCGAAACACTGATTGCATACATTTACACATATTTAAACTATGGTTTGATTTGATCATGCTCAGTGTTTCTGGTTCATTATGATTCCAGTGCCTGACTTCCCAGCTTTTTACTCCTGATTTGTGCTAAATAATGAGATACACCATTGGTTTTAGACTTTCTGTTTAACTTTATGCTACATTAACCTTAAATTATGGGTTAGATCTCATTACATTATTAATTCCCAAAATTAAAAGTGTGTTTGAGAAGGAGAGAGAGAGTACAAGGGAGAGAGAAAGCAAGAGTGCAATGTACTGCTCAGATGTCTTTAGCAGGACCTGTCTCTAATGCTGGGAAACAATACATTCCACTGCTGTCCCTACATCTCCTTTTTATTTGTGAATGTTTGCCAGAGATTATTATCACACTATTTCTCATCAGAGCTGGAGTTATAGTTTATCAGAGTGTCAGCATAAGGAGTAACACTAGGGCAAATTTGCTGCAATATGGCTAGACCATGAGCCTCAGTTTGACAGTAAACTCATTAGAATAAAACATATCTATGTAGCTAAAAAGGTTTTGTAAAAATTATTGAGCAGTAAGGGACAGATTTTACAGGTACTTAAGCCTTGAATAATTTAGTGTGATGCCTATTATTATAGTTTTCAAAGGCATCTGCAAGTCTGTTACTGTTATTTTACCAGGAAGTGGGCATGCAGGCATTTTGAAAAATCATAGTGATTTTTGGTTTTTGTGTTATTGCATGCCTGGCATTATACTACAAAGTGCATGCAATTTCTCAGTGATGGGTCTTCACAGGACAGGAGATGCCACATCTCTCAGGAGTTCCCACACCTTTTCCTCAGAGTCTATGCTTGTAGTCACAAGGAGAGCTCCATTCAAATTTATGATAGCTCCTTCCATTCTGATTTTAAATTGTTTTAAACATCAAGGAATTAATTACAAATATCAGAGATTTTCTAATTAAGATGCATATAGTGAAAATGAGCATCCGTAGTCACTCTTTTTAGAAACTTAACTTATTTAACAATAATTGAAAGAAATGTAGAACTTTGTGCTATTTTGTCCCATTCCCCTTGACAGCAACATTGCATCTATAAACTTCAAGTATTCCTTACCCCAAATCTTAATTATATTCGGCCTTTAAAAGCCTCTCCGACTATTTGCAATCTTTTATACACTTAGTGCATTCGTGAACAGAGAAAGACAAAGTTCATGGCTCAGCATAGGGGACAAACAGGATGCAATAAGATAATGGTCAGAAAATATCAATAAACTGACCATCATTGTGTCAGTGGTGGCATGTGGCTGTAGGGACACCTGCAGTGAGCTGTTTGACAGACTAACCCCAAGCAAGCACAACAGAAGGCTATCACAGAGAGAGGCCATAATGCTTCTTTACAGGTTCCAGCTCCTGTTTTGCATCCCTGAATCACAATATCATTCCCACTTACATCATCTGGCCTTGCATAATAAAGCTGAACATTTTGGGATAGTAATTCCTCAAAGGACCATTAATACAAGCATTCTCATGGCCTTCTGCTGGGACCAAATCTTCCCCAAATCACATTTGCTGTATACTCTGTTGGCTAACTAAAACTTTACCTATGCCTATAAATCGATAATTAATGTCTGCAAAGCTTTTATTATATACGTTTTTCCTAAAGGCATGTTTGGTTAGTGGAACTAGAGTAAATCTTTTATAGGATGATAGTAGGAAAATTGAATGGCAAGCAAGCACATTACTGATCTTGGAGCTGCTGCCTGGATGTCATAGTGGAAGACATGCTGGAAACTCATGAATGGATGAGTTGTCACTGTTCTCTTTGGAGCACTGTGTTGGCACTCGGTTCAGGGCTTGAAGTTCCTATGTAGATAAAATATTGTCCATTGGAAGTCTGCAGGAGTTTTGCCCATGTAAAAGTTGATGGAATGGTCCCAAAGAGCTGTCATTTACAGGGGATTTCATGGGTTAAGGTCACTGCTAGCTTTCTGAGGGAGGGGGATCAAGAACCTTCTGTCAGGAGGGCTCTCATGGGCCTAGTGACTCAGACTCTGGTATTGTTGACAACCATTGCGGGCAACCGCTGCGATGAAAAATTATAAGCACATCTTTGAAGGGATGTAATTTTTGTGATCTAAAGATTCTTTTGCTTAGAAAAAAAATGCAAGCCACACATGTTTAAGAGAGTTCCTTTTCCCTGCCACTGAAGATAGCAAATGCAAATCTAAGAAATACTTCTGTTTATTTTTCTGTGACTCTGGAGCCTGTAACAAATATCTTCTGTTACTTATTTTTCTTTTGTTTTATAAGTATCTTAAAGCACTCTGTGTTCACTGAATATTTTCTCAAGAACAAAGACTGCTCTGAAGTAGAACATCAAATGCTAAAATGCTCCATAATCTAAAATTGTTAGTTTTAAAAGAAAAGAATTTCTTCTTTTTTTAAAGTTTCTGAATTACTATGAGCTCCTTTCTGTGTCAGCCCTTTGTCACTACAAAAACTATTTTGAATAACCAAAAATTAGAAAAAGAGAAAGCTAGTTACAGAACAAAACTCCCTGAAGAAAATAAAAAAGATTATGCAAACTAACAACTAAAATATTGTATTCTACTAGGCTTCTTTTAAAATCTGAACTTAGCTTGCTTCTCTAGGGCTGTCACCAGACTTTTATTCTCAAACTGAGGTGTTTTATCCAATACTGGAATACTAGGGTAGTATATATTAGACCAAAAGTGTGTATTGGGGATTGAATGCTTGCCTAAGTAATCAAGGCACCCGAGACAGTAGCAACCTGCATGATGAGTACTACATGTGTTTGGTGCTTTGTTGAAAGAAGCTGTACTGGTACATACAATCTATTGCTACTTGTTGTCCTTCCTTTTTAAGATGAATCACAGGATGTAGGATAAGGCAGAAATTCAGTTTTTTTGAGTATATGTTACAATGCAAATTCACTGGCTCACTCTCTAGGTTGCAATGGACTGCTAAAACTTCAGTATATTTGGGAAATGCTTCTTACCAGCTTATTTATTACAGTTTGCCAGTGAAAGACAGGTCTACTTAAGCTTTGTCTGAGGCTGAAAATGTGACTTTAAATATACTTTGTTTATTTAATACAAACCTCTGTTGACTAATTCTGACTCTGATTTTATGGCTGTGTGAATATGTTTGTTACTTTTCAGCTTAGTAGCTTTTCTAAAACTCTGATATTTCACTCCTTGTCATTTTGAAATTATATTATTTCATTTTGGGGGGATGAGATTTTGTAGAACTATGCTTTGAAAACATGCTATAAGGCTGATGTGCAGTTGACCTCATTGCCCCCTTCAGTGCAGGGTGTGGCTTCACATTATATGCCATTCGATTTAGCTGCTCTCAGATGCTAAAAATGACAGTCCTATTTCCTTTAGCTATCTGTCCCACATATTTCCATTCCATCCTTTATATAAAATCTAGGCTGAGAAAAGACTTTATTCACTCACCTGATGATATTTTAGTTGTTATTTTGCATCACATTTTTTTTTTTCTTGCTTGGGATGAATCAGATTTCTGCTAAAGTGGTAAGATGGTTGAACTTATCTTACAGGTAATGAGTTAGGTTGAATATAAGCAAAATGATAGGCAGACCATAAAGATTGTGTGTGACATGAAGCAGCAGTCTCAATGATTGCTCTTTGCTCTTGATGTTAGCTATGTCTGGGCCAAAGCACACTACTCCATGTCGCTTGAGACAGTTGCACTGATTTTGCCTGTAGCAGCAGATTTTGAGCTGCTCTGGTTGTGATTTCTGAATCTTACCCATTACTGCCTCAGTTGCCCCTCTTGGCACCTCATCACCTGGGATTCAAGCTCCCGGCATCTGTCCTATCTCCAATGGAACAGGTAAGAGAAACAAACTGTACTAGTTTGTATGTGATTTCTGTGAAACAAAACGTCTAACACAGAACTGAAGAAATATACACAGTCTTTCACAGACCTTTATTTTAACTGAACAATTTAATCCTATGCAAATACATTGCATGTAAGTAAAATAAAATAAATATATGTATATTCAGGTAATTAGAAGGCAGTTATCTGCATGAAGGAGTTTTTATTTATTTATGTTATTGTCAGACCTTTCCCTATAATGGAAAAAAATTGATGTGAACAGAATCACCTGAAGTCTCTGGGATATGTAACCTATACATTTTCTACGTGTAAATTTAACAGATACTTTGGAATGTAAGTACAGTAACAGACTACTTTCTATGGGGGGCATTAGAATATAAGAAAAATATATTAACAAAACAATGTTGACATGATTAACAGAAGCATTGTGTTTGTGCACTAGAGAGAATATGTATTTCTACTAAATTAGGCAACTGGAAATAAGCATAATTTTTACCATCACTAGAAAAATGCTTGGTGGAAGTCAGTGAGGGTAGCTGGTTACCATTGTGATTTGTCTGAGACTTAGCAAAAGAAACAGTTGAAATAGAAATAACATACAGCAAATATTTTTAAAAGAAAAGAGCAAATCACTATGCAGATCCTTTTTATCATTCATAGCATGGGACGCATAATAGTCATCATAAAGTCTGTGCTGAGGGAGTAGATGCTTTAAAAGCTTTCTTCCTCTTCTGGAAACATCTTGGATGAAGACTGTAGAAGGAAATCCCCAGAGAAGAATAAACTATCATGTTTATAAGAACATCCTATTGACTGACTAATTGGAAGACTACTAAAAAATTGTCAGGGGAAATGGTCTATAGCTTGCTGACTTTTATAGTCAGTACTTAAAGCAAATTTTTTTTAAAATGGTAAAGAAATCTATTTAAGCTGAAAATACTCCATATCAATATTGCTAATCTGACCATAGATTCAAAACCAGTGAGTGACAGTGAAGAAAATGATAAAATTAAGCATGTGGTAGAGAAAATAATTCCAATACTTGTAATGTGGCTGTAAGTTCAAAGCTGCTTTACTACTTTAGATTTGTGACAGTTTATTTCAGCAGAAAGAATCAAATACTTTATTTGACAATTGAAATGATTGCCTTAGAAGGAAGAAAATGAATGCCTCATATCTACAATACCCCATCCAAAGGGCTGATCTCTCCTTTGTATTTCATGCCACCTTCTATTACTACAAAAAATATTGCAAGTGCAACGAGAATGGTGCCACTAAGGAAGAGTCTGCAAGCAGGACCTAAGGCAGTTTCTCTCTCTACAACAGAAAACATGGGAAAACTCACAAGGTTCTTGGGGAAGGGACAGGAAGCAAGCAGAGGAGGAGGTCAGTGGATCCAGCATTTTGCCTTTCTGGAGGATTCCAGTACCAACTATCTTTCTTTTAGTCTATCTATCTTTAGTCTATCTTTCATTTAGTTTCTGACCTCTCACCTCTTCTTGTCTCCCCTCTCTCTCCATCAATTTTTTTCTCTCCGATGAAGCCAACTTCAGGGAAACTTCGAGATCATCTTTAAGAATGTACTGTGTCAATTGCCAGTTATTTAGAGCCATCCTACAAAAAGTACTACTTAGCCTTTGTTATAAAAAGTTTACCCAATCATAGCAATATCTGCAGAAAGAGAAAGTATAATTGTTACTAACTGGAATGTGATACAATTGAGCCATATAAATTTATTTGAATGTCCAGAAAATTATTCATATCCTTCTTTTTTATTATGAACTGCAGTTTTGATGAAAATTAATAATGATGAACTTGAAAAGGATTCAGTTTTTCCCCATAATTTTCTTAATTTCAAAGCCATCTTTGTAAGAAAAGTCACAGGCCTGTTTTCGGGACCTTTATAGTGAAAATAGCTCACACATGTATTATGAACTTACCAGCTTGAAAAGGATAATTCATTTTACAAATTCAGTATGCTGTAACTGTCTGCTAGTAAATAAATATAAAAGAATATTCAATTCAGAAATGCATTAGACATACCACATATCCTTTGGACTCTTCCCAGGGATGATATATACAAAATGACAAATTTATATGGATTGGTTTCACATAATATCATGCTTTTCTTGTTGTTATGTTTTTTTTGATAGCTTGTGTATATAACAGCAGCATGGCCTAGAAGTTTATTTTCACCTGGAGCTCTGCCACAGCTCTGTCTATCATACAAACAGGGAATTAGCATGGCACTGTTCAAACACAATACACTTACTCTGAAGGTCTTTCTAGCTCTGACTGGGATTGAACAACGTCCTGCTATAGGTTCCTGTGTTATTTCGCTTCCTCCTAACATTTCATCCCTTTTGTCAGTTCTTTCTGGCAAATACAAATGATTCATATGGTGAGGAATGAGAAGGGAAATGCAAAATAAGCTGTCCTTTCTCAGTGTCAGGCTTGCCTGCTTCCTACTTCCCATCTTACATCCAGAACCTCAAGCATGATTTGAACAGGTGTCAGCAGGCACATGGCAAGAGATAGGCAAGTCTGACATTAAGTTTGTGCTCAGCCTTATTCTTTCCAGTGACAATGCACTATGTTTTTAGTACCAATGTTTATTCAGAGTTCATCTGTTCGGCCAAACCAGATCATTGCAGATGTTGTTTGAGAGAGCTAGACCAATGATAATCAGCATTGCCTAGGTTCCGAGGTGGGTTGGAACATACTCTGGGCTCCCTTTTTAAGTCAACCTGTGCAGGTAGAGGTGCTGCACTTCAGGCACAGTTGCATCCCAGTGCTCCCTGCAAACAAGGCAATGTAACAGTGGGTGCAGATTACTTGTAAGTCTGTCAAGTCTTAATAGCTCCTCAGATCCCACCATGCCCTCATACCTTGCACACATTCACCATCCTCAGGTACACCTTGTAAAAAACCACTAAGTCTCACCTGTTTGGCCCCACAGAAGCAGCAAAACACCTAGGAGCAAACTGAGCTCAGAGGGGATTCAGGTATTCATCAGTACAAACAGAGATGAGGATTTGTCACTGCTCTGGCAAGGAGGCTGCCTGACAGGACCATATTCTGAGCATGGGAGAGCTGCCCTATGCTGGCTGTTCACAAAGTAAGAATGAGTTAAGTTTTAAGTTCAAAGAAGTACCCAAATCTGTGACACTAACCTTCGCAGATAACACCAACTTTTGCAGGAAAAGTCTCCAGAATCCAGAAGACATGCCTACAGCTGCTCTCCTCTCCTCTCCTCTCCTCTCCTCTCCTCTCCTCTCCTCTCCTCTCCTCTCCTCTCCTCTCCTCTCCTCTCCTCTCCTCTCCTCTCCTCTCCTCTCCTCTCCTCTCCTCTCCTCTCCTCTCCTCTCCTCTCCTCTCCTCTCCTCTCCTCTCCTCTCCTCTCCTCTCCTCTCCTCTCCTCTCCTCTCTTAAGGAATTAAAACAAGGACACGTGGACCAGCTAAACATCTGGAGAAGAGCTGAGCTGTGGAAAGTATGTTTAATGTTTTGAGAAAGGGGAGCAAGGGTTGTGTAGCTGATGGGAGACCACTCTGCTTAGGTTTGGGTCATCTCATAATGATTGGTAAGTTATAGTCAGACAAAGACAAAGGCAAAGGCAAAGGTAGGATACAGTGCTCTTGGGGAGAAATGGAGTCTTTCAGAAACAACTCCCAGGCTGCCCAGATAGGTGGTTGATTCACCTTCCCTGAAGGTGTTTAAGGCACGGGTAGACGAGGTGCTGAGGAGCATGGTTTAGTGTTTGATAGGAATGGTTGGACTCGATGATCCGGTGGGTCTCTTCCAACCTGGTGATTCTATGATTCTAACTCATCCCTTCCATATCCATTTGCTTTCCCTCCTTCCTGGAGAAAGAGAATTTGAGACTGTTTGTAGATGGAGGTATTCTTTGCAATGGGGAGAAGCAGTGCTTGGTGTAACAGTTGGCTGACAACTCTACCTTGCAGCAAGCTGTGACATGGCCAGGTCACTGCTGTGGCTGATTGGAGTCCTTGAAGGTATTTCTTTCCCAAGGGATATAGGCCTTTCTAGGCATCTGCGCATGACTTGCACACATAACCATCCTTCCTCCTTCTATGCCAACCTGGATTATTTGGTATAGCATCGTGGTTCTACACAACTGCTGAATGCAAACACACCATTCAGATCAGTAAACAACTACCTGGTTGGACTCTGTTACGATTACACAGCATAATCTGGTTGTGATCAGGCCCTCCTCACCCTGGCTAGGCAACCTCTCAGGCACCTCCCCTTTCTTCTGGCCTTGGCTTTTGAGTCATGAGTTTGTTGAGGCACAAGTTAGCATTCTATCCCCTGGGGATTTTCTATGCATAGTTTTGGTCACGTCCTTGTTTCTTCACCTCCTCATTGCTAGTTCATTAGGAAAATAGGTCATGGCTCTGCACACTATCAAATAAGTCTAGGAAGTAAAAAGGGGTTTCCTGGCCATTCAGTGGGACTGTAGGACAAATTGGTGACTGTTGCTTTCTTTCTGTTGAAATGATCTCAGACAAAGAGACAACAGCAGGGTTATGTGCCAAGTTTGGATATGGTCCATGTCCCACTCACTTGTCCTCTAGCTCACCATGCCACCAGGTCCTTGGTGAGGGCTCACAAATATGTATCCTGTGAGAATAAGGAAGTTTAGGAAAGGAGTGTTGTTGGTAACTCCCTGTATGGATCCTAACAGACTACTTAGAGCCATACGAACCATAGCCCAAGGACTGTACCATTTGCAGTGCAGAGAGGTAACTCAATGTCACAAATATCTCTGCTGTCACTCCATGTGTGCTGCCATAGAGCAGAATACCTGGACAAAAGGAAAACTTGGTTAGTATAATTGCCATGGCAGCTGAGCCACTTGAAAATGAGAAAATGTGAGGGACTCTTTGCAGGTATCCTATATTGTCTTGTTAACTTGGAAGTAGGTATACATTTAAAGTGATGAAATGAGAAAATAAGTTCTTCAGTTTTTCTGTAGAGAGCAATGTTTAATGCTAGATTTGCATTTTGCACACATATGTTTCATCCTTGTCCAGTCATTCCAATAACTAACAAAGACTTCTGGCTATGGCAGGTCTGGAATGTTGTGCAGTAGGAGCAAGCTCCTCTTGTCCATGCCTGGCACTCTACAGAAATGAGACTCTTTTGGGCAACACCTGAAGCCTGGTCTACAGACAGAGGCAAGATTGTTCTTCTCATATGCATGGGTAAGGGCCAGGTGAGTCATGCTAGATCCACCTCAGTTTGCGTGGTCATCTGATGGAGATGGAGGGTGGCCCTACAGTGGGCTGGCTGCCCTACAGTTTCAGAATGGAGCATGAAGGACAGGAAAAAATGAGATGTAGATGGTAGGAAATACCTGAGACAGAGGAGTTTACTGAAATTTGCATAGCATAAAAAATTCTGGTTGTAAATTGTAAAGACCTGAGGGGATAGTTCATTGTGCTCCTTCCAAAGCATGACATCCTGATGGGCTTTGCCAAGGCCAGGGCTCTGGACTGGGTCTGGCAAATGCTACATATATCTGTGTGCATTAACAAAGATAGAATTGGCAAAGCCAGAGTAATCAGTTTAATCAAATGCTTTATATCTGTAGTTTGTCTGATTTTAGAGCACATTAAATTGAAATTAAACTTCTAATATATTATTACAGAAACATGTTCTTTTTCCTTTATGTCCTGTTATAGCTGTGATTAATATATACAAAAGTATACATCACAGTGACAGAATAATGAACAGAGCTAAATTAATATAAATATCTGCAGTAAAATACAAAAAAGTCCTGTGGTGCAATGGTAATGTTAGTCATTTCTGCATGAATAAATGAAGGCAGAGTGTGAAATTCCATAACTCTACTATGAACCGAAGTCTCCTACTGGCATGGAGAATCAAGTGTTTGCAGGACTAGTCTGTTGTAAATATTTATTGCTACTAACGTAATGCTTAGTCACAAAATAAACCTTTTTATTCTTCTAGGTGATTTCCTATCTCTACTGTGTTCCATTTTCGTTCCTTTCTGCAAGTGAAAACTTGAGATTTGACTCTGACAGGGTCAATTTTGGATGTAAAAATCAACAGAGAAGCATTTGCTCTCACACAGCACAGTCTCTTACAACAAGTCATTCAGCACTTGTGGCCAATTGCTGAGAATCCTTTGATGATGAATTTTATTGGCCAGAATAATTGATTTTTTAAGACCAGAGAACAGTATCTTTTGGTTGCAGCTCCTTCATAGCACAAGCCATAACCTAAAGTGACACAGAGCATATTTTTAAGAACAGTAAAATCTTGTTTGCATAGAAAACTCCACTACTCTACAGAGTAAATATTATTATATTTAAATATCTGCACCTCATTTTTCTTCCCAATTACCTAATTTGGTTATTTTAATCCACTGCATCTCTTACTTGAGCTGGGCAGGTGGTGGAGTTTTTCTTTCAATAGATACAGGATAATAATGCATCTAGAAACCCATGAATGTGCCAGTAAGTCTGCATAAAGAAATGGGTAGAAGCTCACATTGGGGAAATGCAGATTGGCTTTTATTTTCAAAGAGCCAAAAATGTAAGAACATTTTGGATTAATTCATAATATCGTTGAAAAAAATAATTAATTACTTCTACTGGTTAAATAAACTCTTTTAAATTATTTTATTTTAAAACATTTTCCAATTTCTCATTAGAAGTGCTACAGAAAAGGCTTAAACCTTCATTTTAAAAAGGCCTTAATGAAAAAAATGAAGCAATTCTGAATGATGTTTTGCAAATGTTAAAATGAAATATTCCTATATCATAAAAATTCTCCACATTCCTATTGATCTTTCTTTTCAGATACATTTGCCATCTTGTACTGAAATTTGTAATTTTCTTGGTTCTTCCAGAATACTACTTCACATCAAACAAAGTGATTAGTTTGGATAACAAAGTTAGCACCCTATAAGCATTAGTATCTTGAATACTAGACTAAGGAGTCCTTTATTAATCAGTCTTCTCCATTGCAAACACATGCAGCGCATAAACAAGTCAGCTCTTACTCTATTTCTGACATACACTGGAGAAGTAGAAAGCACAATGTAAGACAGGTTTTCCAAAATCCTGCCCAAGCTTGCAACTATTTTCCAATGTCTTTCTGATTTAAAACACAAATTCTGAAAGGATATATAGATTTTCTAATACTTTTGTCACCAAACAAGAGTTCATAAGTACTAGTAATGCTGTTATACTTGACTGATCTTTACAAAACTGGGGAATCATGTAGTTTGGAAGGGACCTCTAGACCTTGTCTGGAACATGGCATGCTCAAAGCAGGGCTGGCTACAGAGTGACTAAGGTTAACCCCTTGCCTCTACAAAGATTACCTTACACCACTGCACTGGAACTTGTATTCAGATGTTATTTTCCATGAATACTGTTACTTTTTCTGAGTCATCACCTGCCAAGTAAGTCAGTGGCAGCTTAAAAAAAAAAAGGTTTAGGTCTACTGACCTTTCGGATGTGATCTCCACATCTTCCTGACAGATCCTCAGTGCAAGTAAAAATAACATAAAGTAACTCCAGTGCATTTCTAGATGTGGTGTTAAGGGTACCTTTGTCAAGAAGGAATCCTGTGATGACCCAAAGGCAGTTTCACGTCTCTCTTTGCTGTCCCTGCCACAGGGTCTTGCCTAGATTAGTTTGGGAATGGAAGAATAAACCAGAAGCATCATTCACTCCATGATCAGTGGCTGGTTGCAAGACCAGTAGCTTTTTTGCTTTTGTGGAAGAGTTCTACCTTGTGTTTGGGCTTGCTTTAACCTCAGGTAGCTTCTGATAACTGGGAAGCCATTTGGTTACTGCCTTCCAGGGGTGCTTGGAACAAGGCCAGAGAGACTCCTTAGCCTAGTCATTTGCAAACCTTTAGATCCCCTTTAATCCAGGCTTACTAGATGGAAGAATCCAACCTGACAAATAGTGCTGTCAGAGTAGGTCATGGACAGAGCCTTACTGCCAGGCTATGGGGGCTACAAGAAAAAAATTGTTTGAACTTAAAAAAATACAGTTATCTGCATCTCAAGTGAAGTGCTCTGAAAAGCAGCTACTGAGCTTTTTATACTGCCTGTAGGTTTTAAGTGTTCTTGGATAAAAATCGTAAGCAGGAACAAAAAAATGTCATATTTCTACATCATGGTTGTAAAGTCCTCCTATGAAAGGAATGTGCACATTCTTCTAGGAATCTGGAGACCCTAGAAAATAATTCTTAAAATTTTTCTTGCTGACTATCAGGAGGAGATACTAAGTTTCTGAGCTAACCCCTTTTTTGACAAATAAAAGGGCATCATCTTACTTAAAGTTCAAATCAGGTTTTAGTTAAATGTTTTGTTCTTTTCTGTTAGTGTACTTCTGTGCTTCAACATTCAGCAGGTTATACTTGAGTCATTCTTTTTTTTCTTTCTTGAGACGTTCACTATTGCTATTTTTGAAAATAAAATAGTGAAAAATATGTCAATGTCAAATACTGGGTAAAAACTCCTAGAGGTAACAGTATTAGAATGTGGTTTATGGGCTTGTATAATCTTTTAAAGTGATTAAAACCCAAAAATAGATACTCCTTTCCTGATATGTTATTTTTTTAAAAAAGTAGGTTTTCTTTATTCAGCATAGATCCTTGAAGGTCTTAAGCAATACCACTAGAAATCTGATTTTATTGTCATTTAAAAAAAAGGTGGAAAAAAAATTTAAAATTTGTTTGGAGAACTCTGGAACACAGCTTTACTTTATTAATTCACAACATTGTCTGATCTTCTAAAATGCGAACAGAATTTTGCCAAAGTTGGCAAAATGTTATGATGGTGAAGGTCTTGTGGTCAGTTGCAAGATGATGGTAGATGGTACTGTTAAAATACTTGCAATGTAGCATTAAGTCATTGTTTCCCTGTAATATGTGGATGTCTCTAGGAATTTGACAGTAGTCCTGGTCCTAAACCCTAGATTTGACAATCAGAGTCTTTTGGTCTTATGACAAGTGAAATTACTGTTTACAGGAAAATGGGAGCTTAATTTACAGCAAAAGTAGGTTCCTTCACATTACACTCCTTTGTGCCGACCTTCCCTAGTACCACTTCTGTACTTTCCGCTGATTCTGCCAACGTACTAAAGGGCAAGAGCAGCAAGCAGTCACAGGACCCTCAATGTACATGCAGGTACTGCGGAAATCTTTAGGCCTGAGTAGTTCTTCAGGACTGTATTTCCACTATGGGCTCCATCAATTTTATTGAAAGTGACATCAACTCACTTAAAAGTCTTAAATGTGGGGGGAAGCAAAAGATTTTGAACAGCTGAACTACCTCACTTTGCAATCCCAGTGATTACAATTCCAGCAATAGGGAATTTTCCAACAAATGAACACTTTGCCCTATCTCAGGGTAATTTTCAATGTTACTTGTGACACATATCAGAATGGCACAATTCTGAATGCTAAGGAAGTGCTTGTGAGTTTTTGCAGCACTTTCTAGGCAGGCTGTGTCTACATCTTCCCTTTTAATGCCAGGTGTGGACCTAATACTTCAGCCTCAGGAAGTATGTATTGGAGGACTTAAATTAGAAGAAAAGGGAAGAAAGTTAAAGAGTTCATGTTTCAAAGAAATAAACTGAAAATTGAGTCTCTGTATCAAGGTAGCACTCTGTAGTACAGTCATGGACTCTGAATGAGAGGAAATGGAGTGAAAATGCTCAATTAGATTACAGCAAAACCCAAACAGATAGTCTGCACTGCATTAAACTACTGACATTTATATTAACATGTAAAAGACTAAGAACAGTTATTGAAATGCCCTAAGATAGTCATGCTTCAGAAAATCTTGTGGATTTACTTGGGGAAGATTTATTAAAAATGTACTTTTAAAAGAAGAAGAAAGAAGATGAATATAGTATTTTTTGAAAACTATCAAAGAATTGAGGAGAAACCTGATCTGACACAGGACAACACATAGCAATCATTTGACAGATTACATATATTTAAATGACAGATAAACTAGAATATTGGTGACTTGACTTCTCAAGTTAATGTCGAATCTCGTAACTTTGCAAATGAGAACAGTTAGTAATGATTTTTTTTTATTGATTTACTCAGAAGTCTGAATAGTAAGCACATGATTTTTCTAAGATGTGTGAAAACTGCAGCAGAGCAAACTGTTTTCAGAGTATCCTCACTTCACTGGTAAGAGCAAATGAAAGGGAATATTGTAACCACCACTCAGGGAAAAAAAACCAAAACCCAAACAAAAAAAGAATGTTTAACAATGGCAAACCTGTATGCAAGGGAATTAATTTTCCTATAATCTCACAAAGATATGCATTTATAAATTCACTGAATTGTGTAATAGTTTGGGTTGGAAGGGAACTTTGAATCATCTAATCCAACCCCTCTGAACTGATCAAGGACATCTTCAACTTGATCAGGTTGCTCAGAATCCCATCCAACATGACCCTGAATGTTTCCAGGAATGGGGCATCTGCCACCTCTTTGGGCAATCTCCTCCAGAGTTGCACCACCCTCATCATAAAAAAAATAATCCTTATATCTAGTCTACATCTGCCTTCTAATAGTTTAAAACAATTGCCTCTTGTTCTATTGCAACAGGCCCTGCTAAAATGTATTACCATTTTTTTTGCAAATTGTTCCAGATTATTTTAAAGCAAATTCACTACTAGTTTTTCTTTGTTCAGATTGTCCAGTCATGATTGTTTAAGAAATTTACAACACAATCTATAGTTTACAGCTAATGTACTGAAATTAAATCAGACAAATGTAGGCATCTTCCTTTTCAGAAAATGGAAGCAGTAATTGCAATACTCCATACTTTTGTTTACTATAGACTTAACACACAAATGGAAACTAAAATAAATATACTATATATGGCATATCATCATATGGCATATCAGTTTATCTACCTATCTAGTCATTGAGTGCTACCTGGATTTTAAGCGCATACCAGAAAAATAAAATCATGTTAAAATAATGGTGGATGTCACTTCTTTTAATGTCATTTCCTCCTGTCCATTACAGAAAGAGAAACTGTGACCCTGTATTCACTGAAATATATGCTTAAGTTTAGAAATTTCATGTTGAACTTGGCTCTACAGAATTACCAGCATCTAGAAAGGTAAATGTACATGTTCAGACCTATTATCTTAAGGAAAAATAATGACAGCAAGAGTACTACTCTGCATTTTTTCCTATGGTTTCTAGGCTTTTTTACACATCTGATATTAATGAAGCCTAACAATAGTTTGAGAGATGACACAGCAATTTGTTTGGGGATCTGAGCTGAAAATCTGAGCTGTAAAAATGAAGAAATAGTTACAGTAACTATTCAAAGCAACATTTGGTGAATGGAGAGTAAAGATGACCAAAGGAAGCTATCTTAGATCATATGCAACTATATCTCTTGGTTCAAAGAGCAAAGTACAATGGAAAGTCATCTAAGGAACCAGACAATATGTTCAATGTCATCTTCACCTTTTCTCTTCAGATGGGGAGTATTCGAACTTATATCTCTTATCTCCATGGAAAGACCCAAACCACAGACAAGAGGCAAGACCAAAGTGTTTCTACCTGAGTTTTCCACTGGAGCTGTGCTGCTGGGCAGAAATGAAGGCAAGATTCATGTGACTACTTAAGAGGGTAAAGAAGAGCCTGTCTCTACCCCTGTGGTTAGGACACTATCTGAAAGGGAGGATGCTGAAATGCTTGTCTTCCTATCCATCCTGTATTAGTAAATTGCTAGATAAAAATAAAAAGAACTTAAACAGCTTACAGAGTTGGAACCAAAGCCCAGGATTCCTTAATCCAAAGGCAATGCACTGGGCAATACAACACAGACCTGACAATAGGTTGACGGGACTTTTCTGGATATGTTTGTGTCCTGTTTTACATATGTATTACTATTTTTAAAATCTAGCCCTAAGCAATTTGTTGATTCCACATAGTCTTTTAACGGCAAAAGTAATACATCCTTCTCTACTGTGACCAGCAACTCCAGCTCCTGCAGAGCACTATTGAAAGACATTTCAAAAGCCTGAGGCAGATGTCAGCAATTCATGTCACTAACAGACGTTTGGAAAATGCAAGAGAAGCTGGTTACCTACCCTGAGGGAGAAAAGTTTTTTGACAACTGACAGAGGAGTTGATTTTTTTCATTGTCTGGCCACAATGGGTTGCACATCCCAATGAAAGGTGAAGAAGCCATGTAAGTATCTGGACTAGAATTCTTTCTATATCTGTATTCTTGATATAGGTTTGAGTCAGCTCTGCACTGCTTGCATTTTAAGATCTAAATGAATTGTATACATGCATGATAGGAGAAATCTAAACCCCAGTGGAATTATCAGCAAACATCCCACTGACTGAACAGGAGACTTAGCTGAACCAAGTGAAGACTAAGGACACAGATGGATCCCTATGGGATGTTTCTCGGCAAAAATTATCAAGCCTGCAGCTGGCAAGCCTCTAACAAAAGGCAGCCATTACCTATCCCATCAACTCTTCAAGT
This sequence comes from Coccyzus lansbergi, assembly GCA_033558105.1. Taxonomy (NCBI): domain Eukaryota; kingdom Metazoa; phylum Chordata; class Aves; order Cuculiformes; family Coccyzidae; genus Coccyzus; species Coccyzus lansbergi. The sequence goes on from JAUMJK010000245.1 coordinate 4,134,088, forward strand.
ACTTAGGTAACATTTTTAACTGGAAACAGAAATTAAACATTACTTTTATTTTTCAGAAAAAGCTAAAATGACACTTCCAGAAAACGGAAAATAAATGTTCTTTTTAAAGCAAGGAGCAAAATCAACTAATCGGCTTTCTGAGAGCATTCTGTGTGATTAATATGTCTCAAAATGCAGACATTTCTATAAAATATTAATTTACTTCTGGATTGAAATTAATTATATTTAGTAGTTTTGAAATTCCTTCCATATAATTTTATGAGTAAATAATATTTATTAAATATTTTCAATCATGGAAACCACTTCCTGTGTAATTTTACTCTTTTTGTTAAAATATCTGACTAATTCGCCAGGAACAATAAAAGCCCAAGGAGCTTCCTAGGAGTAGAGATGACTTTTGTGAGAAGGAATCTAAGGAATGTGTTTAATTTTGCTTATAGCTGCAGTGTCCAAAATTTTAAACACATGAATGTTGAAGAGTGATTTTTTTTAAAGTTTTACTTTTCTTACAAGATAGCATTATTGTTGCTTCTCTAATTTAAATGATTTACATAAACACATATATACGAAAGCTATGATTATAGCTCAAATGCTTACTTACCTTAAACTACCCAGAATGACTGTAATGTGCTTAATTTTCTGTTTCACTAAGAATAAAAATTCCTCTAACTGCAAAATGAATTTGGGGCCATGTTAGTTGTTTAATGTAATAAAGTTTAGAGTTTATACATATATCTATCTATTATTTTCTGTTTTATTTTTGGTCTTATTAAGATGAAACTTTGTGAAGAAGGATTAGATTATGCCAGAATCTGGTAATAATGATAGCTACTGTTTAATAAACACCATATTTTCTCCTATTCATGTGTTCAAAGATAGAAAGGAGTACCATACACTTTCATGTGCACAACAGAGTCACTGTCAGAAGATGGAGAAGTTGGCAGGCTCATGAATAATTCTAAAGAGGGAGAGCAGCTGTTTAGTAACAAAACCTTCTTAGCAAAGCCTTTCAGCCAGTTGCTGTACCTTTTGACGTGATACTTATAAGGGTGTTCGTGCACGTGTATGTAACTGGAAAGGCAGGAACATAGGATCACAGTGAAAGCACTGATTGTCATACTAGTTTGGTAAATATGTCATTTTTGTAAGAGAAAAGCATTTGAATATTTTAAATATGAAAGAATCACCTGAACCACCTCTTCTCTGGCTCTTTTAAAAATCCTTTTTGCCAGCACAGCATACCTACATAAGGTACTCTGTCACCACCACTCTTCCTGCAACTCCCGGTCAGGTAAACCGTGGTTTTAGGACAGTCAATGGAAATTTTGCTTTTCATATCAAGTGGATAAAAATTTTACCCCATGACTTTTCTCAAGTTTACCAATATTAATAAATAAATTAAAAAAAATAGGAGTCGGAAAAAACAGTGAAAAATTTACCGAGGAAGAAACATTGGGAATTAAGAAAATGATGAAGAAAACTATACACCTGAAAAAAATGGCAAAGAATGAATTTCAAACCCCAAATGAGAAAAAAAATCTCTGTTGTCTATTTGGGCTCTTGCCATAGATGTACATGCACCTAAGTTATTCCTACTTAGTAATTTTCTTGCTGCAGTCTGCAAAGTCTCTATATAGAGAATGGGAAGAACAGGCCTGTTATCCTGAATTCATACCACTGGGCAAAAGGACGGAACCACATATCTATTAAGGCAACTAGTATCTATGATGAAAACATGGCTGTTCTGCATTCTTCACATAGGCTAAGGAGCCATATACACTTTTGGTGAAAAAAATAGAACACATGTGCAGGAACAATATGTTTCTAGAGGATATATTCTTCAGTTGTCTTTGTTTGCTGATGTCCAGGGCTCCAAGACATTCTTCATACTAAGGATTTAAAGATTGCAGAGCTTTACTTTTTTTCTCTTCCAATTTTGTGCTGTAACACTTCATAGCAGAAACTACCTTAAAAAGAGAAGCATACAACATGTCAAAAATTCCATTGTATTAATAAATTTAGATTTGCATTTAAATACGTTCCTATAAATCTATTACCTCTTTTTATAATGACAACAAAAGATCTTTTCCCTATTTATTTTAGCTGCATAATAATTTGGGCTTTTATTTGGCAACATGAAGACATGTTTGCTCAACTGACTATTCTCAATTGTATGTGTTTTAATGTGTGATTTAGATGTAAGGTATTTGGCATATGCAGATAGGACCAATTTCAGAGTCACAGCTCTGAATCCTAGTTTTAGGAATAAATGTTCTTCTTAATGTTTTGTTAATTTACTGTGAGCTCAAAGAGCCTGAATTCTTTTAATATAGTCTTATCTGACTGCATATTGGATTCATAACACTGGGCAAAAGAACAAAACTGTGAATCTATTGAAGGCAATTACCACCTATCAGGAAAACGACTGTTCTGTTGTTTGCCTTTGTCCAAGGTTCTGATAAATATACAAAATAAAAGCCTATTAATTTTCACCAACCTTAATGCAAGACCAGCACTCCTTTCTAGCATACTTCTTTCCTAGCTGTCCCTTTACATCTGAGGAGAGAGGACACAGGCAGGTACAGCCCTACAACTGTAATTAGGCTTTAAAGTATTGTATCTCCTTGGAACTTCTTGGTAGATTGTGGACATTATCTTGATTTGATTTTTTATTCAAAACAAAGTAAAACATCTTTACAAGGATAGTTTCAATAGCAGAAGTCAATATGATTGATAGTATGTTCACTTCCTAATTGTAATCTGTTGGCAAAGTGACCATCCCTCTTGCTCCTTCTCATAGATTTTTTTGCTTTTAAATCTCTTCAGATGTTTGTAATTTGGAGGTAACTGCTCTTTTTGTGATCCTAAAAAACTGCAGTGTCTGACGACTTTTTATTAGAGAAGGAAAGATGCTAGCCCCCTAAAGGAAAACTGTTTTGAAACCCAATGCTCAGTACTATTTATATAGAAACTTATTATTTTAGTCTATTTTTCTTGTAACACTTGAACTGTTAGTATCTGATACTGCAAGAACTTGGTTATTGAAATCACCTTCACAAGTTTGGAATCTGACTAGTAATACTGTAGGCAAATGAAGTAATGTATTATTCATGCTTAGCTGGGTCAGCTGAACACTTTTCAGCTTCACCGTGTTTGCAATCATCTTGACTAGTGTCATAATATTTTTCACCACCTCTCCCAAGGCACACTTAGCACCTTTTTTTAACCCTTTTACAAAAAGAAATTCTCAATTAATGCTGCAAAGCAAACAGGGAACTGAAATCCACCTTTTCCCTAAAGCTTTATTATCCCTGAGGCATCTGAAACAAAAATGTATCACTACTAATTACTTAGAAAAAACAATCAAGAAAATCTGCTTACTCCCAGTTTTCTTCTCTCCCCACAGGTCTACAACCAATGTGCCTCTAAACAGAAAAGCCTGACTTGTCTGAAAGCACAGAGGGAGACAAGATGATAGCAAAAGCTTCCTTCAAGACCTTATCCCCAGAAGTCTTTTCTGGTATCTTCTCCTCACAGCCCTCTTCTTGTTCACCTGTGATAAGAGTAATCTATTCTCAGCAGCTCCCAATGCTTCAATCACAAATTTCAACAAGCAAGCAATAGAAGAGGTGTTGTTCTTAAAAATCTATCCTTCTTTCCCTTCATCAGATCAACACCTGTACTGAAATGACTTATCATCACTAAGTCCATAGGAACTCCCAAACCTGCATGGCTTACAACAGTAGCTTCTGTCAGCTGGAGAGGATGCTATAGGTGTGCCTGTTGCAAGCCAGGTTGCAGGGTGCTGTGGGTGGCTGGCCTGGTGCTCTGCTGAAGGCAAGGTTTCTGTGAAGCTGAGCACCAGGACTTTAGGGCAGAAGTTAAAATTGCCATTGTAAGTTAAATAGCAAATTGAATCATTCTGCTATTTCCTTCTCTATGTTGAGCTGGGCAATGGCTTTCTCCTGAGGGTTTACGTTTCATCAGTACATACATAAGTGTTAAACTCACCCTGAAAAGGTGTTTTTCTTTCTTTTTCTAAACTAAAACACATAAGGTCTCTGGCTGATTTTCTTTTCCAGTTAATTTTAAGGCGTAGAACTGGATTCTAAGTCTTTGCACACTGTCTCTCTCCTACACTCTGTTGGATCTTTCTGCACTCCTCTGGAATTTTCCAGTCTTTAGGAGCTGTGGACTTGGTAATGGCAGAGTGGAAGGTAGCGTGGCATACAAAAAAGTAGGGAGTTTTGGCTCAAAGAGGTGTAGCTGTTGTTCCTGTATTGCAGTATGATACGGATGTTTGGATCACTATCTCAGGAGCACAGGGGGACTCCTGAAAAAGAACTTTCTTGTACGACTTTGAGGTCTGCTCAATATCCCCTTCAAAATTGCCCTTTTTTTCTGCTACCAAGTGAATATTTTTGAAGTAGTAGATAGAAATATGGTTATGTGCTACCATACTAGTCCACAGGAGTGTTCAGGTTGACAAGAATGGGATATGTCAGCATCTATAAGAAGACGACCAAAGAGCCCGTGAAGTAGTAGCAGAAGTACTGACCATGCTCAATTCCCTTTCCTACAGTTTGTCTACACACTGCTCGATACTAGTCAATATCACACAAAACAATGGATTTTATGGGGAGAAAAAAAATTAAAAAATCCAACAAAACCCCCCTTTGAATGCTAGCTGATTTTCTTACAGATGTGGAAATAATGATGTTTCTGTCACTCACACTTAACCAACAAAGTGAGACCATGGAATGAGGATGAAGTATATAAATTTGTTAGTATGCATAATAATAATAGTCTTAACACTGAAAATCATTAAACAAATTATGGTTTTAAGAAACATTGTTGCATATAGCCAAATTGTATAAAGTAGTGCATTGACATATTCAAATACTTATTTACATTTCAGTTTTCAGTAGATAAAATGTCATTCTGCTACACAAAAAGTCAATAAAAATCTAAGGGGAGAGAATCAATAATTGACTTTTTGAAACCCAAACACTAATCTATGGCTAATTGATTGTTTATTAACTATGTTTTAGGTATTTCTGTGAAGAATCCTTAAGAGAAACAGTACTGCAGAAAAAAAAAATGCTTGATTTTGCATAAGCCAGGTTCAGTGATCATGCTACTGATGTTTCTTTTGACATAGCAGGACATCCAGATCAATAAAAAACGGTGAGAAATGTAGCATTACATTTAAAAATAAATGATTTGTTTAAAAATCCCACAACCCCAAAACCTGAACCCCCAAACAAGAACGAAGTGGAGATTAGGTGAAAGGTAAAGAAAGTGGGATATTCTATCTGCTATTTGTATTGTCAGGTGTACAGATGATCAGGAAACCAATAGTGCTGGTGAGCACTGCCCTTAACACCATGGAATTATGTAGTGATGTTGGTCTCCTAGTAAGTGAACGTTTTCATCTAAATGATTCATATTAGAAACCAAATAGCTTTTCCTTAATGATTTGAGATGACAGTTAAAGTATTTATGCTTCTATTTTGTCCTCTGTTCCTGTATATGAATGCTTTTACATGGAATGCAAAGAATTAACATGAGCATAAATAGCAAAATGATTTCGAAGTGTGTGAAGAATGGCCTCAAGCTCCGCCAGGGGAGATCTAGGCTAGACATTAGGAAAAAAAACTCACAGAAAGGGTCATTGGGCACTGGAACAGGCTGCCCAGGGAGGTGGTTGAGTCACCTTCCCTGGAGGTGTTTAAGGCACAGGTGGATGAGGTGCTAAGGGGCATGGTTTAGTGTTTGATAGGAATGGTTGCACTCAATGATGCAGTGGGTGTCTTCCAACCTGGTGATTCTATGATTCTAAGAATAAGGTTGCTAGTAAAATATTAATTTGTGCCTTTGTATGCATGCATGAAAATGAACTTTAGTAATAAATATTGCATGGAATATGCATTTTTGCATACGGAGAATTAAGCTGTACGTGCACGATGCCCACAAACGCCCTGTCACCTGCAGTGGCAGCTTCCTGGGGAGCTCTCCTGGTGCTCCACCACCCTCTGGGTGAAGAACCTTTCCCTCATATCCAACCTAAACGCCCCTGGCACATCTTCCTGCCCTCCCCCCGGTTCCTAAAAAAGGTAGCAAGTGCCGTGCTGCACCGACAAAGCTCGGCACACATGGTGAAAAGTTACAGTCGGCCCAGCACGGGAGAAGCAGGGCTGACCAGTGCTGCATTTTGGCATCTTCCAATTCTATCCCAGGCAACTACCATTTTCCTCCCTTGGAGGCGCCGCTGCCGGGTGAGAGCAGAAGCGGAGCTCCCGCTCGGGAAGCAGCCCGGCGGCCGCCCCGTCGAGGCCCATTGCTCCCACGGGGAGCGCGGCGACGGCCCGGCTGCGCCTCGGCGTCCGAGGTGGGACCAGAACTCGCGGCCCCCGACGCCTGCCGGAGCCGCGCGCACCCCACGCGGCCACCGGGGCATCAGCCGGGCGCCCGCCGCGCGCTCCCGGACGGGCCGGGGAAGGGGAGCAGAGGGGAGGGGGCGGAGCGGCGCGCGGGCGTGCGTGCGCGCGCCCGTCTTCCCTCCCAGGCTTCCCGGGGAATCCAGCGGCAGCAGGAAGAGGCGCTTCCCCGGCGCACGCGCAACTGGCCGGGCGGGCGCGCGCTGAGCCGCGGCGGCGGGCGGGAGGGGGGAGGGGAGGGAAGCTGCTGAGGTAAAGTTAGGGGGAGAGAGAGAGACTCCGTCAGCCGAGCGAGAGCCGGGGAGGCTCGGCGGCCGCCATTACTGAGCCGGGAGCGCCGAGCCGGGACGGGGCCGCGGCGGCCGGCGGCGCTCGAGGGCCGCGGGCCGGAGAGCGGAGAGAGCCCCGCGGGGAGGAAGAGCCCGCCGGGGGCGCCGGTGTCCCGGGAATGCCGCCGCTCCCGCCGCCGCCGAGGAGCCGGATCCCGACGGCGCGAGGTAAGGGGAGGAATCCGGTCCCGCGGGACCCGGCCCGGCCCGGCGGGCGTTGGGGGAGCGCGGGGGAGGCGGCTGCGGCCGGGCCGGCGGGGGGCGAGCGGAGCCGACCCCTCCCCGCGGGCCCCTCGGTCCCCCCCCCCCACCCCCCGCGCGGGGGAAGGGCAGGGAGCGGAGCGCCTGGTCCCAGACAGGTGATGAAGGCCTGAGCGATGGGAGGGTCTGAGCCTGCTGTGCGAGGCTGCCAGCTGGTCACGGCTCTCCGGGGAGGGAGGAAGGCAGGAAGGGGAGCTTCCCTGCTCTTTTCTTCTTCCTTCCTCGTTCCCTTCTCCCCCTACTTCTTTAGCTTCCTCTCTTCTTCCATTCCCCCTAGCCCCCCCTTTCTCTTCTCCTTTCTCTGTACTTCTTTTTCTCCTCATGGCCCCCTTCTACTCGTTCTCATCTCCTGTGTTCTTTTCCTTCTCTACTACATTTGAACACTTGTCAGTTCCTCCTTCCTTTCACCTTCAAATATTGCTCGAGATTAAATTCCAGAAAACTTCTCTCTCCTAATGATGTGTGCGCATTTCTGTTTTCCCACCAGGTGGATTTTATGGCTTTGAAATAGGGTAGTCGGTTGTAGTGTTGAAGCTTTCAAGCATTTTGAATCCCTTCAACCACCATAACCTTTAGATTCTCTCCACCCAAGGAAAGCACCGGAGATATACAGATACAGTGCTGTGGTGTTGTAAATATAGGACACAAGGAGTATAAAACACTGGTTTAATTAAGAGTTGTTGAAAGAACATTTACTTGTAACAGGAAGACGTACTTATCACCTCCCCTCCCTTCCTCTGTACCACCCTTTTGCCCTCTCCTGTATTGCTTTTGATATCAGCATGGAATATTTCCTTAATAAGTAGGAGGGAAACGTTTTTAATCTAGACCAGAATAGGCCTGTGGGGGTATGTGTGTATTCTTTAGTTTAGTGTCGTGCAGATAACTGGAAGATTTTTTTTTTCCTTAATAAAGATCCTTGACTGAAATTTAAAAACTGTACACTGCAGAGTAAAAACCGTAAAGACAGAGCAGGATTTGCTGGTCAGTTGGACGTCCATTTTAAACCTGTGCACTGAAGCCAATTACTACACAGCTACTTGTATACTTATTTCATAAGTGAGTGAGGAATTAATAGGTTGCTTTTTTCTTCTGTTGTGTTGTCTTTCCTTTCTAAGATTCTTCAGTATGACAGCTGTTTTCAGCAGTAATATCAGTGACCAGTAAAATGCTTTCTCAAAAGACCCATGCATATTTAAAATCTATAGTACATATCTAAACTGAGCATATTACAAAGGCTCATCCAGGTGCATTTTTATAGGAGTTTATTTTCCTTTATAATGCTTTGGAAATTATTTTTAAGAAGTGCTAAAATTCTTAAAGATTCTATTTATAGTTCTCTGCTGAAACTCGTTGCTACTAGAGCTTAGGAAGTATGATGTAAATATGGTAGTTTTTTATAAGTCTGTAGTTCTGTAAAGTAACAGAAGTTGTTTAAGCCTCTGTAAAGTTATTGATAGCGTATTTGAGTATAACAGGTTTCTTTCTAAGCCCAGAACATACTGAACTTAAATAGTATGCCTTTTTTTAAAAAAAATACCCCAATGTAAAAATGTAAATAATTGCCACCAGATTCTTACCACTCCTTGGTATTGGACTTTATTTTAGCTGAGGTGTTGCATGTGTAATGATATCCAGTTAAATACTTTAGGCTCAGACTAGATTGTTTTAAAATGCTATATTTAGCACTAACAGAAGCAAATGCTGCACACGTTTTTGAGGTTAAAGATAAAATGTGCTCTCTTAAAGCCATAGGTGTTTTTTCCATGTGCAAACTTTGTAGGAAAGAAAAGCACTGATCGTCAAAATAAATTGTTCTGCACGAGTTTCCCCTTTGGGAGTTGTTATTTGAGTCGATAGTGCAAAAATAATACTGTTCTGATTAATGAAGATATTAAAAGGATGTTGATGGTTTCTTAAGACTTCCAGAAGTATTTTTTTAACAGAAGACAAATCCCATGTACTGGATTGCATAAAACTTCAGAGCACTCCACATCACTTCTTTTAGCAGACTAATACGTGGTGTATTCCTAAGATAGACGTGTGAGGAAGGCATCCATCCTTCAGAGCTATGACCTTCCCTGAGAGGATAGAAGTTCGTGAAGCCTAGTATTCCGCATTAAGTTCTGCTGGCATAATTGCATCAGTGAGCGATCTGAAAGCAGGCAGGGTTGTAGGCGTGACGTACCTACGGGAGCAAACCCCGCGCTGCTGCGCTCTCGGTGTGTGATAAGGCAGGAATGCTTCCCGCGGAGCCTGCGCCTTCGGGGAGGAGCAGAGCGAAGGGGAGCGGAGCCGGCCGCGCTGCCGGGAGCGCCTCGTCCCGCGCCGCCGCCAGGGGGCGCTGTCTGCGTGGCGGGCCCCGCACTGCGGGCCCCTGGGTCCCTCTGTCCGCCTTCGGCGGGTCTTTGGAGCCAAGAACGCAGAGCTGAACCCAAGAGACCCGTTTCTTCTGAAGTACTCCAACTCATAGCTATAACAAACAGTTTAGTTCCAAGTGGCCCCAAAAACTCTGGGAATTCTTACTGTCAGGACTTTTTTTTGCATCTATTTGTGTTATTCCCATCTTAATAGGTACACAAAACTCTTAATCTTTTTTTTTTGTTGTTGTTTTTCTTCCCCCTGTCTGCCCCCTGACAGTTTGTAGCTTAAAGGTCAGTGTGGGTGAGCTGGAATAGTCTTGTGGTTTTTCATCATTTTAATGGTTGGACTCGATGATCCTGTGGGTCTCTTCCAACCTGGTGATTCTATGATTCTAAAAAACTTCATTTAAGGGTATTATGTTTTACAGATTATTGGTTGAACCCTCTCATCAATTCCGTATATTTGTGGATTTGAATGAAGTATGTAAAGTAAAATGAATTCACAACTTACTGCAGGAAAATCTGAAGTGATTGTAGTGAAGTTATTTTGATTTGAGTATTTTAAACCTGCTTTTCTAGTCACTAGCACCTGTCAGAAGCCAAAATAATCTGTGGCTTATTCTGTACGTTACATTTTTATGGTAAATTAGAGTTACTTCTTTGCCTTTGAGTTACAATTCCCACGCATTTTTGCAGTTGTGCATAAGTTGACACGCAAGCATAACAGAAGACTTAGCATTTTAAAAAAGTAAACCAAATACCTACATGCACAATTTTGGAAATGTGCATATTGTTGCATCTTGGCAATAATTTATTTGAGTTGGCTAATTATTATGCAGAATATTATTTGCTACTTACATATACCTTTTCACTTACTCATTTAATGATTTAAAAAGATTCAGTAGCCAGTGTTTTCTTTTTACACAGGAGGAAATTACACATGTGGCTTTGTACAAGGTCAAGCAACAGACTAAGTCTCAAAACTTATGGTGTTGGGTCCTAGATGCTATATGGCAGTCTCTTATGAAGTAAAATAAGATTAAATAATCCATACTTGTAGATCAGTGAAATTTGTTGAAGTTGCTGCTGTCAGGTTGTAAATTTTTCTTTTTTTGCATGAAATACATTTTAGCTCTACTCTGTCCTTACCTTGATCCCGCCTTCCTCATCTGCTTCTTTTTCTTACTTCTGCTTTTTATCATTTCTTTCTTGGATCCTTTTTGTAAAATTTCTCCATTAGTTCTTTTTTGTTCTTCCTAAATTACTTTGCAAATAAGCCTAGTCAGGTGGTTTTGCACTGAGAAACTTCTGTGAGCACTGTGCTTGTCTTGTGCACAGGAGAAGCTGCTACAAAATAATTACTTAAGAATTTATTTTTCCTGTAAACTTGTACTGTTTTGTTTCCTGTTAAAATACAGGCATTGAATGGTCTCAGATATTCAGAAATTTGTAGATTAGTAACTTGAGAGGCTTAAGTTCAGACCAGTGCAATGCTGATAATTTGAACTTTTGCAATCTACCTGTTTGTTGTGCCTTGATGTAATTTGTATAGATTGGTTTGGGGTTTGGTTTTTTGTGAACAGCAACAATGATAATAGAGGACTACTGGAATGCTAGGTGTCAGATGAAGAACGATGTTTATTTTTAATTCAGAAATAAAGTTTAGGCCTTGATTTCATTTTTGGCAATATCCTGATGGTCTTCAGGGTATTTTTATTAATAGGAGAAATTCAGTAATCTTACTAAGAATTAACAGCTTTGAACTTCTGTTTTTAAACATAGCTTTGCATTGATTTGTATTATGAAGTTAGGTAGTCTTTTTTTCATTTTTTTTAAAAATAAATTGAGTACTTTGCTTTTGTATGCAAAGGATTATCTAAGCTACATAATTCCTTTAGGGATGGTAGATGGCCATCATATTAAGGAAATCTGAAATGAACAGCGGTTGGGGTAATCCATTCTCATCCTTCATTTACCTAGCATGACTAATCACCCTACTGCTTAAACTATATTCTTTTTCAGGCAAAGTATCACTGTTGAGGGCATTTTAAGGCATTGTCTCTTACTGTCTTGTTATTGCTTGATCCAGCTTATTTCCTGATAAGCAATCTGAAACTTTTGTTCCTAGTGCTGGCTGTACTTGTGGAATTTTACTAGAGTGTGTTGTATTTACACTTATTTATAAATAAGAATGTTAGTACTGTTGCTTAATTGAGATTACCAGCACTTGTGAAGGCAAGAATATTGGCACATTAGTAAAGAGGGGAGGAAATGTTAAGTGGCTAGAACCTCAGCAGACTTTGGTGAATTGAAATAGTTGGTAAGGTGACACTGTTACACTCCATATCCAGTTTAGTTTCTAAAAAGGATTTTGATTTGAAAAGAACATTTCTAACTTTGTTGAAGTGAAAAAGGTACCTCTTGGTAAGTATTGAGTGAGAAGTAACAACATTACATTAAGCTACATCAGTATTAGATTTATTTTTTAAAACTGGTTCTTGAAGTGGAAGTGGTTGAATTATTACTCTGATATGTTTTGGGTAGAGGTGGTATTACTGATGTGCTGAATGGTCTAGGAATTCAGATACCACACTGAATATTTTGCTATGTCAAGTTTTGGTTCTCAAGTGTGAAGTGAGGGATCATTCAGTATAAAAATGAGCATCAGCAGTTACCTGAATCCACAGCTCTTACTTCTTTGGAATCTTTGATATTTGAAAATGCTATGCATTCAGAAGTCATCCTGTCATTTCAGTGATATGCCATGTGATTGAATTTACTTTGTAGTCTGCTGTAGAGGTCACAGTAACTTTCTATTGGTGTATTCATATACCCTGCAAAGCAGGCTGCTAGACTGTGATGGCTTTTTTTTTTTCCTTTTTTTTTTTTTTTTTTTTTTCTTTTTTCCCCCCTGATGTGTATTTTTCTTCGCTTGGCTAGCTAATTTACCAGCATTATCGTAAGACCATGGTAATTGAAACTAACCTTGAAAAATACTGGTCTGTAAACTGTTGCATCCAGACTACATCACAGAGTGGATAAATGACTGTGGTGAAACTCTTATATTCTCCTTTGGCATTGTTTGTAGCTGTTCAGATAGTTGTTGGTCATGAGCAACTCTCTAGAGTCTTTCAGACAGCATTTCTGCTCCAGCCATGTTAACTCTGCAGGTGGAAAATGTTTTTAGTTTCAGAAAGTAGTTTTGGGAAGTATTCAGAAAAACTTGGAAGTATTTGTAAGTGATTTTCTTAGCTATTGACCCATCTACAAATTCCTCTGCAGCCACAATTACTAAACAATGAAAGGTGATTAACTATTTTAGTGATTTATTAGTTGATAATAATATGGCATTCAGTGCTAATGTTTAGAATGTGACTCAGGAGACTTTGTGAGACATGTTTGAGAATAGAACTTACTTGGGCCTCCTAATGCTTCTGATTGATCTTGTAGGGGGTCTGTGTTTGAGATTTCTCTTGGGATAGTGGCTGGTGTCCCTCTCCCTCAAGCCCGAGATGCATTCTTGCAGGTAGAGTCACTTTTCTCTCTATCTGCTCTTCCACGTACTGTTTTTCAGAGTCCGGTTGTCTGTTCCTCATATGCAGCTATCTGGTCTGCTCACCTAGCTGGGGACATAGAGGAGTGTCATAGTGGGTCTTCTCTTTCAGGTGATAAGAATTTAGCTTTGTGGCTAGGCCAGGACTAGTACAGGACAGATGGCCTGCTGCTTAATGATACTGGTGTTATTTGGTACCATCAGTTGAGAATTGCAGTGTTATTGTGGTATTGGTATATCGTCTATCACTATTGCCAAATCTTTTCTTTTTGTCCAAAAGATGATCATCTAAGTTATTAAGATTATAATTGTGACAGAACAGGAAAAGCTCTGCCATGACTTCTTGATTTTGTTTAGCACATATATAGCATGGTACTGCATTTTACTTAAAAATGACACCTTTCTTTAGTTAAAAGTGGCATGCATCATGATTCAGAGCAAGAGCTTCAAGCTCCTTTCCTTTTCTACATCTCAATATATGTGCATCACTGGCCTGGCATTCAGTCTGGGGTTGTGTATATGCAAACTGAGGAAGTTCTGTGAAAGAGTTCCATTTTTGATTACTTTGTAGCAACATCTCTGTGGTAAAAGCAACAAGCAACCTATCAAGGTTACTAATTTGTGTCCTAGTTCATAGAATCATAGACCAACCAGGTTGGAAGAGACCCATCGGATCATCGAGTCGAGCCATTCCCATCAAACACTAAACCATGTCCCTCAGGACCTCATCTACCTAGCTGAGAATTCAGAATCTTCAAATATAATTATGCTTTCAATTTCTGATTTGTCACATTCTGTGACAATTTAAAACTAAAAGAGTTTTCAGCTAGACTGTCTTTTTCTCTCTTTAAAAAAATGTATGTAAATGTATTTACACGTAAGTTCATACAGTATATTTTGTACTTAGTGACTTACTGACTTCATCTATGTTCTAGATATTTTAGAATTCACAATTCTTCTGCAAGTGATTAGTGACTTATATCTTATGTTTTGTGTGTTGTCTGAGACACTATGTTAATTTTTTTCATAAGAGACTTCTGCTACCTAGGTATAGTTAAAATGCCAAGCAAAGCTTGTGAAATTACACTCGCTTAAGAAGAATTGTGCCATCTCTGTCTCAAGTAGTACTAGCTGTGCTTAGTGGATTTAAAGCCCCAAAGTTCAGAGGAAGGAAAATTTGAGTTCTGTTTATGGGAAAAGAATCCTTATGTGTAGGTGAAGTGTTGTACCTTCTCTAGTAGCTACTTTTGCTTTCATAATTTAGAAATTATTAACGAACTTCACTCTTTGTTTTCAGATCCCTCAGGGAAGGACTTACTGAAGGGCACTGTTTAAATGTATGACATTACTGCAGGAAGATCACAACAGGATAATCATCTTGCTTTGCACCTTGTTTTCCTAAGGGTAAGTTTAGGCTTTAGGTCTTCATAATCTTGTGTTGAAGAGGGGAGGTGGGTAAATAATTACAAGATAATACACATTTTCTTTATAAATACATATAGAAATCTAAAAGCATGTAGGGATGAGGTCCTGTGGTGTGATGAGAAGGTCAGAGATTCTTCCTGCATTAATGTCATATACGTTGCGTATTCTGTATTTCTTCAGAATTTTTCTATTTAAACATGGAAATGCTCTATTATATTCAATTTGAAGACAAATTAGTTGGGGAAATCAAACCACTCCTCCTTTGTATCTGTAATAAGGATAAGAGATGGTGGCAGTGGTGAATTGGGAATGTTTTTAATTTGTTATAACGGAATTAGGCTGATTGAAGTAAGGCAATTGAACTAACTTACCATAAATTTCCATTGTGTAGATTTTAAGACTATATAAAACTCTAACATACCTTTAAATTAGTGGTGTACTCAAAAGAAAAATCTTCTACTTGAGGAGCAATTTAATAATGATTACATATTAAATGTGAAGCTATTATAATGACAGGTTTTTACCGAGTTAGTTACTTAATTAGTATAGATTTCAATCTGTGACTTTGCTTTGTACAATCACTGCAAAGTAGAAACTGTACAAAAATGTAAAGAAAACACACTGTTTTTTATGTATCTTTAGTGATTTGGCTACTGCTATGTTGAAAATCTTCCACGTCAGGAATTTTGTGAGACAGACTGTTTTCCCTTTGTCAGTGTGTCATTTCACCTTACTATTTGTACTTAGTTAAAAATGTATTGATGTGACAAAACACTTATTGCTGGAGGAGGTAGAACCTTTGTTAAGTGAGGATGTAGAGTGTCTGGAAGTATTGTTTCTTATAAACTAGTTCCAAATTGACAGTGTCTTCCCGATTAAGTAACAGGTTTGTGTTCTAGTTTAGTCCACGTCAAATCTGTATTGTGCTGTGGCAAATAGAAAGCATTTTATAGTGGAAATGCTGACTAAACTTCTCATTCTAGTAGTTTGAATGATGCTGCTGTGATAAGAGTTGCCTTAGAAAAGAAACCCAAACCCACTGGGTTTGTAGTAATAGATGGATTTACTTTTGCTAAGTATTTTTGTTCCCAGAGCCATTTTCTGTTAGCTCTGCATTCTCTGGTTTAAGAATATAAAAAACACAGTGAAAAAAAGTAAAACTTAAAATACAAATTTGTTTTCTGAATGTTTGAGTAAACTGATTCAAAAAAACAAAAAAAGAGAGCCTTTGGAATGACAGATCCTACACATTTTTTAAATCTAAAGGAAGATACTACAGTACAAATTTTAACAATTTTTTGCCAAGAATGACTAAATACATAACAAATAAATCTGAGATATTGAGGTTAAAATTCCAGTATTGATGCTGATTATACTTCTTAATTTTTATAGTGGTTACTTACAGGTTTGTTTATGTACATTTATATTGTTATCTTATATTTGGTTTCACATTTGTGGAGTACGTTCAGTAGTCTGTACTTTTCAATTACAGTGCTGTGTAATAGCTGTCCTTTTAAAAAGAAAATGAGAAGATATTTTTATCAAATATTTTCACAGAATTACAGACTGTTGTAGAGTGGAAGGCATTTCTAGAGGCCATCTTGTCCAGCCTTCCCCATCAAGCGCTGTCACCTAGACTAGGTTGCCCAGAACCATGGTTGGGCAACTTTTAAATATCTCCAAAAAAGGAGTCTTTACTGCCTGTTTGAGCAGCCTGTGCTCAGTCACCCTCACAATAAGAAAAGAAAAGTTTCCTGATGTTCGTATGGCCCCTTCTGTGTTTCAGTATATGCCTGTTGCCTCTTGTCCAGTCACTGGGCACTAGTGAAAAGAGTCTGGCCCTACCTTCTTTGCATCTTTCCTCCAAATACTTGTACTCACTGATGAGATTCCTCCTGAGACTTTTTTCTCCAGGCTAAACAGTTCCAGCTCTCCCAGCTTTTCATTTTAAGAGATGCTTTAGTTCCTTAATCAGCTTAGTGGCACTTTGCCTAGGCTCTCTCCAGTAGCTCCATATGTCTCTCACACAGCAGAGCTGGACACAGTGCATTAGGCGTGGCCCAACAAGTGCTGTATAGAGGCAAAGGTTCACCTGCCCTGACCTGCTGACAATACATTGTCTAATGCCGCCCAGGGTGCCGTTAGCCTTGTTTGCCACAAGTGGACATTGCAGGCTTTTTCTGTAAAGCTGCTTTCCAGCCAACTGGCTCTTGGCATGTACTTTTACATGGTGTCGTTCCTCCCTGGACACTGGACTTTGCAGTGCACAAGGTTCCTGTCAGCCTGTGACTTCAGCTTGTTGTGGTCTACCTGAGTGGCAGCACAGCTCTATGGTGTATCAGCTGCTCCTCCCAGTTTTGTTGCCAGCAGACTTGCCGAAGGTACTCTCTGCCCCATCATCCAAGTCATTAACAAGGTGTTGAACAGTATTGGCGCCTGGAGTACCCTGCTAGTTACTGGCCTCCAGTGAGGTTTCATGACACTGATCACAGCCTGCTGGATCCAGTCATTCAGACATTCAATTTTTTGGTCTTCCTCATTGCTTACATATATACCACAAATGGAAGAATATTTACTACTTTAGAAACAAAATCTTCTGATTAATAACAGAGTTAGTGGTAATTGTTATACTTGAAATCAGCTTCAATAAAGACACTGGAACATTGTATGAATTCTTTAGAAGCTAGAATATAGATACATTAATTTTTGTTTACAGTTATTAAACATTTTTGTATTTTTCTTAGGGACGAGAGGAGTGGTACTACATTGTAGTCTTAAAATCTCAGTCAAAGTCTTTTCTTGTGTACCTACTATCTGTATGATATTTGTATTTTTCTGTAGAATTCTGGTTAGAAATTTCTTGGAAGTAGCTTGCTGGCAGCATACAAATAAGATAGTTTACTTCTGCAGATAAGTAATGGCTGGGCCACATTGCCACCTTCCTGGGCTTACTTCTTATTTTGAAAGTTTCTTTACTGAAACTGAACACTGACACCCCAAATGCATGCAAAAGTAGTGTTATTCATGTAGGTAAGTGTGGAAGTTTGAGTGTGAATAGATGTATATGTGAACATTGGATTGGCTTTAGAGTTTTTGTGTTGTATTTATTACAGTGAAAAATGCTTTCTAGTTCCCAACACCCATAAGCTGTGAAGGAAAACAGTAACTTGGAGTTTGGGGTGTGGTATTTCTTATTTTTTTTTTAACTTAGAAGTAAGCTGATCAGTAAGCTCTACCTGGACACTGTTTGTTTTTAAATTTGTGAAATAAATAGCATTAACACGAATAAAGTATGAGTTTATGCAAGGATACTCATTAAAGTAGTTGTAAAATTTTCATATGCATAGACAAGTTTCAGTGTGAACAAGCAAAAGTGCTTCTAAAATCTCTTACTCTTATAACTATAAGGAAGAAATACGTACGATCTTTAATTCTTTTTCTCCTCTGTTTTTTTTTTTTTTTTTTTTTTTTTTAGGAAGATGATCCTCATCCTGGCTATCTGAGGTTCTTTCAATGACAAGCTGAAGCAGGAACAAATGAAAGCTATTTCTGGAACCCTGGACATACAACTTAATTTATGGAAACCTTTCCAGAATGAAAACCAGATACAGTTACCTTGACAATTGCAAAAGGATGAGAGGAAAGTTATGATGGCAAAAAACAAAGAGCCACGTCCCCCATCTTATACTGTTAGTGTTGTTGGACTGTCTGGAACTGAAAAGGATAAAGGTAATTGTGGAGTTGGAAAGTCGTGCTTGTGCAATAGATTTATTCGTTCAAAAGCAGATGAATATTATCCTGAGCATACCTCTGTGCTTAGCACAATTGACTTTGGAGGAAGAGTTGTTAACAATGATCACTTTTTGTACTGGGGTGACATAACACAAAGTGGTGAGGATGGAATTGAGTGCAGAATTCATGTAATTGAACAGACTGAATTCATTGATGATCAGACTTTCTTGCCTCATCGGAGTACTAATTTACAACCATATATAAAACGTGCAGCTGCCTCCAAACTACAGTCAGCAGAAAAACTAATGTACATTTGCACAGATCAGCTTGGCTTGGAGCAAGACTTTGAGCAAAAACAAATGCCTGAAGGGAAATTAAGCATAGATGGGTTTTTATTGTGCATTGATGTAAGCCAAGGATGCAATAGGAAATTTGATGATCAACTTAAGTTTGTGAATAATCTGTATGTCCAGCTTTCAAAATCTAAGAAACCCATAATAATAGCAGCAACGAAATGTGATGAATGTGTGGATCATTATCTGCGGGAGGTCCAGGCCTTTGCTTCAAATAAGAAGAACCTTGTGGTAGTAGAAACGTCGGCAAGATTCAATGTCAATGTTGAAACATGTTTTACTGCACTGGTACAAATGATGGATAAAACTCGTGGTAAACCTAAAATAATCCCCTATCTGGATGCCTATAAAAGTCAAAGACAGTTGGTTGTTACAGCAACAGATAAGTTCGAAAAACTTGTGCAAACTGTGAGAGACTATCATGCAACTTGGAAAACTGTTAGTAATAAACTGAAAAACCACCCTGATTATGAAGAGTACATAAACTTGGAAGGTACAAAAAAGGCCAAAAATACATTTTCAAAACACATAGAGCAGCTTAAACAGGAACATATTAGAAAAAGAAAAGAAGAATACATTAATGCATTGCCGAGAGCTCTTAATACTCTTCTGTCAAGTCTTGATGAGATTGAGCACTTGAGTTGGTCAGAAGCCTTGAAGTTACTGGAGAAAAGGCCTGACTTCCATTCTTGTTTTGTGGTGCTTGAAAAAACACCCTGGGATGAAACTGACCATATAGATAAAGTGAATGACAGAAGGATTCCATTTGACCTTCTCACTACACCGGAGGCAGAGAAAGTTTATCAAAATCATGTGCAGCATCTTATATCTGAAAAAAGGAGGGTTGAAATGAAGGAGAAATTCAAAAAAACTCTTGAGAAAATTCAGTTCATTTCACCTGGACAGCCATGGGAAGAAGTTTTATGTTTTGTAGTGGAGGATGAAGCATTCAAATATATCACTGATGCAGATAGTAAGGAAGTGTATGGTAGGCATCAGAGGGAGATAGTTGAAAAAGCCAAAGAGGAGTTTCAGGAAATGCTTTTTGAACATTCAGAGCTGTTCTATGACCTGGATCTTAATGCGACACCAAGCTCGGATAAAATGAGTGAAATTCATGCAGTTCTGAGTGAAGAACCTAGATACAAAGCTTTACAGAAACTTGCACCTGATAGAGAATCTCTTTTGCTTAAACACATAGGATTTGTTTATCACCCAACTAAAGAAACTTGCCTAAGTGGCCAAAATTGCACAGACATTAAAGTAGAACAGTTACTTGCCAGCAGTCTTCTCCAATTAGACCATGGCCGCACAAATTTATACCATGACAGTACCAACATTGATAAAGTCAACCTTTTCATTTTGGGCAAAGATGGCCTCGCACAAGAATTGGCAAACGAAATTCGGACACAATCCACTGATGATGAATATGCATTAGATGGAAAAATATATGAACTAGATCTTAGGCCAGTTGATGCAAAATCCCCATACCTGTTGACTCAGTTGTGGACCTCGGCCTTCAAACCACATGGTTGTTTCTGTGTGTTTAACTCTATTGAATCACTGAATTTTATTGGGGAGTGCATTGCAAAAATACGGGCTGAAGCATCTCAGATAAGGAGAGATAAGTATATGGCTAATCTTCCATTTACGTTAATACTGGCTAACCAGAGGGACAGTGTTGGCAAGAATCTACCTATTCTAAGACATCAGGGGCAGCAGTTGGCCAACAAATTACAATGCCCTTTTGTAGATGTGCCTGCTGGTACATATCCACGCAAATTTAATGAGACACAAATAAAACAAGCTCTCAGGGGTGTACTGGAAGCAGTTAAACACAATTTTGATGTTGTAAGTCCAGTTCCCATCATTAAAGATCTGTCAGAAGCTGACTTAAGAATTGTCATGTGTGCCATGTGTGGTGATCCTTTTAGTGTGGATCTCATTCTTTCACCCTTCCTTGACTCTCACTCCTGTAGTGCTGCTCAGGCTGGCCAGAATAATTCTTTGATGCTTGATAAAATAATAGGTGAAAAGAGACGTCGAATACAGATAACTATATTGTCATATCATTCTTCAATTGGTGTAAGGAAAGATGAACTTGTTCACGGATATATATTAGTCTATTCTGCGAAGCGGAAGGCATCCATGGGAATGCTTCGGGCATTTCTTTCTGAAGTTCAGGATACAATTCCTGTCCAGCTAGTGGCTGTTACTGATAGCCAGGCAGACTTCTTTGAGAATGAAGCAATCAAGGAACTCATGACTGAAGGAGAACACATAGCAACAGAGATTACTGCTAAGTTTACAGCTTTATATTCATTATCTCAATATCATCGTCAAACTGAGGTTTTCACATTGTTCTTCAGTGATGTTTTGGAGAAGAAAAACATGATTGAAAGTTCTTATATGTCAGACAGTACCAGGGAAACAACACATACAAGTGAAGATGTTTTTCCAAGATCTCCCAGAGGAGGTTCCCTTGACTATAATTATCTAGACTCAGAGGATGATACTGAAGGACCACCACCTTACAGTCCAATTGGTGATGATGTAAGGTTACTCCCAGCACCGAGTGACCGTCCAAAATACCGACTGGATTTGGAAGGAAATGAATATCCTGTTCACAGTACGCCACTCAATTGTCATGACCATGAACGCAACCATAAAGTGCCTCCTCCAATAAAACCGAAACCACTTGTTCCAAAAACAAATGTGAAAAAACTGGATCCTAACCTTCTGAAAACCATAGAGGCAGGTATTGGCAAAAACCCTAGGAAACAACCTTCTCGAATGCCTGTGGCACCACCAGAAGATGTAGACCAATCTGACAACTATGCTGAACCTGTTGACACTATTTTCAAACATAAAGGCTTTGCAGATGATATCTACGTGGTTCCAGATGATAGTCAGAATCGAATTATTAAAGTTCGAAACTCAATTGTAATAAATACACACAGTGAGGAAGAAAATGGGTTTTCTGATAGAATATCCAAAAGTCATGGGGAAAGGCGGCCTTCAAAATACAAATATAAGTCTAAGACTCTGTTCAGCAAGGCTAAGTCCTACTATAGGAGAACGCATTCAGATGCAAGTGATGATGAGGCTTTCACCACCTCTAAGACTAGAAGAAAAGGAAGACATCGTGGAAGTGAAGAAGACCCACTTCTTTCACCTGTTGAAACATGGAAAGGTGGCATAGATAACCCTGCTATTACATCAGACCAAGAATTGGATGAAAAAAAAATGAAAAAGAAACCTCACAAAGTAAAAGAAGATAAGAAGGTAAGTGTATTGATTTAAATATTTTTTTCTTTCTTTTTTTTTTAATTCTGGCACACTGTAAGAAGGGAAAAGTCAAAACATGCAAGAATTGCACCCTGTTTTTGGACAGGTGCGTTAACATTTTAGTGTAACATTATTTGATTTTTGTCCAAGTTTCTACTCAACTTGCTTGGAACTAGCAAGCCTGGGGGTAATGAGATGCTTTGTCTCCCTGATTAGTTGTTCAGTGTTCTTTTCACTTCTGGACGTACTGTCTCCCTTCCACATGACTAAGTGATGGCAGAATTTGGTCAACAGTGTCTTCTATGTTAATCATAACATCTTTCTTAAACCACCAAAAACCTGCTTTATGAGTTCTTTAGGTACAACTGGTTCTTTCAGTCCATCAGGGCTGGTGAATGAAAGGGGTGGTTTCTTTTTTAATTCTCAGTTGCTACCTGGAACACCAAGAGAAGAGCACAAGAAGGAAACTTTGTTTAGTGGTTTTACTGACTGCTGTGTTTTCCAAGTGTGGGCAATTGAGTTGAAAGCTATGCTACCTGTGCAGTTCTCCATTCAAACAAAATAAAAGGAACAAAATGCCTGCCCAATTTGGATTTCTAAATAATAATGTGACGCTCAGCATGAAAAAGTCAGTATTTTATTTTGATCTTTATGTTCAGTAGTTACTTTTTTTTGACTTAAAAAATTATATTAGTGTTGTGGTAGAGGGACAGGTACTGGATGTGTACTCTTTAGAATTTAATTTTAGGCTAGCAATCATTGTCACGCATGTAGTTTTTGTTTGATATTAAATCAGGACTGTTCCTGGTTGATTAGGTATTTTATTCTTGTCTCAAAATAGGTCGACCTTTTTAATACTGTCTTTTGTAGCATTTTAAAAATGTCCTTTTTAGCTTAAATCTGGTAGTACTTGAATAGCATTTAGAAATCAGTTTTGTTTGAGTAGACTGTAGTTAGATTTTACTAATGGATTAAATTCTGAATTGCACTTCCTAGTATGCAACTGTGATTTGAATTACATATGACTGATTTAAAGGGCACTACATTTTTTTTTATGGCTTACTCATAAGTGTAGGTAATGATGTCTTGTGGGTGTAAAATCATATGGTTAAAAATGTGCCCAAGTATTCTTTTTGGGAAGCTTATATTTGATTTTAAAAACAGTAATTTATGTACTTTTGACTGAAATAATCTTGCTATGTAGAAATTGAGGTATAGTATTCATGATCCCATTACTGTCTTAGCTGTGTTGAGCTGGCAGAAAGTTCTTCCAAGTTGGGTAATTATATTGAAACTGTGGGTTCTTCTGTTCTTGGCATTGTGTCAGGAACTGCCCCTCGCCCTCCATCTTTACCAGAGCCTCTTTTGGCTTTGGCTGCTGAGAGGCAGCCTGGGTTGGAAAGTTCCAGACTGTTCTAAATTTTTGTAGTGGCTAAGACCCTGGAAGAGTGCAGAAATTGTTTCAGATTTTCTTAAAAGTACCTTCAATGTGTTGTGTGTTGTTTTTTTTTTTTGTGTTTGGTTTGGGTTTTTTTTCACGTGGAAGTTGTGGTCCAGGGCTGATGCTTTCAAACTAGTCAGAGAAAACTTGTAGTAGAAGTAAAAGTTATTGTAATGGTGGAGGAAGCAAGTACAGCTTCATAGGTAAAATGTTTTCAATAATTCCAAATTTCTAAGAATATCGAGTGCTTTGATAGGTAGTGACCTCCGTGTGTGTTAACATACATTATATTGAAGTGAGAGTAGTTCTAATTCATGTGATGAGCCGTTCTAGTTTGTACTATACTCTTTTGGGTTTTATTAACTGGTCTGTTTGATATGGGTTTTTTTCTTAATTTGTTTGGGGTTTTTTATTTTTATTTTTTTGCAAGTTAGATGCAGTTTTATTAGTTTTAGAATTTATTTACTGTTTTCCTGTATTGTTCTAGGTGAGCAGCTATCAGTCTTTAGTTACATAAGCTCAGAAATAATTCAAATTATACTGTCTTGTTTAGTGTTAATTAGACCATGCGAGGGATATTATTGCTCTGCTATTTGCGGAATACTTGCTCTGGGGTTTTTTGGCAGTTTTGACCCCTTGAATGGGAAAGGGGTGCATAAAACTTTTGTAGCATTTTTTGAGTTTTTTAAAAAAAATAAATTGGCTCTGAGGTATGCTGTTGCTTTTTAATGCCCAAATAGGATTTAACATTCTTGATGCTCCTTTCATCTTTGCTGGTTTGAGGAGTTTGAGATGTGGTATTTCTAGACGTGTTTATTGCATTGTTTTGCAGAAAACTCCTCCTATGCATGTCGCTTGTGTTTCTTGCACTTCAGTTTTCTGTTATGCAGAGCAGGTTTTATCCAGAGGTAGCATTTGCCTGTGGAGGTTTTGACATTTAGAGTTTTTTAAATTGTTTTAGGATTTTTGTGATTGGCTTCCTCTCTTCGCCCAATTTCTTTAAAGTTAAATATAACAGAGGTTTCCTAAAGTGGTATTTACTTTCCTCTTGGAGGTTCTGGAAATGGTTTTAAAGATAGGTCCTGAATAAGAAAATATTTAAAGGTAATATGTTTCAATAAAGAGACATGACCTTATTTGAAGGATTTTCATTCTGTCCTGATGTCCAGCTTGCCAACTCACAAGATGAAATCATGTCAGTGTATGGGCCCTATGACCTCACATACGGGGAGGCAGGGGTTAGATGCAGAGTTGCTCTTCTGAAATGTATATTGCAATGTTTTTCTGTGGAAAGCATAGCAATGACAAATCTGTGGTGAGCAGGTAATGTTACTCACAAGGTTCTCTTACATTGCTTATACAAAAGAAAATTAAACAATTTAAAACTGAGAGAAGTTAAGTATGTGTGCTTTGGTCTGAGTTATTTGCCTGTTGTTGTCCATAAAATCATGTTTGTGTTCTCAGTTCTTGTTCCTATATAGTGGTACTCAACTTGAGTAACCGTCCTTGAGCTCTGATTTCAGTTATCACAGAAATAATTCCTCTGAGAACTTCTATCCCTTCATTATCACTGTTCTGTAAAACTCTCCCAGAACTTCTATTTCCTCTGTATTGGTGAGGAATCTTACTACGGTTTTCACCTTTCCTTGCAGTAACCTTTCTCCTGAAATTTTTTTTTCTGTTTTGTGATGTCTGTCACCTCTGAACAGGTGAACAGAATGTGGGTGTTTGTGGCACTGAGATTTAGAAGATTAAAAAAGGTTTTGTAATTGCCTCTGAACTCATGCTTTTAAATGAGCATGACTGAAAAACTGTGTAATACTGCTAAGAACACCATAGCAGTGCATCATATAATCATAATATTTGTTGATCTGTACTAGAAACTGCTACCTGACCCAATTGTGTTATTGCACCCAACTTTTTCTCAGCTGTAGTTGTCACTTTAGGAACTTTTGGCTTATTCTTGTCCTTGGTAATTTCCAGCTAATGACCTCTTGCCATACAGTACAGGTGGTTTATACTGCATGAACATCATAGTACGTACATATAGTACATGTACATTATAGTACATGCACATTCTTACTGCATAGTAGAGGTTATAGTACATGGACATTCCAGTGCATGATTTTTTCGTTCGTCTATGACTTTTTTTGTTTTGTTGTCAAGTATCATACCGTTTCTGTTACTCCAGTGGTCACAGTAGTTTTCTGTATGCCTCCATCAAATGCCTTGCTGAAGTCCAGATTGCTAAAATCAACTGATGGCTGTAGTTTCTTTGCCTCTAGAAAAGAACACAAGTTTTAAATGGAGAAGGTTGGAGAAGTGTAGCAACTTAAGATACACCTACCCACCTTTATCATATTCTTTGTTACTGCCATTTTTCTAAAAGTTCTGAAAAATTTCTTCTATGGCCTTATGTCTGCCGTGTTTTTCTGGTAGGGAAGTATATGAAGAAAAGCGGAGAGAAGGAGGAAAAAGAAAGCTGGCTGGCTTCAGAGTCATACAGCTTTTTTAGCCAAGTTGGTGAGGAGTTGTGTGCATACTGCGCTTGAAAGCTTTCAAGTGCATGTTGTGTGCCAGTATTTGTTAAGCTGTAATGTGCTTTTTTCCTCCCCCACCCTTCCCCGCGAACATTTTCTATGAAAGTTTCTCTTTAGAGAATGCACCTAGTACTTTCTGCCGTTTTTATGCAAAGTACATCTCAGATTAAATGCGTTTTCCAGAGTGAATTCTCCCCTATATCAACATGCTTTCTGTGTTTGATAATTCATTTCCTTACTAGTGTCAACAAATGTGGAGGAACTAAGCACAGAGTATGATGTTCATAGGCAACTTGCCCTCAGCTGTTTTCACTTTGCAAAGTTAGACTTCTCCAGCTGAGATGTGTGCTCAGTCATCTCACTATCTTTTTCACAAATGCAAGTGGGAATTGCAGGTAGATACTTGTGTCAGTTAGAATCTTGAGCACTATAATGCTAAGGTAAGTATATAACATTATTGTGTATTGGTTCACATCAGTCTCTTTAAAAGCAGCAGCCTTGCAGAACATATATTAAATTAATTTTATCTTTAGTTTAACTTAATGAGTTAAAAGGCAGCAGAGAGAAAATACAGAAGACTTCAGGATATGAAAGGGCAGCGAACTTTCCTGGAGGATGAGGATCTTCCTGGAGGAAGGGTTCTTACATTTCAGATAGGACGAACCTCCTTGTGTGTGGATTATAACACTAAAGCTGCAGCTGTCATGCAGTTTATGCATTGATATGAAGCCCAAACCACAATGCTCCATGGCATTTCATTGTTCTAACCACGTTCTTATGTGTAAACAAGCTTGATGGAAATATTATAAAAATTATTTATTAATTATTATTGGTTTATCTGTTATTATTACTACTACATTAAGTAATTGCAAGGGGGTTTTGACCCATGTCTTAACTTAGTTATTCCCTGTACAGCAGGAAGCCTACGTGATCTGGGAACTTGTAGCTACTCCATATAGTTATGGTTAATACCATTATTATCTTTACTATGAAATTGATGAGTATTAAAAATTTACCCATCTCATTTAGAGGTCTTATTCTTCTGAACACTTTTGAGATATATTGATTGTCTAATTTAGACTGTACTTTCCCCCTTTTTTATAAAGTATAGTTCTTTTAGTTTTTATCCTCACTAGCACATCAAGAACAGCAAATATCCTCAATACATTTTTTCAAAGGGAAAGACAGAGCCTCATCTTAAAATGACTTCTGCAGGCTTCTTGCCTTTTTACAGAGGAGTTATTTTGTTAATGTATTTCTAAAAGGAGTAGTGAGATTAGTATGAATGTCTTTCAGATTTTTGTATGGAAGGAAGTATTTGAAGTAGTTCTGAAAACAAATCCTACCTATAGGGATCCTGTGAACAATATAGTAAATTAACTGACCAGTGGTAATCCTTTGACATTATTAAATCTGGAAAAGTTTCACTGTTTTTGTTCTTAGATGAATAATCAATAGGGTTTTTTTATTTGAGATCTGATTTTTTTTTTCCTGGTGGCTGGAGTTTCCAGCTGTGCTGTTAAATTAAATCTGAAAAATGGAGCTTTAAGCATTACACCTTATAACCTTGTTTGCAGATGACATTTGTTGTTTCCAAAGATGACTGTGAATTATGTTCTTTCCACTTTCCTTTATGCCAAGATGATTGTAATTTAAATTAATCTAAAAACTTGTCCTAGTATTTCAGCAAGAAAGATCCACTAGCACCCAGATGAATTCTCACATATCTTACTCTGACTTGTTTTAGAACATGATATTAGTACAGGTTTGACATCTGTGTTTCTATGTTTAATTTTGTTTGCTCTTATTGTAATTCCAAAACTATATGAAATATATGTTGAAACTGTTACTGAAATAATGTCACGAACTGTGTAGCCCGTGTGTGTTGATCTCAGTTTTAATAAGACTGTGGAAAATGTGCTAAGTTGGAGATCAGCTTGTGTTTTTGTTCAGCTATTCTTGTGTAAATTCAGTGGTTGACTTAGCAAAGAACTGTCTACTTCAGACTGCAATGTGCAGTTTTTTTTTTTTCTCCCTCTCCTAAGGACTATAGAAGGTATAAAAATCTGTAATTTAAATTTTCATCTCTTCAAATTTAGCATTCTTAAAATTAGTATTTGGAGCCATATGCCTTCTTGAGCCTCTGTAGTTTAAAGCTTAGCATAACAAGCTGAAACTCTAGAAATGGCAGAAGGGATGAGAGGAAGAAAGAGAGAGCATGTTAGGGACCATCAGCTGCATTATTCGTATGTTGTATATGAGCTAACTATGAATTAGAGATTGCAAATACTTTAAGTCTGTAAAATGAATACTGTTTATGGTACCTGCTTTTTATGAAGTATTTTAATAGTTCTGAAAATACTGACTTTGCCCTCCACGACCCTAGGGCTGACTGCAAATGAAGTAAGTAGAAAATTGACTTTGTATTAAAAGTAGTAGTGAAGTGTATGGGAGGTAGAGAAGTGACTGTATTTCCCCTTTAGTAGTTCTGGTGGCATGGAAGTGAAAGGACAAAATGAAGGGGAAGCCCCTTTTGAACAGAGGGAACTTGCTAGAGTAAGCAACTCATCCATGAAGGGGTTTCATGGATAGGTTTGGGCAGTTTTTCAGTTTTCCAAGTTAATTTTAAAAAGGTGTATTTATGTGCACTGTACTGTCAAAACTCACAGCTGACTGAAGTCTCAGCCTAGTTTCTTAGTAAATGAGTGCAGCTTAGCTGGGTCCATGGCACCTACAGTCAAGAGGGTTAACCTTCAGTAGAGTTTAAATCTATGTTTTTGTGGGTTTATTCTTTTTATAATAATATTTATTGCTGTGCTATGCTAGGATACATATTTTCGTGTTTACCTTGTCTTTTATTAGCTGGCCTTCAGCTAATCTTTTGCAACACATTTCAGTTATTAACTACTGTGATTAAAGCAATACAGCAGGTAAATGTTTTTGGTATCAACAACACAAGGCACCATTGGGATTCTCAGGGTCAAAAAATAATATATATATAAAGGATCAGCTGGAGGTTTGCATTAACCTTTGTGATGGTATGAAGAGATGTTATCTTCATCAAGAAGCAAGTGTTGAAACTGATGGTGGAAAACTCAACATCAGAGCAACAATCAGTTATTGAAAAAAACCCCAGAGGTATATGAAAACTAAGATTTCCATTTTATGGTGTTGGGCTTGTGTTTTAATTACTAACATGAAACAGGTGTGTGAAACAATGAACATTTTGCTAGGATTAACTAACAAAACTGTTGTCCTGGTTCTTGTCTTCTCTAAACCTGGTGCTTATTAGTCCTTTTTTTATTATGTAGAAGCAGCATACCAATCTGTCTCTACATTAGTGCTTGCTGTATACTGTATTAGGTGAGTGTTGTGTTGTTCTGTGATTCTGTGAATTAGGTTTTTAGATCAGAACTATTGGACTAAAAATACTTGTGGCAAAATAATAATCTCTGCCAAAATCCAGGAATTTACTAAAGATTTTCAGGTGCTGGTTAACTAAGTGAATAATTTAATGTTTAACAGTGTTTTTGTTTAAGTATTGGTTCATTTGAGAACTTTCAAAAATTAATTTTACTCAGAAAAATTTGATAGTCATTGTCTTGGCTAGCAGATTTGCAAGTTCCTGATTTATCAGAAAAGCTGCTATTTTTCTCACAGTGGAGAACAGAGGTTAAAAAAAAGCTTTCACTAAAACTTATTTTTGTCAGAAATAGGGCCTGTATTTATTTTTTTCCCTGAAGGTCTTGCATAGTGATGTGTCTTTATATCCAGAACAAGTTCTCCTCTTAAGAAGTCTAGACATGCAACTTAGGAAATTATGGAAGTCTCAAATTGGGAAATAACATGATGGAGGTTTTTTATGCCTTAATGTTTGGTTGTTAATGGGTGGATTTTTTTGTGTGTGTGAGAAGATTGTGTAGTCTAACGTGCAGGAAGATTTGATTCGTGCTGTCATTGGAGAGTATCCACCCGCTTCCTCAAAAGAAAGGGAAATCACGAGGCCTATTTTAATAAATACTGGACAGGAGAGAAACTAAATATATAATGGAAAATAACTGATAAAATTATTATTATTTTAACCTTGCCTTGTGAAATCCTAATTTTATGCTTGCGCCCTGCAATCATCGTGTTGTCTATTCTACCTTTAGATCAGTTTGAAAAGGACTTCAGGTTGTTTTTTCTTTTTTTTCTTTATTTTATTCTTTTTTCTTAAATTCTTTAGGCAAATTCTCACTTTCCAATTTGGAAACTACTTTTTTCAGGTAGACAGTTCATCTACTGTGTCTGAAATGCACAGTCTGAATGTTTCTGCATTTGTTCTAAGGTAGCAAGGATGTGCACTGAACATCTTGGGGGGAAAAAACCCCTTTTCTTCATTGAATTAATATGTGTACCTCTAAAATGATCTTTCATTTAATGATTTGACAAAGATGTTTTTACTGAGTTGTGCACAGTCTTTAGCTATGGCCTGGCCCTTTCAGTTGATGCTCGTCTGTACTGGATGTTGCCAAAATAAATACAATTTTGTCACTAAAAATCAAATGGCCAGTGAAGTAGGTTGAGTGCTGGGGACTTTGAAGCAGGGGACTTGCACGGATGCATAAAAGACGTGTGAAGAGTTGACAATAAAAAAAAAGCTTTTGAGTATTTTCTGCTTTAGTCATGGAAGCTTATCCTTAAGTTTTGTCCTAAGCGTTTTTCCCTAAATTTTTACTAAATTTCCTGTTAATGTAAAGCTTGAGGAAAAATTAAATCCTGGAGAGCAAATTTTTTCTAATGTTTTGAAGACCTCTCCAGTATATGTTCCTTCCTCCTAAGTGCTGAACCTCTTCTAGAAATCCCAGATTTGAAAGATAAGCCAAATTTTTTGTTAACATTCTCTTCCTGTGCTCAATCACGGGTACTCTTCTGCTGACTTCAAGAACAAGCTCTCTTACATAGAGACATTCCACATAAAAAGTCTTACTTCTTCAGTTAGGTTATTGAAAGGTGTCAAGTAATTGTTGTTTTTTTTTTTTTTTTTTTTCCAAGTGTTAGACAAGTCCTATAGATGCTGTAGGGCGATGGTTACAGAATTGTTATTTAGGCTGTAGTTTCTGCTTTCCCCCATAGAGTTCAACTTCAGCTCATTAATTATTAGTGTGCAAGTTAATCATGAATGTGTATGTTGCTGATTTGAAGTTCTGTGTAGTCTGTAATGACTGATTAGGTAGCTTTGATGGTACAGGGATCTGGAAGTTCTTGTATAGAAATGAAACCTGTTTTGTCTCAGTAGTTAATTGAAGTGTAATCTTACTATGTAAAGTTCTAGAAACCTTGTTATTAAATCTGGCTGTTGTGCTTTTTGTTTTTATTTTGTACTGTTAGGTGTTGACCAAAGAGCTTTTATATTAAAATGTAACTGCTTTTAACCAACTTCTTACTGCATATGAATGTAAAGATAAAATGCTAGATTTTAATGGTGATATCCATTCAGTTTCCATATTCAGTTGCTGCCGTACAGATGCTTGATTGACCACTTTGTATGGCCATCTTTGAATGTTTTCATTGATATTCAAAGGTGAAACAAGGTACCTGGTACAATATTAATTTTTGTTGGCGTCCAAAGGTGATATATCAGTTGATCTGATAGACATCCCTCTAAGGAGAAAAAAAAAATCAAAGCAACAAAGACAAGTCCATATGAAACTCATTGTCATACTGGATGTACATGGATGCAAACCTCCTTTTGGCTAAAATCCTGTGTATCTAAGAAAGCAATCATGCTTAAGAGGAGTGCCTGCATATCTAACTCTGAAATTTGATTGCTGTACATTCTGCATCATGTTTCTAGCACAGCTGCAATATAAAGGTTATT
Organism: Coccyzus lansbergi; assembly: GCA_033558105.1. NCBI lineage: Eukaryota > Metazoa > Chordata > Aves > Cuculiformes > Coccyzidae > Coccyzus > Coccyzus lansbergi. The sequence goes on from JAUMJK010000245.1 coordinate 4,165,673, forward strand.
TAATATCTGCATGCGATGCATACAGAACAGACTCTTTTTTCTCTTTTTTTTAATATGACACTTCACAGCTTACCCTAAAAATAACTATAGACACGTGGTTCAAATGTAATTTACATAGATTCCTTTGTGAGTAGTGCTGAAAGTTAGCATGCAGAGACTTGTCATAGTACTTTATACGTAGTGGTTTTTTTGTTTGTTTCTATAGTATTTCAGTTACTGGGTCATCATGCTCCTAAGGTGATACAAAATGACCAAATCTGTTAGAAGTTTGCAATAGAGGAATTTTAATATCTGATAGATGTATGATCAGTTTGTTTTAACTAAATTATTGCAATATGAGTTAGTTTAAATATTACTTGAATGCTACTTAAATAACTCTGTTTTGTTGTAGCCGAAAAAGAAACCTAAGCCATTCACTCCTCCAATCCGTAGAAACTGGGAAAGTAATTACTTTGGAATGCCTCTACAGGATCTGGTTACACCTGAGAAACCAATACCTCTGTTTGTTGAAAAATGTGTGCAATTCATTGAAGATACAGGTAAGATAGGAGAACTTTTGGAGGAAAGATTTACCCACTTTGTATGAGTAAAGCCTCTCTTTTTCTGTTTTAAAGTATTTTTAGAATTTTACCTGAGAAATAAACAATCATGAGAAAAGCACATTTTAAAAACAGATTATGTTCTTTAAATTGTATGTTTACTATATGGCGGTATTTTATCTTTATTTACATAAGTACTTTATTTCTGTTTTGGCAAACATTTAAAGTTTTACATTTGTTTCTTGTAATTTAGAGTACTTATATCACTTTCCTAATGCCAAATAACTTTTAACTCAATTTTTATGTACCTCACTGTTGCCACTATATTTTACTTCATGTATTGAAAAGCTCTGAAATTCACTTTTTACAATTGCAGAAAACAGATACTTACTGTAGTGTAATGACTCACCTTGTTTTCTTTGTTTTGTTGGTAAACTTCATTTTTTTTAACTTGTATAAACAGAAACATTTCTTCTCTAAATACTGAAATATATCAATACATGAAATTCTAAATTCTGAAATACTTAACACCTTTCATGTAGAGGAAAAGCAAGGAGTAGTAGATTGGTATAGACAGGTTAATATATATTTTTGTTTGCTTTTCATGTAGCAAAAACCAAACTAACTTTTTGGGTGAGTCGGTGTCTTAGTGTTCTTTAAATATGACTGCGTGCAGCTACTGTGTATAGCTATATAAAACAGGCGTTCACTAGTAATGAAGGTCAAATTACTTTTTGAAAAGTTACTCTTAGAATCTAGAAGTAATATCTTGAATCTGAGCATGTTAAACTTTATAGGAATGTAAGATTATAAACCCAGATCTAAAGAAAGTTGTATTTGCTTAAAAGTAATGTTGTCTAATACCTGTTGACTTTTTCTTTTTTCAAAAGTAGGTTTAGTATTTCTCCGAAAAGATTTTCAGTCTTGTAGGATGAGACAGTGCGCTTATAATAGTGTGGGAACATGATGCATTGTCTTTTCTTCCCCCAAAACCATCAAATAACAAAAACACCCAGAAGATTCAACACTTTTATTCTGCTCTTATGACTTGTCTTTGATGTTTAGTTAAGCTACTGATGTGCTCAAAATGTGAGGGGCTCCTTAAAGGTGGTCAGTTAGGAGATACTTCTTTTCCTTAGCTGGTTGAGTATCTTGTAATTCATCCTGAGATGCTGCTGTGTAGCTACTCGAAGCTGGGGAATTTTAGTTCTGGCCATATGTGTAAGCTGGACAAACGTGGAGCCATTTGCATGTTTTGTGACTGCAAAGACAGTTGTCCTGCTGTTTATATTAAGCACCTTAAGGTTTGGTTCCATCTTTACTACTTTTGATCTGTATTAAAATCTTCTTTCTTCTACTCTAGATTATGCATAAATAGCTTTGATTATTCTTTTCAATTTCCATACTTGACTGTGGGATTTTTATTTTTGGTGTTTGTTATTTTTGTATTGGGTTAGTATTCTGTATATAATTGAGTTTCAAGCAGTTTTCTGAATGTATTTGTTGCCTTTGGGAGAGGAGGATGTTAACTTACTTTGCTTTCTAATCCTGAGAGACTGATATCACTGGCTTCAGGACTGTCTGAGAGAAAATTCCACAGATAGGGTTTTGGAGATGATCAGTCTGCAGAAGGCAAGTCAGGATCTATTGGCATCAGGTTGGAGTCATAGAATTATAGAATGCATGGGGTTGGAAGGGGCCTTTAAGGGTCGTTCAGTCTAACTCACCTTCAACAAACAGGGAAATGTTCAGCTTGATCAGGTTGCTCAGAGCCCCCTCATACCTGATCATGAATGTTTTCAGGATGAGACTGCTGTGATCTCTGGGCAACCAGTTAAGTCTTTCACCACCCTCACTATAAAAAATGTCTTCCTTCTATCTAGTCTAAATCTGCCCTCTTTTAGTTTAAAAACATTCCCCTTTGTCCTGTCACAACAGGATCTGCTGAAAAGTTTGTCTGCGTCTTAAAAGGCCCCTGTAGGTGTTGAAAGGACACAGTAAGGTCTCAGTGGAGCTTTTTCCAGTCTTAACAACCCCAACTCTTTCAGCCTTTCCTCACAGGGGAGGTGTTCCATCCCTCTGATCATTTTGGTGGCCCTCTTCTGGACCTGCTTCACCAGGTCTGTGTATTTCCTGTGCTGGTGGCTCCAGTACTTTCAGTACTGGAAGCAGTACTTAAGGTGAGCTCAGACCAGAGTGGAGTAGAGGGGCAGAATCGCCCCCCTTGACCTGCTGGCCGCGCTTCTTTTGATGCAGCCCAGGACATGGTTGGCTTTCTGGGATGCAGACACATACTGATGACTTTTCCAGCTTTCATTCAGCTATACCCTCAAGTCCTCCTCTGCTCTTAGTCTTGTCATGAAATAATAGAATGGTTTGGGTTGGAAGGGACCTAAAGATCATCCAATTCCAATGCCCCTGCTGTGGGCAGGGATGCTTCGCACTAGGTCAGGCTGCTCAAGGCCTCATCCATCTTGGCCTTGAACATTTCCAGGGAGGGGGCATCTCTAACTTCCCTGGGCAACCTGTTCTAGTATCTCACCATCCTCATGAAGAATTTCTTTATAACTTCTAATCTAAATCTTTCCTCCACTTCCAATTTAAAGTCATTCTGTCTTATCCTGTTACTACATGTCCTTGTAAACAGTCCCTCCCCAGCTTTCTTATAGGCCCTCTTCAGATATGGGAGGACCACTATCAGTCCTCCCTAGAGTCTTTTCTTCTCTAGGCTGAACAACCCCAACTCTCTTGGCCTGTCCTCATATGGAAGGGGCTCCAGCCCTCTGATCGTCCTTGTAGCCCTCCTCTGGACCCATTCTAACAGCTCCATGTCCTTCTTACATTAAGGATCCCAGAACTGAACACAGTATTCCAGATGAGGTCTCACAAGAGAGGAATAGCGGAGCAGAATTGCTTCCATTGACTTGCTGGTCACGCTTCTTTTGATGCAGCCCAGGATATGGTTGGTCTTCTGGGCTGTGAGTGTACACTGCTGGCTCTTGCCAAGCTTCTTATCAGCCAGCACCCCCAAGTCCTTCTCTGCAGGGCTCATCTCAATCACCTTGTCCCCCAGCCTGTTCTGAAACCATGGATCGCCTCAACCCAGGTGTAGGACCTTGCCCTTGACTTTAAGCCTCATGAGGTTCACACAGGCCTGCTTCTTTAGCTTGATCCTTCTAGATGACATCCCATCCTTCTGATGTGACAGGTGCACCACTCAGCTTGGTGTCATCTGCAAACTTGCTGAGGGTGCTCTTGATCTTGCCGTTTATATAATTGATGAAGATATTAAACAGCACTGTTCCCAGTACAGATCCCTGAGGGACACTGCTTTTAATAGATCTCCATCTGGCCATTGAGCCACTGGCCACTATTTTCTGACCATAACCTATTTCTTATCCACTAAACAGTCCGCCTATCAAATTTGTATTCCTATAATTTAGAGGGAAGGATTTTGTGGGGGACTATGTCAAAGGCCTCACAGAAGCCCAGATAAATGACATCTATTGCTTTTCCTGTGTCCATTGATGTGGTCATGCCATCGTAGAAAGCCACTCGGTTGATCAGGCAGGACTTGCCCTTGGTGAAGCCAAGCTGGCTGCCTCTAATCATCTCCCTGTCTTCCGTGTCCTTTAGCAAAGCTTCTAGGAGGATCTATTCCATGATCTTCCCAGGCACAGGATTAAGGCTGATGGGTTGGTATTTCCTAGGGTCATCCTTTCTACCCTTTTTAAAAATAGGCACAATGTTGCCCTTCTTCTAGTCACCAGAGATTTCCCTGACTATTATGACTTTTCAGATGTCATGGAGAGTGTCTTGCCAGCCATGTCAACCAATTCCCTCTAGACTCTGGGATGCGTCTCTTCAGTTCCCTTAAACTTATGTATGTTCAGGTTCCTCAGGAGGTCACGAGCCTCATCTTCCCCTACAGTGGGAGGGGCTTTTACCCCCCTGATCCCTGTGGTGTTGTCCATTGACCCAGAAGGGGTGAGGAGAGTGGTTGTGGGTGAACACTGAGGCAAAAAAGTTGTTGAGCACCTCTGCCTATCCATTTTGGATACGGTGTCACCATTTTTGTTCATCATTGGGGGTATGCTTTCTTTAACCTTTTCCAGTTGATGTACCTACACATAGAAACCCTTCTTGTTAGTCTTCACATGCCTTGCCAATTTCTGCTCTAGCTGTACCTTGGCCGTCCTGACCCTATTCCTACAGTCAGTGTCCCTATGCTTTTCCCAGGTTCCCTATCCCTACTTGCACTGCCTGTGCAGTTCTCTCTTGCTCTTCAGGTTTTCCAGCAGATCTTAACTCAGCCATACAGGTCTTCCCTGCCTGATTTCCTGCTTCTGGGAACTGAGCACTCTTGTGGTTTATGGAAAGCATCCTTCAATATTTGCCAGCTCTGTTCTGTTCCCTTGTCCCTGTGGACTGTTTCTTGGTGGGGGGTTCCTACTGACTAACTCCTTGAAAAGCTGGAAGTTTGCTTTCCTAAAATTTAGGATCCTAACTATACTCCTCACCTGTCCCGTATCCCTCAGTACCTTGAACTCACTGCAGCCAAGGCTGCCTCTGATCTTAATGAGCTCACTTGTATTGGTGACCATCAGGTCTGGTATTGCATCCCCTAAGGTAGGGGTGTCTGTTACTTGGGTTAACATGTTATCTTTGATGTGCTGTAGGAGTCTCATGGATTGTCTAAAGCTTGCTGTGCTACTTTTCAGGGTGGTTGAAGTCCCACAGTATGATGAAAGCTTGTGAGTGTGAAGCCTCTTGTAGCTGGATGAAGGCTTCATCAGTAGGGTCCCCTTGGTCAAGCAGCCTGTAGCAGACACCAGCCACAAGGTTCCCTTTGTTTCCTTGGTCTCTTATTCTCACTTATAATCTATTAACCTGTTCGTGGCTATTATTCAGGGACAGCTCTTCATACTCTATCCATTTCCTGAGGTAGAGGGCGACACCTCAGTCACTCCTTTCTTGTCTGTCTGATCTGAGCTAAGCTATCAATAGCCACGCTCTTGTCATGGGACTCATTCTACCAAGTTTCAGTAACAGCAATCAGTTCATAGCTTTCTAGCAGCACGATAGCTTTCAACTCCTCCTGTTTGTTGTCCAAGCTTTGTGGGCTTGTGTAGAGGTGCTTCATCTGGGTTGTTGGCTGTCACCACCTTCTAAGTGGAGCACCCATTATTTCCCTTAAGGTGTTCTATGGAAACTTGTTGGGTCCTACTACCTCAGCAGTTCCCAGCTCTGTATTGACACCAGGGCTTGCCCAGACCCAGGTGCAGGACCTTGCACGTAGCCTTGTTGAACCTCAGAGTTCAGAATGGCACCGTTACCATTTGAAAGCCTTTGTATAATCTGCTTGGATTGGGGAAGTCATCCAATACTTTAGCTGTCTCTTAGGGAGTCAGCCTGCTATCAGTACTAACTAAACTGATACTAGTGTATATTCTCATTATCTTTTTAATCTAGAAGTGCAGTCTTTTCCAAATCTTGAATGAAGCTAATCAGTATATTTCTCTTACAGCGGACATCAATGTTTAGCTTTTCTTTTTAAGGTACTTCCCTGGAGTTCAGCTTCTTCCCTTTGAATTGCTGCACGTCACTTTCGTTGTGGCTAAATTGCAGGTTTTTTTGTGAAGATATGTTTAATCTCAAACTGAAGGGCTAATCATAGTTTTTAATGTTCCCTATCTCGGCCTTAAAGTTGTGTGAGATAGTGCTTAGTGTTTGTAGCAAATTATCTAAATTTGTGTCTGAGACTAGAAAGCGCACAGTATGAAAAACAGTTTTATCTGCTTTGTTTCAGACACTTAGGTGAGAAAATAATACCAGAAACTGTTTGAAGACTTTTTTTTTTCCACCATAAACATCAAAAAATTGAGCGTGTGCAGAAAATACTGTCAGTTTTTTTAGTTTACCATGCTGTTCTGGAATATTCTCAAAAACACAAGTGTACTTGGGTATAAGAGAGACTATTTGGAAAGAATGGTATTGGATGTAGGAAATAAAGGAGCTAGGTGGTTAATGCTTCAGCAAATCTAAACCTAATAGCAGTAAGTATGTGTCAGAGTCTCCATTTCAGCAGCAGCATGTATGGTTGCTGATACTAATAAACATGAAGCAGTGATGGCAAATAATAATTATTCTTGTTGGAACTTACTATTAAAATATTTTTTTTTTCTTATACTAGGTAAATTAGGAAAGCTTGGCTAAATACTTTCAAGTGTGTTGTTTTTCTGTAAACTGGATTTACAGAAGTGTATTTAGTTTTGATTTTTAAGTGAATTGAGGGCCGTTTTCTATAGAAGTAGTGGTCCTTTGATAAGATATGCTAGATAAAAACCACCTGCTGATTTTTAAAATCTTTGTCCAACGTAGGCCATTGCTTTTTTTTTAGTAAACTCATTTGTTCTAAATGTAGGCAGCAGAATTTATATGATTTCTGAAGCTAAACTGTTTAACTGTGTTAATAGCACGAACTTTGTGTTACTCTAATAGTTATTATGCAACTAGTAAGGAGAGTGTTCTAATACTCTGCTGGATCTGTTTGAGAGAGGAATGCACATTTCTGAAGGCTAACTTAATGTTTAACTTCAACAAAATGTTGAAATGATTAGAATTTAATATTGCAAGATCATGTAAAAATATCTACTGAATGTCTGATTTTTGTAAGTCTAGAAAGTTTACATATTTTTGGGAAACTTGTAGCTCAGTTATCTTGTTAGCAATGTTTTTATGCTCTCCTACATGCCACCAATTTAATTTCAATTAATCTTTGTGGGCTGTTCAGCACGTACTATTGTTGACTATTTTTAGCTTTCCTAAATGTGTAATAATCGGGGCAAGAGTTACTGTGACTAACTGATAGTATTAGCATATGAGGAGTTTTAAATATTGCAGTATTTTTTTAATGGGTGTTTTGGATCTACTTTTTGAATGTATCAGTATCCATTGGTGAGAATTTGGCATAAATTATATTAATTCTGTTTACCAAGGAAGGAGACATCAAATTAATGTGAATACTAGCACTTTGCTATTTAATAAATTTAGCTCTTGACTATATTCAACTCTAATAATAATAATAAAAACAAGAACAGAATTTTGGGGTTTGGGTTTTTAAATATATTTTAAAAATTGTTATAGAATATTCATATCCTTATAGTTTATTGACCAAATTAGAAATTTTAGATCCCATACTTCATAGAAAACTGATAGCATTAATATAATACTAACTCTAATGAAATAATTGAGTGAGAAGTTTATTACAATAATGTGTATTTTAATGTTTAGCTACTCAATTTATATGAGACAAGGAATAGAATAAAGAAGGAAGATGACTTTGACAGAGCAGCATCTCATATAGTATTTCACAGGGTCTCTGTGAAGAGCTAGAAGTGAAATTAAAAATTGTGTATTCAGCATATGTATAATAACTGCAGGTTTTTATATTTATACCTTTTTGTAATGCTGTTAAGTTTCCAATTTTGGAGGTAATTTGAGTAAAATATTATGGCTGCCTTTGAATTTCCCTCTCACCAAAGTTATACTCAAGTCTTTTACACTGAATCTGCCATGGGGCTAGATTTTGACTTTGAAAGTATGGATAATGCAGTGTTTGTCTCCAGGGAATGAGGATTGGGTAGAAACAGGCAAAGAGAATAAGTTAACAGCACTTGTTGAAGTGAAAAAGTAGGTAAATCATTGGAATTTATTCATAGTGGCTACAATATACAGAAATTCTTGTGTTTTATTCAAAGGGCTTGAGAGAGCTAGAGTTTTTGGGAGTCTGTTTTGTTGCACAGGGAGAAGAGTACAGCGCAAGAGTGGCCATTCCCATTAACCTGGTGTATGAGACCTGGCATTCTGAGTATGGTTTCCTAAGAAACAGCACAACAGCCAGTAAGATGCTCTTCTATATAGTTCTGATGCTGTTCATTTTGGCCACTTGTCAGACATCTCTGAATCGCTGGAGTTCATTGTATTTGGAAGCTACATCAGCAAAAATGGATAAGGTCCGTCTGTTTGGTATTATAGCTGGTGAGTTAAGGGTCAAATATGCGTACAAACAAGTGCAAGGCAGGCAGCAGGACTATGCAGTTAAATGCAAGAGGAGGACAGAAACAGTGATTGATGAGAAAGGGGAGTTAGACCATTGTTCTCATTCCTAATGGTCAGTTAAGCTGACTCAATTGTCCATGAAGCTGTATGTTTAGTAAAAAAATACATACTTCTTGATTTTGTCATTCTTGCTTCTAGATCGATACAGTAACAATAGAGTTAAATAGCCCTACAATACATTTTCTACCGTTGTCAAGTTTGAGTAATGGTAGTGTGGATGGTGTGGTTAATGTATTTAAGGCCAGGGCTTCTATTGAGGGGAATGCAGACAAGTTGGAGGAATGGGACAACAGGAACCTGATGGAATTCAGCGAGGACGGATGCCAAGTCCTGCAACTAGAAGTGCAAGGACTGAAACCCTGCAGTGGTACATGTTGAAGACTGGACTGGCTGAGTAGAAGTACTGCTGAAAAGGGGGTTCTGGTGGTGAGTAGGCTAAGCGTGAGTCAGTAGTACATACTGCTAACAATGCCTTCTGTATTGAGCTGTCCCAACAGAAGGGTGGGTGCTGCAGCAACAGATGTGGTTATTCATTTTAATCTGCACTTGTTAGATCTCATCTGAAATACTGCAAGAAAGATGTTTACAAACTTGATTGAATCTCGCAGAAGAGCATAGGAGCTGGAGCTCCTGACCTGTGGGTTTCTTCAGTTTGGGTGGGGAAAGGCTGAGGATATAACGAAAAATTACTTCCTACACCTATGAGTATGTTACTGAGAAGGTGCAGCTAGGCTGAAGTACAAGGCATGAGGATTAGAGGCATTGACTATTAAAATATAAGATTCCACTAGAAAGACAGACAGAAAGAAACAAACAAACAAACCTCTTGCTCTGAGGATTATTTAAGCATTGATTCAAATGCCCAAAGACATTGTTGGCTCTTGGAGAGAAGAAGGAAGAACATGCATCGGTGTTTTTTCTTAATGGAAGACTGACAAGCAGATGGATGGAGGAGGAGAACATGCGTTATTTATTAGTGTGTGCGAATCACACACAAATATGTTTTGGAATATTCATAAACACATGTTGTGCACTTGAGCTGTATTAAGGTGTCCCTTCAAAGGAAACATCATGGGAATTTTGTAAAGAATTCTTTAACAACGCGGATAGGACTAAGACATCAATATCATTTGCAGAGTACTTAAGGTGCTTCTGCTACTCCTCCTCTTATTACTTAACTTTCTCTAGGAACAAAGAACTAGTATGCCTGGAAAATTAGAGGAACTTCAGAAGTTGCCCATTTTTAATACAGTAAATAATGCACTTACCTTTTCCTAGGCATGTTTGTCACATCATATTAATTGAAATCTTCTCTCTTTTTTTTTCAAATGAACGGGCCATGAAATATGTGATTGAATAACATCCTAAAATGATTACAAGCTTATTTAATAATTGATTAATGTAAATTATAGGAATGTTAATTCAAGTTGGATGAGAACTTCCTTTTTTTGAGTCTTTCTAAAAGTACTGCTTATTTTTGTACACTAATTACTTTTTCAGGATGTGAAGTGAATGTAATGGATCTTTATATACCAGTGTTGATATGCACAGATAAGAATACATTAAATGTAGAATTTTATATGTATTCTATATAAGTAAATTTAGTGCTGGACTCTTGGTAGATTTTTTTGATTTTTGGATTCTTTGCTTTGTGATTACATGTTCTAGGTGTATGCAGAAATTACCATTCTGGATCAATAAGGTGATGGTTCCCATAGTCTTCTGTGGTCTGGGTAGCATAAAGGGTTGCGAAGAGGTACACCAGGTCAGTCTGTGGAATGAAGTTATAGGTAAACATGGGAATGATAGTCTCAGCTATTGTATCGGAGAGATTCCTGAAAACGTCGACTAGTCACTGGAGGGGGAGGGTCTTAAATTGGGAAGAGACAGACCTACTGTGATTAAGTGGGATGTATTCAGTAATGTAGACAGAACAGTGATGGTGGAACCTGGCTGCAGACATCACATTGGCAGATACTGAGTGACTTTTCAGCAGACTGAATAATGGTAGAGCTGTTGTCACTCAGAAAAAGGCTTTCAGATCATCATAGACAGCTGTCTGAAAACTTCAGCTCTCAGTACTTGCTATCAGGCAAGTGAAAAGGATTACAAGAATTATAAGAGTGAGCAATATGGGGAAAAATGATGCCATTACATAATTTGATGGTATGCATACAGTTTGAATACTGGTTACCATTTGGGTCAATTTGTCTTAGAGTAGAAATGAATTAGAAAAGACACTGCATATGACAATAGTAACTCTTGGATGAAAAAGAGACTGAACTGATTTGCTTAAATTTTTGAGAAAAGGGAATGATATAAATTAAAAATATCTGGTGCTTGGAAAGAGTAGAGAAGTTACTGCTTTGTGTAAATAAAGAGAAGGCTGAGGGGAGACCTCATTGCTCTCTATAACTACCTGAAAGGAGGTTATAGAGAGGAGGGAACTGGCCTCTTCTCCCAAGTGACAGGGGACAGGACAAGAGGAAATGACCTCAAGCTCCACCGGGGGAGATTTAGGCTAGACATTAGGAAAAAAAAATTCACAGAAAAGGTAAAGGGAGGTGGTTGATTCACCTTCCCTGGAAGTGTTTAAGGAACAAGTGGAGGAGGTGCTGAGGGGGGCATGGTTTAGTGTTCAATAGGAACAGTTGGACTTGATGATCTGGTGGGTCTCTTCCAACCTGGTTGTTCTGTGATTCTAAGAATCAAAGACTTCATGGAAACTTTTCAGGTACTGAGCATACACCCAACGTGCTCTAATGATGTACGTTTCTGATTTACAAAGCTGCCTTTGCTTTGAGTTGTGAAGACCACAAGTAAATTACTTAGAGGGGCTTGGGGAAATTAGTGGAGGATAAATCACCAAGTGCTTATTCCAACACCTTGTGCACAAGGCTGTGTAAGCTACCCATCTGCAGAAAGCTGGGGGGATATACCACAGAAAAATTGCAAGATTTGTTTGGAGATGTAGGTCTCCAACTTAGAATTCTCTCATACTAAGCAAAGAGAATCTTGATTGCAGGTTATGCTTATCTACCTGTGGATTTTTGTATTTCTTTCTTCATAATTTCTGGAAGACGAACGTTAAGTGTTTCTGTCTGTGATAGCAGGTAGCACATTCTGGGCCTTGTTTTGAAGGGAAGGGGTTGAAACCCTTCCCAGCTGTGGAAATAACTGAATCATTGAAACCAGTTTTTGCCCTCTGCCACTGAACTATATCTCCTGGTGATTTTTCTGGGCATGAACGAATGAGGATCAGTTTTTTTGAAAGGTTTAGGTGTGTATTTACAAGAGAAGCCCCTTGGCTATGGATTTAGAAAGCTATATGGTAGATACTAAAGTTCACTTACTGAAATAACCTTGATTCAGTCAGTAGAGAGACATGAATTGTCAAGACATTAAGAGTTAGAGAAGTTGATATCAAATTATTTGGTATAAATTTCCTGTCAGTATGAAGCAGTTAACTGCTTTCTGGATTTTGAGCATTGTAACAGGATTCCTAGTGTTTCTTGGTAACTTACAAGGCACACTCCATGACTGTGGTGTGACAGAGGAGTTATGTATTGATCTTAATCTAAAATGAATTCAGTTACTGGACTGGGATGATGAAAAGCCAAGAGATTTCATGACGTTCTATAACTTGTGAATTTTTAAATAGAATCATATACTGTGTTATGGAGATCTAGCATATAGATAATTTTGCACCCATAGAGATAACATAGAGAATTATAGAACTGTAAATTGCCTATATTCCTTAATAGACTCTGAATTAAGAAAGAAAACAATCTTTGGTAGTGATGTGAATAGCGGGATGGACATTTTCATTCAGTGAGTCACTGGGTAAAAATGATAGGAATGTGATAGCAAACATAAGCACTGGAGTGCAGTGAGCACTGCACTCTCTGTGCACATAATAAAGGTGTAATTTTTAATGTTGTTTATCTAGAATGCCTGCTGTAATTCTGATGACTTCATAACAGGTAGTAAACCAAAGTAATGATGAGAAGTGTGGAATAACTCTGCTTCCAAACACCCTGCTCCTTTTCCCCTCTTTCCCTGCCCCTTAAAGAAAGACTTGTAAGTGATGTGATAACTTACCTTAGAAAAGTGAGGAGAGGTGGATGCAAAGTTTATAAAATATAGAGGGTAAAAGGGAAGATATGTTAGAAGATTAAGTCTTTGTCTTGTGTAGGAGTGTTACATCTTGAAATTAAAAGCTCAGGAGTCAATTGCAAATGCTTGATTTTTCTGCAGAGTATTTTATTAGTGTGTTATTACTTGGCATAGTAAGTTGTTAAGCCTAAGTGGTGAAGATGGTTATTAAAAACATAATTTCTGTGGGTACCAAACTGCAGAGTTAAGATTTTTGATGATTAAAACAAAACATGCAAATAACAGTCTAGTAGAGATCGGGAACAGAATAATTTATTGGGAAACAATTGCCTGCAGTCAGCTTCTTTCTGACCTGCAAAGTGGTTTCCTCTGATTTATATTAAACGAAATAGTGGACTCGATAGACAACTGGTATTTTGTGGATTTGGTATTTTTCTATCACTGTAATCGTTCACATGTTATTTTTTAGGCATTTAAGATGTGTTTTCCTACTTTTGGTTTCTGAATTAGTTAACTATGACTAACTCTGTTTTGCTCTATATTATATAAACTTGGTTTTGAATATTTTTTTTCCTCTCCTAAGGATTATGTACCGAAGGCCTGTACCGTGTTAGTGGGAATAAAACTGATCAAGACAACATTCAGAAACAGTTTGATCAAGGTAATGACAGATTTTGTTTTTTAAAGATAAAACAGAATTTGAATTCTCTATGGATTTATCATAGTGAATATAAAAGGACTGCACTTTGACTTATGTAGCACTGAGTACTTAATATTTTGGTAGGTTGTATTGGTATAGTCCAGGTTATTACCAATGAAGCTGTGTATTAGCCAAAGATGAGGTAGAATCTTGCTGCAGGTGGCTTTAAGTAATGTTAAAATATTTTCTAGGCAGTATTCTAGTGTTCAGAAGAGTCTAAATGCAGTCCTAGCTGCTCTTTTTGTTAATAGTTCATTAGTCCTAGGCATTAAGGCATTCACTTTTCCCATGTATTCCCCAAAATGTAGTACCTGTGCATACCTATCTTCTTGAAAGCAATCTTAAGTAATATATACTAGCAATTAAGTTTTGATACTAAATTTCTAATAAAACATTTCTCATGCTGAAGTATCCTGGAATATGATTGGTAGATTATACCATTCACTTATGTTGAAACAGGGGATCTGCTTTATATTTTCCTTCTGTTTTCTCATTTAATTTATGATCTGAGTTGGTATTTCAGAATGAAAAACTTCTTAAAATTTCTTGGATTTTAACCAAAATGTTGAGCCTCATAGATGATAAGGAAAGTTAATGTATTAATGTATTAGTTTCTTATACTTCACTATGGTGTTCCAAGTAATCTGAGTATTATGCTAGATTTTCTTTAGTTACCTTATTAAAGAGTGTTCCAGAGTTTCAGGTAGAGAGGGCTTCTGAAAGGTAAACTTAGCATTTTCAAAATTTCAGATTTTAAATACTCCAAATTCTGCAGTTTAAAATGCTTCTATTTCTAGCCTTATTTTAAAGTTATGTAGGACAACTTTGTTGTTACAAATTTAAGTTTTGCAGAAGTCCTTAGTTATAAAACACAAAGTTTGGTAGTCTAGCAGGATTTGTGTGGTAATGTGATCCACAATCACATAGAATATGCAAGTTGAGGCACCCTGTACCATTTTTTTACAATCTTTTCTGGAAATAGAATTTAAAACTTAATATTGGGCAAAACTGAATAATCAGAAGCCAGTCAATGGCAAATAGAAAATTATTTAACTGCATGGAGAATTAGACAACAACAAATTCTGCAGTAGAATTAAACAATTGTTCTGGTCCCTTATACTGTCAGGTTTTCCTATATTTGGTTTTATGTGGGTCAAAGTGATGGCAGCTTATCCATAGGTTTACCTTTTCATGCATTTTTTTAACAAATGTTTGACAGTGTTTTCATAAGATACTGTGAGGAACGATAGCTGTAGTTTTTATTTACACTGCTGTTTAATTTTTTTTTGCAGATCATAATATCAGTCTAGAGGCTATGGGAGTAACAGTAAATGCAGTGGCTGGGGCTCTTAAAGCTTTTTTCGCAGATCTGCCAGATCCATTAATTCCTTACTCTTTGCATCAAGAATTGTTAGAAACATCAAGTAAGTGATAAACAATCTTGTCTTGATCGAGTTGTAGAATATTAATTTCCCGTATCGGAATCTTTATGTCATTGCAAGTTGAAAGAACTAGCTGTGTTGAAATAGTTTTAAATATTGTTTAGGCATTTAATTTTTTTATATTCTTTAAAATTAGCAGAACTACATGATAATATATATGTAATATGTTATTTTTTCTGAATAAGTTGTTGCTCGTTATTTCTCCCTTTCCTAGAAAATTTAATTGGAGAAATATGCTTTTTATCCCTTCTGTATTAGCGTTGCATATCATGAAAGGTCTTGGAGCTGTATTGCAGTTGTTAACAGGGGAAAAATCCCTTGAATTCCTGGAGTCTTACATTCAAAGTAGGCTTTAGGAATCAGACGCATCTATGTAATATCATGTTAATTGTCTTTTTAGATTTTTTTCCAAATTTTTTTACCTCCTTATAAGATGAACTGCTTAATTTTGTTTGCCTTACGTTTTTTCAGGCACTTTGAAGTGAAATGACTAAATTGTTGCTTTGTAAAGAGTATCTCTCTTGTACTGGCAGCAACTGTTTCAGAAAAAGACTGGTATGCGTTTTTGCCAGATGCAAGTGTGACATGCAGTATTTGTAATACTTTTTTGTTCAAAACATGAAGATACTAGGGTAAACCTAAGGCTTGAGGCAGAACTTGATTAATATGTAGTCCCCTAGAAACTTTGTTTCTGGATGACATCTTTAGATGACTCTTTGTGGTATTTTTGAGGAAAACTGCTTGTTTAATGTAAATAGTTAGGGGTTTTTTTAGTGTATCAGTTAAATTACAGTCAAAGCATGCAGTAGCTTAGAGTATATATGGACTTACTGTTTTAAAATGCCATTAGCACTGCTTCAGAGGTCTTTGTGGGATATATTGGAGTATATTTACCCTTATTTCTATGGTACTAGGGTACATCAAATTTATTTTTAGCAGTGCAGTCAAGTGATAGAGGTGAGCTTGTATTATTTTTTTATTTTATTCCATAGTTCTTTCTTACATGTTGCTTCTTTCTCTTTGAAGTATAAATAATGTTTATTAGGCTGGTGGAAATCCCCTTTCTCCTTTATACAGTGTATTTAAAATAGCTTCACTGGGCTCATTCATAATTTTTTTAACTATTTGAATTACTGATAAGCTTAAGGTATGCTAAAGTCATGTAAATATCTTTCTTCCAAATCTTTCTGAATAAATCTTGTATCTAAGTCATACCATTTTACAAGCAGAGGAAAATCTAACAAATGACCCTGTTACATTTTCACTTACCATTCTACAAGGCAACAATAAGCTAATTAAGTGGTTCATTGTTATTAAACTCAGATGAAAAGTTCTGCTTTAATACAGGAAAATATTTTTGTTTAGGTAGTTAACTCTATAATAAAAAAAGCTATTCTGTGCAATAATATATGCAGATAGGAATTTTATCAAGTATTTTCTCACTTGTTATTTCTCTGAATATCTTATCTGTACCACTATACGAGAAAAAAGACTTAACAACACTTTATTCAGTATATCTTTCTAGATGTGTCAGAAAATGTCACTTATTTCTATAGAAATCATGGATAAGACAGAACGGCTACACGAGTTAAAAGAAATTGTGAAGAAATTCCACCCAGTGAACTATGATGTCTTCAAATATGTAATAACGCATCTAAACAGGTTTAGTATTTTTTTTTTTAACTAAGATTTCTTTTAAGTTATAACATTTGCAAAAAAGATTGGGCTAGTAACAATGAATTCACTACTGGAAACGAATATTCCATGCTGAATTGGTCATCTGTTAGTTTGTATGGGGGAAAATAAAACCAGAAGTTAGAGGTTGATTAGAAAAGTTTTGTATATTCTGTTCTCAGATTTTATTGAAGTATGAGTAGCTGACATTTGTCACTATTATGAAGTTGTAAGAGTGTTTGGTGTACATAACAAAAAGGCTTGAAAGACACAAATCGCCACAGATACAAATCCTTTCCCCACCCCACTACCCCTTTCCACCAAGTACACAAAAAATATATGCTAATATGGATTTTAAGTGACCTGGAAGTCCTTTGGCCTAAACCCACCCCTCCCTCCCACCTTAAAGCAGGGGTAACTTCAACCAGAATCTAAAATATAGCATCCAAAACCCATGCTGAATGAGTAGTTATACTTGCTTCCTAAGTCTTGCCTCTTGCATGAAAAATGAAATGGTTTTCTCTTTTAAAATTTTTATCTGTATACTAAAATAATTGTTGCCAGCAGATGTGTACTGCCTTATAACCTGACCCTTTCTGTGCACAAATATACAATATTTAGTCATAGAAAAGGAAGAAAAAGACCATCTTACTTATGTTCCTTTTTCAGCTGAAATGGGATTATTCTCTGAAATGCACCGAATGAGATTAACTACATTATTAGAAAAAAAATAAACATGCTCAAGCTAATGTACCTTTTTTTTAAAACAAAGAACAACTTTATCTAGTAATGTGTCACTTAAACGTTATCTTGTGATTTTTTTTTTTTTTACTACATTTTTAGACAGATTCACAGAATTGTTGAGGTTGTAGGGGACCTTTTGAAGATCGTTTAGTCCAACTCTTGGCAAAGTCAACTAGAACAGATTGCCTAGGATGGTGCCCAGTTTGGTTTTCAGTATGTCCAAGGAGGGAGATTCCAGAGTCTCTCTGGGCAACCTCATTCACCCTCACAGTAAAAATGAATTCTTACAAAGAAATTTCCTGTGTGTGTACTTGTTGTTTTTTGTCCTGGCAGTGGGCACCACTCAAAAGAGTCTCAATCTTTACACTGTTCAATTGGGTATTTAAAACTAATGATAAGACTTCTCCTCAGCTTTTCCAGGATAAGCAGTTCCACATTTCTCAGCCTTTCCTTATTTGAGAGGTCTCTTAATGATTTTTTTTTGTCCCCTCATTTGACTTGCTTCAGTATGTCCATGTGTCTGTTGTGCTGGAGAACCCAGATCTCAACCTCGTACTCCAGATGTGGCCTTGGCAGTGCTGAGTAGAGGGGAAAGATTACCTCCCTAAGCCTGCTGACAGGCCTGCTAATGCAAACTAGGATGCTGTTGGCTTTTACCACAGGAGTACATGTAATATGGGGACAGAAATGAGATCTTTGAACTTCCATATTTAGTTAACAGGGGAAATGTAGGTGCTCTCCTTTGCAGTTTGCAAGGAGTCTTCCCTTTTTCCTGAATATATGAGAAACTTCAGAATTTAGGTCCATACTTTTACACTTCTCTCATGTATATGACCTGCTGGAGCTTTGTGAAGTTACCCATTTTCCTTTGCAGGGAAATGGTTCAGTTTTACCATTGCAATCTCGCGTAATGCAATTCAGCCCTTTGTTCTTAATGGGCCTAATAGAAATTTTCTTGGAAGAGTGGCAATCTCTGAATTGTCAAAAGTCTTCAGCTGGTCACCTGTTTGCATAGCACGGCTGAATGCAGTGTCAAATACTTAGATTGCTGCAAGTAAAAGAGCTAAATATAAATTTTAAAACATACTGAATTGGTTCTAATGCATACATATGTACAGACATGAGGCTTACCTTTGCTCTCCAGTCCATTGTCTTTCTTTTAATGATGTCTGATGTACGTTGTGGGTCACTAGTAACAAAATAATCTTGTCTTCAGCAAAAAAGGCTGCTGTTTTTTCCTCATTCGCAGTGCCAGGTTGTTGCATTCCGTTCAACAAAAAAACTACTTGAGCATAAGCAGTTGCATGTGTATATAGAGGTAGATACAGGATCTTAAAGGGAACTTGTAACTGAATTCTTTGCAGTCTATGCTTATTTTTAAAGGATTGATTTGTGGTACATTACTGCTAGTATATAATTAAAATTCTGTTCATCAAATTATTGTTCACTAAATGAGGTTGAACAGTCCTTCATGGTGGAAGGGTTTTTTCCTCATCAGAAACTGATGTTTTAAATGCTTTGTTTTTATATCATATAACATTAGAGTGAGAAATATGGTATTGTTGTATAGTTAATAGTGGTTGGTGACAGATACCAGTTTTCATGTGTCTGCAAGTGTAGGAGTTCATTATTGAAGTGAAAAATACAAGCATTATCCTAATGAGTTTGTTATTGAAATAAGAGTGAAGAACCTTTTCCTTAATATGCTTCTGAAGTATGGGAAGACAGAGGTGTACAAGTTTTAAAGTCTGATCATAGAGTTTACAGCTAAAGTTCCTGAAGAGTTTGCAGTGCAAGGAAGTGGCAGGATCAAGAGAAAGCCTCTTTATGGTTACTCAAAATGAAAAGGGAAAGAAGATGCATAGACATTTACCAAGGACTTAAAAGAAGATTCTGGAGTAGTTTAAGAAAGTTTGGTAGGAGATGGCATACAACTTGGTAGGTTTCTGTTTACCCTTAGAAAAACGTAAAGTATAACATAGGAGAGAAGAAAGTTGATTGTTTAATCTAGTTGTTACCTACAACTGGGAAAGAAGTGCAAAGCTTTTCTTCTTTTCTCACTTCCAGCCACAGGTCCCTACTGCTTCTTTTACTGGAACATGCTGCAGCATGTTCTAAAATAAAATGGAAATAGGGAAAATGTAGTTTTCTGTAGGAGACACTAACTGATCTCAGCCACCCTGTGGTCTGATGCTAGAAAGTTGGTGAGAGGGAGAAGAAGGGAATAAATGAAGCCTGACTTGTTGTCCACAGTTGCAGCAGTCTATAGCTAGAACAGATTAGATTTCAGAAACAATGTGAGAGAGACAGCAAGCAGTGAAGCAAGGGGGGAAAAAAGGTGCATAAGAAGACCAAACATGTGAACAAGTCCTAGAGGTGCCTAAGAATGATGGGGGGGTATGTATTTTAGCTTATGCAATTAAAGAAGCCCTTTGAAAGATATTTCAAAATCAGACCAAAAATGACAGGAAAAAAAGCAGTCTGCCACATAGATGATCTAGCTTTTATTTGAGTTTTATTGCACAGCAGGTGCTATTTTTTTCCCCAGTTTTATAACTTATTCTGTTGTAGTTCGTTCTCTAATGAAACACCGTTAGAGAGTTTGAAGTCCATTTTGGTATTTTTCATTTAGGGGAAAAGGTACAGACACTTCCGCTTCAAAAAACTCTTAACAGATTCATTGTCCCATCACAATGTCTTACATTTAAATTTTATTTAATTCTTTGCAAGTCTCACTCATTGTTCCACCTCTAGAGTGTAGTCTAGGAGTAATATATACACAGAATAATTCAACATAGGAAGAAAACTTTAATAAAATGCTAATAAAAATGTAAACTAACATTTCTATTTTTAAGTTCTTCTATCCTTAAATGAAATTAGAATGTAATTCTTTTAGGAGAAAGATTATGAATTCTGGTCACTCAGAAATAGTATCGGAGTATTTTTTGGACCGGACTTGCTCAAAACAGATTGAGAGGCAATATTTGTGTACACTCACACTGGAATAAGTAATGTGCATGCTAAAATGGAAGTCTACCACTTAAAGTTACCGCTATGCATGCATTGTAAATAAGTGAATAAATTTCTTATAGCATTTAGTTCTAGTGTTTACTGTGGGTTTCACAGCTTTTGAATCTGTGGACTACAGACAGCTGTCATAAATTCTTGCAGTCGCTCTTGTTAATCATCAAAGTTGTAATTGACAAATTACTAAGTTTTATTTTCTGTTTGTTTCTCCAGGATAACTGTAGCTCCCTTACCTTTGTGTAATACCTACGTTACCTACTGTAATAGAGGAATTGCATATTCTCAGCTGAATTAATATCTTAGGTTTTGGTCATATTTATTAACACATGATTTTACCTCTCACTAATTACTTCTAGATAAGATTGTGATGTTACTTTAGAATGCAGAATATTTTTGGAAAACAAAATATCCTGGCTCTTTTTAGCCTATTGCTATGAAGAGTAGTGTATTTTTTCTGAGGAGGTATTTAATTGTAGATTATGAATTTGGTAACAGGTTAGCTTGCTGGGCTTGTTTGTTTTGTTTTACCTTTTTTTTTTCTTGTAGTGGTATTGTAATAACAAATATAGATCTTAATGAAGAACCTGTTTTAGCCCCTGCTTAAAAGCAGGAAGCTTGTAGGAAGAAAAACTCAGTTGGGAACCTGTGTGTTTTACACTGAAAAATAAATAAAATTAATGTATGTTGACATTGGTGAAATTTCCGCTGATGGTTTTTACAGCTTGGTGAAATTCTGCTGCTGGCTGGTATGAAAAAGAACCTGCAGAGATGTACTTTAATCAACACTTGATTTGTTTGGTTTTGTGTTTATTTTTAATGTGATCTAATGTGATGCCTTTTATTTGGAATGCCATAGATGTTTAGTGAATACCTGACTGTGCTACAGTAAGAAGCCATTTTTGTAATTTTTCTGCAAGAAATTAGAATGGACAAAATTTCAATTTTATGAAATCCTATAGCGGGTTGAGAAATGTAAAGTTTGTTTATTATTGTCACTTCAAAATGTTATTGGAAATGTTGTTTTATTTCTTTCTTAATTGAAAGCTTAATTAGGTTTATATTTCTTAGTGATCCAAATCTGGACGAGTCATGTTTTCTAAATTTTCTTCTGTATAATTGCTTTAAAAAACTAAGAATGAATCTTTTAATGGGTATCTGTAGGAAAGTAACAAAAATCTTGAGATTGTTTAATAATAATAATAATGCTTACAGTTAGAGAGCTGTGAAAATATTTGTAGTTCATTATGTACATGTTTAAATTCATTCTGTGCGTGTTGTTCTCATTTCAGGGTTAGTCAGCAATATAAAACCAACTTTATGACTGCTGATAACTTATCAATTTGTTTCTGGCCTACTTTGATGAGACCTGATTTTGAAAACAGAGAGTTCCTTTCTACCACCAAAATCCACCAGTCAGTTATAGAGACCTTCATTCAACAGTGTCAATTTTTCTTTTACAACGGAGAGATCGTAGAAGCACCTAACCCAGTGTCATGCCAACCACCACCTTCCAACACAGTGCAAATGGTGGAGCCAATGGTACCTCTTCAGTTACCACCACCACTACAGCCACAGCTGATACAGTCGCAATTACCAGCAGACCCTCTTGGTATTATATAAATAAAAGATGATTGCAGGCAGCCTGGCACTGGACAGTAAAGACAAGCTATAGACATGCATGTTTCAGGATACAGTAATGTACTTCATATTTATGAAAAAATATTTCCCATCCAGCTGATTGGACATCTTTTTGTTATATTCCGTACTGTGTTCCTCATTTGTACACACTGCAGATAAAAACCTATGTGGTAAGCATGACTGGAGAGGTTTAATTTTTAAAAGCAAAAATAGCTATAAAGTACAAAACTGCTGCTGCATGATACCTTATTGCAATCACTATATCATTCCTGTGACGGTTTGTCACAATATATTGTGAATAAAATTTTTCTATAGAAATTTAATGATTTAAAAAATTACATTTATGAAACATTCAGTGCTTTTACAGCCTGCTTTACGGCTGTTTTTGTTATTTAACATGCTATTTTTGGCAATTTTATTCACATTCAAGCATTCTGTGTACACAACTAAAGCCCAGCTATAGTTTATTTTGTAATTTCCTGGCTATGTATGTGATGGTATGCTTAGGACGGTTTATGGAAGAATGCAAAATGCACTGTTGAGAATTTTACAATCCCTCACCATCCATCTTTACTTGTAAGTAAACCTGTGGACAGTTTAAGGGCGAGTGAACTTGCTTAGTATTTCTTACAGCACAATACCAAGGACATGCTTATTGTAAAAGTGAGTTTCAAATATTGTACAAAAATTTTGATGTTGCCTACTTATTTCTTTATGTTCCATTACTGAACTAAACATTTTGTAAAACTGTTAGTTCTGTAAACAGCTGCATGTTTAAAAGATCATTGATGGTCTTGTAAACTTAATCTAATATATTTTAGATATTTTAATTTTTCCCACTTGGGAATACATGTAGTGTTTAGAAGATAGTTCATGACGTTTTCATATAAGGTTATATAACTTTTCATACATAAACATGAATTTTGTTGTAGTAAAATTCTCTAAACCAAACAATGTTTTAATCTAGGACTTCAATTAATCTATTCTTTAAATCTATTTTTATGTGACCCTTTAAAGATATACAAAAATGCATTGCTAATACATAGCAATAAATACTTTGGGTACTGACAATTAACCTCTTTGGAGTATGTATATACAAAATCATAAACTTGTATTCATATTTTTTTCCTGTGGTATGTTGTACTAAAATTTCAAATTACTTTTTTTGCCATATTTTTAAATTATCTCTTTTTTGTTTTCATTTATTTTCCTTTTACATTGGTACCAATTTTGCTGTAAAAGAATGCTGCTTAATTTAAACAAATCTTTTGGTTGAATATTTTGTTAGTGGTAAAAATATTTAGAAGGTTACAAGTTGTATCGAAGGGGAGGCCATAGATAAACACTACCTGTGAGACTTTTCGTAGCAGCTTTTTTTCTTTCATGCTCGAAATATACCTTTCTAGGTCTGCAAAGAAGAAAGCAGTTTTGGCTCATTCAGCTGCTAGAATGTTTTGTGTAGTTAAGAAAAAAAAAAGCTTTATGATGGTCACTGTTGTAATCTTCACTTATAACAAGATTTAAGATCGTCTTGTATGTATTATAGTAAATAGATGATTTTGAGAATTAAGGCTTTTAAGAGTTTGATTTGCTCCATTTTCCCAAAATAAAAACTGCCTTTCCCACTTATGTCCTAGGTATTGTACTTCTAATTATGACTTGGATTACCTTTATAGATTACTATGATACCATAAACCTGGCTGCTGTTTGAAGTACATGTATATTATAAATTATCTTGATATTGTGTTATATTCTTGCAAGTAATTATCTTTTCTAAGAAAACATGAAAAAGAAAAGTCAACCCTATTCCTATCACAAAGCACACAGGAATTCATAGTACAATAAAATCTGTCCTGTAAATTGTAGTATTCTTAACTTGTTCTACTTTACCTGTTGTCTATATACCTTTATTTATAGTTCTCAGTATAAACTTGGCATGTTTAGCAAAGGAAATGAAACTTAGGGAGTTTTATAAACTGTTTCTAGGTTGGTAAAGACTTTATTTTTCTACTGTATATGGTATAGACAAAGCATCACCTGTACAGGAAACAATTCTATTTCTAATAGAAGTAAGCTTAAAAATAAATGCCAGTCATATCCATATTTAGAAGTTCTATCTATAAATTATCTCCAGTCTTTGTAATAGAAATTACGTTTTAAACTTTATACAAATTGCAAGTTATCTGCCATAACGTTTAACTAATTTGAATACTAATTTTTACAGTAATTTGAATTCCATTTCATGACAGACTTTCATTTGAACTTGTGATTGGAAGTATTTGCAGTATCATTTATTAGTTGTGTATGATGTTATGGCTTAATCGCTTCCTGATGTTTAAAAATCTTAACGCTTTTATTTGACCAAAGCATTTCCTGGATAAAACAAAAAGAGAAGGAAAAGAAAACCTAGCATGTGACACTTGATTGTCACACAGAGGAGTCCTTGCAGACTGTTTGCATTATACAAGTGTTACATGCAGGAATGTGGATATGTGTGTATGTGTAAAAGATAAACTTAGGTATTTTTTGTGTTTGTGTGTTTCTGTGCACAAGCACATGTGCACAGACTTGCATGCACATACACCCACATAGTCAAGTTTTAAAAAGATACTAGGAAATTATACCATCATTTTTAAAGATTTATAATAGAGCTTTCTCTATTATTTTTATTAGCATTATAAAATGAGGAAGCATGTCATTATATATGAATTCCTCATACTTTGGCCCATGTAGTCCCTTCTAGTTTTAATGAAAATCCAAACAATAATAATTATATTTTTTAATGTGAGCATTTTTACAGTAATATCTATCTTGTTAAAGATACAAATGTATATTATTTTTGGTTGAGCATCTCAGTGACACTTTATGGAGTAGTTTTGTCTTTTTTATGTAATATTGGTATAGACATACTGAAGTGTATTGTCCTTCAATGTTTTAGCGATTTTAAAAACTGAAACCTGAGTTACGGAAGTGCCATTTAAGTAATTCTTAACAGATTATTTCAAAATTCTTTACCCTTCATGAATCTGTGGAATTTTAACATATATAGTGTAAATAGGTCACAAATGCCAACTTCTGTGAAAACCAAGTTTTTTGTTGTATGTTTTCTCCATTATTTGAATCCTGGTTGCTAGGAAATTATAGATATGTTTATTTTTAGTTGCTGGAGTTTAGCTTCCAATATTTATGATAAATATAGAAAAAACTATCAATCAGAGATTAAAAACAATTGGCCTTAGCATATGTGCTTCTTTCAGGGGTTTTTTTAGTAATTGTGATGCTGTTTGTCAACTGAAAAAATTACCCACCTATTAAAAAAAAATTAAAGTCAAAATTCTCTTCTTTGCTTATAATGTAATCTTTTGTTGCTACGTCAGCAGAATACTGCAGTGAATTAAATATCAGTGAAGCTTACTCTGTATAAAAGATGCAACAAATAAAATTCTAAGATGCTTTCTGTCTATAATGTTCAGTTTAGTTGCCTGCTAAATTTCTAAAGGCAAAAGCACTATCTTTCACATACACAGGGATGAAATTTAGCAGTAAATCTTGCTAAACTGAGTGCATCAAGTGTTTAAAGCATTTTTGGGGGGGAGGTTCTCTCTCTTGCATCAAACTCTGCCAGGGGAGAATTAGGCTGGATATTAGGAAAAAAAAAAATTGACAGAAAGGGTCGTTGAGCACTGGAACAGGCTACCCAGTGATGTGGTTGATTCATGTTTCCTGGAGGCATTTAAGGCACGGGTGGACAAGGTGCTAAGGGGCATGGTTTAGTGTTTGATGGGAATGGTTGGACTCGATGATCCCGGTGGGTCTCTTCCAACCTGGTTATTCTATGATTCTGTGATATGTCTTTTAAACTGCTGAATTTTGGAAGTGATTCTCAGAGCACTGAAGACTCCTCAGTAGGTAATGTGTCCCTGCAGTTGGATACACTAGTGGATGGATAGTCCCTAGTGCGTGTACTAAGGGAATAGACCTTGGAAGTGACAGAATGTAAGGTGTTGTATTTAACTGTGCGGCGCATATGAAAATCATGTTTTTCACCTGATTGAGCTGATCAGCAAGGCTGTGATTAAGGACATCAGGCTTTCAGATTTTTACCATGCTACAGGAGAAGAGGGTCTCTTAAAATTATTTTCCCTGTGGAATTTTAAAATCAGAAGTAAAAACTGTGGGTTTTGAGGTGGGCTTTAAAATTTCAGACTTGCACGTTATTGTTTGTAATTCTGCTGATTATATAGGATAAATCCATCTTTGATAGTAGTATTCCTTTTAGCTCTTGTGCACGTAACATCTATGGTTAGTTTTTTCCTTCAGAGCATCTTGAGTAATATTGTCAATGCAGAAATAACTCTGAAAACTTCTTGACAGCCTTCAAATCTGGACACTGGTGAAGTTTTAGTATGTATTGGA
Organism: Coccyzus lansbergi; assembly: GCA_033558105.1. Lineage (NCBI taxonomy): Eukaryota > Metazoa > Chordata > Aves > Cuculiformes > Coccyzidae > Coccyzus > Coccyzus lansbergi. Next base: position 4,192,090 of record JAUMJK010000245.1, read on the forward strand.
ACACTTTCAGCTACTGAAGCACTTTAATTTCAAATAGGATGCGTCTTGCCTATAATTTACTCACTGTGCAAACCACAGTTTTTCAGATGACCATATCAAAAAAACTCCATCTGTGGTGAATCTGAAGCATAATGCGCTACTTGGGCTCTATAGCAGACCACAAGTTTCTGAGGAACAACTGTTCTAGAGAACCAAAGTGCAAAATTGGTGTTTACTGGTGTCAAATTTGATTGTTTAACTAGTTCATGGTTTCCATAGAATCCAAAAGGATAAATTTAATCTGTCATTGTAGACAGCAAAAGTGAACGTTTCCTTTTCTTATAGGCAAGGTCTTTTCCAAGTGTGTAGATGGTGCATGTTGTGACTGTTGCCCATGTTTTTCATCTTTACAGAATACAATGCCTGTGTGTTTAGAACTGGTATTTTTGTTGCTGAATTGAGTGTCATTGATGCTTACCCAGCATTCTGGTGCTTTTATATTACAGAATATAAAAGATAGGATTAATATACCTGATTACCTTAATAATAATTTGTGTTTTTCATGTAATTTAAAAAAATATAGAGAATTAATTTCACTGATTGTGGTAATAATGAAAAGATGCTGTTGCTTCTACCTACAATCTGGTTGAATCAAGAGAAAGTGGGAAGGGAATCTTGTGGTGGTACTTCCAACCATGACTGCATGTCAGTGCTTGAGGGGTAGACTGACTGACTTGAAGAGTACTTCTGGCTATTATGTCACTCACTCATTTCTGTAGCATAGCTGTAGCCTGTATTTTCCCCAGAATTACTGTATTGCAATCTATCTGTTCTTACAGATCCTTCTGCTTCACAAATGAAGGAGTGAAGGGAAGGCTAACTACCCATTCCTATCTCTTCTTGTAGTTCTTTGAGCTTTGCAACTGGTGAGAATTGTCAAGGGATTCCTAAATTACTTTTGCAGGGTTTTACTGAATTAGAAATAGAAAATGGTTGGAGTGGTAAGTTATGAATCCAAGTTCTTTTCATTAAGAGACACTGAATTGGTGAAGCATCTGGAAGAAAACAACTTGATCTATAAAACTAGAGGTGGCGAGGTCTCCCGCAGAAGGTTCCACACTCAATATGTGGCAGTGCAACCTGAGTTTCTGCAGTGAATGTCCTTACCTGGTCCTATTGACCCCATGCAAGAGTTGGAGATGAAGAAAAGATCAAGAAACCTACCTCAAAAGAATCATGTACTTTGAACAGCTGCCTCCTAAAACACTTAAATTATTAAACATAGAATATAGCAAAAAAAAAAAAAAAAAAAGAAAAGAGAATGAAATGTCCATGGTTCATTATAGAAATATGTATGTATATGCATATATGCTTTTTAAGTTAGTGAAGAAGGGAATGTTGATATAGTAGTCCTAACATGGTACGAGGTGGCCAGTCTGCTACAGATAACTATTGCTTATAATTCAGATGTTAAATTTTGAAAACTGCTTGTGAACATATATATCTAATTTTGATATTCTGTGAGTTGTCTAGCTCCAGCGTTGGTTTAATTTTGTTGCCCTCTATGGTCATACAGTAAGCTTGATTTTTGTCTTTTATTTAACTGTATTAGGGTTGAAAATTTTCTTTATCACTTCGCAGATGTCAGCTCTTCTCTTGGTATTTTTGACTTAATTAGTCTTAAAGTCAAAACTGACAATTTATAACATGGTCATAACATTTGTCTCCTGTAAAGCTTACTGGGTACCACATAAAGTTTGTAAAAGTGTGTCAATCCTCTTGTCCCCTTTTGTCTACACTTGTCTGTGTACACTCATTGTTTGGAGTATGAGGACATGGGGCAATGTGGCACTTGTCCCTGTCTGGAGATTCTGATTGCCAGGACGTACATATCGGTGGTCCTCTTTCCCAGCCTAGCCTGCTTTTAAAGAAAGAATGCTGGGAAGAGCAGATTGTTTAAAAATGGTGAAGGATGAACACACATTCTATTAGTGAGGTAAACATGGTCTCCTTAGCTGGGCTTTCTTTCTGTGCTAGAGGTTCACATGTAGGGAGCTTTCAAGCTATCCACTGGTAATGTAAAAGGAGGAGAAGAGTGTGGAAGCTCTCCCGTTTCTGTAATTTCAAGGGCCAGTGTTCTTGCAGAATTTGGGACACCAAGTCCCCTATGTCCAATATGGAGTATTGGTCCCACAGAAAGAAGGTCATGAATTGGCGTGTGACCTTAACCAAAACTCGTGCAGCTAAACAGCCTGGATATACATACCAGCTTAGTACTCCTGAAGCATGCTGTCTCAAGAGTTTTTTGTTATTTTTTGATGTAAAATCATTGTAAGTGGTATTAGCACCACAATCAGTAGTTCTAAGTCATTGTTACAGCTCCTTATTTATCTGATTGGTCTGATTTATCTACAAGGATACAAATCATCCCTGACCTAAAATACTGTCCATGACCTGGTAAATGAATTGTGGAACAAATTACATTCTCGACCACAGTGGTGGTTGGTCTTTGAAGGGAACTTAAATACTGTTTTTTACCTCCAGAAGAGAGGTGAACTGGTGTGCAAGTAATGCAATTGTCAAAGCTGAGCTCTGACCCAGTGGGGAAATGAGAACACAATTTGATTCCAGAAACACTAGAAAAGACTGCAGACATCTTATGTCCATTGCCGGTATTCAAAGTATTGACAGGAATTGGATGCTTCCGTTTTCCTCCATGACCTGGTGCTTCTCAAGCTGAGGGGCAGGGTCTTATAGCTTCCTGTGGAGGACTCACTTCCAATATTCTACTTAAAACAGTGACTACAGTAAATGTGTTTTTAAGCTACTGATCTGTAAATTCGTTGAGTCTGGTTTCTTGAAATGTTACACTGCCCCCCTCCCCTTTTAAAAATTCCTTTATTTTTTCCTAATTTTTTCCCCTTCTCCTTTTACCCCACCTTCAAAACAGCAGAACTACTCAACTGGATTTCCCTCAGTTGAAGAAGGGATTCTGGTGCAGGGCATTCTCATTTGGGAGTACTTGGCTTTAGATATGCCTCTCCTTCTTTGCACTACAAGAATGTAGATTTGTTAACTTCTGGACTTGCTAGGAAACCTATTTACAACCTCTCCCCACAATTGCTGAGGAAGAGGCAGGCAGTTAATTGTCTTTGTGCATGAATTTGTGGAACAGAAGCCTAGAGCCGTAGGATGGCAAAGTTTCTTCAGAAATTTAAAGAAGAAAATGTCTTACATTTAAAATAAGTCTCCATCTAGTTAAGGAGACCTGCAGCTATTTTTGCACTTAGTGGTAGTAAAAGCTATCTTCTGAACTCATTTTGATGATAAATGTCTCCATATTCTGAACTGTCTTGCAAAAACAACAACAAAAAACCCCAAACCAACAAAACCATGTGAGCAATTGCCTGTACAGCTGAAGTGAAGGACTAAAGAGTCTGTAAGTAGGAGTAAGTGGGACATAAGACTGGTAAGGCACATCAGTAGGAAGCTCAGAAAGAGTTTGAGTTTTAAGATCTTAGAAATTTTAAACTGAATTGAAGGCAATATTTAGGGTGGGTAATTTTTTCCCTTCTGGTGTTTTCAGTGGCTTCTGTTTGCATTTTTGTCATATGAGGACATGCTTGAATACACACCATTCCAAGTGCTGCGGTGGTCTTAACAGCCATCCAGTTGTATGCTTAATGAGAAGACTGTCGAGGTGGAGCTGCAGGTGGCTTCCACCAGCTGTTTTCCTTTCAATACAAGAACCAAGAGCTTTAAAAGAAATGCTGGCTTACAGGAAGTCTTTTCTGGTTTTGTGTAGGATAAGAGGGTTTCACACTCTGACAAAATTCTCAGGAATGTTTGTGGTTATCCAAAACTACAATCTCGACAGTGTCTGTGGGGTTTTATGATATTTTTTTTTCTCCTAAAAAGGCTGTGAGGGAGCTAATATGCATTTTCATTATTGAATTGGAAACAATGTTTTTTATGGAAGTGGAATTTACTATTCAAAGAAAGTATTAGAGTTAGCTCTGGAAATACCAGTGAAGTATTCATGTTGAAGATAATAGCCTTTTATTGTCAGTTTTCCTAGTGGCATCATAATTTTCTGACTAGCAGCTTCTTTCTTAAGGCTTTATCCAAGTATATTTTATTTACAGGTATATAAATGCCATTTTTAATATTACAATTGCATTCAGTAATTTTGAAATAAATCTTGTGTGGAGTTATCTGCTTATAGGAGGCCCTGGATTATTCTTAATTCTGATGGTGAATAAAAGGAATACAGATTGTTTAGTGAGAGTACAAATGGTGACAGCTAACATTCTTCCTTATTAAAGTACAACTAAGGTGACCTTTTTTTGCCTGAACTGGTGGAAGTTTGTTTTCAGCTGCAACTGGCACTACTGCAACTGTAGCATCTGGAGCACTCGTGGACAGAGGAAAGAAAGCCTGCTCTGTATATGTAACTTTGCAAAGAGAGGAGCAATAGTTAAAGCAGATAAAAGCATGTCTTCATTTTTCCTGACTGGAAATTTGACTACTAGAATGACTGTCAGAGCCTGTTTTATAGTCTTATTCTATAGTTTGGCTGAGTATAATGCCAGATTTATACTTTATACCCTATATTCTCAAAAAGACTTAGCAGACCTGAGTTCCTGCATTCATTGTTTTCTCATTTCTGACCTGGTACCCAGTTTCTTTTAAAAGAAAAAAAAATAGTTGTCTATACATGTACAAAATCATATTAACTTAATGGCAGCATTAACTCAGTTTATAAAGCTGTTCAGTGAACAGCCTTCAGATAGAGTTTGCCTGATACAGATATACCAAGTCCTATGGTGGTCTTAAAATGCTTCTGTGCTTCATCTTAGAAGTGAAGTAGAAGCTAACTTGAGCTGGAAATGTTGTACTTTCTGCTTTGGTGAAGGTTTGGTTAGCAAGGAACGACTTACATTTTTCATTTACTTGTGAAGTCCCCAACAGGCAGCTTCTACTTGTCAGTGAAGTCTTACATACATGTATGTACATGTGGAGAGTTATGAAAATGACTCTTCAACACTGTTTTCTCTGCTTGCTATTTTATTTTTTGTGTCTTTAAATGTCTGTCTTAGCTATGTATAGCAAAATATGTTGAGTTTCCCACCTCGTGTTGGAAACTAAAACTCAAATTTGCTCTAAGTGCATGAATTTTTAGTTGGCACCTGCTTCCTTAACAGCATCCATGTCTCATCCGTGTATTTCAAGAAATGGAATGAATTAAAGATGAGTGATATTACCTCTGTAAATTTCAGAAAAATCTGGAAGCTTCTGTAATACGAATTACCCTCTGTTTTGTGTCTGGTGAAGAGATCTGACTGCACTGTTTGCAGTGTGCTGTGGGCAGCTGCTCCCTCATGTCTTATTTTTAGGCAAGGAAAAGGCTGAAAGGTTGGCCTTTGAGTACAGTCACATCCCTGAAACCCCAAGTGTGGTAGATTACTGGGTACTGCCCTCTATAAATACTGTGGAGGAAAAGCGGTCTCGAAAATCAGTTTAGAAAACTCACCTCCTTGTTTCACATCAGCAATTTGAGTATTTGCCCTTTTCCTCAAGAGGCTTAAAAGAGCAACCTCTCCTCCTGAACAGCAAGCTTTCTTTGGTCTGTCTGAATTGGAAATTGGGTCAGAGAATCAGTGTAGGAGATAGAATTGTGTAAATGAGTTTCAGAGTAACCATATGACAAAGTGGAAGGAAGAAGTTCAAATACGTGCATGAGACCTTCAGGAGCAGAAAATAAAGTTTGGGGGGTTTTCCCCCTTTAACCGGAGAGTGGTTGTTTTAAGGATGCATATTAAAATGCACAGGTATAAGTATAGTTGTCTCAAATCCAGGGGCCTGATCTCACCCTTTGATTTATTAGAGGAACTACAGATAATATTAGCAAACTTATAGAAATTCTTCAGCCCGCCCTCCCATATGAAACAAGTAACAAAGAGCAAGGAATGACCTTGCTCGATGCATGTCACTTGCTGTTACGCTGCATGTCACCTTGCCCATTTGTTACAGTCAAATATTGTTTCTTGCCTTATCCTTAAATAACAAGGTTTTGGAATAAGAACCTTTTTGTGCATTGTGGTGTATGGCACCTTCCTAGTGGTGCATCTATGGACCATACATGTACAATAAAAAAAGATAAGCTGGCCCATACATGTACACCAGCTGGGATCCTGGTGATTTTTGTAAATCAGATTGTTGAAGTTTCATTGGATAAAATACCAATAGCGCTGTGATAACTTTGTCTAACATTATCAAATATACATTTTTTTCTCTGTACTACCCAGAAAGCATAAGCTTACAGTATGAACTGCATTTAGAACTAAGAAGCCTTGTAATGACTAGAGTTAAGGCAAAGGTCTTCAAAAGTCTTTTTTAAAAAAGGTTGACATCTGTTTCAAGATGCAAAAGTAAGCTATTTCAAATGAGGGGAATAGCTGCATTTGTTAGTGTAAGCATTCTCTCTCGAGGTATACAAATTGGTTTATTTGACCACTGTATATAAATTGTGCTGGCTTAATCAATACAAATGCTTATTAGGTTTTAAAATTTACACAGGTCAGGTATTGATGTACAACAACTCTTGACTCACAGAAGATATAAAAATAAATATTATATTTGAAGATTCAAATGTAAACCTTCATTTTTGTATTTCTGATGGAAATTAATCTGTACTTTTCTTCTAACCTGTGAAATACATTCTGTAGGTTTTGCCATGTCTTATTTCAATGATTTAGTATCTTTCTTATGGGAAGAAGGATTCTTCTGGTAGCCAAGCTAAATCTTCTTTACTGCAAGATAAACTGACTTATTCTAGTTCTGTCACAAGTGTATGTGGTGAATATTTATCACTGTCACCTTTATGGTGATGCTTAGATGCTGACAGACTGCTGCGTCCCATTTCTCTCTCACCATTTCCCACAGCTCCTTTCTTTGTCCGAGTAGCACATTCCTTTTAAATTTTTGTGTAACTTACTTCTAAACCTTGTGGTATATTTGTCACTTTTTGTGGCCTTTCTTGTAGAAGTATACTGGTGGTCCAAACCAGGCTGAGTCCTGACCACCATGTTAGTACAAAGTACACCACTGTACTAACCATTGCATCTTGTAAATAACATGTAAGGCTGATTAGCCCCTAAGCTAATATATTATAAGCCTCAAATTTTATTACCAGTATGTACTTTTAAAATGTACCTAACAGGAGGTCTGGTTTAAGCTGAAGCTCACAAGACCCGAGTTCTTCCATTGCACTCTTCATTAAGTGTTTCCGTCCACTTGAGAAACCACAATAACGTGAACTGTTGGGTAACAGGCACCTCCTCAGTAAGCACCTGAGTGGTGGGGAGAAGATGTAGGATGAAGTGTTCTCAATGCTGTAATTGAGAAGAATGATAGAGAAAACAAAAGACACAGTGAGTCTTTGGTGAAAGCAAAGGCAACCTTTAAAAATGGTTACTGAATTAAGTATTGAGGAGTAGAAGATGTGATTCTTAAAGCATATATACCTGATGCAGATGTGCCGTTTTCCTCAATTATTGTGGCTGCTTGCTTTAAAAAAATGCTAACATTGCTTCATTCGGTGAGGATTCTAGAATTCATGTGTTTCCTTTAGTGGGTGTTTGTAACGTTCAAGACAGGAATATGCTTGGGTGATCTTAAATTACGTATCTTGACTTCTGAATTACTTTGATGTAACAAAAAATGTTAAAATACTTCCTATTCCTTAGAGTAATTAGCATTTTATAACCCATTATCTAAAATTGAAGAAATTTAGTTTTTTCATGCAGCATTTTTAGCTTTGTCTGCAAAGACATGTGTGCTGTTGTATAAACAATGCAGATATCTTTGACACTGAGTCCCATAATAAGGATATCATTTAGTACACTCTAATTTAAGATTTAATGTCATGATTCCATTAAGTTTGTTGACTATTAAATTTATTAAACTCTCTTTGAGAATTCCAAGTCTAGATAAATGCAGCAAAACACCTAGCAAAAAAACCCCCTCACTTTAATTTGTGAAATAAATGCCACTGTCTTAAAGTCTATGATTTGGCGTTTTAAACACATATCTGTCCTCCTCTCATTCTTCTCACTTTCTTTACATTCATATGAAGGTAAATCCATAGCACTGCAGTGTGACTTCTTGTTGCAATAGAGGCCATTAATCTAGTTACGGTGGTTTTGCAGTGAGGCATCAATATTGTTCTTTTCAGCTTTTAGTCTTGACAGTGCATTCCAAAGTAGCAGTTTCTTAAATGACAAAGCAAACAACTTACAGTAGGAGGTAATAACATGAAAAGAATGCTTTAAGAAATCCTATTAGGAAGCATATTCGTCTAATGTTCTTGTTGATGTTTTTATAGATACAGCTATGCATACATAGTATGATACCATATAGAACACCCTGTATGTTCTAGAAATACAATCCATTATGTGACTATGAAGGGTTTATTGACAGAAGTGTTTGATAACCATAGGACCAATTGGTTGCAAAGCCACTGCTGAAACTAGAGTATGTATATGATAAAGAATAAATAAACAGAATAATTTTTTACAGTCAAGCATATTTTGTGATGAGATGCTAAAACAAGATTAATTTCTTTCTACTCCAATTATGTCATCAATATTCAACTGGAACTTTATTAAGGCATGTCTGGGAAGCAAGAGGAGGTTTACCATGGTATTGATGGTGTTATCAAAGATCATGTGTCTTTGAGTTTGGTGTGGAAGAGGAAGTTTATGGATGCATTCCAACTATTTACTTGCATCACTCTGCTTTGATTAGGCACCAAAACAATGTATATAAGAGTGACTCATGAATTCTTATAGCTAGCAAAGGCCTTGATGTGAATGTGGTTTAGATAAGCTTCCTTTGTCATAGTTTCAATGGTTTGGGGGATCTGATGACTAGCTAGCTGGATGTAGTATTATTTATTTGGCCTGCAAGTGGTTATTTTATTCTGAGCAGCAGCCCGCTGCTGGGCCTCAGCGTCGAAGTTGTTGTGGGTTGGCATGGGTTGGTGTGCTCCCTGTGAAGACAGGATCCAGCGCCATGTAGGCTGGGGTTTCCAGCCATAGACTGGTACTGTCTATCTAATCTACCGCAAGTACGCTGGCTTCAAAGATTAGTGTGTCAGTTTCCTTTTAGTAATGAAGTAGGAAAAAAGAAAGCATGGAACTAGGTAAGTAAAAAAACAACCCCCACAACATTCCTGTTGAAAGATAGGATATGGTTTCACTTTTCTTTCAGCTTTCTCTTTTCTGTGAAATGCCGTAATACTTTCAGGAAAACAATAATATTTGGGAACTATTTCTCTACTCATGCTTTCAGTAATAATGTTTTAAATGTAAAACACTAATTTATTTAAAAATGCAACACTAATTGTTTGATCTGTGAGATTTTACTCCTTTTAAAATTAATTTATTACTTTAAAGAAATTGTACTTGCTTGATCCATTCAAAAAAATTCACTGACTTTTCTGTTTGCTTAAAATGCTTTGGCCAGTCCTCATGTTTCTTCTCTTGATGAAATTTGCACATACTGACTTTCATCATTGAAAGCATTTACTGCCAACAGCTTCAAGTCTCCTCAGGTTGAACTAGATGTAGGAGTAATCTTCATGTTACCTTTTCAGTCTGAATGCCTGCCTTATTTTTCAGGCAGGGATCAAGAGCCATATGGTTCTTCTACTCAGAAATGCTGATCTGCAACTCAGCAAATCAAACAGAACACTTGCAGACCTTTTGCACAAAATAGTTACTGAGCAACATCATTGGAGTTCCTTGTCTCTCTGGCACTCAAGTCTTACTCCTTTGAGGTGATAGTTTGTATTGGTTGCAGGCCTCCAGCCCCACAATGTTTGCCAGGGGACAGGATACACCTGAGTCAGTTCTTCAGCAGAGAGACGTGCAGTAAGACAGCAGACAAGTTCATTATAGACAGCTAAAGGCCGGGAGGTCACATAGTCCCAAGTGCATATGATGTGTAGAAGGAGAACAGGATGCCTTCCCTCAGAGGTTCAACATCAACACTTGGTTCTTCAGCTGAACATCTGGGAGCTGGCGTGCTGCCAGCCCCTGGGCGCAAAATATCTGAGTGCTGCAAGCGTGCCTCTGGAGAAACAACACCTATAAAATTCATACATCTCTGTTCCTTTCTTCATTTTCTCCCAGATCTGTGGCTCTACTGAATGTTCACTCATATCTTATCACTTGGTTTCTTTTCTCACAGGTGGATTTGCTTGTGTGTTTCCTGGCTAAAAACCTCTATTCTGCAAATGCAGAAACCTTCCTGAATCTTTTCTCTTGGTTATGGTGATTGTCATAAGATGTACTCCTGACTAAGAACTTGACCAGTTCTTATGCTGCCCTCTCCTTGGCATACTGCTTTCAGTTAATTGATAGTGCCATTAAACAGAATGGGGATAATAGGAGTCTCTGGGATACAATGTTGTGCTAAAAGCTTCAGCTTGACATTGTCATTTACTGTTATCCTTTGTGTATAACTGTACAGCTATTTTTGTGTGATTTACTCAGCTGGACTAGCCCTCAATTGAAGACTGGAATAACTGTATTGAATGTTTTATTAATATTTCATGTGAAGTATTATCACTGTGATGTTCTTTTATACAAATAGAAAAGTTACATATGACATCATCTGAGATTCACTATTGATCAAGTCTGTCTCCCATTGTGGCCACATTCCATGCAGTATGATGTGCAGGGTCGTATCATTTTCCCTTCCACCAATAGCAAGCCCAGTAAACACTGGATGTCGTTATTATCCAGAAATAATAAATATTTTTGGTGGGGGTTTACTTATTTGGGTTTTTGTATGTAATTGGTTTTCTGTGTAGTGTCAGTTTTTTAGTGGGACTTCTGTGTTCTTGTGAGGTACCATCCAGCAATTCCAGGCTATCTAGAATTATCTAGAATCCTCTTTTATGGAAGGTAGAAATAGTCTTGCCTACTCTAAAGTAACATTTTCTTTCCATTAACATAACTAAGAAAAGTGGAATCCCTAGGCAATGTGCATAGTGCTGTTCATTCAGTTCTCAGTGTGGTGTCCTTTCTGCACTTTCCCTGAAACTGTGCATGGGACTTCATCCAGATTTATGTTCTCCCAGATTTTGCCTTGCTTGCCTTAAAGGCACCTCAGATTTCTTCTTAGCATTATTTCTGAATGCAAGGAAAACGAAAGAATTAAGTATTTCCGTGTTTCTAACTTAATTTTTCCTTTGTTCTCTGAAAAAAGTCTTTACTTGAGCCTGTTCATGGTCAGAAAATGAGCATATGTAGCGATTAGGACATAAAACAGAACTCATGGTGTTCATACATATTTTTGGGTTGCCTGTTACCTCAAGCTGTTCTTACTGTGCCTATAGATCTTCAAGTCTACACTGTAAAGAAAGCAGCTTTTCTTTCTGTACCGCTGTGAGGTACTCACTACTGCCACTTCAAATAATTATCTTTATGAAAACAGATGTCAACTTGCCATTGTTATTGTTACTTTATTTTGTCAGCAAATACTTCGCTAATATATCTTTGTGTTGAATACTGATCCCATTGTAAGAACTGACTATCCCTGTTTAGTAGACTACGTAAGAAATAATAATCTTCACCATGGGTTAGTTCTAGAATTTTTTTTTTCTTTTTCATACAGTAGGTTTGACATCTAAACTAAAAAAAGAAGGGCTACGAGACCTCCATTCATGTTCACTGTTGAACCTTACAGCATAGCAAATACATAGAAATGGGAAAAATAAACTTAACGCATCAGGCCTGCATGTTGGATAGAACATCTCTGCACATTACATCTCTTTTAGTGAGATGTGAATTGTATTATAGCTAGAATAATGGTTATGTGTGCTAGAGGCTAATCTCTTGAATCAGAAAGCCATTTATTTTATTATTAAGGCTCTTATACTACAGGGAGCTGCTGTGTTTCAAAAATGTCAGTAGACAGGCTGATGCTGATGAAAGTAAATATTGAAAAAAACCTGCTTATAAAGAAAAGTATAAACTGATGTGTCTGAGTGTGTTATTTCTATTTAGATTTCCAATGTTGCGTGAGTGTGATTCACCACAGATACTTGAAATTAATAGTACTGGGGTTTGTATTGCTGATGCAGACATTGTTATTGCCACTTTGTGTCCACACATACACATTTACTACAGGCTGAAATTATTTGAATACTTTGACTGTCAACAGGTTAAAATAATGAATGTTTTTTTAGAAAATACCAAGTCAATGCTGGTTTTTTTTTTTTTCTGTCTGAGCTCTACTGAACATTATGAATATAAATGTTAACTGAAGCAAAGATTCAAAGCCAGGGCTGTGGGTTTTTTTTTTTTTTAGTTCCACTTTTATTTATCAAATTTCTCCACACATTGTAATGGAAGTCTAAGTCCCAATTGAAGGGTGTGTGTTGTACTAGACAGTGAAGTGCTGAGAAATAGTTGCACTGAAAGCCAACTGTGGATCTAGCCTGATTAATGAATGCTATTCTCAGGCCTCTGAAAATAAGCAGGAAAGGCTTATGCTGGGATAACTTTCACAGTAATTTCTCCAAGTTTCCTGCTCTACTCTGTCCATGTCCAAGTTGTTGATGATTCAGCAGCTTATTACAGGGAACTATCACTCATTTCCACGTGCTTTAAAACTGCACTGTAATACAGCCCTTTGGGATCCATTTCACAAAGGGTTTGAAAATCCATGCAGTGGAGATAGGGAGATGTAAGCTTGTCATGTGTCTCAAGTTAATATGTTCTGGATGGTTAATCAAATCCTTCAGTTAGGGCAGGGTTTGGAGTGACTGACTTCTTTTGTGTCCTTGGAGCATATTAGGAAAACTGATGCTTAAAAGACTTAAGGGGTTGTTAAAAGATTCTCCTCTGAGGAAATACTGCTTGCTTTGATGCAAGCTAGTTGTCTAACAAACAGCCAGCTTGGGTCCATTTACAGCATCATAAGAGGTGGACTGCAGGGAAACTACTTTTGACTGTCTATTCAGGTATCATCTGGAAAACCTGGTTTGTATATATATCGAAATTTCAGTACAAAGTTCTGCTATGTATCTGATATTTTTTTCAAAAGTTACTTTTATTTCTTTTGTCTTTGTTTTGTTATGTGAAGCAGACATGAAGCAGGAGATAAAGGTAGTAGCTGAGAGACAGCGATGTTTGTGCAGCTGCCCTCTGCACTACGCACTGCTACAGTCGTCTTTAATTCTCGTTTATATTTGCTCCACTGGATTTACATTTATTCATACATTTTTGCTTTGTTCACCTTTATTGCTTCTCTTTTCCAGGCAGTTACTCTGCTTTATTGTTCTTGTGTGCCCAATTTCACTGCAGTTGTATTTATGAAAGAGAATTTAGCCAAACAAACCAGCTTAACCTATGCTCCACTGGGACCCAATAAAGTTCTTATTATTCTTACTATTCATGTTAATGTTTTGAATTTTAATTACTTGCACATGCAGATAAATAGTACATATTCTTTAAACCTGTAAAGCAGGTTCTATGAATTCTGTAAAATCACTTTTGTTTCATCTAGTGTTTCTTCTGTAAGATTTTCAAAAGCAGAAAATTTTGCTGTGTTGAAATTCACACTGAAGTCCTTGGTGATTTTCATCTGGGCTAGAGTTAACATTTTACAGTGTTTTGTACAGAATTGCAAGCTTTTACTGCATATGCACGTCAGGTCCACAATTAGATATGTCACTGCACTTTTAGAAAGTGAATGTCACTTGTCATTCTTTTTTGAATTTTAAATACACACTTATGTGAAGAGCTTGAGAAATGACAGACCAGACCAAATGCACATGAGATAGCACACACGACAAATAGTAATTCAGCAATTGAGACCTAGGTAAGATATTACTGAGCTGCAGAATCAGCAAAGATGATTTGTAATGGAGTTTACAGAGCAGTGTGGATGTATCAGAGTGGGAAGGATGCTGCTCTCCTAAAGTAGCATTAGGAAACATTACTGTTAGCAGTGGCTGGTTTAGAGGAACCTTCAGAAAGCCAGCTCCTTCCATAGATAACGTGGCTAAGGACTGCCCTCTTACTTTGAATATGCACAGCTAATTCCAGTTCAGGAATGACATTTAATTCTGGCTAACTTGATAAATCTTGTAGCAGTGAAACATATTATGGGTTGCATGGGAAAAGTATGTTTCTTGATACCTAAGACAGTGCTAAGAAACTCTACAATAATTTCTTAATATCACAAGAAACTTGGTTGCTAAGTAAATGATTCCATATGTACAATAAACCACAAAACATTTAATCCTTAAATTCTGTTGTTTGAAATGCCTCTGTAAATGTGGATTATGAAGGAACTTTAAAAGACTTAAATGGTAAAATCCCATAGAATGAATTTAAGCAGGGATAATTTTTCATTTTTTGTTTCGTTTTCCTCTCAGAGAGAATATTTCTTCCCCTGACAAAGATTTTGAAAAGTTTGATGACGTTAGTGCTTTGTCCTTTGACTTTGATAGGCAAAACTATATATGTTCTTTTCCCAAATACAGGCTTATTTCAGATGGTAGCTGGTGTCAAAGGAAAAATTAAATAGCACAGGTTTTCTGTGGGCTCCCATAGAAAAACATGTTTTCTTTAAAGTGATGAAATTGATTTCAGGTTTCAAATTAGTTTGTGCGAATGTATAGTCCTCTAGAATATTTACAAGAGAGAGAACCCCTTAACTTCCTAATGATATGTTTTTAAAAATACTATTTTGTTGTAATCTTCTAAGTCAGTCATTGAACAAAAATCTTATAATTGTTTTGTAGTGCTAAAATGAAAACTTTTAAACTCTTTTTTTTTTTTTTTCCCAACAAAATAAGCAGAAGAAATCAATGCTTGGTTTTCACTGCGTGGGTGTCCACTTTCCTTAGTTTTACAATGGACCAGTTGTGTTCAGACTACAGTTACTACATCATAACTCTTGTTACAAGGCTAAAAGGAGTTCAAGCATTTATCATATTAAAACCTCTAGAGACAGGAAGGCAACGTTAATATTCTCTGGCTTGGTGCCCTGGTTTAAAATACTCCTATACCACCGTTTACATGTACTTTGGATTGATTGTGTTCAAAGTAATGGTATGCAAACTGCAGTAGTTAATAGTGACTTAGAATACATGTAGTGGTTTCTGTCCTAAGCTCCCACAGCAGTTCACATAATTTCATAGAATCCTAGAATGATTTGGGTTGGAAAGGATCTTAAAGATCATCCAGTTCCAGCCCCCCTGCCATTGGCAGGGGCACCTTCTTCTAGGTCACCTTGCTCAGAGCCTCGTCCAACTTGGTCTCAAATACCTCCAGGGATGGGGCATCCACAACTTCTCCAGGCAACCTGTGGCAATGCCTCACCACCCTCATAGAAAAACAATTTCTTCCAAATATCTAATCTAAATCTCCACTCTTTCAGTTTGAAACCATTACCCCTCATCCTGTCACTGCACTTCCTGATAAAGACCCCCTTTAAGTACTGAAAGGTCACTATAAGCTCTCCTCAGAGCCTTCTCTTCTCCAGGATGAACAACCCTAACTCTCTTAGGTGCTCCAGCCCTCGGATCAACTTCACGGCCCTCCTCTGGACTTGCTCCAACACATCTATGTCTTTCCTGTGCTGAAGACTCCAGGACTGAATGCAGTATTCCAGACAAGGTCTCACAAGACCGGAGTAGAGGAGCAGAATCACCCCCTTTCAACCTACTAGTTATGTATATATGCATATATATATAAGAATGTATATTATAATTTCCTTATAACCTTTATGAAAATACTGCTTAGATATTAAAGCTATATGAAGACATATTATAACTGTTATTAGAGAGAGTTGCTGGTATTTTTTATTCTTTCCTTATTGTCTGTAACACATTTAGTTTATCTGCTTTGGAGATATAAAGCTGCAAAGCCAAACAGAATTACAGCCAAGGTAAAATTTGGTTGGTTACCAGCAACCACTGCGTGTGTTACTTAAATTATTTACATGCTCTTCTGGGAGACTTTTTCACTTCTGTCAGTCATAAAAGAAAAAACAAACCAGACAGTGAATACCTTGTGATTCTCTTTTTGGCAAAATTAGAGAGGAGGTACACAGAACTCTTTGAGTATTTCTTCCTCTTGGTACATCTAACTTCCTAAAAATGTTAGTGATTGGTAACAGAGCGATTTTGCATATGGGTTCATTTTTGAGCTACTGAGATTCAATATCCTTGTGTTTGTTTATGAGGGTCTGCACATAAATGTTGTTTACTGAAGAATGAAAAAAGACAGTTGGTTATTAGGATTGAAACAAGTAAACACCAACATAAGGCTGATTTAATTACTACTAAGCTTAGCTGAGTTAGGCCATGTTTTTCAGCTTAAGCACTGGAAATTGTGGATCATTTGAAATAGTTGTATCCCTGTCTTTACTGTTTGTAGGGGAATGTCCCTGGCTTCTACCTGTACACACTGCCACAGGGGGCTTCCTGGGCAGTGGCCTCCTGTGGATGTTCAGGCAGGCTACAACCTTTATTCAAAACCCACCCTACCCTTTTTTATACTTTGGAAGGGGGATGAGATGGAGGGAGGATTATGCTAAGGCCTCTCATACTCAAAACTTGAGGCCACATCTTGGCTCTGCTTAACATGAAAGGGAGTGAGCACCCTGCACTGCACTAGCTTCAAGGGCTGATGGTCCCTCATAGTACCTTTTTCACCTGGACTGCTTTTGGTCATTGCGTGTGTGCATGTCTGATGAATTTGTTTTCCATACAGTGACATTTTTCATAATTAAAGCTCTTTTCCAATGACCCTTGACCCTAAGCAGTGCTGGCTGAGATTTAATGCTTTCTCCCTCACTGGAGGGTCCCTGCAATTGCCTCTCAGTACAAGGCTGAGGCAGGAGTTGGGACTTCAGCAGCCTTAGTGTTGGTTGCAGCTCTTTCTCATTTGGACTGACAGGTATCCTAATTCCAGCTTGTTTTTTCCTGTACTGTGTTTCATTATTTCTTCCACATTCTGAGGAAGAAATAATATTCAGACTATTTTTTTTTTTGCACGGACAGATGGTGAATAACTGAGCTTAATGAGGGGAGTAAGTTGGATCATGGTAGTCGTGTCAAATAGGGGACAACTGCAAGTCTGTCTTGTACAAGCTGAGAATGCAACAAACAGAAATTGTAGCCAAAGTATATTGCTGTGTGGTTTTCTTATTTGTTGCCTTATTGCCAACATTTTTGCAGTAGTCTTTGTTACTGAAAAGTAAATTGGTGCCATTCACGTGTAGGCATATGTGCTTTTCAGAAAGTAGCTTCGAAATCTCTTTTTTTCCTGAGCTGTGTCTATATGTGGTTTTTAATATTTCTCTTCCTAGGTATCAGATTTTCTTTCTTTTCCTCCAAGGTGATAGGAATTGAATTAAATCTTTTATTTACTTGTTATTTGTGTTGTAAGCAGAAAATGTTTGGTAAGTGCTGCTGTGCCTGAGGATTGCTCTAACTGGTGAACTGAGAACACTTAATTGCACTTTGCTGTCTCTGTTCTTGGGAGATTATAGTTGTGCGTGTCCCCAAGCCTGGCACTTGGCCTAATTTAGGTTTAGGACCTATTGTATCTAGAGGTATTCAGGGCTGGCATTTGGCCAGGCCTATTTTAATTGCAGCTTCTCTCAGGCTCCTTCCTGGAGTTTTGCTTTTCTCTCTCCCCTACTCTTCAGTCCTGTGGCTGGAGGGGGCGTAGAAGAGCAAATCATTCACAAAGACTTGGCTCTTGGAAGGCATGCACAGGCAAACTCCTTTGCTGCAGACTAGCCACCCATAAACTCTTCTCATCCAACTGGGTAAAGCCTTTGGCACACAGTGGATCCAGGGGTTTTTTGACTGTAGATGGTAATGGGAGCAAGTTAAAAAATGGAGAACGAATGTGTAGTTTTTGGTGATCCTTGCCCATGAAAAAAACTTTGGTTTGCAAAATTATGGCCTGCAAAATTATGGCCTGCTATCAGGCCTAGATTCCTGAGTAGGTTGTTTACTTCAGACTGTGTCTTTTACTTACACTTTTCTTTGTCAGAGGATAGATATTGAGCCAGAGCCCACTTACTGCTTTTTACTTTGCCATATGCAAATGCTTCAGCAAATGATTGTAGTTCAGGCAAAGAAATGGTTTTATGCTTCTAATGTTTCTTAAGTATTTGGAAGAAAAATTTTGGTTGTGTGTTATTTTCTTCACTTTCACGTTGTAATTTGTAACTGACAAGAGGAAAGGGAAACCTTTATGTAACTGAGCTGTAGCCTTGCAGATGGGTTATCTGCTTCACTGCTTGTGTATGGACTAGTGTGAGAGCATTTAGTTCAGCAGGAAACTTGGCTGCCTTTGTCCCCTACCTTTTATTTTAGCTATAAAATTTTTGTTTCATCCAAATCTGGTGGTAGCACTCCTGCTTTCCTGCTAACCCGTCTTTTCACCCGTTTATTATACAACTGGAAAGCAAAGTCATGAAGTTTAAAATGTAACATAAAAACATTATTCAGTATAGGGATTAAGTGAGTTTCAGTGGAAGACGGTGAATCCTCCTTTTCTTTATATAGGGCTCTGCTTTTTTTTCCAAAGAAAGCTGAAATGTTGGCACCATGTTTTAGAAAACAAAAGCATGCAATAGGCCAAATGTCCCAATGCTTCTCTCTTTCCTGTAAAGATTTAAAAAAATTACCTGAAAACAATAATTCCTGTGTCCTATTGCCGCTTTATTTGCAAGTTTGGTTGCACATCTGGAACAAGGCTGGGAAGAGGTCTGTTTTACAAAAGGAAACAACTATTAGAGAAACTCCTCATATTTCACCACCTTTTTATTCCTTCCTATCTCATCTGTTCTGCAGCAAAACACAGGTGCTCCCAAGCACCTCTTCTTCATGTAAGCATCAACTAGTATTTCCAGCAACAGAAAGTGCTCCCAAAAAAAGATCTTGGGTTGATATGTAATGATAAGGGATAGAAGCTGGGGAACAATTTATGCCTGTAATAAAAATTGCAATCAGGTCTCCTGCCAGGCAGAATAAAATTCACTTATCCATTGAAGTCAACAAGATTATTTTGCAGAAAAATTGCTCTGGTAGGGTAACGTTGGGAGAACACATCTTACAGCATCCACTGTGATAATAGTGAAAAATCTAGTAGGATGACTGCTTAATATGGATGACTGACTTTCTTCATCACAAATCTGATCCATGGTGATCGAATTCAACTCATCTGATTTTGCCATTGAAGGATCTGAAAAAAAATTAAACACTGAATAATAAAAGAACAAAGCATATGAACCTTAGTGATTGCATCTGAATCAGCCAGAAGAAACAGCTGTGATTGATACATAAGAGAAGTTTCTTTTTGGAAGCTCGCACACCTTGCAGTCTGCCAGCCTTTTGTAACCAGCCTGTGTTCTCCAGAAAACACAGGCTTTAAGGCAGTCTCACTCTTCTCTGAATTTTTATTCTAAACGCCATCCATAGTGTCTGTTCATTACATCAGAATACAGATAAGATTTTTGCATTTCTGAACACTATGTTGCAGCTGAGCTTCCTAAGTCAGTTAGAAATGCTACTGAATGGAGCCTCCTGGGGTCACCTTATTTGACAGATGCTGTTCTTCATAAAGGCTCACAGTATTTAAATGAAGGATGCACATACAATACTTCATAGAAATAAAAAAAGAACTCAAATATTCTCCACTTCTCTCTTGAATATTCAGATACTTGCTTATTTATTCTTTCCCTTCTTCTGTCTCAACTACTACGGAGTTTTATAACTTTTTGAGTCTGTGGTTTGCTTGGTTCTTTTTTTCCCAGTATGGGAATTTGATTTCACCTTTCCCTTGCTGAAGATAGGTAAGATTTTGTAAATTCTTGTTCTTTCAGGACTATGTCCAATGCTTTGCTTTTCTGCACTTTTTCCTTCCTGGTAGAGATGTGTTTCACACATGAAATTTGTGTCAACTTAATCCTATTTCAGCCACGATATTTTCCTGCCTTTTTAACCTTTTTATTTTGCAAATGTTTTAAATCTTTGGAAAAATTTGTTCTGAACCAGACAGGGCTGTTTCAGAATCTTGCCAAAATCAATCAGTAGTAGTAAAAATAAATTTTTAAAAAGTTTTGCTTTTCCCTTAATTTGAAAAACAAAATGAAACTAAATTCTTTAGAAACCTATTGCTCCTAATTTTCAAAAGGAAAAATGAAAGTTGCTGCACTGCAAGAGAGTATCTTGATGCTTAATTTTCTATTTTCTGGCTTTACAAGGTCTTTTTAAGGTGAAAATCTTTGTACTAATCAGGTGAGCAACCATGTAATATGCAGGAAATGTCATGTTGACCTTCTTGAGCCCTGGAAGTGGTTATCCTGCAACATGAGGATTAATTTTTCCTGCATTCTCATAGTGTGTTTTACAACTTGTTATATCACAAGAGGTCTGGAGACCTCATTGTTCTCTATAACTCCCTGAAAGGAGGTTGTAGAGAGGAGAGTAATGGCCTTTTCTCCCAAGAGACAGGGGACAGGACAAGAGGAAATGGCCTCAAGCTCCGCCAGAGGAGATTTAGGCTAGACATTAGGAAAAAAAAATTCACAGAAAGGGTCATTGGGCACTGGAACAGCCTGCCCAGGGAGGTGATTGATTAACCTTCCCTGGAGGTGTTTAAGGCATAGGTGGACCAGGTGCTTAGGGACATGGTTTAGTGTTAGATAGGAATGGTTGGACTTGATGATCTAGTGGGTCTCTTCCAAGCTGGTGATTCTATGATTCTATGATTTCTACAGAGATCTGAAATATTGGTATTACTTATCTAGCAGCTGTGAGTACAGATAATGCTTCAGACGAGTAACAACTGAAAAAAGAGCAGAATTTAAGGGAATGCTACTATTTATCTCTGGTAATAAAAGAGTATTCTTTTCTGTATGTGCATGACTGCATTATCTCTTTTGTGCAGTTTTCTAAATTTCTCTTTGTATCAAAGCACCACCCTCTTTGTTCTCTTTTTCTGATCTTTTGCTTTTCTTTATCACTTCAATATGGACTATATCATCAGTTTATATTTCAAAACTTGCAGATGTTTTACAAGATTTTTCAAAGTGCTCATTATTTCCAGCTGGTCAGGCTTAGTGTTTATTTAGAAAGAGGTCAGTTAGGATAGGGAAAAGCCAGAGATGAAATGTTGTATCATAACTGAAGGGATAACAGGTTTTTTGTAAAAGTCATTTAACATTTCGTATACAGATTATTCACTCTCCTGACCTGGTTACCAGCGGCCTTGGAGTATGTCTTGTGAGAACCTCAGAAATCCATAAAGGAATGCATTTTCCTTTCATGAGAAGAGATTATCCTTCTCCCTTGTAACTGCAGTTGGGGAAGATGGGAAACTCATCATTGACCATGTACTGGAAGTCACCTGAGAGTCAACTCCGGTCATTGCAAATTTATATTAAGTGCTAGGCAGATATCCTTCATTCTTACTGCCAGATACTCAGGGAGATCATTTCAGTAAACAGGATTTAGCAAGTCCTTGTTTATTTGTCTTCTTTCCTAGACTCAGTGTGTAACAAGATATTCACACCTGAGTTTTCAGAAATTCAGACATAAGGTTACTCACTTTAGGCAATGAAATGAGGTCCTCTTTGCTCAAAACTCCACCTTCCAAGGTCTGTTAAAGTTGACTGTTTATAGTATGCATGAGCTAATTAGCCCTCAGCTCTCTGAAAGAGAAAATTTGGAAGAGAAAAGCAGTCTTCTCGTTTTTCACATTAAAGTTATCTTAGAGAAACACAATTGTCTCAACCAAAGGGTACTTGGTTTCACTGGCAATAATGTTTACTGAATGAAAGGTGGTGTGTAGTTAACTGAAACATCTTCACAAAAAATCCTTGTATGGTAGGAGGGAAGCCTTGTTATGAACACATATAGAGAGAGGAAGAATGTGGAAAGAGGCTAAATTAACAAACTGGATTCGGGACCTAAAGCAGAAATAGAGTTGGTCAGAGAACGAAAATCCATTGCACAAAAAAAATCTCACTGGGAGGCACTTTCCAGGCAAAACCTCAACTTGAAATTCCTCAAAAATGAACGTTTGCTCCAGATTGCGTGCTGGTAAGGATCCCATCAATTTTGCTCTCTGAGCTATATTGACAAGATATTGGAGACTGACAGCTTGGCCTTCATTTTTCCCAGGCCTCTCTTTACTTTCCAGCGTAGCAATAGTTACTGTTTCTATAACTGGGTTTGTATGTTAATCCTATAAGAGATTATTTTTCCTTGACTCATATATAGTTTATGGGAAATGTGCCGGTCTGATGTAAAGACATTTCAAGCATTACCTTTAAGTCCATTAAATTCCTTGTCCAATGGTTTAACTAAGTATGTCCTGTGTGTTCCAGAAACAGAAAATTTCAAATGCTAGTATTTCTTGAATTATATTCTTACATATAAAATAATATAAGTATATACTTATATACTTACATTTAGTCTATTGAATAAACTCATGGTGGTTCTATCCAAGATCAGTTCCTGTTGCTCTTACTGAAAGAGACTATTCAATTGTAAGGTATATAAAAACCACTGTCTCAAACAGAAGTAATCATGCTTTTAATAGTGTTATTGCAAGTTTGTTTTTTTATAATCTTTGTTAATGATAAGGCAACTCTTGGTAATTATTTCTGTGAATGAATGTCAATGTTGTCTGTTCACCTCTGGACTTATACTACAACCTCATTTTCTTCTCTGTCTGACATCTAGTATGCCATTAATGAAGAAGGCTCTCAAACGCTTTTATCTTTTCCTGCTGTCCTGGACAGCATTTCAATACCTGTGCTCCATTCAGGATTTCCCCACCATTGTGTTTCTGCTTTACAGAGGTATCCTGTTTTGTAATCCTCAACAATACATCAATTTCTTCTAATTTACTCCTCAGGATCTTTTTATTAATGTGTAGATGCTTTGGCTTTTACTGACAGCACTTAGTTCTTTAGTCCATTTAAATATGGTTCTTTCACTGAACGTAATGTCTATTTGAGTACATAACTCTTCATACTTACAAATCCTTTCCCAAGGAAAAGTTATTCCTGTCAGCTGTGCCACTCTTGGAGCAAAAGACTGTTTTTTTCTGATTCTCATGTAGGAACTGCCCTTCAGAAGAAGTGGTTTTATGCATTTTTTTCCTTATGAATTATAATAAATAAATCCTGGATACTGTAATTCTTGAGCCTTCTATTTATTTGTGGGGTTTTGCCATTGCAGTTTCCTTGTCAGTAACATAACTGAACTGCCATGAGGAACTTAGGGTTTTTGGAAAAAAGTCACTTATCACTACCTCTAAAGTAGTGATACTACTTATCGCTACTTCTCTAAAATCTGTCTACATATACTAAAGCCTACCTATTAAAGGCCACCTATTAGCAGTGAGGGTAAGATTTGTTTTAAAGCAAGTCTTGCAAGATTCATCTTCCTTAGGACAGCTTCCTTTATAACCCTTGATTTGGTTTTGCCTGTTAATATTAATTAGATGCTTAAACATCCTGTACCATCAAGGATTATCATGCTTCATTAGTATTGTTGTTTGAACTGAATGCCAAGAAAGTGTTTGGTCACAATGAACTGTAATATCTGTATTTTTAGAAACATTTGGATTTGCTGCCTTGCTTACTAAAAGGATCAAGACTGTATCTCATTAAGACATGGCTAAAGTTCAAGCTAGTAACAGATTTCAGATGCTTTTCCTGTGAAGGATGAAACTGTAAGATTTAAGACATATTTTGTGCAATATATTTAGTTTCTTATGGTTTCTGTAGATGCCAGTAAATTAGCATATATATAGTATCAGATATTAGTAAGCAATATGCATTATCTACTACATGTGCTAGGAAATTGAAACACATTTGGCAACTATTGATTAGCATTTGAAACTCCTAATTACTGTGATAACTAGCAATTATTAATAAAGCTAGGAATCTTTATACATGCTGTTATTTAGAGACAGAGAGATGGGCATACTACATAAAAGGATCTACTTGTTTCCTGAAATAACCATGAACAACTTTCCTTATGAAAATTGCAGCTTTGTACATTCTGAAGCATTTTTCTGAAAGGCAAGTTTTTGAATGGGTATCTATTTCAGTTTCTTCTGCATTTGAAGCAAGTAGCAAACAAAGTTAAAACAGTTTTAAACATCATCAAGTGATGTTATGAACAGTTTAGTTTGTTTATCTGAAACAACAGTACCTGTAGAAACAGGGAGAAAGGCTCAATTTCTGTGTGGTCAAAATACTGCTGTCAAAGAGGCACTGTCTGTGGCAAGTTTTGGAGTGCTATCATTTGTGTGTGGCAGGTATATGATGCATCTATCATAATATAATATGTGCCTCCAGCTGTTTCACTGAGGACATCTGATTTCCGAGAGCTGCCCAGTGACGCGGGCTGGCACATTTTTGATAGAGGAAAGAACTTCTTTCCTCCTCCCACCTTTGAGTTACTCTGTTTGCCATCTCTATTATCTCTTACTTCTAGTTTTAAAACGTTACCTTAAGAAGAAGTCAGTAATATATATGTTAGTAACACAATTTTTTATTTTTTACTGTTCATCAGCTATGTCCTAATGTGAAGAACTACCTGTGGTAGTTCCACACCTTCCTTCTTTGGTCTTTGGCATGACTTTGCAAACAGCCAGTCAGGAGGCCTCTTCTATGGGCTTGGTTGGGGAATGAAACTGATATGAACTAGACTAAATGTGTGGAAAGTTACTGTGAACCAGCAAATTCATAGTAACACTTTGTGTATGTGCTCTCAACCAGAAAAACTGTTAGGTAATTAGATTTAGCCCACTTTCATTGAAATTCATTAGTACAAGCTGCTATGTAGACTAATTAGCCCTACTTAATAGTCAGACTAATACTGCACCGATGTGTCCATCTTATTTCTGGTACTCAAATTAATGCTTTTGGAGGCAGCTTGAGTAGGTCACCTCATATTTGATTTCTGTGACACAGACATATGCTTATTATAACATTTACCAGGGCTATACCAGGCCTCCCTGGCTCGTGGCTCTTCCGTATGTACTAGAGGTCAGGTCAAAATTCATCCAAATCAGCCATAGCAAACAGCTAGGTATAATAAAAAAATTAATATGTTACTTGTGAGTATTTAAGATGCAGTTAAAATAGGTTGCAAGACTTCCTTTTCATTGCTAAACAACACAATTTTTTTTTCATAGCTGAGATGTATGTGCAGTTGTCTCTTCACTTTACAAAAAGTAGCCTTCAGCAAAATGGCTTGAAATCTTGAAAACACATTAAAGACATTAAGTAGTGGGAAATGTGTTTTCTTCTTTTACAGATATATATTTTGATCAGTGCTTTAATGCAATGATTGATGAAAATATTGTCTGTGGCTGACATCTGGTATTATTAATGGATATAGAATCAAATTTCTTTGGCATTAGACCGAAAGGGTGATGTGTCTCACTAGATAAAATGTTCAAATGGGAATGGACTTTCAGTTTAATTTCAGGTTTTACATTTTAAACCTGTCAGGCTAATAAACAATGCAAGTTGCACATATTGTTTAGGTCTGTGTTACTTACGAAAATGGATAAGAAGGAGGCTTGAATCCTATGGCTAAAATCTGAAGTTTTAATATGTGCAAAATTCTAATTGAAGCCAAAAGTAAAAAGCAAATAGGCAAATTCAGAAGGTGGCATTTTCCTCTGTAACTGTTACATTTTACAGCACTCCAGGAGTTAAAAGTAGAGCACTGCACAAGACTGCTATTGTGAGAGCCAACTCAAGGATTTTTAATGCTGTAAGACAAAGGGTTCCCTTAGCTAAAAATAATCTTTTCTTTCCTCCTTCTCCTAAGCTTTTCCCTCCAGGGAGCAGATTCATTATGCCGTGCGTACGCACTGAGTGCATTGCAGGAGTTCTGAGATTTATGACGTCATGACTCTAAGCCTTCCTCTTTTGCCACAAGGTCTGCACGCATAGCTTTTGCCCTTTATGTCTTGCTAAAACACAGCTTTGATGTACTAATGTGCTTTTTACCTATGTAGAAGACAGCTTTTGCTGTTCTAGGTCAGTAAATTTGCAAAGGGAATGCGTGGCTAAAGAAAGTAGGCTTGTTTTTGTTGTTAGACAAAGCTTTCCCTCGATTTAGGGCTTGCTAATCAAACAAAACAAAACACACACCTCATCAAGATTTTACACGGTTCACTTGTCAGGCAGAAGTGTGCCTGGAATCCATTTCCAGCAGAGGTCAAAGATCAGAAGTGCTAAGGCAGCCAAGGGAATGATTCCCCTGTGACACTTTTGCTGTGTTTTGATGAAAGTGAAAGCCATGTGGTACATGGATGAAAGAGAAAACAGATTTTTTTTTTTTTTTTTTTTCCTGTGGCAGTGTTGAATTTTGAAGCTAAACACATCAGGCGGGTAGGAAGAGTCTAATATTTGAAAAGCACCGGTACACTGAGACAACAAATCACTGATCGTTCTTTTTAACCCCTTGTTACATTTGTTACACAACTTTGTGTTTTTAAGATTCACAATATAGTTTTGGTTTTCTTTTGTTCTAAGAGCCCAGGTGTTTCCCTTATTTAATCCCATACTGGGAGCAGGGGAATTGCATACATAATACATGGGAAGTCATAATGTGGCAAATGATATGCATTATATTTTATTGGAAGAAGAAGTACACTTCCCTGGTAGAAATGGCCATGTTAACTTAAATATGTGACTGATACATGTTGGAGCATTAACTAAGGATAGGACTAAAAGCCAAGGTTATAATTAATTTACCATTACTTTTTTACAATGCCAGAAATAACATCTTGTTCATATGTTTGATTATACAATTCTGTTCTGACACAGTAGTTCCTTTTAATGGTAGTATGCTTCTTATTTCTGACCCCTCTGACTTTTATGTAGTGTTAGTTCCATTGTATTGCCATATTTGGTGGGTTATTAAATGCAAATGTTTCCGCCTCTTATATGTGCAGCTTTTTATTATACATTATTCTGAAGCTTGATGAACATGCTATTTTTTTATAAGATAATAAATAACAATACTGCAAAAGCCACATAGAAGAAAAATTATCAAGGGATTTTATGACTCAGGGAATCAGTAATGGAATACAGAGTTTTTCACCTCTAGGGCACTGATTCAAATATAACCTAGGTCATTAGTGAGCAAAAATCATTACCAGCAGCTGTTCAGTGACCTACAGAATATGAAATGAGTTTGTGGTCTCAATACAGTTTCTACTACGTATGACTATAGATAACAGAAAAATCACAGTCAGCGTTGGCCTTCTTGTTGGCATTCTTACTGGAGAAACTATAATCCGAACAGATGCATGGAGTGACTAAATGACTCTCACATTTGTGAGTATGAAAAGCATTTGACAGATAGAAGGAAGAGGAGAAATCCCATTGACAGCATGTTTAAGAAAATGTACAGTTGACAGTTATTGATTGAAAATCCTCTCTCCTCTAATAAGGATAGATTCCCTTTCAAGTGGTTGCTTCTGTGGACATCTGAAGGTCTTAAATTAGGCTTGTAGTGATTTCATTGTTGTTAGCATATTATGCCACCAATGAAGCAAAGAATCGTGGGCTGAAATAACAAAGCATTAGGATTTCCAAGAGATGAATTTCAGTTTCTTAAAGTTTAGGTGGGGATTGTGCAGCAGCACAAACAATGTGGGTGGAAAAATGTTGTGGGTGGTGGGAGGGATTTCATGGCAGCTCTTTCCACATGACTGAATTAGTTATTGCCTTATCTTCTAAACCAGTTATGCATTCTTGCCTCAGCTGATGGATGTAGGAAGAAGATATAGCTTTTTCTTGGCCTTTTTGCTAAGAACAGATGTATCCTCAGCTTACTATCTGATAGATCTTCTATGACAGCCCTTGCAGTGACATAAATTTGATGAGCTTTCTAAGTAATTTCCGTCTTTGAACTACAGTCCAATTAAAGCTTAACTGACTAAGGATTTGACACTGAACAAATTTTCTTCCTGTGTGATTTTTACATAATTTGCTAAATTCTGGTTGCATTAATTTCCTTCTTTTTCTTCTAGTATTTCCAGGAAACGAATAGACAGTCTTATAAATGTTTTCATATTTTTAGACAATTGATCAGACTCGTCACATTTTATGACAGGGTTGGGACTCTATTTTAAAGAATTGCAAACCTGATTGCGCTTCAGATAATGTTGATGAGAATAAGAAAGATGTAGGCATGCTGTCTTGGCCACACTTATTTAAACAGGTTAATTTGCAATAAATCATCTATGAAGGTGCCATAGAAAAAAAAATATCTGCAAGGGAGTTTCCTGACTATTGTTTTTAGGACTTTATCTAGGTATGATACTACATGATAGCTGCTAGGTCAGAGATACAAAATGCAAAAAGCTACCCTCGGTTTTGCTAAGAGTGGGCAAGGCAGTTATGTTTGGGTGAGCATGATCAGTAATAGCTGTATAAGATCTGTTGTGTTTCAGCTAGGCAGAAATGTGCCTTCCTTCTGTGTAGTGCTCCAGTAACTTATCTTCATTTTACCTAAGCCCATTTGGTCATAATTTTCTCTGCACCACCCTGATAACCATTAACTATAACAAGTGGCTTTGCAAAGTAGATTATCCCTTATATAGTAAAACTTACCTTGTTGAAAGCTGGGAACTATTTGCAGGGTTTCCTCTGGCTCATTCTTCTGGGGGAAGGGAGTAGGTTGTTTTTAGTGGGTAACTCAAGTATTTAGTACCAAAACCAGGCAGCTTTAGAAGACTGCAAGATCTTTGCAAAAGGACATAAAAGTTAGTGTACTGCTTCATTCCTACATGTCCCATGTTCCCACAGTGTGAAGGCCTAAATGTTGTCAGCCAGAACAAGAGTACACCTGGTATAGCATGGGGGTTCTTATCAAGGGGACAATTTGCAATATAGACTGGGAAAATCAATACTAGCCCTGTTTGGCTGTACTTGAAAACACATATCAAGCATACTCTGGAGGTGACATCTTCATGGAAAGAATATAGTTGGCCTACTCTGAAACGTCTTTCTTAGGTTGCATAGAAAGTTTCTTGGGGATCAGGACAAAAGTAGAAGAACAGAAGCTCCCCTGGTCAACAGCCTATGCAAGGTCTGCTGAGCTTTTATTTCCTCTCTCCTCTGTGGTGCCATGAAGAATTTTATGTAAGCATAGAATGGCATTTTCTTGATGCTTACCTTATTAGTCTTCTACTGTTAAGAAAAAAATGTCCCTTCAGCATTTGTTCCTGTCCTAAAAAGATTATTAAGGAAACCTGAAAGGCCACAGATGAAGCAGATGTGACACAGTGTCTCCATAATTTCTCAGGTGAGAACAGAGATACAACTCACCCGAGGTCATGCGGAGAACTTGTGAACCATCAAGGTGACAAATCCCTGTGTACTGAATTTAAGTTGCAAAATGCCCTTTTTTCAACTTAGGTCATGAATAAGACTAATCTTTCTCGTACATATGATAGAAGCACTTGAAATATATTTTTCCTTTATGTGAGGAGAATCTTGTTAAATGCCCTGGCCTCTCTCAGATGTAGGGCAATATCTCTGCAGATTCACAGTCCCACTGGTATAAACAGAAAGTATTCTTAAACTCCACTAAATCACCTTGGAGGCTCTGGCTGCTTTAAACTGAAAATCCAAAATCCAATAAAGGATACTACAAGGTTTGCTTGTGGCATTCCAATTATGTTAATGTGTTTCAGTGAATTGATTTTTTTAGTTTAGGTCTGGCTCACCTGGTTGTAGGAAAGGGGGAAAGGCAGAGTAGTCATGCTTATTTGGTTGAACAGTTGACACTGCATGGAGGGGACAGAGATGAAACTGAAGTACCTACCTCTGCAAGTTTAATGGGTTTGCACAAAAAAAGGCCAACTCCTTTCTTGATCTGTA
This sequence comes from Coccyzus lansbergi, assembly GCA_033558105.1. Classification (NCBI taxonomy): domain Eukaryota; kingdom Metazoa; phylum Chordata; class Aves; order Cuculiformes; family Coccyzidae; genus Coccyzus; species Coccyzus lansbergi. Next base: position 4,222,048 of record JAUMJK010000245.1, read on the forward strand.
GGGCTAGAGTAGGATGAAGGGATCACACTCGTGGGGCTGCAGTCAGTGTGGTACTATGGTGGATGCTGGAGCTGTTGCAGAGCATGGCCCATCTTGTAGCTACTCAGTCTGATTGTGGGCAAAACATTCAGTCAGATGATGTACTTCCTTCCTGACAAGCTAAAGTGATTTTAAAATCCCTTTTTTACACTTCACAAAAATTTTAATCACTTTAAGCTGATTTTTAAATGCTTTCTTAATTCTATTTTCTGGCTTCAACAGAATTTGGAATATTTTTTCAACAAAAGCACCAACATTTTCACAAGTTGAAGTGGATGTTTGTCATTGAGACAAGGTCATGTCAGGCTTTCTCAGCACATGACTATGTTTACTGCTAGGACCACTGTGTAGTTGCCTTTAATGCTTCTGTCTGTTTTAACTGGCTTTTACCCTGACTTCTGGTTATCTTTTGCTTCTTATTTTATTCTGAAGTAACTGCAACAGTCAGTTCCACTAAAAGATATTTCATAAATTGTTATTTTTTAAGCCTCTTAAAAGACCAGTTAGTCATATGGTATGCCTGGGCTGGAGGCATTTCTGGAGGGTGTGAGGATCAGCAGTAGGAATAATCCTTAAGGGGGAAATTGCATTTTATTGATTTGGAGGTGTAGACGAACCAGTGAGGATCAGGTATAGAAGTAGAGAGGAATTCTTATGTACATGCAGCACATCTTTGCAGTTTTTATAAAAAAAGAGTCAGATTGCCACAACGAGCAAACAAAAAAATACAGTCTCGGGCAAGAACCGCTTCTCTCCTGAGTCACAGTGATTAGTTACAGCCAGTTTAAGCAAATATAAGACAGGAACAGAAATGTAGTCTCTAGTTTAGAGAAGTGGCTTACAAACCTTTTGTAGGGAAGGAACCTATGGTGCACCACAGGACCCTGGCCAGGCAGCAGGACCTCTGGCTCAGTTCCTGGCTCAGACCCTCTGTGGCACAGTAGGACATCCCAGACTACCAGAGATGGCAGAGTGCTCCCAGGTTGCTCCAGGCTGCAGAGTATGTTACTATGATCCCAAGTCTTGTACTTCATACTGAATTCATGTCTTACTCCTGCCCCTGCCTTGAATGCTGGATCTCAAGTCCTGCCAAGAAAGCTTCTGCTGCTGGCCAGCCAAGCAGTCTTTGCTCTGACCACCTGCCTCCCTCTGCACTCAGCATCCTTCTCTCAGCCATGCTCCCCAAGAGCTGGTTGCCTGCACCACAATTCTGTCTGACAGACAGCAGTGTTACCCCATTGGATGGTCAGAGGAAAAGCCCTGTGTGAACTGGGGCTAGGGGGTAGCCTTTCCCACACATGCCCTCTGCCCTTGTTACCTATCTTGAAACTTATGTTTAAAAAGTCACTTTATCTTGAGCTTCTTGTTCTGAAACTTTATTATCTGAAAAGTCATCTAGCTACTGCCCTGTAGGCTGGTTCATTTATATTAAAATATGATCCTCTTTCTTATCCAAATTGCTTTCATATCCATTTCCATTCAGTTAACCAAGGTATCACCAGACAACATTTGTGCAAAGCCTCTATTTGCATAATAATGTTTGAGCAGGTTGTGATGGCTAAACAGTTAATCTCTTTTGTTTGTGTCTTTCTTTCTTAAACCTTTGTCATTGCACATGGGTATATTGCACTGTTCCAATTAACACAGAATTCTTTAAAGATTTACTTCACTTGAATGGTAGGACTTGTAAAGTGTTATTTCTGTGACAAGACAGAGGTTGGTTAGAACTATTATTGGTCAACTGTGTGGTCTTTCTGCCACCTTGTGGTGAAGAATGACTAAACTGTTGAAATGAAACTGAAAAGGCGACAAGGTTATTAAAATCTATATTATTCCTAAATGGGTCTAGGAACTGCTGTAGCTGTGTGAAAATCATTGCTCTTTCCAAAAGTATTTCAAATGTATTAAAAAAAAAATAGTGCCGAGATCACTGTAGATAACTAAAACCTAAACCACTTGCTATGTGCTAAACTATTGCTTCAGGTATTCCTTAGTATTTGTTTTCTGCATGGCCTATCCATACCTTTGCAACACCAGTTCTCCTGGCCTCTGGCTCACCAGTTTTGAGCAATATGGGCTGATAAGATTGTCATCACTTGAACCTGCAACTTCATAGCCTATTTTACAAGGGTTACCATGCTTATTCTCTAATTCAGTTACAGCACACATAATTAACCTAACAGGTGCAGCAGCCTCTGTTCATTGCCTATGATGAATTTTAGTGAGCAAACACTATTAATTTCTGTCTTTTAATTCCTGGCTGAGCCCCTAGCATCCAGCCTCTGTACAGACATTGAAATCATGCTGTTGCCAAAAGGGGAAATATTGCCAAGACTAATAACGTTACTCAAGATGAATTTCACCTGAAATCATGGTTAGTTTCACCCAAGCATGTCAAAGGTTGTTAAATGACTGTTTAGCTATTTATTTCTCATATGGAAAACCTTTAGGTTCTTTGTTATACAGTGTATATATAAAGTTCAGCATTATAGATCTGCAGTGAACCAGGAGGTAAAATCTTCTTTAAAGTTTCTTCCATTTGACAGTCAGTTGAGAATTGTCCTGCATTTTCCTTTTTCCCTTCTTATCTGCTGTGTGAATGACAGAGAATCCAGCTCCTCCTCTTCTGTGTGTTGAGACTTCAAGGAAATGGAAAAGAATCCAGCTGGTTCACTCCCACTTCCATTCTGCATGATCACTAATTATGTGAATGCTTTAAACTGGATATGGAAAGGAAAAGCCCCTTTGATTTTAGAGTGTGTTACAAAGACAGACTGCTGCCTGGAGGAGAAGGACCTGGGGGTGTTGGTTGGCAACTGACTGAACATGAGCCAGCAGTTTGCCCAGGTGACCAAGAAGGCCAATAGCATCTTGGCTTGTATCAGAAACAGCATGGCCAGCAGGACCAGGGAAGCGATTCTGCCCCTGTACTCAGCACTGGTGAGACAGTACCTCAAATACTATGTTCACTTCTGGGCCCCTCACCGCAAGAAAGACACTGAGATCCTGGAGTGTGTCCAGAGAAGAGGAACAAAGCTGGTCTCAACCTTATGAGGAATGGCTGAGAGAGCTGGGGTTTTTTAGTCTGGAGAAAAGGAGGCTGAGGGGGGACCTTATCACTGTCTACAACTGCCTGTAAGGAGATTGTAGAGAGGTGGGGGTTGGTCTCTTCTCCCAAGTGATAGGATGAGAAGAAGCAACCTCACTCTGCACCAGGGGAGGTTCAGATTGGACATCAGGAAAAATTTATTCACTAACAGGGTTATCAGGCACTGGAACAGTCTGCCCAGGTAGAAGGTTCAGTCACCATTCCTGGAGGTGTTTAAGATGGGTAGACAAGGTGGTCAGGTATATGATTTAGTAGTGGACAGGTACATTTGGGCTTGATGATCTCAAAGGTCTTTTCCAGCCTTATGATTCTGTGATTTTGTGATTCAAACCAGTCCTTTTTCTCAGCCATTTGTGCTACTGTTAGAATGCCAGATGCTGATCAAATCTGGGTTCTTTTTGTGCTAGGTACTTTACTGGAATGTACTAAGAGAATATACTAATATATCAAGATCAGAAATAGAGATACATGAGGAGAAATAGAGATACATATATGGGCAAACAGAGATACATAAGGAGAAAAGTGTCATTAGCCCATTTTATAGTTTGTGATCTGAGTCATATGGAATGAATGACCAATGGTGCAGATAGATACATTGTAAATAATTTAACCTATATGAAAAGAAGTTATTGGGATGACTAAGGTTGCTCATCTGCACAAGAATATATATGACTGCCTCTGAAGCATCCCAAGATCATGTGCATCCAATAGATAGTGTGCATCCAAGCCCACAAGTAAACTCAAATTTCTATTACTCCAGTCAAAACCTCTAAGCATTTATACACTTCAGCATCAATGATTCTATAGATTAAAACATGGAATATGTATATTTAATAGAATTTATATGTTTGCACATCCATATTATCCATTATTACAGTTTCTGAATTGTTTCAAATTGACATACAATTTATGTTTTTTAATGATAGCATTGCACTTTTTGTAGATGGTGAAATATTCTTTCGCTATCTTGTCTTTCTTTGCTTCTATAGCTCTGCAGAGATAGAGCCTGTGCATTAATTTATCTTTATTTTATTTGTTGTTGGTTTTTTTTTTTCTGGTAAGAACAAATGATGTGGTATAGATGTTAGTGGGAGAAGTATCTGTATCTTATACTTGATTAGCCGTATAATGCCAGTCACTGTGAAGATGTATTTTCTGGTTTCACTATGCTAATGCCCTGACTTCTCATTCCTCTGGGTGCCAGAAATCTGCTGTTATTTCCTTCAAGATCTGTAGTAAGTGACAAAAGTTTTGTGGAATGCTTTTGGGCAATGCATTTTCAGTTTGGCAGTTCTTTCAGTCACTTGGCTTTGTTCTTACATTTTACTCCCAGATGTAGCAAAGAACATAGTCCCTAGATGTTTCTTTTCTTTTAACATATAGTTAAATATAGGTTGTGAACATAAACATATCAGAAAATAGAAATAAGGTTGGTTAACACACTATATTTTACAGTATTTTTTACTCAGTGTAAGCCAAAGCAGTGCAAAGGAGGAAAATGCACTATAGATTGGAGTTAGAACTCTACAAGTGATATCATTTTCCTTTTTACAACAGAGAGGAGGCAGATTTTCTGTATTGCAAACTGCTGTCTTAAATTTTTCAATTTCACGTTCTCAGTCAGGAGAATCAACTAGATTTTCCTTTCTGCTGTGAATGAATATCACAACATGAAATTAGTTTAATTGCCATGACTCTTAATTATCATACTTATTTATTCCACTGTGCTATTGAGGATAGTTCTGAGGTAATTACCTGCATGCTATTTCATTGTTAGCTGGGCTCCGGCAAGTTTAATTGCAAAGAAACTTGGAGGGGGCTATATGAGGGAAGCAAAGGGAAAAGCTGGAGAAGACGGGATTTCCCATTCCACCAGAGGAGCTAGCTTTATATTATGACTCTCTAGCCTATAACAACTTTCATTGTCTCTGAACTCTGCCCTTCTTTTGAGGTATAAGTACAAATGCTGAGACTCATGTTAGTTCTGTGCAGATATCTGTGCTTAAGTGAGAAAATAAACAGTAGGTTTTTTCTGCTTGAATCTGTATTCAAAATTCAGTGGAGCCCCTGCCCAGATGCTTCAGACTGAGATAATCTTACTAAGAAGGAAGACTGCCTCAACAGAGTTAGTAACCTCTTCCTTGGTGCCTGTGTCACCAGGAAGGAAACTGTCTTTTCTGTGTAAATAAATGCAGAATGCTACTGAAAAGGATGGGCTCCAGAAATCTTCTGAGTCAACAAAGTTGACTGCATTATGGTGCAGAACTGGGACTACAGAAATACTTAGAGAATAGTTTACCTGCTGTGAATTTGCTGTTCTGTCTATTTACTCCTCCTTTCTGTTGTGTTGTTATAAAAAAAGAAAACAAGTTTACCCTGGAATGTATCCAGATCACTGAGAGAGCCAAGCTTACCTGAAACCCTGAGCAGAATATTTTGATTAGAGAAGCTAAATTCATGGAAAGTCCCGCAATGCAGTGCCACGCAGGTTACTTTTGCTGGTTCTCCTTTGTGCTAGTGTAGGCAGCTAGGTGGGCTACAGCCTGTTTTGTACACATTGAAATAATTTGCTTGTTGAATGAGCAATTCAAGTGGTAGAGGAATGATTTCTCTAGTTATTTTCATATTTAGGATTTGAGCTACTTTATGTAAGAAACTGCTGAACTATCCCTGCTCAGAGTAGACATGCCGGCTAGTGACTTTTTTTTTACATTATTATCTTCTTATTGAAGAAATTTGCCTTAGAACATGAAGGCTTTTAATGTGAAAAATAAATTCTGTTACATTTAAAAACCTACAAAAAAGAAGAAAAAATAATTCCATTAAATAAAAATTCATTTGAGCCAATTAAAGTGATTTCTTGCCCTCATATGACATGTAAACTCAATTTTTTTTAGAATTTTTATGTATACCATATGTTGAACATCTACATAAAGTAGAGCAATGTTTTAGCCTCTTGTATCACCTTCACTTTTTTTCCCTTTATTCCACCCCTCCCCACCCTCCAGAGGCTACGTCCTTCCTTGAGGGAATGTACTGGAGGTTTGGGTTTTATTGTTTTCCCTATGCAGTTTTTTATGTAAAGAAGTAAAATTCCAGTGTGTCATTGGGCCTGAAGAGCAGTGGCTGAACCAAATGAAGTAGTAGCTACTGAATAAAATATTTTGATAAGTGTGTAAACATAAAACCTGTTCCACAGTAAAACTCTGAAATGCTATGATATTTTGAAGAGTGGGATACAGTGGTAGTTGAAGTTCTGTGTGACCATTTTGGCAGAATCTCTGCAAAGTCCTATCTTGTGTGTTCCAAAATAAAAGCTTAGCTGTAAAGGATTTTCCATGACATTTAGGATTCTAAATGGTCAAGTCAATCTACCGTGTAGGACTTAGGAGCTTAAATTTTTTTTGAGATCAGTTTTGTCCCAATGACTTTCATGTTCTGTTGTGTAGCGATAAGTGACAGGTGAGTTGTCCTGTATGTTTAGGCTAAAATCTATACTCAGACAGCCTTATAGACTCATCCAATATAGCAGTAAGAGAAAAAAATAATCTTTCAATTAAAGTAAGATGGTTTTATTGCAACTATTTCAGTGTAATGCCCTTAGTAATCTTTAGTAGGATTTTTGGTAGACAGTTGACTGAACATGAGCCAGCAGTGTGCCCAGGTGGCCAAGAAGACCAATGGCATCCTGGCTTGTATCAGAAATGGTGTGACCAGCAGGTCCAGGGAGATTATTCTCCCTCTGTACTCAGCACCGGTGAGGCCACTCCTTGAATACTGTGTTCAGTTCTGGGCCCCTCCCCACAAGAAGGATGTTGAGGCTCTGGAGCGAGTCCAGAGAAGAGCGACAAGGCTGGTGAAGGGGCTGGAGAACAGAACCTATGAGGAGCGGCTGTGAGAGCTGGGGTTGTTTATCCTGGAGAAGAGGAGGCTGAGAGGAGACCTCATTGCTCTCTACAAGTACCTGAAAGGAGGTTTTAGAGAGGAGGGAGCTGGCCTCTTCTCCCAAGTGACAGGGGACAGGACAAGAGGGAATGACCTCAAGCTCCGCCAGGGTAGATTTAGGCTGGAGATTAGGAGGAGGTTTTTTCACAGAAAGGGTCATTGGGCATTGGAATAGGCTGCCCGGGGAGGTGGTTGAGTCACTTTCCCTGGAGGTGTTTAAGGCAAGGATGGATGAGGTCTTGAGGGACTTGGTTTAGTGTTAGATAGGAACGGTTGGACTAGAAGATCCGATGGGTCCCTTCCAACCTGGTTGTTCTGTGATTCTGTGATTCTATGATTCTATATCCTGTGGTTACTGTTTGTCTCTTTCACACTTACATGCAGAAGCTTAAAGCAGAGCAAATCTTTGTTGAGTTGTGCAGTCTGTGGCTGACCAGTCCCATGTTGTCCACTAGCATCCAGCTCTAGCAAATGAAGCTAAGAAAAATCTTTTACAGACAGCAGAATTTTCCCTACTTTTCCTGCAAAATCTGTGTAGAGGGGAATGCCCATATGCTTCCCTGTCTTTGAACCAAATGGTATCGTGAGATAATGTTCATAGTCTCATTATCTCAGAAGTTCCAGACAATGATATGATTCACGAAATGATGGAATGTCTTTTGAAAGCTCTGGAAACAGCCTGACACCTCCCATTGAAACTGTCAGAACGTAGCTGCTTGCTCTCCCTGAACCAGGAAATGCTCAGAGGGCTGGAGGCAGCGTGATTCAGGCTGACGTGCTTGGATTCTAGGCTAGAGAAGCAGTATCTGGGGAGACTTGATTGTCAGACTGGTTTCAAATCTAGAAAAGAGAGCAGTGAATAAATATTTGAAATAATAATGAATTTAGACATACACATTCTCTGTCACGTTGTAATTCTGCAAAAGATTTAAGCCATTAAACTGTGCCTCTTTCTAAGTTCTCAGTCTGTGAAGACTTCTGAATTCCAACTTAGACCACTTAGACCATTCCAGCTCAACCACTGTAGTCTAAATTTGTCCTCAGATGCTTGAGAAATTCTACTCAAAGCCCTGTGTTGCCCCAGTGTAGCACAGGGGGTCCAGAATCAGGGTGTCATCTGCTGTTAGTAACTCTTGCTGCTTGGGGCAGGGTGTTTTCAAGAATAATGGCTAATGGGCTGTGTAGCAAAGAGGAGTGTTCTGTTTTGTTTTACAGGGACAGCTTTGAAAGGAGGGCAGAAAGAAAATTTCACTCCTCCTTCCCTGTATTACCTCCCATGTTACCTCTCACTTTTCTGTCATGACACTGGCACTTCATATAGTCTTTGCTAATTGGAGTTACCTGTAGTGTTTCCTATTCTGCCTGAAATTAGAGAAAGGCTGTCCTAACATTTTCCTACTTTCCACTTCCATCTAGACAACAAAATCTAAACCAGACTGTTTGCTTCACTAGGAGGGTGGAGTAGCACTGGATCAGGCTAAACAGAGAAGCAGTGGAAGTTCCATCCTTGGAGGTGCTCAAAATTTGGCCCAACAGAACTCTGGCTAATCTGATCTATTGCTGGCAATAGTCCAACACTATTCAAGCCATGGGTTGGATCAAATGCCTCCAGAGGGTCATTCAAACCAACGTTTCTATGATTCATCCCTCCTCTTCACTGATGAACTATAAAACCTTTGAGAGTTTCCCCAGTATAAGGAATAGACTCATTTCTCATCTTTCACAGCAGAAATGTGTCTGCTGCTCCTGTAACATGCATGTCTCTTCTTGCCTTGCAATAAGATTACTCAAGCACACCTATTTCTATGGATTTTTTTTCCCCATATTTTTGTTAGTTCATAAAGGATGGCAAAGTAGGGGGAGAAAGAGAGAACATCATTAGTGTCATTATGTTCAGAGTTTGAGTAGCTACAGAAAAGATGGATGGAGTAGAAACCTATACTACACCAGAGAAAATTTTGAAGGTTCAAAGCATGCATATTCCTATGCAGATCTGTTACTTTTGTGCAAATTTGGATGATGACTAAATGTAGCTTACCGTACATATTACCAAGAAGATATGATGTGTTGAAATAGGCACATATTTTCATTTTCCTGGCAAGACCTGGTCAAACCTGTCACATCACTTATCCTGTTGGGAGGGAGCATACGTCTTTAATTATCCTAGAAACAACATCAGTGATGAACCCAAGGGCATTTCTGAGATATTGTTGTCAAAATTCTGGCATAAAATTTTATAGCAAGAATCATTGGATATTCTCTTTTCTTTTTCACAGTTTCCAAAATAGCCTGTGCATAATGTTCAGTTATTTCTATATATTGTGAAAGTACATATGGAAAATCCATTTTTTTTGCAAGTTAGGAAGTGTAATATTTTCATGGATTGCCCTAGGATGTCGAACCTCTGAATGTCTATATCTTTTAATTTTAAAAATTTTACTTTTATGCACAATGCAATAAATATATAACCCTCTATGTTCCAGAGCAACAATAAAGTTATATAGGGAAGTCTAGATTGTTAGAGGATTTTTCACTAAATTATGCTGCTTTACAGATACTGAATTTAGCTCTGCATTATTACTCAATATATTAAAGCTTACTGCACCAAACAATCGAATAACTGCCTTTGGGTAGAAAACCATAATCTTTTCTCCTTTTGCCATCTTCTCTGTGGCTATTTGCATCTTTAGGATACAGAAGTTACAAGACTTGAAGGGGCAAATATTTTAGTAGTCTTATGTTACACCACTGATTCTATTAGAGGCTGGAAATAGTGCCTTGTAACATGCCAGCTTTTGAACAAAAATTTCACCAAGTATCTGAGAAATCAAATATTCTTGCAATCTTACTAATACCAATAAGCAATTAGTATTTAGGAAAAGGTAGCTGACAGCCGTGTAAGCAAGCTATACTTTAATTCCCAATTGCACTAATACAGAATCATAGAATAATCACAGTCTAGCCCCAGTCTAGCTTGACTGGCAGATAAATGTGAGCAGTTGTGGAGCCCAGTTCCCTTCTCCAGTCATTCAGTAGCTGTTTCCACCAATGCAGGCAAACAACACTTACCCTGGTAGGTTTGAGGGACTGTGAAATAGTCAATTTTCTAGACCTCTCCCTACTTATATTTCAAACATCATCCCCCATGGTGTGAAGATTTTAACTTCTTAGCTTATTCTATTGTGACACATTTCACAGTTGTGAATAACCTGCACAACAGCATCTGGGGTTAAATCCATCCCTTGGTCACAGGCTCATTTGTATGTTGCATCCCATCCTCAGTGACCTGAAGTATCATGGGCCCTCTGAGCTAGAAATGCATCACTTTTATGTCACTAATTCCGAATTTGTTTGGAACACTTTAGCAGCCTTATCTGCTTGCTGGTTGATTTTGATGTTCCTCGGTGGCTCAGGCAGTGGGTATGTAAGCATCTACACAATGTACTTTTATGACTAGTTGCTCTAGTCAGGTCACAATACCTCACCGCAATGTGGCAGCTCAAGTGGGTTTACCTCTGTGCTGCCAGTTGTTCTGTTTCCATTGCTTTAATCATCTCCACAAATCATTTTTTACCATCCATGAGTCAGTATGCAGATAAAGTATAGGCTACTTCTCATTCTGCAATGTCTACAGCCAGTTGTTACTCCTGCAAATTGGCTCAATTCACTTTTCCTTTCAGTTGCTCCTGCAACTCATCTTGTATGGATCTATACAGCAGCTTTCCATCTTCAATGATTTCTTACAAGATGTCAAGGTCTGTCAGTGAACAAGGCATAATATTTTCCTTTTTCAAATAACTGATAATATGGTGGGGCTTCTTCAGCACATATCACCACCTCCCATGTGGCATTCCAAAGTCTTTGCCTTCCAAGCAGTCCATTATAATTTCTAGGACTGCTGGATGATTAGGGCTTCCTAGGTGGGCTTACTCAGTAACTAATGCAATCCATTTAGTCTGTATAGCATTGGTGGCATGATGAGTAAAAGAAACTTTGCCCTCGAACATCCAGCCCAGTACTGGTGATTGAGGTACTAGGAGGAGCAGTGCTTTGGTACCAATCACTCCCAAAGCAACTCTAACTCCTTCATAGGCTGTTAAGGCTTATTTTTTGGTGGGCCTTGGAGTCTTTGTATCCTTGATTCCAGAATCTTAGGGGTCAACACCATGTCTCCCCTAGTGCTTTCTGCCAAAGGCTCCAGGGCTACTGCATGCACAATCTCCTGTTTAATTTGTTCAAAGGCTTGTTGTTGCTTAACCCCAGTTAAAACAGGTTTTTATTCAGATCGCTTCATAGATAGGTCTCACAATTTGACTGTAACCAGGAACATCCATTTTCCATAAACCCACAATGCCTAAGAAAGCTTGTATTTTATTTTTTTTAGTTGGTGGAGACACAGCTGCTGTTTTGTTGATCACATCTAATTGGATTCGGTGATGCCCATCTTGCCAGTTAATTTCTAAAAACTGGATTTCTCATGCAAATCCCTTGACCTTGTTACTCTTTATAACAAAATTGTCTGTCAAAAGAATTTGGATTATTCTCATTTTTCAAAAACTTTCTCCACTGTGTTACCCCATACGATAATGTCATTGATGTATTGCAGGTGTTCTGGAACTCCACTGCTCTCCAGTGCAGTCTGGATCAGTTCATGGCAAATGACAGGGCTGTGTTTCCATCTCTAGGGCAGTTGGTTGAAGGTGTATTGGATGCTCCTCCAGAAAAAAAGTAAACTGTGGCCTGCACTCTGCTACTAGAAGAATGCAGAAAAAATGTATTATCAGTATCAGTTGTAGCATGCCATCTAGCTGCCTTTGATTCCAGTTCATGTTGCAGTTCTAATATGGTATGGCTGTACTAAGCAGTGGTGTAACCTCATCTAAATCATTATAGTCTATTGCTAATCTCCACTTGTTATTATTCTTTCACACTGGCCATATAGGACTGCTAAAGGGTGAGTGTGTTTTGCTGATCACTCCTTGGTCCAGTTGATGGATCAGCTTGTGTATGGGAATCACAGAAGTTGTAGTTGGTACAATACTGCCATCAATGTGGTATTAGCAAGTAGGTATGATCTTCAACCGTCTCATAGCAGAGGGGTCCTCTGTAAGACCAGGCAAGGTAGGTAGCTGTTTAATATTTTGAGTCTTTACAGCTGTTATACCAAAGGCCCACTTATGCTGCAAGGACTTTTAGGGGTACAACTTTGTAAATCTCTTCCATAGTAACTGTGAAAGTGAAAAATATACTTATCAGTACCCCTTGCGTATCCATGTTATCTGCTAGCTTGACAGACTCTTGACAAGCTTTTTTGCTCCTGCTGTGTTCAAGAGAGAAGTTACAGCCTGTTTTGCTTTTGTGCTTGTGCAAGCTTTTCTCTTCAAATATTTTTTTTTTTGCTCCTGACTCTCCACATTTTTATATTTGAATTGCCGTGGTTTATAGTCTTTCTACATTCCTCATTTGGATACAGCTTTTGCTATTTGAATGATGTCTTCCTGCCATTAAATCTTCTTTACCCTTCTGTTCAGTGGCTTTCTGCCCTTTCGTGTCCTTCTCTGAAAGACATGTTTTTTCTGTGCCTATAAAATGGGATCTTTAAGTAGTCAGTCTCCAGCCTGCCTACAAGGATTTAACTTTTAGATTCCTCATTTAACTTCTTTTTAAGAAGCTGGCTATGTAGTGTCTTTCTAAAGCTGGTCTAGTTGTGACGGACAATTTCTCTTGTAAGGACACAGTATTTGTACATTACAGCTGTTGTTACAGAACAGTTTCTGATCATGACTACTACTACATCAAAGTTATATATTTGATGTTATATTTTTATTCCATGCCACCAGCTAGTCCCTCTTGTCCCATATATGATGTTATCCACTTTTCTTTTTCCTACTGGAGAGAATAACTATATCTCCTCTCTCCAGTACCCTTTTAACTGTGACATACCAACTTCACTTTCTATCACATATTGAACTAAGCTTTTTTTGACAGCATTTATTCTCATCTTGTGCATATCTTTGGAATTCTTTGCTTACATGTACGAAGAAGGACTGATTTTCCAGCTTTCTAAGTTGGCCTGATGAAAATACGTCCTTTTCCAGGACATATTTTCCATGTCTCTACTACTACTGATCAGTTTGATGGGTTGCTTGTACTATAATAGCTCTGCTTTATGACCTGTACAATGTCTAGAAGAAACAAGGGAGTTTTAGGAAGAGATTTCTTTGAAACTCTATGATAGTTCTTCAGATGCTTATGAGGAACTTTGCAAAAAAAACCCAAAAACAAAACAAAAAAAAAACCTAAACAAAAAAAATCAAATAAGCAAACCATTCTGGAGGGGTTTTTTAGGGTGATAACGTTACACCTTAAACTGATTTGGAGATGTAAATGAAAAGAGATTGGTGTGGTGGTACTGCATTAGGAAAGGAAATAAAAGAAAACAATTGAGAAAGCAGAGGAAAGCAGAATGCGATAAAGGCAGAACAACAGTCAACAATAAGGTTATTTTAGTTTCAGTCTAAACCTATCAAGGCCAAATGCTAAAAGATGTTGTAACTGTGTCATGAAATGATAACTAAGTAGTTTATATCTGTAGCTGTGCCTATGAACAAACAAGGAGGACTGTATCTTAAAGTCATAATGGAAAAGTCTCCATAGGTTTTAAAGCCCATGGACATTGCTCTGACTGTTAAAGAGGGTTACAGGCATTTGTTTTCCTAGCAAACCTTGGCCTTTGGAGGAATAAAGCTATTTTACTTGTATGAAGCCTTGTTTCTGACGCCACTGGGACACCTGCAACAAGATGGGCAGCCAGTTGCTCACTGCAGGTGCCCTCAGCTCCCAGTTAAAATCCCATGCAAGGGACCACACTGCACTACAGCCTTATCTGCTTGACTTGCTCTCAGAGAGAGACTCATGCATTAGTACTGCTCAGAAGAAGGACAAGTTAAAAATTAGAAGATTTTGCACAGTGTACAGGTAAAATGTCACTCTTGTTATTTTAGATCTTTATTATTAAGAGGCAGATGTGCAGGCAGTGTGGCTGGGCTTTCATGTTCAAAGCTAAGTACTTACGTATTTTCTTCCACATTTTCTTTTTGAATTTTCAAGTATTCCTACATTGTAAAAATCCAATCTTCTGGTCTGGGGAATGCACATTCATAAGAGAAAGCTTTATAGAATCATCGAATCACCAGGTTGGAAGAGACCCACAAGATCATCGAGTCCAACCATTCCTATCAAACACTAAACCATGTCCCTCAGGACCTCATTCACCCACACCTTAAACACCTCCAGGGAAGGTGAATCAACCACCTCCCTTGGGAGCCTATTCCAATGCCCAATGACCCTTTCTGTGAAAAAACCTCCTCCTAATCTCCAGTCTAAATCTACCCTGGCGGAGCTTAAGGCCATTCCCTCTTGTCCTGTGCCCTGCCACTACAGAGAAGAGGCCAGCATACTCCTCTCTACAACCTCCTTTCAGGTAGTTGTAGAGAGCAATGAGGTCTCCTCTCAGCCACGTCTTCTTCAGGCTAAACAACCCCAGCTCTCTCAGACGTTCCTAATAGGGCCTGTCCTCCAGCCCCTTCACCAGCTTTGTCACTCTTCTCTGGACTTTCTCCAGAGCCTCAACATCCTTCTTATGGTGAGGGGCCCAGAACTGAACACAGTATTCAAGGAACAGCCTCACCAGTGCTGAGTACAGAGGGAGAATCACCTCCCTGGACCTGCTGGTCACACCGTTTCTGATACAAGCCAGGATGCCATTGGCCTTCTTGGCCACCTGGGCACACTGCTGGCTCATGTTCAGTCGGCTGTCGACCAACATCCCCAGGTCCCTCTCCTCCAGGCAGCTTTCTAAACAGACTTCTCCCAGTCTGTAGCTCTGCATAGGGTTGTTGTGCCCCAAGTGTAGGACCCAGGATTTGGCTGTGTTAAACCTCATGCCATTAGACTCAGACCAGCGGTCCAGCCTGTTTAGGTCCCTTTGCAGAGCCTCCCTCCCCTCCAGCAGATCAACACTTCCACCCAGCTTAGTGTCATCTGCAAACTTGCTAAGGGTGCACTCAATGCCTTCATCCAGGTCATTGGTGAAGACATTGAACAGGGCTGTGCAGAAACACAAACCGCATGGTTTTGTAATTTTCAAATAACCGAGGTATCCAGCTATATATTAACTAACCTCTTATTAGAAAAATGATAAATTGTTCTCTTTCTTTGTTAGCAACCAATAGTACTACACATTTATCACCTAAGGTTCTTCATATGAAAATGTATTCTGATTTATTATGTATTGATAGTTCAAAGATAACTAAAGAAAAGTCACTTATATGGTAAGTCAATCATCTGCCTATTTCACAGTATTGGAGTTCAGCTGCATTTGATGGCCGAATAGTCTCTTGATTTGCTCTTTGGCATTGACTTATAGCTCCTATGCATGAACCTGTGTAAGACTGACATCTTGCTGCCTGTATTGCACAGAACATAGAGCTTTTATTTTAAGGCAAATCAGTGACATGGATCTACCCCATGTAGGATCAAATACACAGTATTTCATGTATTGTTTGAAGAAACAGCTCTGCAGATCACTTAGCCAAGTCAAGTAGCCAAATCCTAACAGTAGACAACACTAGAATTAACATTTAACCGACCCTTCTGCATGACTACTTTCTAGTATATTCTAATTATAATGCTCATCTATCACTTCCACTCCTCAAAATGTCTGCATGGGGGAGGATCTGTGATAAATGACTGAAAGCAAAAAAGGGCAGGAGAAGATTTCTGTAGTATCCATTGCTCCTCTGCAGTAAAGTTGAAAGTCTGCTGCAAGTGAAGCAGGTTTTAAAAAAGCTCATAATGTAGGCCATTGAATTCAGAATGGCTCTTGCCTGTGTTTCTACCTCTACTATAGAGCTTCTGTACAATGTTGGCCAATCTTATTTAACCTAGTCTTTTGTTACATTAATGCTTTTTAACTTGTTTTCCTTGGTCCTGACTTGAAACACTGGGAACTGCCTTGCTGACTGCTCACAGCTTAAACATAAAAACCCAGCAGCTGTATTTTGAATAGAAAATGTGCTATAGGCAGCCATGTGCTCTTGAAAAGGCAAATCTTAGATCAGACACACAAAATTAGTCATACTTTTATTTTTAATCTTTGCGTGTCTTTGTTTATCTTCCTTAAAGCAGGATTAAAAACTCCCATTGCAGGGATTTTGTAAGCATGAAGGAGCCTAGTTTTATGATCCTGTCAAGTACCCCAGTGAGGAGTGACATAGAAAAGTTCAGAAGAAAATGTTATCATTCTGACTGTTGAATTCATACAATGAGTGACAGCTTATGGCTGTCCATTGAATGAAAATAAAAGAGGATGGAGGAGCAGCATG
This sequence comes from Coccyzus lansbergi, assembly GCA_033558105.1. Classification (NCBI taxonomy): domain Eukaryota; kingdom Metazoa; phylum Chordata; class Aves; order Cuculiformes; family Coccyzidae; genus Coccyzus; species Coccyzus lansbergi. Next base: position 4,238,527 of record JAUMJK010000245.1, read on the forward strand.
CTAAATATAGCTGACCTACCTTATAAAGGGAAGGAGATGGCATCCTTTAGATTACCAAAAACATGGTCTGAGTTCAACAAATATATCTCAGTTCATATACTGTAGTATGGTATGGAATATTATTTCACAAAATTGACACAACAGGTAAAACCAATACAAGCAAAAACAAAGAAAGGACACGGAGGACATGAAAACATATACTTTGATGATGTTCGAGCAGTTGGATGTATAAGCAGCACAGGTGATGGAGGAGGACAAGTGTTACATAATTGCACTGAAATAAATATCAAGCTGTCTCCTGTCATTGCCAGCCCTGATCCAGCATCAAGCACTCTGTGAGACATGAATCCTTCCCCACTAAGCCCAGAAACATGTCAGAGGAATATGTAGTTATGAAAGAGAGATGAAACCACCTATCAACTTACTTTTCCTAAAAGTGGGAATGGCACAAAAGTAACTGTCAGCCAGTCAATTTATTCTACTTATTTAGCCGGAAATAAACCCAGCAAAAAATGGATAATTTTCTGCTGGACTAGTTTGTTAAATAGGTCAATGAAATTATCTGACAAGTTTCATTAGTGTGAGGGAAGGAATGTTACTGCATTGCTGGAAAGTTTAGGGACTAGGAAGGAAGGAGTAAGACATCTTTCTTCTTGGTAGAAAGAGAACAACTGGATCAGCTCAGCTGCATTTGACTACTTTTATATGGAAAATTGTGGAATCCAGTCTCAGAAAGAACTCTTTTCCATTTACCATCCAAAGCACAGATACATGTTCAGTCTGGCAAAGGCCAGACTAGACACCTACAGGGCCTATGAAGGCATGGGGCAGTGTCAGCCTCACAATACAAAGGACTGTAGAGGCTCAGCTATGCCACATAAGAACAAAATCTTCTGAAACTGTGTCCAGTAACATCTGAAAGATCTATCAGCACATATGGATTGTGGTTTTGAGAGATTTCAAGGATTGAGAGCACATGGAGGTTGAGTGATACAGATTTGTTAGGAGAATATGCAAACAAAGGAGAGGGATTCTGAGATGTGGCAAAATGAGAGGAGAAGGAAGGTGGGGAGAGTATATGATTTTCTTGCAAGACTGGAGAGGGCAAAGAAGCAATGATACAGAGCCAGCTGAGGTCTACTAGGACTTATTAGATCAGATGATGTTTTGTGTTAATGCAGCTGTACACTCTTAAGGGAGAAGCCAGATTTTGAGGCTATGCAGTCTTTTTAATGCAGCACAGAGCTAATAATGCTGTTTCAGAGTCAGCTGTTCCTGTAACTGTGAACAGTGAAGGTGCATCCAGGGACCCCAGAGAGTCAGCCTAGTCTCATACTCAAGCAAGCCCTGCCTCTTAGAGAGAATGGAGCTGTGGAGCAAACTGGCTGGTGCTGAGTACAGGACATCTATGCTAGCAGCATTACAGAAGGCTTCGCTGCAGGCTAGACTGTCTAGTTCCCAGGATTAAATAGTTTTTAGCAGTTGGAGTGCATTTGGTGCACTCATGGAGCTTATCTTCTGGTTTAGCTTTGTGAGAAAGGAATGCAGTTCATGTCCTTGGAGATTGCTCAGTGATTTGAATGCAAGTAAAATAAATGTGGATGATTGAGAAACTTGCTTTAAAAATGTGCTCCTGCTTTGAACCAGAAAGCTAATTTAAACACACACATGGAGGTCAATCAGTTTGGATCTAGTTAGTGTTTTGGAAGGCACCTAGGTTGTTAGACACAGCCTTGGCCACTCTGGGCCCAGGGGGCCCTCTGCATTCAATATGTCACAGAGACAGTGCTGCCTCTCAGTGGTTTCGTTCTGGTTGGCATGGGGACAACGGTGCTGTGGTGGGATTGAGTGTTGCTACTGAGCATCCCCAGCATCCTTGGCCCTAGGGAGACAGGTCTGTCCTGAGTGATAAAAGGCATGTCACACACAGATTTTCAGATTTCACCCCTGTCTTCTGAGGACTGTGTTTTACCTCCCTGGTCTTGGAGGATGAAAACTAACTCTTGTGCCTTAATCTTCCCTCAGCAGCTCCCTCAGTTTGTTTTGCATACATGTTAATTGGTCAACAGGCCATTCGGAAGGGCAGATGAATCTGCTTTGTAGCTGAGGTTTGATGTAAGTTGTTTCACATAATCTCAGGAGCTTGTTTAAAAACCTTGTCCCATGAACACATTTGAAAATCAGAGAGCTATTCTGTACCTGTGCCATGGCATGGCTGTAACATTTTTTTCTTAAACTCCCAACAGTTTCACCACATTGAAGGAAATCCTGGTAAAACATGGGTAAAGCCCAACCAGAGGATTTTCTGTAGGTCACTGTGGCCACTCGTTAGGATGAAATCCACTTAACCCATGCTCCAGGGTCAGACTAGATTTTGGGGCCTTGATGAAGTTGACAGAGCTGCAAAAGGCTTCCCAGCTCCAACCCTGTACTCTCTTGACAACCAGGTTCAGCTCCTGCAGGGCTGGGAGACCCACCCAAAGGGTGGGAACTGGGGGGAAGGATGGGGCTGGGGGGACACTGGGAGATCAGTAGGCCCTGATGAAGCCAGATTTTGGCCATTTCAACACAGGGCACAGGGCATGCTTGTACTAACAATTCAGTAAGATGTCTTTGTCCTCAGAGCACTGAGAGTAGGGGGGCATTGCTGTTCGTAATTTTGCTTTTTCTGCTAGTAGGAAAACCCGTTTCTGTCCTGTTTTTTTGTTTTGTTTTGGTTGGGGTATTTTTGTTGTTGTTTTTGTTCACTTGAGTTCATTTAGACAGGTGAAGGAGTGGTAGGCTTCAGGCTCAAACATGCCACTTCCATCTAGAGAACTCATTGTGACAGCAGAGCTATCTGTAATAGACCTGCATTTGCAGGGGCATTAAATGCTTGCTGTGCTCCAGTCTGGTGGCAATGTTACACTTGCTCAACTTGTTTTCACTTTCTGTGAAACCCAAAACATTTGTATAGACTGTAACTGTAGCCAGAAATGCTTCCTGGATGTAGAGAGGTAGTTGGGGTATAAATAGTATATGATCTGTGCCCAAAAGACAGTTAATGCCCATTCTGATGCGAGGAGGTTTTTAACATAAAATCTTATTTAAAATTAATGGAAATAATACACAGTGACTGTATTTTCAATATATGAAATAAAGAATTTAAAAATATACTTGCATGTCCATATAGGAGAGGTTCTGAATAAGCAAGTGGGTAACAAGATCTTCTAGGCTTAGTAGTAATGTAACTAAGTGTATTTACCATTGGATAGTAAATGTAAGCAGTTAATGTTTATTATGTTATTATGGAGTGAGTAAACCTCTGCAGTTTGGTGAAGTTGCTTTTAACAGCCTGAAGAAACTTTCACTATTAGTTACAGCCTCCCAAGGATCTGTAGCTGTACATCCCAAGGAAGGTATGTGCAGCTCTACTTCAGGCACAGGCATCTAGCTTGCATTCTGCTTGCATGTTAGTGAATAATATTGGTTATTGTTTGATACTAACAGCTGAGGTGAAAAAAAGCAAGCAACTACAGTTCTTTAGATTTTTTTATTAAGTGAATGGTTTGTCTCCTCACATAAAAATTTACTGTCTCCCAGCATCTGAGTCATTTCAGCAAATGGGTCAATGACTGGAATGTGAAAGTTTTTATTCTGCTTATAAAAATGCCTTCTATACAAGCTAGTTAATATGAGAGTAATATGCCAAGCATGGTGTGTAATCTGATGATGGACTATTCTGCATTTTAGTCTCTAAAGTCATCTTCCTTCAGGGCTATCAGACTAGTATATAACACTAAATTCTTAAAAATATAATGGTTTGCTTTCTGCCTGTGCTAATTACTTCTGCTATACAGTGGGGTTTGGTACCTTACAGTAAACTGTGATCACCAGAAGTTGTCTAGTATTTCTTGCTCTGTTCTTCCTGCTGTTTTTTCTATTTTCTTACTATAGTTCTGTATTCCATTACACTAGTAGCTAGACTTTTTTTGCCATCCTACTGTGTTTAAATACTAACTTTAAATACTCTCTACTGAATGTTAATCTATATTTTTAAAAAGAGAATACACAAGATTAAAGCAGCCTCATTGTAAATAGATAAGAACAATTTTTTTTAATTATTTTTTTTTGTTAAATGACAAATGTGCATATTCTAAAAGTAGAGCCCTGTTTTAACTAGTATGGAGAACAATACTGTGTTTTAGCCTCTACTGGGCATGCATACAGTAGGTAAAATTGCTTTAAACTAAACTGAGCTTTTAGTTTAATAGCGAAATGCCTAAACTAACTTTAAACAAACCACTTTCACAGCAAACAGTGGTAAATCTAGCAGCATGAAACCAAACTCATTATACAGCTTTTCTCATGGTTTTTATCAGTCTCTTGTTTGTGCTGTATTTATGTTATTAGTCTGTTTTTCCTACAATGCAATATATAGTGAATGGGTGAAATGAGAGGAGGAGTATTAAAAATTGACTGGGGTGGGCTGAGGTGGAGGAAGGGAAATAGAATGTTTTAGAATATATTAGCCAAGTATAGTATAGAATTCAATCAGTGTTGATATTCAGCTTGTTTTCCTTTTCGTTTACAAATAGGTTTAGAGCTGTGGAAAACAATAGCAGAAAAATTTTAATGAAGATGAAGATTATTCCAGATTTTTTTTCCCTTAGGGATTTTTCTTGTTGGAAAAGGAAGTACTTATGAAAGAATAAACTGGAAAGATAAGAAAAGGAAGTACTTATAGGAGGAGTAGATTGGAAATTTACTGGCAAAATGCAGAGAGTTCAGTAGGACCAGGTAGATGAAACTACATAGCATTTTCCAGAATGTTTGAAGTGAAAATAGAACATAGTTAATTACATAGGATTCAGTGCTCAGTGACTTAAATCTTACTGTAAGATGATGCAGAAAGATGAACTTATTACTCATACCCTGAATAGAAAGGGACAAAATTGATCTTTGGAGCTTGGAGAGGAAGATTATTTTTGTTTTCAAGGCATGAAATGATCAGGTCTCAACTTTGATTTAGACTAGTATGAGTGCAGAGAAAACATGAGAAACAAGGTAAAAATATATGGAAAAGTACACACAGTAAAGTATGTTAGTCAACAAATATGGCTGTACAAAAGGCAAAATGAAAACAGTTACCTGTGTTTCTGTCTGTTATGGTAAACGTTGGAGTAGGCAGAAAAGTTTAGACACCAAGATTTACAACTTGCTTTGGGAAAGCTTAAGTTTTATTACCTTATGTGACTGGTCTTCATATTGAAGATAGGCTATATTTAATAACATAAGTAAAATTGAGATTTTTCTCTTTATTTTATATATATGTGTTATTTTAATAAACTGAAGACCTTCTAGGTAATATTCTTATTGCGTTAATAATATACTTCTTGGGTGATTGAAGGCATGGGACCAAGGGAAAACAAATACACCAACATAATAATATTATATGCCCTGGAGTGTTCTAACAATGCAGTAATGTAGTCTTTGGTCCAGAGGCCAACCAGAACACCTGGAGTTTTACGTGTTTCCTCCATCTGAGGACCATCAGCTCGTTAGTAGCTGGCAGAAGTGTTCCACTCCTGTCCCTGCAGTAATCATTTGGTGTGATGGGATTGAGGATGCTTCCTTGCTCTCTAACACATTACAATGAGTTGTGACTAAATAAGATTTATGCTGGAGAGGAACAATTCTATTCCATCATATGAAATGAAATTCCACAAAAATGAATTTCCACTGAAATTTTTTCAGGTTGCAGAGTTACAACTATCTTTATTTAATATATATTCTTGACTGGGTTTTTATTATAATTTGTGAAGTTATTTCTGAATAGGCTTAAGTGTAGAACATTTGTGTTCATCTTATAGGGAAAGAAGTAACACATGCATTATCAATTACAAACTTATTAACCTTCCAAAAGATAAAACGAGGTAGTCCCACTTAGGGAAACTGAGTTTTCAACCTTCTAATCCCTTGGCTTCTCAGGAGTCACATGCAGAGAGGAAGCCAGTGGCCCTGTTCCCCCTAAGGCTGTAGCAACAAGTGCTGATGTGTTCATTGTGTAAATAGTGACTTCTCCATGTAATGACTTGGTATGAATGAAGGGCTCCAAACTCAAGTGAAACTAGCATATGGCTCTGGCCATCATGTTTGAGTTACGTAGTTGTGGGAGTGCTACTGCTTTTCCTTCTTCATACAACAGTGCAGCTTTGCACCAGAATAGCAGATTCCACACCCAGTCTCCCTTTTTGTAGGAACAAATGATGAGATGACCTTGATGACAGAGCAGAACATATCTCCTACCTCCAGCATGAGCAACATCTATGTTTAATGATTTTAGTCAAGGTAGACATTATGTATCCCTGATCTTTGTGATGCAATATTCAGTATATAGATGCAATACAATGGACTCAATTAGGCCTCAATTTATATCCCTTTCCTTTTACAGGGAGGGGGTGGACTTATTGCCAATGTGTATGACTTTGGCTTTCCTTCTGACAGAGTCAGTGGTGGAATAGAAACCCTGATATATAGCAGTTTAGTTAAGGCAAAATATGTGACATTGGTTCTTGAAATGGATTGCAAAATCTTGAATGAGAATCGCAGCTTCCTTTGTTGAGTGTTGTTACATATTGCTGGTCTGTTTTATTCCACCATTCTGTAATTATGATTTTGGTTTCTATGCATTTTATTTTTAATTTAAAGTCTGCTTCTGATTTGTCTGGCAGTTAATTCAGAATATGCAATTCTCATTTCCTTCAGTCCTACAGCGTACTTCACTATTTCTCTCTTGGCTACTTAAGTAGAGTAACTGGCAACTGGTAAGCAACTGCTTCCCTTCATTTGGAGGGGGAAGCAACAGCAATGGGAACATCTGGATTTTGCAGAGGAAAGGTCTGCGATGGCATTTTACTTTGTTTAGCTGTGTTTGTGAGCTGGCTTATAGCTAATTTTCTTGAAAACAGCTGAATGGAAATTAAATCACGTCAAGGTTAGTCCTTGGCTTATTCCTGGTCTTACAGAGGGGAAATGGAACATTCTAAAGTTGACCTGCATTGTTATTATTGAAAACAGGACAAAACATTTCTATTTTGATAGAAAATGGTACAGTCAAATCCCTGTGCTTTTGGCTTGGAAACTTACTGGTGATACTTCAAAATGACCAAGGTAGCGATGGAATGGGTTGGGCTGTCACTTTCTCCATCTCCTGTTACAGTGAAGTGGAAGAAATGTAAATGGAGAGCAATTTTAAGCTTAGATTTAAAAGATATGTCAGTCCTGGGTTGGATTAGTGAATAACTGCAGCTGTCAATACTTTAAGACTTAAAAAGAAAAAGCAGCTAGGCCCAGCTCTCTTCTTCTAGATCTGCAGTTTTAATTAGGCAGTTCCAAAGCTTGTGAGTGCTACCTTTTGTATTCATTAGGTAGAAGTTTTTTTTAACATCTCGTATTTGCAGTCCTCCACACAAAGTCCCTATAGTACCATTCACAACACTTATGTGACAAATTCTGGAACATTTCTTGTGTAGCTGTCTTATTGTCAAGTTGTGTGTGCCCTGGCTTATAATCCAGTGGGTCTTTTCCAACCTGGTGATTCTATGATTCTATGATAAACATATTTGGGGAAAAATAAGCAATGGACTGATATTTAAAAAACACCAAACGCTCATAAGTCAGGGAAATCACTATAATTTTGTCTTATTGTCATTGGCATATGTGAATTGACAGACTTAGAATGATAGAATCATAGAATAACCAGGTTGGAAGAAACCCACTGAATCATTGAGTCCAACCATTCCTATCAAATACTAAACCATGCCCCTTAGCACCTCGTCCAACCGTGCTTTAAACACCTCCAGGGTAGGTGAGTCAACCACCTCCTCTCTACAACTTCACCTCAGGTAGTTATAGAGAACAATGAGGTCTCCTCTCAGCCTCCTCTTCTCCAGGCTAAACAATCCTGCTCTCTCAGCCGTTCCTCAGAAGGCCTGTTCTCCAGGCCCTTCATCAGCTTTGTTGCTCTTCTCTGGATTCACTCTAGAGCCTCAACATCCTTCTTGTGGTGAGGGGCCCAGAACCGCACACAGTATTCAAGGAGCGGTCTCACCAGTGCCGAGTACAGAAGGAGAATAACCTCCCTGGACCTGCTGGTCGCACTGTTACTGGTCACGCTGGTCACTTACTCATTCTGTAGTTAATAGTAAACAGGCAGAATTCTTTGTCAAAATAACCTGATATTTTCCTGTTCCTGCCTGACCTCCCTTGCCTCCCCACTCATGTTAGCCAGGTTTCTACTTCCCCCCACAAGAGGAGTTTACATGGGGGTTTCATGCAGCCTGATGTGCTCTGGAGGGTCTAGAGCAGGTTGCTTGGTGGGGTTTGATAGTGCACTGTGGTGCTAGCCTGGGGTGTGGTTCCCCAGTGTGCTTGCCCCACTAGTTGCACCTCCCTGGCATTCAGGAAAAAAAGGTCAAGCTGATGGGCATGAGACAGAGCCCATGTGTCAACTAGATTATGACTCCTGGCTTACTATAATGATGATCCTGATACTCATCATTTTTCTAAGAACAACACAACCTTACTACTTCCATTAAACGCCAATCCCATAGCAGTTAAGTTGGTAAAATTTATACCAAATAGTAATTAGCAAAAGAGAAACAGTTCCTTTAATGAAAATGTTCAGAAACTCACGTCATTTGAACAATATTATAATCAGCATACTGTAAACTTTGCTAAGTTGCAATGACGTACTTTAATTTTCATATCAGCCCAACCTAAATTGTATTTCAATCATGTTGTCCTCTCCTAAATTGTGAATTATGCCCTCAGATACCTAAGAAAATTTTAAATGTTCAAATAACTAGAGCTATAGCTCTTTTGTGACTAAAACATTATTATGGGTCAGTAGTCTGGATTTCATACTGAGGCAATTTGAGGGCTTTATTTTGTTGTTTGGATTGATCTAAGTTTGATGTTAGAAGGGAGAAACAGTAAAAAATGAGAACGTATGAGGTCAAGACTGCACTATTTAGAAAGGCTTCACACAAAGTTTTTGTATTTAATCCATTAATCTAAAGATATGAATGTCTTTTTTTTTTCTTTTTCCTTTTCTTTCAAAGGTGGATGATGGGGAAGAGGATATATAATTACTTACCTCTGAAATCAAAGATCAACATTTTTACTTACAGGCTGAAGTTTAAAGGAATGAAGGATTTCAGGTAGTGGAATCCATATTCATTTGGACATCTTCAGGGCATTCAGTCTTCTGAGTTCAAGTTGGCCTTTTGTTTTATTCTGGGCATATCAAGTGCATAGGGTTCAGGTTTTTTCTGCTTTTTTTCCCCCTACCATGTAGAAAGGGATTTTCATGGCTAGGGAAAGCAGTTTTTGAGAGAAATTGTTCTCATCCAAATAGAACTGGCGAGTAGCCAAAAATGTGCTGGTTCTTCTTTGGGTGTGAATTTTAATTTCCAGCAGCTCCCTTTAGTGCTTGTTCACAGAAACTTTGCTTCTCTCATCACAACTGTGAACAGAGGGTGTGAGCAAGCTCCCAGTGCCAAAGGTAGAATCTACAGGCTCAGCCTCCAACCCCAACCTCTCAGGTAGGCTACAGGGAGGGACTTTCCTCTTTGCTGGCCTTCCTGCTCTACCTGGGAGGCGGAGGCCCATTGGGCATGCAGCTTGCCCACAGCTTTCAAAGTCCTTGCTTGTTTGTCTGCTCGATGGGCAGATGAAAGCCAGGCTATTCAGCATGCAGATGGTGGTGCAGATTGCCCTACAGTTGAAAAATGATAAGAAGATTTTTACTTGACTGGCTAGATACTTCTTTATCCTCTTGTGACTAAAAAGCACACCCACCCCCCCTTTTTTTAATTTTAAACTCATTGTCATTCATTCAACAGTGTGAATTCTGCTCATTTTGAAGTGTCAAGTGTTTTTCCCTAGCAACAAGATTTTTCTTATAAATGACAGACTGGATATAAGGAGCAGGGTGGGGCAGGGTGAAAATATCTATTTCTTAAAATACTGTTCAATAACTGTTGTCCTTACAGCCCCGGTGCTCAAATCATATTATTGACTATTTATTTTAAGTAAGATCCCCTTACATGACAAACAAATTTGACTTATAAAATTGGTTCTTAATTTGACACACATGGTATCATGTTTTAAATATACAAATAATTTGTAGCGCACGTATCTAAATTCTGTATCACCATGCAGGAATAATTTGTCTAAAATATTCCTTAATAAAAGGCATGCACTTGAACATAGGCTCCAAAATCTATAGCACAGTACTTTAAAACCCTGTTTGCATTTTGTCTGTTTCTTTAAAGGGCTTCTGTATTGTCTCAGGCTCCCCTGGAAATGCAGTAAGGATTCGCATCACATCTCCGTTGCCATGGCAACAGCAGCCTTTCCCATAATGAGCTGCATCATCTGAACTGATGTCACAGCATCATGCAGCAGGTCACACAAGGCACCTCCTAGTATTGCATCTTACAGATGCCGTAAACATCAAAAGAGGATGATTTGAACAGGACATGGTAAGTGCAAAATGCGCTGGTTTTAATTGCATTGTTATTTTTACCTGTTTTGTGAGGTTTTCCTAATATAAGAATGTGTGGGTTTTGCCTTATGAAAATCTTAGTGAAGAAAGATGCTGCATGCTTAAATATTATTTTTCAGGCGGAGAGGCTAAGACAAAGGCCTACAGAAAACACATACAATCTGAATGTTTAGATTTGACTGCATTTGTGATAATATCCTGAAGATTTGAAGAGATTATATTTAAATTTCACAATCCAATTAAAGTTGCTACAGTCTGATTTGCTTAAATGGAAAGAATAGTTCTTTTCCATTATAATGCCATAAACATAGCTTGTTCTTTTCCTGTTCTTTGTATGTATAGCTCTTCTTTTAACCTATTTTAATTCAATAGCATGGATATCACTTATTTACTTTAATTGGCCCTCCATAGCATGGTAGTACTGAAAATACTTTGCAACGCCATGCTGAACAAGCAACTAGAACAGTATTGATTTTAGAGATGGTTCAGCACTGTCCTATATCTGTTGGTGTTCTTAAAAAAGAAAAACAGATATAATTGTCAAACAACAACCAGATATTTTGAAATTAAGTAGTTTTTAGCTTTTCCACTGACTTTCTTTCAATCTGTATTTTCTTTTCTTTAAATAGTAATATCCTTTTAGTGAATTTTAGATCTGTCTTTTGGGAAAACAAGTTTCTTTTTTCTTTCTTTTCTTTTCTTTTCTTTTTTTTTTTTTTGCTGCTGCAACTGCAGTAAAAGCTGTAGCTAAAGATTCTGACATTCTGAGGAATTTTGCTATGAATAAGAAAATTACAGGAATAATTATAAAAGCTTCCACCTCTAACACAGGAAGAAAATACCTATCTTTTATATTTAGCAAGATGGCTAAAATCATGTCTATAATATTCAGCAATTCTCTACCATGTCCAGTGTTTGTTTATTTTGTGTTTAAGTTTTGCTTATGGAGGCCAGGATAATTTTGCTTAACTTTGAGTTAATCTTGCTGAATGTTATACAGTAGCACTAATTGTTTGATTTTTGTATGTTTAAAAGATTCAATCTCTCAGCTGCTTGCTATCAGAAGGAAAGAAAAGACCAGACACATGTCATTTTAATTGATCAATATGTCCACTAGGAATTAGGGAGTGGTCTCTGGCTCTCTTCTCTCTGTGTAGTTCATATTTCAGAAGTGCAGCAAATAAAAATAGCAGCCACTAATGTTGTAGTGGTATCTATATTTCTCATGGTTTTTAGTCCTTTATACTTGACAAAGTATAGATTTAGAGTAGTAAATATAATGAGATTTAACTCTCTTCATACAGATGGATGTAATGGTCTTCTCTGGCACAACCTGGAATGGAGATCTTGTATCTTAATTACACAGTCTGTAATGCATCAGATATGTTTTTTTCTGAGTGGTCTGGGGACATTTGTTGGGTTTTTTCCTACTGCAAAACACAAAGCAGATGACCATGAATGAACATTAAAACAATGTGTGTTAATTTATTTGTGATGCATTTTACAGCATGAAAGTAGTGGTCTCCTGCGCTTGCTCTGCTCTCCTTAGGCAAACTCAGAAGGTATGAGTTAGCAAGAGGAAGGGAAGGAGGGCAGGACAGCTGATGTCTGGCTAGTGTCAGAATATGAGATGTTATTGAGAGCTAGGGAGCCATGCATTTAACTTGCAACTTTAGAGACCATCAAAGAGCAGTTAATATGTCTTGAGTGTAGGACATACTTTGGAATATTACACCTGTATTAATAATAATAATGTATTTTGTTAGATTTTGCACATGACTTGATTATCACTACAATTTCTCAGACTATAGTTAAAAATGAGAGGAAACATGTTGGGGAAAAAGAACTTTTGACAGTATTCATGGAGAGACGACCTGCTATGAAGCCCCCATGGAAGATTTTTTTATTTTTCTAATAACAAGAATAGAAAACATGTTGTTTTTCAAACAACTTTTCTTTTCCAGTTCTTGTTTTTCTCTGTTCCACACCCTTATCACAGCATAGTTTGCTCTAGGAAACACACCCTAAGAATAGAGCTGTGGTGACATTACTTGCTTCTAGGTGAACATCTTGGCTAATTTTGACTCTGGCTGAATGCTTTGACTTCCTGCTAGTTTTTGTATGGGCCCATGTGTTTCCCTGGGGTCTGCATATGAGGATAAGGCAGGTCATGGAGTGACGAAGAGGATCTTACTGTAAAATGCAAGCCTGACTGCCTGAGTCAGAGCATGACTGAATGTAGAAATGCTACAGATGTAATACAATTTTGCTTACTGTTGAGGCAGTTTCATAATTGGTGCAATTATATGTAAGACAGTGTTCCATGGTTCCAACTGGTTTTATTCATCATTACTGAAGGCAATATGTTTTTTATATACATATATATATCTCCAAAGAAGTTGAATTTGGACACTTAATCTGGAGGTTAATGTTCTTTACATATGTATTCATACTAAGGTGTAGTTGGAGATGGGTGTATACTAGTGAACTGAAAGGATGTTGCTGTTTAATTTTTGCCTTGTCAAAGGATTTTATATCATCAATTAAATAGGTCCTTCACGGCTTAGTGCTGAACAGAGAGAGAAAAAGAAACTTGACTGCTCCCAAAACAACTGTGGGAGTTGATGACAAAACCTGAGTCCAGCAATGGAAATTGGTACAGTATTAACACTTTGTGGATGTTTTTTGTCAGCATATGACAATGCAAAGCCTACTGAGAGTGGATCAGAACACGTCCTCTATAGAAGGAAGCTTTTTTTCTTTTTAAGGAGCATTTGAGGGAACCCTGTGCTGTAGACTTCATATTCTGTAGGCTATATCACAGTAAAACAGTGACGGGCGGGTGTCCCATGCCTCACCAACAGGTCTAGAATGGGTCTTTGTCCAGGGAAGTCAAGTCAAAGGAGTCCTTTTTATAAGAAATCCCCAGGCATTGGTCAGAACCAAAACTAACCATTGGTCAGTCCAAAAATACAGGTGGAATATTAAAAATAATTCAAAAAGTCCTATAACATGTTATAATTTACTTGCACCCCTCTGTTAAAATCAGTATTGTGTAAGGAAAGGAATTTTGACAGAGTTCTGGGTTTGATGTTTGTGTGTATACCTGTGCTGAGCGCTGCTACTTTCAGGAAGAGATAGTTGGCCACATCATCTGAGATTCCAGATCAGTATTTAAAAGAGAGAAGACTTATACATGTCAAATGATACTGGATTTTGCATTTGAAATTGTATATTTATTTTTTGTATTGTAAGCATGGCCTATGGTATATACTAAAGTATCTGCATATTCCCTAATGAGACAGTATACTGGTATTACTAGGATAAAATTAATAATACATGAATGCAAAGATGACATCAAGAGATCATCTTGCAACTTACTCATGTCTGAATACTAACATATCTGTAGACTGGAGGGTAAAAAGGTGTCCCTTGTTTTGCCTTTTTGATTAAAACAGCCATTTACTAAAAAAGATTTCGGCTACAGAAAATAGAAGTTGTGTATGTTACCCCTATGTCACTTGGGCTGGGCCAAATCCTTCCTGCCACAGGATGGGAAGGAGCAAAAGGAAAAGCTGAGCTGGATGGAGAGCCAGGAGAAGTCTAGGTGCTTTATGCAGCTGGGGAGCAGGGTGTACAGTGGATGGAAGTGGTGGTGGATAGGCAACCATGATCCAGAACTCTTCTAAAGAGGCAGCTGCCATCCTGGGCTTCTCAGCTTCTGCAGGCTTTCGGATAGAAGAAGATAGACTTCAGCTACATTCCTAATCCTAACAAGTTCTAGCTGTAGCCATTTTCTATTTTATCTGTCTTTAAAGGCTTCCTGTTCCTTGTTTACTCAACAGGCGTTTATGCTTTTTAATCAGTTCTCTTATACAAAGGCTTATGGAATATTTTCTTTCTCATCTCTGGTTTTGTATGTAACATTTTCTAGTGCCTTTTTTTTAAAAAAAGTCATCTAACCCCACCTTGCACTAGTCAGCTTAAACCAAAAAATGCACAATATAAATCCCTCAGCTGTCTTGGTGTGGTCAGGAGAGTTTTAACTACGTGAATATTCATGCTATGCATGTCGTATGCATGTATATATGTCATGTGCTATGTATGTGCACACATATGTGTGTGTATATATAACACATCAGAAGGATCATCATAAAAATCACTCAAAAGTGATTTTTAAAAGTATCAAAATGTGCTTTCCTAAATGAAAAGGTTTCTTATTTTTAAAATGCTTTCAAAAAGCTTTGCTTCATGAGGAAAATTGGTGGGAATTAAAAAACCAACAATGCAGTTAGCTCTTCCCTTCCTGTTTTGTGATTGAACTGAAGGTTTCAAATAGCTATACTCTTGGGTACTTTGAATCCCAGCAAGGCTGACTCAGCGTTTCATTCCTCCAAGGTCAAAAAAATCAGCTCTGTGCAGTTTACAGTGTCTGGCACTCTCAGACAAGATGTTTAAAGCCAGGAAGGTTCTCTGCTCTGTGTGAACTCTCAGTTCTCACGGCATGTGCTAGGTGCAGGCTTGCCCTGGCAGCTTTGGCTAAAATGCTGTTGCCACCTGCTATTTGCCCAGTATTCAATCCCAGTGCCAAGTGAGGAGGGACTATCTCTCAACTAGTGAATGAGCCTGGAAGTGGAGATAGCTTGCAAATGTAAGTTAAGTGTTCTCCATCCCAAAGGGGGTAATCACTGTGTCCTGTAGAGTGTCAACCTTAAAGTTAAAGGTGGAGGATGAGCACTGTGAATCGTAATGATGCCCTTACCTTTGGCATTTAAGTGGTTTCTGCAACTTTTAAGAGCACCCAAGGCAAGTAGAGAGCTCTTTGGGTGACCGACTCTTTTACAGAGTGAGGCAGTAAAAAAGGTGCTGTGTAAGGGGAACCACAGGAGCCTCTGTGTGGCAGTAGGACTTCTATGAGGCTGAGCGCAGGCACAGAAAGGCCTGACTCCAAGCACTGCTGGTGTACCAAGTCCTGCTACGTTGTCTTAGACACCCAATATACTAAGCAGATAGCCGAAATGTGCTCTCTCTTTGGCAGAGTTCTTTGAAGTGATACTAACTTCTATAAGGAAAAGGCTCTATGAAATAGATTTCCCAGCCCCCATGGTGCAGTGTCCTGTGGGAGCTGACACACTTAAAAACATGGCCTTTGTTAGTATCAGGTTGTACTAAAAAGAAGTCCTAGCTATTTTTAGGTGAAGAAGCACTCAGCTGCAATAATTAGTTCTGTTTTCAGTCTGTAAATACATTAATTTTGTGTATGTATCTTTTTATTTCAAGAGTTGCCCTGTACTGATTGTCTTGTAAACTGAATGTTGTCATAATTCCAGGATTGGGATACCGACATAAAGGTGCTTCACGAGCTGTAAAAGAATAATAATATTAATTTTTTAACAACTCAATGGGTGTATAAATAAAGTATATCTGTATCTCTGTATCAGAATATAAAATGTTCACTTTTTTTTTTCTCCTCTTCCTCCGCCCACTCCACCCTGGTATCATTTCACAGTATTTTGTCTCTGGACTAAAAGCTTGTAACCAAGTCTCTATTTCAGTCTTAAAATGCATGCCACCTAACCACCACAACTCCTCCATGCATACTATGGTAGACTTGTATTTATTGTTTTCAGTTCTTGCTCAATCCTTGCAGATATTGACTTCCTCTGTGTTTTAGATGTTTCTTCCAGCTTTTTGTTCCTGAAAGTTGCGCCTTATTGCTGTCTTCTACCAAGTTGTCATTCTTTTCTTATTTAAATCCTTTGCAAAAAAACTTATATTTCCTCTGATGAGTCTCTAAAGAGAGAATTTTGAGGTAATTACTATGTTTTAAAATAACAAAACAATTCAGAGATTTCTACCAAAGTTTGTGTAGCTTTATATGCTTAATTGGCAACAGAAAGGATGAAGTTCTATGCACTTCATAGTTTTTACAAAAAATTACTCTTAGAAGTTTTAAAATAGGCTTGCTCTTTGTTTGACAGATTGCTGTGAGAGAATATTCACTGCCAAGGGAGTTTAAGAAAATATTTCTGCAAAATCAATTAAAAAAAAAAAAAAAGAAACCAACGTACCTGCTTACGGAAGTATTAGGTTCATTATATAGGAAATTGGAAAGTAAGGATAAATGCCTGGCTTGCACTACAAAGTGCAACTTTAGGTTCTTGTAAGTGAGCCTACCAAGAAATAATACTGAACAGGTGACACTTATTGCATTTTTGCCCTTTCAATAGACCTGATTCAACAAACAAAGATTTTTGACAGGTATTTAGTTGATAGAGGCTGATAGAACTTATGCAATAAACACAAACCAAAAAAAAAAGGAACCAGATATCGTCAAGTCTGACGGCTGTGTAAGATTATTTTTAAGCTGATATTGCAAGACAAGCCTTAAGAAAACTATAATAAAATACTAGTTAACAATGACAAAACTACTGAAACACTTTACTCAACATTTATTTTTTGTCATGAAAAACTGCACTTCAGAGTTGAGTACTGTTCACAGCATAACTGGGGTCTATCGAGAATGTTTTCAAATAAGGGCATCATTCAAAGCTGTTGCATGTAGTTACTCCAGGTTGCTTACAGTTTCAAGTGTGTTAGATCATATTCAGAAGCAGCTTTTCCTGCTGAGAAGGCTAATTCTCTGGTCAAGGCACTTCTGTACCAGCATGTATGTATCCTTACTGTACTTCAATCTGGACTTCTAGTCTCCTGAAACATACTATATTTTGTTAGAATAATAAATCATATTTTGATTGCTACAACAAAGCCCACCCAAACCCCATAGCTTCAGCTGGAAAAGGCTGCTGTCTGATGGATTTCAACACATCTAGTCTGTGTTGCTAAGGCAGTGACACAGCAGATATGTGCGTTGCCATTTTAAGGGTGAGCTACTAAAATATGTACAGTATATTTTATGGATCCTTATTGTGCCATCAAGTCTTATTCCTTCTCAAAACTTCATTGTGGTATTTAACTAGGATGTTAACAAGAACATCCCCATGTTATTTTTTTATGACAACATGCACAGACACTTCAGAAAATAATCAGGGGATTTTTGATTGTCTTGTATCTGGAGAAGGTGGAGTCCAAATATGATCTATGTGCGATGCAGGAACAGGCAGTGTGTCAACAACAATGATGACTCTTCTTTCACAAGAAAACAATTTTGCACCTGGTTGCTATGCAATACTCTTTAAAGTAAACCTTTTAAATAAACAGAGACTTGGCTTTCTATGTCTGTGAATTATGCAGAAAGCTTCTTACTCCTTTTGTTCACCTTCATTATGCCATTTTGAATTAAATTGGAACTTCAGTGGTCCCATCTATGTGATCCCTAAAATCTAATAAGATTTTTTCTAAAATAAGGAAACGAACTTTTGGGATTTGTCATAGAATTACAGAATCATTCTTGTTGGAAAAGACCTTTAAGATCAACAAGTCCAACAGTAAACCTAGCACTGCCAGGTGCACCACTAAACCATGTCCTTAAGTGCCACATCTACATGTCTTTTAAATACTTCCAGAGATGAGTCCACCACTTCCCTGGGAAGCCTGTTCCCAAGGTTTATGAACCTTTTGGTGAGGAACTTTTTCCTAGTATCCAACCTAAACAGCCCCTGGTGCAACTAAAGGCCATTTCTTCTCTTCCTATTGCTTGTTACTTATGAGAAGAGACCAACACTGGACTCACTACAACCATCTTTCAGGTAGATGTAAAGAGCAATAAGATCTTCTTTCAGCTTCCTTTTCTCTAGACTAAATAGCCACAGTTCCCTCAGCTGTTCCACACAAGACTTGTGCTCTAGACTATTCAACAGCTTCTTTGCCCTTTACGTACTCCAGCAGCTTGATGCTCTTCTTGTAGTGAGTGACCCAAAACTGAACATGATATTCGAGGTACAGGCCCGCCAGTACTGAGTGTAGGAGGACAGTCACATCTCTAGTCCTGCTAGCCACATTATTTTTGATTCAAGTAAGGATGCTAATTTGCCTTCTTGGTCACCTGGAGACACTACTGTAACATATTCAGTTGTCTGTCAACCAGTACCCCCAAGGCCGTTTCCGGCTTTCCATCCACTCTTCCCCAAGCCTGTAGGATTGTATGGAATTGCTGTGACCCAAGTGCAGGGCCTGGAACTCGGCCTTGTTGAATCTCATACAAATTCCCTCACCCCACCAATCCAACCCGTGCGGATCTCTCTGTAGAGCCATCCTTCCCTCAAGGAGATGGACACTCCTGCCCAATGTGGCATTGTTTGCAAACTTACTAAAGGTACACTCAATCCTCTTGTCCAGGTCATCAATGAAGATATTGAACAAAACTGACCCCAATACTGAGCCCTGGGAATCACCACTTGTGACCAGCCACCAACTGGATTTAATTCTTTTCACAACTCTTTGAGGCCAGCCATCCAGACAGTTTTTTACCCAGTAAAGAGTACACCTGTCCAAGCGACACACAGCCAGTTTCTTTAGGAGAATGATGGATATCTGCATGCAGTATAGGCTATATGGCCTGAGCCAGATGTGCAATTTATAGGCTCAGACATGTTCAGTCTATTTTAAAAGGTGCTGGGATAAAGGATTGCACAGCAGAAAACTTACCAAATGTATGGAAAGCTTTGTGGTATTGGCAAAACAAAAATTACATTTATAAGTAATATTTCCCACAGTGTTGAGGCTGCTTAGTTGGAAATAAAAGCTTAATCCCACAATTAAGTTTGAAAAGACCAGGCAGATACCTCTACTGACTGAGTCTAAGTGTCTTCCATATAGACAAAGAGGCAGCAACACCTGGTCCATTAAGGTTGAAGCAATATGTACATGCCATTCTGCTGTAAAAGAGATTACTCCTTTTCAGGGAATGAAGAGGGGCCCACCAGGCTTTTGCATGATCTTCAAGGACTCCTTTCCACAACTAGAGTTTGACAAGAATTATTCTGTAAAATTATGCTTTCTCAGTCATTGCTGATTCATTAAAACACCTATTGTTGATCTTCATTAAACTTTTTTTGCTCAGCTATAGTTCAGGGAGCAGACAACTCAAAACAACTGAAAACTAATGGATATGAATTAAAATGAGGTATAAGTTACACAGGGCTAACATATGTTCTGAATTAGGCTCGCTTCTGGGTTCTGGAGATATCACTCTTTCCCGTGTAATAAATATTTATTTATAGAAACTAGAATAGCTGTAAATGTCAAGCAAGTTAAGGATGTATATTTCCAGCTCAAGGACCAATAGCTCAGGGAAGAGGAGCATGGTCAAGAAAGTACCTTATGAGTGACCAAGAGTAAAAGTAGCCCCCACAATTAACCTGTATTGTTTTCTGATTTCCAGTACAATTTAGAATCCGCTTCAGTTTAACGTTCCTTAGATCTGCATACAGACATGTGGCTTTAATTCCTGTATTTATCCATAGAATTGTTAAAAACCAGTCTAAGGATGTGCGTAATAAGTAAATAAATCAAGCTAGTATGCTAAACTCAGCACCTAAAAGTAATGTTATACATACTTAAATTCCATCAGCACGTTCTCCTGAAATTTTTTTGAATTAATTACAAATGAAATTGTGTTTTTCTCTGTGGTCTTATTGGGTATTAATTGTTGATGGGATATGGGCCTGTATGGTTGGACTTAATGATCTCACAGGTCTTTTCCAACCCAGTGATTCTGGTTCTATTTTTAGTGTTTTGTTTTAGGGTTTTTTAATATTATTCTCATTAACTGACTAGTACCTCATGGTTTTAACTAATCCTTACTAAGTTCATGCTCTGGACAGCAATTACTTAATCAAATTTATGAAGCTAATACAAGGTACTGTGAAACACTAACTTGTCTGGTGCTTTCATTGGTGTGGGAGAACCACGGGGAAGGCAGAGGTTGCAAAAAACCTCAACAAACTTTCAGTTAATGAAATTATATTTCCCCTGTCTATATCCAAACTGAAAATTATATGTTCTGAAAATGAAATTTGATAGCATTTTGAGCCAGGGAAATAAGCCACTTTGGCAGGGCTCAGATTTTTTTTCTTTGTACTTTTATTTGTTTTTTTTCCAGCAATGTATTCCTAGAATGCAGAAGGCCTCAGGGGCTGTAATTAGCCTCTCTTGCGCTGATTAGTGTTGGTAACTTCAAGATCCTTGATCAACAAAATAACATATGCTGACAGCCTAGTGGAAGGAAGTACAGCATTTCACTCCACCCTGCAGAGAGCCAAGAAAATAATTGTTTTGGTAGATAAAATCCTTTTATGAGAAAAAATACCAGATATACTGAATACTTAGAGGTAGTTATCTCCTGGACCAGGATGTATAGTGCTTTATTCCAGCCTGTCAAAGCATTTTACTAAAAGTGAGGAAAGTATAACCTGTGCCATAAGGCTCTTTTTAAACTCTCCTCATCTTGTTGAGGATTCACAACTGCTACCTGTGCTGTAAGAAAAATTAAGCTTTTTCTTAAAAAAAAAAAAAAAAAAAAAAAAGCAGGCATTTTTACATCTATAACTTAAAACTATGCACAGAAATGTACTGATTATTGAAAGGCCAAGCAGATCATTTCTACTGATTGGACAAAATGTAAACAAGCATTTCAGTTACATGTATTTAAAATCTAACTGCATAAAAGTGTTTATATTATTTTCAAAAATGGAAGTGCAATTGGCTGTCACAAGAAAGACTAGCGAATAAATAATTAAATGGAATGTAGAATGTGTATATTGGAAATGGTTCAAATTTCCTTCTGAAAATTGTTTCAAGTAATCCTAAAGGATCTTCACTCAGAGGACTAAAATACTCAACTATATGCTATTGCAGCAGGGCTATTTTTGCAGACTATACAAGTATGAATAGATGCATTGTTTGCAATCAAAAACCTTCAGAGCTAATTATACTATTAGACACCATTTGCTACAGTTTGTTTGCAACACTTTAACAATCTGTTCTAAGATGTATTTTTGAAGTGTCACAGATTCGGTTAGATTGAAATAGGATGAGAAGGGCAATACTTCAATAACAAACAAAATTCTGTTAAGGGACCATTTAGAAGACTGGTAAAGGTGTAGATGTTGGTCACATTACCAGCCATTTGGTATAAAATGTATTAATTTAGAGGCAACACTCTAGAGCTGAGTGCAGAAGAGCCCATTAGAGAATCCAATATTCCTCCATCGTTATTAATCATAGGAGGGTCTAGTATTGCCCTTTTGGGGTAGTAATGCAACACAAATATTTTCTTTTTTTAAAAGGAGGAAAAATACTGTTCTTTATGATTAAAGGGATTAGAGGAGTAGAAGTGTGGGAATGGGAAGAGAGGCTGATATCTAAGCATTCACTTGACTAGCTTGTCAAATGTATTTGGCAGGGACATTAATTTTTAACTCCAAACTGTATTCATACACATCAGGGAAAACTTGAATTAAAAAATGCACAAACAAAATATGAGATTTTTGGGAGTGTTTTTGTTTTTAAATAAGAGCGAGGGAGCTAGAAGAGTATAGTGGTATTTTAATGACTCCCAGGCTTTGCAATGAGATAATTCCTGCTGCTGGAACAAGAATGAAGACTGTCAGAGTTCTCTTGAGAGTAGTGCAATGCAGTGGGTAGTCAAAGAAGGGTCTGCAGCACAGCAGTAGGTGTGCTGCTCAGAGCTGGATTTAGTCTAGTCAAGATTGCGCAATGCTTACAAATTATGTCTTGGAGCAACCCAGAGCTGTCAGCATAAGGTTAGTCTTGAAGCTGCTCTAGCACTTCTTTACTTTCATGGTAATTTGTTTGCTGCAGTTATTACAGGCATGCCACTGAAACTTGCCTCAGGAGGTGTTTAGTTCTTGTTCAGGTCTAACCCGGTTCCTACTGTTTTCTCATGTTTCACTTCTAATGGAAATATGAATCTGTGGGTCTTATTTGAGGTTTACAGACTCATTACAAAACTTCAGGCCCAGCGTCTTCCCATGTTGCATAGTGCTGTGCTTGGGTTTTTTTCTGGTTCTGTGATTTCTCCAAGGGCAGTGTCATGTGGTAAATTAAATGAAGCTAAGCAGAATCCTTGGAAGCAGCAAAACTGTTTGAAATGTGTGTTCCTCGTTTGAGATTCAAAGGTTGGAAAAAGGGCTGTGTCTCTGAAAAGATTTGGGAATAACTTGCTCCTCAGTTTCCTGCCATATAATGGAAATGTTATTGGTGTCTTTTGTGTTCAGGCTACTATTAGAATTTTGTGGAGTTTGTGCTGGACTGCTGATTGAGATCTGAGCACAAGTTATATTATGCAGGTGGGTTCTAGATTAATTTTTAAAAAAGCTAACATGAATTCGTTGTCTGCCTGATTGATGACAAAATATCTTACCAAATTTAAGTGTTTTATTCCTGCTGCAATTTTTGAAATGTAGTATTAAGCTTTAAAAGGGTAATAAAGTCAAAATTTTCAGGAATGCATCAAGAGCTTTAGAGATGTGTGACTTTATCTTCTAAAATGCCAAGTAAGATATACATGGCCTCAAAGTATGATTTTAAAAAATTGGGGGGTTTGTGGGGAGGGCTAGAATGCTTGAAATTAGATTATGGTTTTATCACACTTGTTTTACTTTTATTTGAAATGTGAAGATTTCATAGAATCACCAGGTTGGAAGAGACCCACCAGATCATGGAGTCCAACCATTCCCACCAATCTCTAAACCATGCCCCTCAGTACCTCAGTTCCCAGTTTAGGATCTCAGAATAAAAGATTCTTGTACAGAAACAAAGTTGCAAGTAGTAATTTCTTTGAACTACAGCATAATGGCAAACTTAAAACATGAATTTACAGGAATTATTTATGATAGCCCCAGGGAATTAAGTCCTATTTAATGAAAAGGCAGAGAAATGTGAAAAAAATGCAGAGACGGTAGGAACATGAGTTTCAAGATCCACAACTCTATCTACTAATATAATTCAACACAATTTTTTAAAAATCAGCAGTAGGTACAGTAGATGCCAGTTGTTTTTGTGGATTCTAAAGACAAATAAGCCAAACACAGTACTGCAATCTACTTTGGTATGGATATTATATTTCTGTAGTTATTGTTCTTATTAATGTTAATGTTGTCAGAATTAGAGACTTAGAATGTGTAGTCGTGCAGAGATGCACGCAGAAGTCCTGAGTATTTCTGTCCCACCCGAAAACAGACATTGTGTGAGTCTAAGAGTGGGCCTGCAAAGGAATTGATAATCAAACTCAATAATCAATGCAAATTTGAATATTAAGCTGGTATTCCTTTAATACACAATATGATATCGGACATGCAGGGAATCGTTTCATCTAATGTGTGTGTCCACTGAGGCTGGTTACAGGACTTTTATACTGGTTTATACTGGTTAAACATACATATTCATGTAGATTCTAGGAAACACTGGCTGCATCTTCCAGGAAGTATTAGTTAAACATACATAGAACTCACTATCATATCTTTATCATCCTCTCTCATATGTACATCACTGTTTCTTTGTGTCTTCATAATCCTCTGATGCTCTTTATGTTATTTCCTTCCTCATTGTGTCCTCTTGGTGAGTTCAGGTCTATCCTTTATTCCTGCTGTAGGACTGTCCTTGTTTTGACTAGTAAACAAGCTAAACTCCTGTTACAATTACATTCTTTCTTACTGCAAGCCAACCAAGATTTTATTCTTAATATTCTTATTACCCTTATTACTGCTTAAGCTAATTCATTCTCTTAAAATAACAATTTATTCCTTCCTTCAGACAGCACCAGGAAAGTGGCAGGTACATGAGAGGATACTAAAGATTTATGACACCAGCTACTGTATGACCTATACCAGTCCTATTAGGTACTCCCTACATCAGTTTATGACAAGTAATTTTTTAATTTTTTTTAAAAGTTGAAGTTGGTTTACAAAATGTTTTGCAAAAGTGGATATCCAGTGTAAAAAAGAACTTATGCTGGAGGTACAAGAAGGCAGCTGGGAACAACCCAGCTGGTGAGGGTTAGAGTCTGGAGAAATCATTAGAGAAGGGGCAAAGAGCAATAAGGAAGAGTTTGGTAAGAGCTACCTCAAGCCAAAGAAAGGAAAAACAGGGTTGCTACAGGCTGAAGAAGAATGAGGAAACAGCTGATACAAGCCAGCCAGAAGTTAAATGCTGCTTAAAGACTCCACAGACTCCTACTCCTGTTCAGCTCTGTCAAAATCACATGAGCATTGCAAACTCTGCTGTGGCCATCTGATGGATATGATGCACTATTTCTAGTCATAGTGGGAATAAGTCTAGGAAGTTTAAGGTACAATATGCAACAAAATATATCTAATGGCATTATTTAGTATATTTAGAGCATGCAGAAAACAAATCAGCAGCAATTTAGGAGCATTATAATAAATTTAACTTCAGCTAAACAAGTTCATTTTTTAAATCCTCAGAGACTGAGCAGGATATTTCAATAGTTTTTTTGTGATGTGGTTATTTCCTCAGTTTAAAAAAATGGACTAAATAGGTTCATTTTGAATAACTTAGGAAGGAGCCCTCGAATGGTAATGATTTTTAGGTCATTGCTAAACTGGACCAGATGTGGATTAATAGCTCAACTGCGAAATGCTGCATATCCCATTACAAAGTTTTTTAGACCTATAGATTTGCCCTCTTGGCAATAAGCTTGCAATTAATGAGTAAGTTCTTAATGAAACACTTATATATTAAAAGACAATAGTTGTTCCACTGCAGTTCTCAATGATTTGGGGGTCCTTTGAAGCCAATTATTCACAAAATAAATTGATGGAGCCATCTGTAATTATGAATAAGTTAATCTATGTATCATTGCCACCCAGAAACCTATTGCAGTCTCTGTTTGTGCTACTGAGGTTACCTGAGAACCATACTGAAACCACAAAGTAAACCTATTTTCTGGGTGAAATGAAGGAAATGGTATGATGAGGAAAGCTGCTAAGGAACGAACTTTCTGAAATACTATCTATAGGCTTAGAAATATAAAAAGTTTTCTTCTAAAAAGAAGACATTATTGTTTTGCAGAGTACTAAAGTCATTAACTTTCTGTTCTCTGAAATATCAAAAATAGAAAAAGGTAATTTATCAGCCTTTGTTCTTGTTGATATTTAATGTAGACTAGAATAGTTCTGTTAAAAGGGACTTACAATGATCACCTAGTCAAGCTGCCTGACCAATTCAGAGCTGAACAGAACTTAAAGGATGTTGTTAAGGGCATTGTCCAAATGTCTGTTAAACACTGACAGGCTTGGGGCACCCAACCACCTCTCTAGGAAGCCTGTTCCAATGTCTGACCACCCTCTTGCAAAAGAAATACTTCCTAATGTTCAGTCTAAACCTCCCCTGGTGCAGCTTTGAACCAGTAGAAGTGGCACATAGGGATATGGTTTAGTGGTGAACTCGTCAGTGCTAGCTTTACAACAGGTCTCACCAAAATGATTCGACGATTCCCCTGTGTCCGGTAGGAATATCTGGATACCAAGGATATTAGCACCTCCCTCTCCGCTAGTGTCTCTAAATTTCTCTGAACTAGATAAACCCAGTGCCCTCAGCCACTCCTCATAAGACATGGCTTCCAGCTCCTTCATAAGTTTTATTGCCCTCCTCTCAATGCTCTCAGGTACATTAATATCTTTTTTAAATTGTGGGCCCTAGAACTGCACATAGTATTCGAGACAAGACTGCACTACCACTGAATACAATAAGAAAATCAGCTCTTTTGACCAGCTGGTCACTCTGCTTTTGATGTGGTTTGCCCTCTTGGTTTCCAGGGCACATTGGTGACTCACATTGAGCCTGCTGTCAACCAGCACCCCCAGATCCCTTTCTGCAGGGCTGTTGTCCAGCTACTCCTCTCCCAATTAATACTTGTGCCCAGCGATACCCAGCTTCATATTACATTTTATAATAATAGATGTGAAAAAGTTAAAATGATTGGGTTCACAAGCTCACATAATGTTGAAAGCTTGGTTGCATTTAATGCATAGCCTTCTATTCTTAGTCAATTTGTAGATGTCCTCATCTTTGTTTAGTCAGGTGTTTTGCAGTCTGAATTGTTAAATGAACCCTTTGACAGCAGTGGATCATCCACCACACACTATGGAGGTGTGCAGCCAATTAACTAATGAAGCCTTTATTGAGTCTGTAACCTCCACTATTAATTTTGTCCATGTGTCAATGCTTTGTCATAGAAGAATAAAAGAAAATATAACAAAATAGATAAGAATATAGTTAAAATTCGTGTTTCTGAGGAAACTTTATATCTTCACTTAAAAGTAATTATCAGTGTATATGTTTATATCATGAAACAGTAGCTCTGTCCTCTGTTTAATTCAACATCAGGCTACATAGAAAAATCTTTTAAAAGTGTATGTGCTGAGATTTTAAAATTAAGACCTGGGAAGAAGGGAAAAAAATGTATTTTTACTGACCTTGCAGTATTTAAATATTGAAAGTACACAATAAGCTACTTGCATCTGCAATACAAGAAACTATTAATATGTATAGCTTTGCTACTTTCTGAGAATAATAGCTACAACCTTATGGCAGAGAGCTTAATTTAATCAATGCTGATTTTGCATTCTTTATTAAGAATTTGTTTTGCTGGACTACTATATCAAAATACTGAATGATGATCTGCTTAATAAATCCAAGCATAGTAAAACTACACCTTTAAAAGAGCAATTGAGGACTTAAATTAAAATTCTGGCATAAATGACATTTTCCGTCTATGAAACTAAATAAGAAACACAATTTCATATGTTTTTTTAACTCTGGATCATATAGATTAGGCATATATTTTTCAGCAAATTTTATAAACAAGCTTAACATGCAAACTTTTTACTTCCTTCTGAAAAAAATGCATTTTCTTCAACAGTCTGAAGACTGCTCATGGCTTTATAATTATCTAAGAAGATAGCTCACTAGCAAAATGGTCCACAGAGGAGTGAAACTCAGGAATTTTTTTGCAATGCATTTGTGTTGGACCAGAATAGTTCACTATATGTCCTGAAGTGAGGAAAGTTGCTGGAACAGGAATGAAAAGCCAGTTTGGTTCCTCTAGTTTATTTTTTTCTGCAATTAAATTATTGCAGCTTTTTCATTGAGAGATATGTACTCTATTATCTTAGTGCATTTTATAAAATTTCATTCTTCTTTTTCCTTTTGGAAGTAAAAGATGGAAGTGATTCATGATTCCTTCCTTATTTTTCATTTATTTGATGGAAACATATTTCCATTGACTTTCCTGCTTTGAGGAGTATATTTTTAATATTTTTTCAAAGATGTTTACTTTCAAATATATATGACAACCCCAAGAATAATTGTATTGCAAAACATTGTAAAAATTGTTGACCAAATAGAAAAATTGAAAGAACGATTTATTTTGTTACAGAGTTTTCCTTGTTTCAAAATTAAAAAAAAAAATGCATCTAAATGATTCTAAAATGTATTTTGAATGGTTCAAACAAACACTTATCTACCTTATCCTAAGAACTATAGAAACATAACTAATATAACATTTGGGGGTTGTTTTTCAAAATCTTTTTTCCCAACTACACTGACTTATGGTTAAAAATTCGCAAACAAATTTTATAGAAAGAGAAGATTTTGAAATTCAAGTGATATTTTCTGACCTCCATGAGAGAAGTTACACAAAATCTGTGTAACACTAGCTATGTATTTACAATGGCTTTTACAAATATTTTCTAATCTTTTAGAATAGTTCTAGGGATATAAAGTTTTCAGAATAAAACATTTTCAGATGTGAAAATAAATGATGTGGTGATAGTAAAAACAACGGTAGGAGTAAAGCTGGTACCTATTACAGGCTCTTTCACTGACAGTTTCCTGAAGAAAAATGTATTATATGTAAGAACAGAATTAAGAGCTAAGCGAATGGTTGAAGTACAGCTAAAACCCCATAGCTTTTAAGTCTGCAGCTTTAACGTGTTGGTAATTGTTTCTTTAAGTGCCCTGGCAGGGTGGAGCTGGTAAAGTCAAAAAGACTGGTAATGACTCTGTTCAGTTATGTTAATGAAGATGAGGGGGCAGGAGTTTGCAAGGTAACAAGAAAGTTAGGTGGATTGCACGGCTGCCAAAAAAGTCTGGTTGCTAGGGCAGAAGTGACCAATCAATGTTTACCTCATGTTTTGACCTACTTGGTCTATATAAACAGCCCGTTAGCCCATAATAAACACCTTCATCTGAAATCATATTGATTTGTCGTGAGGTTCACTTGCCCCCGCCATGATATTAACATATAGCAAAAGATCTTTTGAAGCAGTTTGATCTTCTCAAGCTATTCAGTCTTCTCAGAAGGGAAAAGAAGTATTCCTGTGGCTAGTATGTGGATTAAGTTGAATGCTTGTTTGGGCCCGATACAATTCAAAATGTGAATTTTTAGGATGTTTTGTCGTACATTGTGCTCTCTTTACTTCTTTCTTCATTTGGAAATTCTGAAATACTATAGGAGTATGTTCTTCCAGTGTTTCTGTCCTGACTCTAAATGAAAAATTGAATACTAGAAACATCTTACTACTTTTGGTATTGGCTGCTATCAATAGCCTCTGTGAGATCCACTACCAATATAACTTTCTTTAACCAATGAAACTAGTTACGTCAGGCAACATTGTGCTCGCTACTGACAAGTAGAATTTCTACAAGGAAAACAAGGAGAATTTCTAATTTTATGCACTCTCTAGGCTTTGATGAGACACTGGTGCTCACTGAACTTCAGTTCTCCTAAGATCTAAGTACAAGACATAACTTCTGAGTAATTTGAATTTTCTTTTTCACAACTGTTACTTTAAATGCCCTCGCTTAATTCCAGGAAGTAAGAAGTGATGGGTGCAGCTCAATGAATAAATTAAGTATGGAATGAAAAGCATTGATAATAGAGCTAACAGTCTAAATCTGCAAGTCATGTAGCACTTGATAACTTTCATTGCTGTCAGTGTAACTAATGCAAATTTAGGTGCATTGCTTTTTAATTTAGGTTTTATAAAGGGTGAAGCACTTCAGGAATCTTGGAGTACTAGATCAGCAGGGAAGGTCCTTTAGCAGTTTGTTCGTAAAATGTACAAATATTGAGCTTGATTCCTACAAAACTGATATGCTGACAACTCTGAACAGGCTCTTATTCAAGCTTTGGCTGGTTAGAACTTGGAAAATCTATATTGGACTAAAAATATGTTGTGTGTTTCAGCATGGTTTTAAAAGAGACACACCAGTAAGTATCAGAATATGAAACAGTAAAGTTAGAATAATGGCCCACAGTTACTTAAAACTGGAATACATATGCTAAATCTCTTTGCAAGAGTCCCAGGACAAGTCTTGTGCTGGCACTTCTGCAATGAAATGGACTATTTAGAAACCCTTAGATAACAGTAATGAACTTCATAGCTTTGCACCATACATTGATATGAAGACCTCAGACCACTATAGCAGCAAGGCCACATTAGTGGAGTGCTCTAACTGAGGCAGTAAACTTATCTATCAGGTAAGCTTACTACTAATGGAATAAAGCTACTTGTGGAGTAATTAAATTCACAAGCTTTGAAAGCCCCTCAATGCATCCTGCTGTGTAGTAGGGATAGTTAAATGGTGTCCACCTCATGCAAAGCCGCACCTAATGTTTACAAAACAGCTAAAGTAATAACAAAAGAGAATCTTGAAAAAAATGTAACTTCATGTGAATATTCTCTGTGGAAAAAATTGCCTTTTCATTTTACTGAGAAGAGAAGTTTTCACTTGCAGTCTAAGGTTATCATACCATGAGCTGATAGAAAATGTATATGAAAACGTAACGTATGCATGTACTAGAACTGAGTTCTAGTATATTAAAAGGTTTTCCTTTATTTAAATATCATTACTTGATGTCTCAGTTCATCCTAATTTCAGGAGGCTTTTTTCCACCTTCTCATAGAGGGGTGACAGTGCTTCACTTTACCACTTGCAGTTTGGTTATTGGCAGAAGGGAAATGGGTCAAAACCTCTCAGAAGCCATATGTTTGCTCCCAGCAGGGAACTGAAGGAAGAAAGGATTGATTTAATCCTTATTATTGCAAGAGTAGCTGATATATTTTTTAGGACCTTAAAATTTTTTCTAATTAAGGTAGAAAGTGATTTGGAAGTACAATACAATAGAAAAAAATCTGTGTATGTGCATTTCTATTTCAATGTGATGGGTACTTTCTCCTGCTGCCTGTTTGCTGGCAAGCAGCTGTTTCAGCATTTCCCTGGCTTTTTATTTCCTCAGCTGTTATCAGCACTGCCCTTCCTCCTCCCTCTTTCTTTATTGAGATAATGGGTGAAACAAAGAGATGTATACTGAATAATCAATGTTGTTTAGTAGATTTTATTTTTATCTAGTGCTGGAGGAGCACTGGGATGTGTCCTCAGAGTGCTTCTGCCAAACGGCAGGCAATGTTATATATACAGAGGTGTCTTAATGGTCATAGGTTTTCCTGGAACTTCATTGCATATTAGGGGAGTTAAAATTAATGCCATCCAGAGTTGTTAGAGCTTGGTCGCATCTAAGCAGTTAGTCTTAATGATTCTGGGACAAGAGGATAAGAGTCATTATAATTATCTTAGTCGTTAATCTTAACACATTGCAACTGATATTCCATCTCAACGTTTATAAATCACCCTTTCAATTCCTCCACCCTTTTGCAAAAAAGTTGTAACTTTGTCAGCCTTCTTATTTTAAAATTTTCCTAATTCCACTGCATGTTTGTTCTGATTTCTTTTCCATATCTCATAAACTGCTACTGTTCATTGACAACACTGAAATGCACGTTGAAATATGGGTTAACAAAATTAATAATACAAATGCTGCAACAAAAAAAAAAAAAAAAGGTTGTTTAAACCAAAATAAATTCAGAAACCAAGAAGCCAACCAAGAAAGATTTGTGCTTTCCCCCACTTGTATGGAGTTAAGAAGGCCGTACAAATCTTTATAAAGATTTCTACAGTCTGAGATTGATTAGTCAAATTGAAACAACACATTCCCTCAGAATCAAAATAGCCTTTATGGTGTCTTAATAATAGATAATGAAATGCAGCTCTGTGCTTCATGAGGTTGTCTGGTTTCAAGATTTAAGGCCTCCAAAGTTCAGGTTGTGTAGTTGAGGCTCTTGGCATAGCTACAAATAAATCTCTTTAAAGTATTATAATTCATGGCCACAGTTACTCCTGGTGTTAATAGGAAGCTAGTGTAATTTCTGCTTTATATGACAAAGTTTGGCAAACAAGTATAGTTTTGCAAGGTTTGAATACTCGTGGGTATTCCTGAAGCATATAAGTAAATACATCTTGTGCTGAAAAAATGGCATTTAAACAGAAGGCAGTACTATTGTATACTGTACAAGCTAGTTCTTCCCAAAGGTTTATAGAGGTATCCCACTGATGAAAAAATAAAGTTTCTCCTAAAGGATACATTAACAATAATATTAACAATTTTCCATCTTTACAGCTTGCTTTACTTCAGTTAGCCTTAATTTTAAAGATGTTAAGCGTTCTGTTGTCCACTGGCTGGTAGGTGATTTTTTCACTTGAGAAAAGTGGATCCAAGTTGGCTGTTCTTTAATCTTGATTGCTGCAAAGGCTGTTAACAATACTTGGTGTGGACCATTCCACTTTTCTCCCAGCAGATTTCCTGCAAAATGTCTATCTGATGATATTGCTGTAGGCACTCCGAACTGAGGTATAATATCATTCAACAATACTCTTGTGACTTCTCTTACTTTATTTGTTCTGCAGGGAAAAGCTTCTGGCCAATCAGAGAATGTATCTGTTAATAATAATAAATACCAGTGCCCCCTTTTTCTCCAGTATTCAGAGAAATCTGTTTGCATTCTTATTCACCAATTTCTTACTCAATGGTTTATACAGAACATCTATGCCCCAATGGGTTTTTCTATGCTCATCTAAGACAAATTTCCATAGTAGTCCTGATGGAATTATTATTTGTTTGTCTGGAACATGAAACCACCCATCATTTCCTTCCCTTATTGCCATATTCATCAGGTTTCTATCTTCCTTTGAATATTTTTCCCATTTTAAAACAGAATCAGGGATTTGAGTCTTACCATCTGGAATCAAGGCAAATATTACTTCTTCCCTTTTCTGCAGAGTTCTTGGCCTCAAGATCTTTTAATTTGCTACTAATATCCTGGTGAGCATTACCTCTCTGGTGCTCTTTACAGTGCATGATAGCCAGTTCTCCTGCAAGTGGCTTCCAGCAATTTAAAGATTTCTGCCACATGGTTAATATGTTTTCCTTGGGTAGTGAAGAGTCCATTCCAATGCTCAAGTTAAGGTCTTATTTCATCCTTCTGTGCTAATGTTCCTGGGAGTAATGGTTTGGCCTTGATCGCTTCTCTGGTGAGGACCACAGCATACCCAGTCCTGCAGTGTCCTTGCTTCATAAAGCTGTTTCCATTGGTGTACCAAGAACCTTCTGCATTTGTAAGTGCTTCTTCTTTTAGATCTGGACAGCTAGCACATACCATCTCCGTGGTCTTCAGGCAGTCATGTACCACTTGTTCCAAAGTGACACCACTAAGGAAAGATGCTGGATTAACAATGTTAGTGGTGAAAATAACCAGAATGGCTTTGAAACTTCAGGGAGACCTAAAGCTGGGGCCTTCATCAATTCCTTCTTTAGTTGTTCAAATGCCTCCTCAGTCCACGCCAATTTTAATGATCACAGTTCATATAATGCTTTCACTAAGTCCATAGCTATATATCCATAAACGATAACAACCTGTCATTTGCAGAAAGGTCTGTACTCCGCTGCCATCCCTGGCATGGCTATGCAGCAAATACCTACTTTGCATGCTGTTCTGAGGTCCCTCTGTCCTCCAGAGATCTCAAATCTGGTGTAACTTGTTGTATAAGCTAGGCCTTCTGCTGAGAGACTCCAAAAGTTCAATAGACTTACAGTCCATCGTACACAAGCCTCCTTAGTTTGTGTAGCTATCAGGTCATCCACATATTGCAACAGGATTTCAGTTTGAGATAGAGGGTCCCAGGTTTCCAGGTCTCAAGCCAGCTGGGTCCCAAAAATAATTGGACTGTTCTTAAAACCTTGAGGAAATACTGTCCAGGTTAGGTTTTTTCCTACCAGTTCCAGGGTTTTCCCATGCAAAGGCAAATAATTTCTGGCTTTCTTCAGCTGATATTAAGCAGTAGAAGGTATCCTGTAAATCCAGTGCAGTAAACCACGTTTGAGAATTTTTTTTATTTCGTCAGCAAGGTATAGTGATTTACCACTACTGGATGTAGATCTACAATTTTAGTTATGGCCCTTAAATCTTGGACTAATCTATAACTTTTCCCATTTTATTTCTTTATAGGCAATATTGCAATATTATATTTTGATTCACATTCTTTTAATAGCCCATAGTGCAAAAATTTGCCAATAATCTCTTTTATCCCCTTGTCATCTTCTTATCATAGTAGGTATTGCCTGACCCTCACAGCAGTGGTCCCTGGCTTCAATTTTACCTTTACATGATCCACATTTTTGTCCTTGCCAGGTATTTCAGAAGCCCACATGCCTGGATAAACCTGTGCCAGGTCCCCATCATTCAAACTCAGCTAAAACACCTGGTCCTGGGGGACTCTACCCTGATTCTTGACATCTTCCTTTCTAATGTCCAAATCTTTTACCGTATGTACACAGTTTGTTTCTTAATCCAGGACAACATTCTTATGCCATTCCAGGAGATTTTCCAAAGTGAAAACCATATCTGCCTACGTCACTTAATCCCACTTCTCCTCATGCCTCAAGAACAACATTATTTGCAGCAAGGTGTTAATGTGTCATTAAATGGACAATTCTCCCCATCATCAAGCTTATACACCAGTCCCTGAGGCTTACAATTTTTCATCAAAGTTTTTCTATTTGTTCCACCACCTGTTGGACCTACCATCTCCTTCCAGTGATCTAAAATACACTCCAAAGGACTTTTCTTTAGAATGCAGCCATTCTGCCTCCCTCCCATCTTATGGGTTCTGTATTCTGTCTCCACAATCACAAATCACTTGCACTGTATGTGTGGATCTTTCCTTGTTGTCTCAATCTGTTCTAATCCTACACTTAGAACAACTAAGATCCCTCTCATATGTTACCCACAATCTCTTGTTGCACCACATACATTCTAACAAATAGAGGTGTACACTGATTGTCAGTCATCCATATACAGCCTGGACAAAGCTCACAATTATTTCTTCAAGAAAACAAATACAATTTTGTACAAATACCCAATCCCACAAAACTAACACAAAACACAGGAATGTAATAGGTATAATTCAAATCAACACACAGAAACCAAATATCCAAACAAACTTTCACAGAACTCCATTTCTTTTGGCTAATGACACCTTTACAAACAAGACTTCTTGATGAAATCAACAGAAGCCAGATATTCATATGAATTTTCAGTTAGTATTTCCTTTAAAACCAAGACCTCCACACAGAAACCAAATATTGGCCTTTATGAAAAAGACCCAACAGCTTCAATATATGCCTACCCTGCATTATACAGCAATGACTTATGAGTGGCTACTGAATGGACTGACCCCTAAACCAAAAGTAAAATTTATAAAGAATACCTTTAATCTCTCTGGAGAAATTCCGGGGTGAGGGGGGCGTGGAAAGTATTCTTTTTATTCAACCCTGGAAGAGCACTGGAATTTGTCCTCAGAGTGCTTCTACTCAACAGTGATTTCAGAGAGTTTTATATGCACAGAGGTGTCTTCATATTCATGGGCTTTCCTGGAACTTCATTTCATATCAAGGGGGTTAAAACTAATCCCATCCAGAGTTGTGAAATCTTGGCCTATCTGAGCAGTTAGTCTTAACGACTCTGGATATCAATAAGATAAGTGTCGTTATCATTATCTTAGTTGTTTATCTTATTTTAACATATTGCAACTGACACTTCCATCTCACCATTTACAAATCACCATTTCGTGGGCAATGTAGTTTGCTACAACCTCCTGCAGCACTCCCTAAGCTGCAGACCAACCTTCACTGTTGTGCTGCACTAGAAGCTGGTTTGACTTGTTGGCTGCTCTCTTTGTAGTTCCTGCAGTAGCTTGCCTCTAGCTATTTCTCTTTTCTTAAATAATTTTTTTCCCTTTTGCTGACGCACACTCACTGGAACACAGTTTTGTGAAAAGCAGTGTAACAGCATTTTATTATTCTGTCTGGAGGTGGAGGAGAATTTTTTCCTCTTGATGTTACTGAGTTCAAGAAAAGAGGAATTGCTAACTATTTATTTATTTGAGGTATAGGATTATATTCTCTGCTCAGGAACGGCTGTAACCAGTTTAGCCACAGAACAGGAACAGAAATTAAAAAAACAGAAATTAGGAGCAACTAATCTGGCAGCAGGGCAGGGTCCACTGTATCTATGTATCTTGTCAGTATCTGAGGCATCAGTTGAACTAGAATGTGACCAAAGTGTCACCTTCTACAAGGTCCAGACTGGAAGAGAGAAGATGCTTTCCAGGTTTTTCTTTTGAAGTGTTCTATATTTTCTGGTGACTTATACAAACATTAATCTCTAAGAAACCTTGTAAGTAGATAAAGCATAAAAGAACCAGAGATTAATCATTCTGGCATATCCTGACAACATTTGGTAGTTTTTCAGGCTTGCAATATCAAGAAGATTTAAAAGAAACTCCTGATTTGAAAAGTGAGATAGATCATGGTGGCTGTTATACACTGGCTTTTTCTTAAAATTTTTCAAGTCCTGATGTTGATAAAGTGCACATAGTGAAAGCATATGTAAACATGTATGCCTGAATGTGTACATTCTGCTCTGCTTGCACTAGTTGTTGCACGTGATGCTACCAAACAGAATAGTCTGCTGTTTTTATGCTTACTTTTTCTCTCAGCTTCATGAATATTTGGGAGGCAAAAGTGGAAAACCACAAACATTCAGGCTTTAATTTCAGCAGCTAAATGAGGTTATCGTAGGAGTAGGGTCTGCTTTACATAATAAATTAACTCCTTATGTACCTTCCTATTTCTTTCCTTGCTGCAGTAGTTCATACTTTCTGATGTTTCTCTCTGCTACAGTATTCTTCAAAAATTCTGGGCTGTGAAGCTGTTGGAGAAGTGGGTGTGGCATCAGCCCCACATCTTTGTCTTCACTTGTTCTTGGAGCTGCTATTTCTTCACTACCACTGCTTTCTCACTTAAATGTAGTCAGTGAGTAAGAGGAAGGGTTGGACTCTATGTAAATCCATGTCATGTTCCTTTGAATTTATGAACCATAGCTCATATACCTTTTCTTTTTTAAATTGTGTTTTCCCTTGGGCTCAAAGGGGCATCCTTTGATAACTACCTACTGTTGTTTTAAGCTTTTGTGGTGGAACTGCTACATTCCAATGCCTCACCAAAATCAAGCATCCTACTGATATTCACTTTACCAGATTCTCTTTATTTTTTTTTCTGGCTAGTGGGTAGTACATTGAGGGGTCAGGAGGAGGTGTGTAGAAATATGTCAGAATAGCCCAGGACAATAAAATGAAGGCAGTGTAAGATGCTTCTAATAAAGAAGAGCAGAAAGAAGAAAGAAAAAAATTTAACTGAGATATAGGAAAGCCTCAGTCAATGCACTGAAGGGCTGTCAACTCCTACGCTTACATCCTCAGCGCTGAATCATTAATCTGTGCGGAGGTGAACTGAGGTGAAATCTGTCTTTCAGACTTACATGTTGGTTGACATTTCCTAGGGATCAGAAGGTTTTTGTTGTGTTGCAGAGAAGTTAGATAGAAAACATGTAAAAAGCATACTTAACTCACAATGCAAATCTATTTTAAGGGTACCAGTTGTAGTCTATAAACAAAGCTTTATTTATTTCACTCTTCCCATTTCCCTCAGGAGTGCAGCTCTGTTCATAACAACATTTACAGGAGCATCGGTGTAGACTGGCCATCAACACTGTGATCCGTGTGATATGTGCATGTGACTTGTACTAATCAGAAGCTAAAGTGGTGAAAATGCTGACAGCATACATGTATTTCTAGTCCTGCTTGATAGTTACATGTACCATGATGGCAATGCCAGCTTGCTTTTTCTGTGCTTAAGATATGCTGTATGTTCAAACTGCAAGCTGAATGCCCCTCAGAGCTGTGGTATCTGACTCATAAAAAGAACCAAGTGCTGAGAAACCACTGAAGATGATTGTGTGTGCATTTTTGGATTTGTAGCTGGAGCTGCGAGACAGAATTGAGAAGCAAGTCTGTATGAATATTATGGGATTAGAAGACTTAAAGGATCGCCACTGCTAAGAGTAAGAAAAGAGGTCAGAGTAAGAAGAAGAATCCAGAAGCATTCTAGTGTGTTACAGGAGGCCGATTCATGTTCTTTGCTTTAAATTCATCTAGGAATAAGGTACAATTAGGACCAAGGCTCAGCTAGGAACAAGGTTCAATATATTTCTTTTTCATCTTTGAATGCACAGACTTGAACTGGTCCTGCAAGTGGTTCAGTGTAACTCTATTAACCCAACTGAGCCTGAGAATCAACCTTAAAGGGTTTATGTTTTTGTTTTGAGATTATTCCTTTCCCTCCCCTTCTGAGTCTTTTCACCCCCTACACTTAGCTTGTAGGTTTACAAGATTTATACAAAGGCTACTTAACTTTCCTTTGTCCAGTGGATATTTTGTGTTTCTGAAGAGTAGAGATAAGCAGGTCACAGCAAAATACTTAAGGTGTAGAATGTATTGCAGCTATATAAATTGTGCCTGTTCAAGCAAAAAGACAATCTATCTACTAGACAAGTTAAGATAGTGTCCTGTACAAGACCTATTTACTTGTGTCTGGATGGTCACGTAAAGATCTAAATGAACTTCTATTTATATGTGGGTGACATTTTTTATACTTTTGTAGTCTGTAAGACCTTGATGAATTGTTATCACTTGACATGAAGTCTCCCAGATGGATAAAGGTCTCGGACTGAATTTTGGATGTCTGTTGGGAAAGAGAGAGAGAATATTTTTAAAAAACATGAGAGAAAGTACAGATTTGGTAGTACTAGTTAAAAAAACCAAACAAGCAAACAGAACATGAGAATTTCTTTAAGATGTTTCATATGTTCGAAATACTTTAAAATGATACTTAAAAAGCATACTGTAAAATAAGAATTTACTATTGGCAAGAGGTTTATCCTCATGTCTTGCATGCTTTTTTGCTTCCATAGTCAACCAGGCATTGTAGTCTTGAATATTCTTCATGTGGGTGAGATTTACAGTTAGTTGCAGTTTACCATACATTGCCTCTTGAAATTTCCAAGTGTAATTCTTGCATTCAGCATGAAAATGAGAGCAGGAACATAGGGGTTTTTTCTGATTTTGATGATCTACAGATTCACAAAAAATGCAAGACTTTGCTTATCGTGAAACAGTGTCACACTGTGTGCATCTCAATAGAACATTCAGTTCTAAAAAAAAAATCTTTTTCCTTTTCAGCTATTTAACAAGTTCAAAATTGTTTGTCATTTGGAGAGTAAAAACTCTGTTATGACAATAGATTGCTCAATTTCCCCAAAAGCACTGTAGAGTGGAAATACAGTCAAAATGAGTTTTACATGCTGTATTCTATTTTTCACTGTCCAACAAATTTCCAAAATTCAGATCCATTAAATATTAGTTAAGCACGACACATGCAGATGTTCTGTGTGCTCCAGTATGGCCTGAGCACCAACATCAGTTTTGCAATAAAACTGATTATATAATAGGTGCTGCTGGAGCTCGTCTGAGGACAACGGCTATTTTTACTTGAGCAAGCTCCTGGAGTTTGAGCTAACTTTAATTGTTGGACCTTAACTGTTTCCCATTTTCCCCTCACCACAAGAAGGACGTTGAGGCTCTGGAGCAAGTACAGAGAAGAGCAACGAAGCTGGTGAAGGGGTTGGAGGACAGTCCTTATGAGGAACGGTTGAGAGAGCTGGGGTTGTTTATCCTCGAGAAGAGGAAGCTGAGGGGAGACCTCATTACCCTCTATAACTACCTGAAGGGAGGTTGTAGAGAGGAGGGTGCTGGCCTCTTCTCCCAAGTGACAGGGAACAGGACAAGAGGGAATGGCCTCAGGCTCTGCCAAGGGAGTTTCAGGCTGGACATTAGGAAAAAAAAATTCACGGAAAGGATCATTTGGCACTGGCTGCCCAGGGAGGTGGTTGACTCGCCTTCCCTGGAGGTGTTAAAGGGATGGCTGGATGAGGTGCTGAGAGGCGCGGTTTGGTGATTGATAGGAATGGTTAGACTCAGTGATTCAGTGGGTTTTTCCAACCTGGTGATTCTATGATTCTATGAAGTAATATGGATTTTTAGTTTATATAGAACTAATAACTGGAATATGAATAGCATTAGAGAGTTTAAAAGCCTGTAACACTTTAGGGTTTTGCCTGTAATAATGTCCTAAACAAACAGTAGTTTTCTTGTTTAATTATACTTACAGAAGTGGTTCCAGTATTTAGAGTTAAACTGTGCCTAAGAGAAGCCATGGGGATCTGTTCCCTTCTTTGTAATATGAAAGTCTATCAGAGAACTTCTTTGCCTGCCAATTTTTATTTACCTAATTAACATTTTAATGTAGTATTATAGTTCCAATATGCACTATAGAAGTCTTTCACCAAAGACCCCAAATCAGTTCATTAGTCACTCTTGATTGTTTGGTTACTGCCTGTTATGATACTCATAAACCCATCCATCCTTATTATTGCTTTGAATTTAAGTTGTGCCGGTGCTTGTTTCTTGACTTTGGTTTCATTTGACTCTGATCACTGTGAACTACTTGAACATAAATCATAAAGATTAGTGGCGGGTTTCGTCAAAGCACACCTTATTAATGCCTGAATGAAGCCAAACATTGCCCGTTTGGGTTTTGGGGTTTTTTTTCTTTCTTCTTTGGTATGTTTACCTGAAATGACTACATGAACAGTGGCTTGCAGGTAAGAATAAAAACATTAGTCTATTTAAAAAAAAAAAAGCAAAACCAACAAACTAACTGTACTGCACATCTGTCTCCTACCTGTTAACTTACTTTATATCTCAACATCAGCTTTGACTTTTTGAGATGATGTGAGTGATGAGATAAGCAACAAGAACAATGTATGAACAATGGAGTTGGTAGCTGACAGAACCCACCTGTGAATGAGTTTAATCTAACCTCTGATTTTGTAAAGTAGCACATAATAGAAGAAAAGTAATTGCTGATAAATATATTGACATTCATTTTTAATTTTTGCGATTCTATTCTGCTGTGCAGTACACTACTGAATGTTTGAATGAAAGTTAAACTGTTTCTGCTATCGCTTGTTTTACTCAGGCTGCAGTATGTAGATAAACTGAATTTCTTTTTTTGCTAGATCATAGAATCATAGAATCACCAGGTTGGAAGAGACCCACCGGATCATCAAGTCCAACCATTCCTATCAAACACTAAACCATGCCCCTCAGGACCTTGTCCACCCGTACCTTAAACACCTCCAGGGAAGGTGAATCGACCACCTCCCTGGGCAGCCTATTCCAATGCCCAATGACCCTTTCTGTAGAAAACTTTTTCCTAATGTCCAGCTTAAATCTCCCCTGGAGGGCCTTGAGGCCATTCCCTCTTGTCCTGTCCCCTGTCACTTGGAAGAAGAGGCCAGCTCCCTCCTCTCTAAAACCTCCCCTCAGGTAGTTATAGAGAGCAATGAGGTCTCCCGTCACAGAATCACAGAATCACAGAACAACCAGGTTGGAAGGGACCCATCAGATCTTCTAGTCCAACCATTCCTATTTAACACTAAACCAAGTCCCTCAATACCTCATCCACCCGTGTCTTAAACACCTCCAGGGAAGGTGACTCAACCACCTCCCTGGGCAGCCTATTCCAATGCCCAATGACCCTCTGCGTGAAAAACCTCCTCCTAATCTCCAGCCTAAATCTCCCCTGGCGGAGCCTGAGGCCATTCCCTCTCATCCTGTCCCCTGTCACTTGGGAGAAGAGGCCAGCTCCCTCCTCTCCACAACCTCCCTTCAGGTAGTTGTAGAGAGTAATGAGGTCTCCTCTCAGCCTCCTCTTCTCCAGGCTAAACAACCCCAGCTCTCTTAGCCACTCCTCATAGGGTCTGTTCTCCAGCCCCTTCACCAGCCTCGTTGCTCTTCTCTGGACTTGCTCCAGAGCCTCAACATCCTTCTTGTGGGGAGGGGCCCAGAACTGGACACAATATTCAAGGAGCGGCCTCACCAGTGCTGAATACAGAGGGAGAATCACCTCCCTGGACCTGCTGGTCACACCGTTTCTGATACAAGCCGGGATGCCATTGGCCTTCTTGGCCACCTGGGCACACTGCTGGCTCATGTTCAGTTGGCTGTCGACCAACACCCCCAGGTCCCTCTCCTCCTGGCAGTTTTCCAGCCAGGCTTCTCCCAGTCTGTTGCTCTGCATAGGGTTGTTGTGCCCCAAGTGCAGGACCCGGCATTTGGCCGTGTTAAACCTCATGCCATTAGACTCAGTCCAGCGGTCCAGCCTGTTTAGGTCCCTTTGCAAAAGCCTCCCTACCCTCCAGCAGATCGACACTTGCACACAGCTTTGTGTCATCTGCAAACT
This sequence comes from Coccyzus lansbergi, assembly GCA_033558105.1. Lineage (NCBI taxonomy): Eukaryota > Metazoa > Chordata > Aves > Cuculiformes > Coccyzidae > Coccyzus > Coccyzus lansbergi. The sequence goes on from JAUMJK010000245.1 coordinate 4,280,685, forward strand.
TGCTAAGGATACCCTCAATGCCCTCATCCAGGTCATTGATGAAGACATTGAACAGGACTGGACCTAGCACTGAGCCCTGGGGAACCCCACTTGTCACTGGCCTCCAGCTGGACTTAACACCATTTCCCACCACTCTCTGGGCCCAGACATCCAGCCAGTTTCCTACCCAGGAGAGTGTGCGTCTGTCCAGGCCAGAGGCTGACAGTTTCCGTAGCAGAATGCTGTGAGAAACTGTGTCAAAGGCTTTACTGAAGTCCAGAAAGTCAGCCTCCTTTTCTCCAGGATAAACAACCCCAGCTCTCTCAGCCGTTCCTCATATGGCCTGTTCTCCAGCCCTTTCACCAGCCTCGTTGCTCTTCTCTGGACTTGCTCCAGAGCCTCAACATCCTTCTTGTGGGGAGGGGTCCACAACTGAACACAGGATTCAAAGAGCGGTCTCACCAGCGCAGATTACAGAGGGAGAATTAACTCCCTGGACCTGTTGGTCACACTGTTTCTGATACAAGCCAGGATGCCATTGGCCTTCTTGTCCACCTGGGCACACTTCTGGCTCATGTTCAGTCGACTGTCAACCAACACCCCCACGTCCTTCTCCTCCAGGCAGCTTTCTAGACAGACTTCTCCCTGTCTGTAGCTCTACATAGGGTTGTTGTGCCCCAAGTGCAGGACTCAGCATTTGGCCTTGTTAAACCTTATGCCGTTGGACTCAGACCAGCGCTCCAGCCTGTTTAGATCTCTTTGCAGAGCCTCCCTGCCCTCCAGCAGATCAACACTTCCACACAGCTTAGTGTCATCTGCAAACTTGCTAAGGGTGTACTCAATGCCTTCATCCAGGTCATTGATGAAGACATTGAACAGGGATGGACCCAGCACTGAGCCCTGGGGAACCCCACTTGTCACTGGCCTCCAGCTGGACTTAACACCATTTCCCACCACTCTCTGGGTGCGACCATCCAACCAGTTTTCTACCCAGGAGAGTGTGCGACTGTCCAGGCCAGAGGCTGACAGTTTCCTTAGCAGAATGCTGTCAGAAACTGTGTCAAAGGCTTTACTCAAGTCCAGGAAGACCACATCCACAGCCTTTCCCTCATCCAGCAGCTGAGTCACTTTGATCATAGAAGGTGATCAGGTTAGTTTGGCAAGACCTGCCTTTCATGAACCCATGTTGACTGGGCCTGATCACCCGGTTCTCTTGCATGTGCTTCATGGTAGCACTCAAGATCACCTGTTCCATGACTTTCCCTGGCACTGAGGTCAGACTGACAGGCCTGGAGTTCCCTGGATCCTCCCTGCGACCCTTCTTGTAGATGGGCACAACCTCAGCCAGCCTCCAGTCCAGTGGAACCTCCCCAGTCTTCCAGGACTGTTGGAAGATGATGGAAAGGGGTTTGGCCAGCACATCCACCAGCTCCCTTAATACCCTTGGGTGTATCCTGTCTGGCCCCATAGACTTGTGTGTGTCTAGTTGGGCAAGCAAGGCTCTGACCACCTCCTCTTGGACCATGGGATCCTCATTTTGCTCCTCTAGTTCCAGGGTTTGTACACAGAGGGAACAACTTTCTTTACAATTAAAGACTGAGGCAAAGAAGGCATTAAGTACCTCAGCCTTTTCCTCATCCCCTGTCACTGTTGTTCCTTCTGCATCCAGTAGGGACTGTATGGTCTCCCTAGTTCTCCTTTTATTATTTATATATTTATAGAAAGATTTTTTTGTTATCTTTCACAGACTTTGCCAACCTGACTTCTAGTTGAGCCTTAGCCCCTCTGATTTTTTCTCTATACAACCTCACTTCCCTTCTGTAGTCCGCCCAAGAGG